>CM072511.1:101049736-101077236 GCA_036898135.1 Oncomelania hupensis | reverse complement strand
AAGCTGGACAGAAAACCTATGTCGGTCGGTCGGTCGGTCAAAATCCGCCTGTCCGTCTGTCGCACGCCTTATCCTAAGAACCACTGGAGAATTTGATAAATTGTAAGCTATCTCGTATTGTTTTCATTTCGCTTCTTTGGGATAGAACTGAGACACTGCCGTTCCGTGACAGTTAACCATGTTAAAAATGCGAGGTTTTGAAAAAAAAATTATAAATACATTTAAATGAGATGCCGTCTTCTTCTTCTTCCGTCCTCCATGCTATCGCACTATCTACCAGAGTCTTCTTTTTGCGGTTCTTCCCTTTTCCGGTGTCGTCTTTTGTGGACTGGAAGAAAGGGCCTGGTCCTCAATGGACTAGCGGCTAATTCTATGTAGTATTTTTTTCTCTCTCGTTTCTCAATGGCTTCCCAGGCAGGGTGGGTGGGCCCTAAACTGCGCACTCCGCGAATCAGTTACGGACGACATCATTCAATAGATAGGAAAGGGGAAAGGGAATGAATGGGACACGACAGGGAACAGGAGTGAGCCCTTAACCGTTTCACACGCGCGCACCCACTCACACACACACACAAACGCGTGCGCGCACTCACACACACACACACACGCATGCATTCATACTTAAACTGCTGACACCTTGATATTTTCGTAGTGTTACGACTATTAAAGTTGCAACCCTCTGTGGTTTCATCTGTAAGCTGCAGAAAGTGTCTATTTTCACTGCAAGCGCGCTCAATCTTGATACGTTAAATTAATCCGAAAATTGTGTGTGAGATCTCCCAAATAGATTGTGAAGCGTTATAATAATTTGTATTATTCTCTTGTGCAAGCAACATTTTAATATGAACAAACACAAGGCATAAAGTTTTCTCAAGGTTGCAAGCGTTTGCTCTGACAATCGCGCGGATCTTGCTATCATCAGACAGCTTCTACTATAATGGCGTGATTGTTTAATTGCTCTACAGCCTATTAAACTCTGATGCATTCATTTTCTTCAGTTAAATTACAATTGTTCGAAGGTGTTGAAGGGTGATTTTGTGTGTGTGGAGGGGGGGGGAAGGAGGGAGAGACAGAGAGAGAGAGAAGAGACAGAGAGAGAAAGACAGAGAGAGAGACAGAGAGAGAGACAGAGAAAGAGAGAGAGAGAGAGAGAGAGAGAGAGAGAGAGAGAGAGAGAGAGAGAGAGAGAGAGAGAGAGAGAGAGAGAGAGAGAGAGAGAGAGAGAGAAAGAGTTTAGTAGTACGAAGAGAAGTAGTCGTCTTCTAATGGAAATTTCCCTGCCTTTACACCACATGTTTGCGTGAGAAATGTTTTGTTGTGTATGAAATAGCGTGTGTAATATATGAGCGTGTGTGTTGGTCACAGATCGCCACGCTTAGAGTCTGATTTAGGGGGGGGGGGGGGGGAAGTGCGTATAAAGCTCCCATCATTCTTCTTCACCTTCTTGTAATTATTTTTTTTTAATTATTATTATTATTATTATTATTATTATTATTATTATTATTATTATTATTATTATTATTATTATTATTATTATTATTATCATTATCATCATCATCATTATCATCATCATCGTCATCATCATCGTCATCATCATTCTGGTTGTTGCTATTATTAAATAGAAATAAACACGAGGAAGATACAAATTTCAGAAGATAATGCTTCCGAGCATTGCTTCTCAATATTTTACTGAGACGAACAAGAAGAAGTAATACAGGGTGGGGCGGGGGTGGGCGTGGAGAGTGGGGATGGCTGAAAGATTTGGAGATAATGAGGATTGTGGAAGAATCCTTAGAGTTTGAGGGAGGGGGTGGGGGGTAATATGCGTGCGAAGGGTGTGAGTAAGGAAGAGGGGTGTGTGGGGGAGGGTGTGTGTGGGGAGTTGCATTGATTGTGGAGCCTGTGGCTGTTGACGTGTAGGAAAAGATCTATTGTTATTGTTTCGGTGCCAACTGATGACTCACGCCGTGCTCGTTTCACGTCTCTCTTTTCTACCCATTTACCCCGCCCGCCTGCCGCGCGCTTCACGGAGACGTTAGACTTCTTTTCACTTTTCCCCTCAGCTCCGAGCCACTTCTGAAATCCTTTTACCAGCTAAGATCTTTTAAAATGTCTCTTATTGCTGCACCATTCACCTTCCCTTTCCCTCATTCACTTCAACCTCCCCTTTAACTCACAACCGTTGCTCAATTTCTTCTTGTTCTTGTTCTTCTTGTTCTTGTTCTTCTTGTTCTTCTTGTTCTTCTTGTTCTTCTTCTTGTTCTTGTTCTTGTTCTTGTTCTTCTTCTTCTTCTTCTTCTTCTTCTTCTTCTTCTTCTTCTTCTTCTTCTTCTTCTTCTTCTTTTCTAGGTTCGATCGCCACCGTCAATAGGGGCTCGTGGCGGATAAATAAGCACAATGTTTGATATCATGTTCATTGATGGGTCGAAGCTAAACATGATCGATGTGATTTATTCAATCGGGGATTAAAGTAGTGTTAACCGCGAATGAATGAACACTAAGGTTTAACGTCTACACCCACCACTGGTCGTATGTCAGACGGGTATAACCATCCCAGGCAAGATGGGGTAGGGACCTAAATCAACACTGAACCACAAGAGCAATCATACTGCAAATACGGATAGTACAAATTGCCACTTTTTTTTTGCCCACCACGGGATTCGAACCTGGGTCATCAGGTTCATTCATTCCCAATACAGCGAACGTGGATTTAGACGCCCTCCATCACTTGTTGATTGCCTAAGTGCAATACGTTCTTTGACGATTTCTTTCCTAACAATTTGTTTACGCGTAAACAAAAGATCCCATTTTATCGGTTTTAACTTGCAAACAGTCCCGGGGTATTGTTTCATTTGATAATTATTGAGGATAAGATATGGGAGTGAGTACTGGCGTTAAACTGACACGCTGTTGGTGTTTGTGTTGCAGGTGTACGTCTACAACCCCAGGGCGCAGAATGAGAGCCGGGGGTGTTGCGAGCGGAAGACGGAATTCTCGGAAGAGTTCCCCGTCGCCGATGAGAGCCACTTGCCGCTGACGGGCAAAGTGGACGCGGCTTACTTTTCCTACGGCGACAGAATGCAGTACTTTTTCAAAGGCGAAGACTTCTGGCGGAACCGTGAATTTGACCCTCACCACATGCGCACATATAACAGGCTGGAATACATGGGCAAATGGTACGACAAGTGGATGGACATTTGTGACGTGCAGTATCACTGACCCATCCCGACCGAACCCTCTCTTCACCTCAGACCGGCTTTTAGCTGGACTCTGTGAACAAAAATATAAATTAACAAACAATCAACAAATCCAAAAATTAGCGCCTGACGCTCTTGGCTTTGACCAAAAGTAAAAGTAGAGCATGAGGAAATGACAGAGGTTTGGTGTTGGCTTACCACGAGCTTTCCGAACATTTGCTGTTGTTGTTTGTCATTTACACAGTGAGGCCCTGTCTCGAGCCTGCCAGGCAGACGGCAGTTTCTCCACATCGTTTCAATGTCGCCTGCACAGACCTTCGCCGCCCGGAACACAATGATGTGAGCGTACAGACATCGCTCTTCGATGCTATCTGGCGCGGGATGATTGGGCCATCCTTCTCTTATCTGGAATTTGAATGCACTAGGTCTGCGAGCTGCCTGTATGGCCCTCCCACCGTAAAATAATAATTTGAGCCATTTTTAGGCCCAAAATAGTTTATTTTCCCTTAAATTACATGTAGAATGAATTATATACAGAGATAACTAAATAGTTGCTATGTACACTCACTCACGCGCAGAAATAATTCATTATACATGTAGGTGTAAATAATGAATTATTTAGCAGAATTGCTTAAATAATAAATATTTTAGTGAAAAATCATCCAATCTGGGTCTAAAACTCACGGAACTAAATATTTTAAACTTGGACTGCCATACTGGCAGCGCTAGATAAATCCACTGAAAACGCTGTGTTGTACCTCAACGACGAGACTTCCGCAAACCGTTCAGCAAGTTAGATTCAATATTGTACAAAGCGTTCGTCATCAGACCCATTCCCTTTTGACCCTCGCAACTACTAGTCACATCTTCAGGCGCTGCCAGTACGGCAGCACATTGCCTGCTAGCAACTGGCCGTTGACTCCAGACATTGGATCATAGCGGTTCCGTCAGCTAACCGCCGCTGTACATACTCTTCATAATTATTAATACCCGGACCTTACAGTTGTATCAATGGCTGTATTAATACCCGAGCCTTGCATTTGTATCAGGGGCTGTGCTAAGTTCTCTTGTCCAGCATGCGATTTGAGCGATGAACAGCATCGAGAAAAGCAAGTTCAATAATGGTATACATGCAATGCACATAAACGTGTTAAAATGTCGATTGTACGCTGACCGACTTGTCAAGAGATTGTGGCTTATTGCCTATCCGAAATTCCAAAACTCTTCGTGGTCTGAGTAATTGCCTGTTCAAATGAAGACCGTCTTTGAAGACTGCGAACTATAACTTTCAATGCACTATTACCGCAATGACTTTTTAACTGTAATATGTAGGCCTACCTGTGAACGTTTGTTGTCTAGGTTTGCAGTTGTGAATAATACGTTGTTGTCACATATGGTAAAGATGTTACTAAAGCGCAATTGATAATGTGCAAACAAAGGTGGACTTAACTCCAAGTTTGTTCCATAATTGGGGCGACTGGATGAAATATGTTAGTGTGGTTGACTGAACTGGAGACGTCGCTGCGTGGTAGTGTCAGCAGGCTGCACACCGTTACTCCACTTAGCTTTCGCGTCATCGCAAATATTGTGGTCACTTAAAACTCGCTTTTGACACTAGACAGAAATATTCACTGACGTCATAGAACAGGACACTTCCATTGACGTCACCAAGAACATTACAATCAGATACATCATCATAGGTTGATCTGAATATATGACGCGAGTCCATTATATGATAAACATTTATTTTTATATTTTCTGCCAAGCAGTAAGTCTTTAGCTTAGTATTGTGTGTGCTGTACTGTGTCTGCTTGAACATCCATTTTCTGTACGAATCAGTGGGTTGATACGAGGAGGGTAGAATGGCAGGTGTTATGGGAAAGATGAGTTTTCGTTAAGGCGTATCAGTAACAATTAAAGGTCCTCGATCGCCTTGAACGACAATTCAGATGTGTGTTTTTAAGCATTGGATGACAACTTTATTTTTGGCCAAAAGTTCTCCGATTTCTCTAAATTTCAGCGTTTTTTCACGATTGTTCTGTGAGTTTAGTTTAAATTATTACACACGAATTTCGGTGAAAAATTAGCTGAATAAGGATTGTTTTGTAAATATCTGAGATTTGACTGTAGTAAATGATTGTAAATATGTTGAAACAAATATGTTGAAGCAAATAGACTGATTACAGGGAATGAAAAAAGCGCTGAATAAGAGTCTGTAGATCCATTCTGCTTTGGGGTTTGTTATTTATGTACATACTACAAAATTATAGAAAATGTCTAGCTGCAACTTTAAAAACTCGATGTAACTTGGTAGGGTAGTTCAGACAAAAGATAACGCGTGGACTATTTGCAAAAGAAGTCTGCGTTTATTAATATTAGCATCGTGTTATTTAATATTGCTAATCTGTCAAACTAGTATGAAATGCATGCTATTTTGAAAAGAAACGGAGCGTTCTGTTACATAATAGCAGACGGCTTGCAGTACTGCGTTATCATATTCTGACATGACTGTATTGTCCCGTTGTGAGTAGGGCTGTTCTGCATTGAACTGAATTGTGCAGAGATGAGAGGGGATGTTGGTCCAAACTGGAGGCACAAAGTGGTGTATTATTCTTGTATATTGAACCTCGCTCATCCTCAAACCATCGTTTAGTATTATTATCACAAGCTTCACAGCCAAGTTTAAGGATAAATCAACCTTCTTGTTAACATTACCTGCATGTCTATTCTGTGTTGGCGTATTGTTTTAACAAACCATCATCATATTTTTGAATATGCCGTTTGTCATATAGAATTGCTTAATACTTTGTTTTAAACTCATGACTATTGGTTTTGCTTCCTTTATTGTTATGATGATGAATTCTAAACGTACATTCCTGACTACCTACGGAGTAGTGCACATGCCTGGACCGGGCTCAAGGTCACCTTGTGTGTCGTCTGTGATGCTGCGTCATATCCGCCGGATATGGACGCGAGAATGCTGGAGGTTGAAGTAACCAAGACAGGTCACTTGAGTTGAGAACTCTCGCCGCTCAAAGAGATTTGACGTGACGGAACCGCTTCCGGAACACGATCGCCAGTCATTGATCAGTTCTTGATCATGTGACCAAAGTTCAAACTAAGTTGTACATTTCGTTCCAAGTTGTTTTTATATGACAGAATTCTGTTATATTTGTTACTCGCTGCGAAAATATGAAGAACACTAACTTGTCATTTATGTAGATTTGACCTTGTGCTTGGTATTTTTGTCACTTTGATACCAAACTACGTGTTGTTGTTGCTGTTGTGTCGCTGATGTCGATGTTAATGGTGTCCTAAGTGATCATTATGCGGCGTTTCTCTGTGACCTTTGAATTTTTATATGTCTTGACTATCAAATACTATTTTTATAGACACGCATGTGCGACTTTTAAACTTTATCGGTGTCTTGATCTTGAAAGTAGAGAACTTGACTGTTGAATTTTATAATCTTTTTGATGTTGTAACGTCATAGTGGACAGGAAAATAGAAAAGACCATTTGAGTCGGGTTTTGCGTGTGTGTGCGGGGAGGGGGGGGGGTCTTTTTGGTCTTTTTTTTTTTGGGGGGGGGGAGGGAGGGGGATGAGGGAGAGAACCAAGTTGTTTGTGAATGCAACATTGTAAACAACGTAAATATGGAGATAGGTTGTAATATAGTTAGGTGTACCCTTTCTTCCCAGTTTGTGTGCATTTGTTGCTTTCTGTTTGTGTGTGGTAGATAAGTTTTCTCTCACGCAAAAATACGATGCAGGCCAGATATGTGTTTAAAACAAATGCCCAGTTTGTATGTACACTTTCTCTCAAATGTATTTTGTTTGTCTTTTTTTTCTACATTTTACGGTTTGTGGTCACAGGATTTGGATTTATGGAGTTTGAACTTTTTGGATTTTATCCCGATACTTAGATTTATAATGGTATTATCATAATTTACTTAATATTCATAATTTATTGCTAGCGTTACAATTTTGTTGTTGCTGCTGCTTAGTTGTTGTTGTTGTTGTTATTGGTTGTTGATGACGATGATGGCATTGCTGTTATTGTCGATATTCAATCGATTAAAAAAAGGTGAATAAAGCGATCAGCATCATCATGGTTTTGATGGTCGCAGGGTTTTCACGTGCGATATGACAGTGAGCTGCAATGTCTGGCTACATTAACAGGGCAGTGCTGTACACAGTGAGTGTTTTCTGCTTGTGTTGGTGGTGAACCGAATACTGAGGTCTTGAAACTTTGTACATTGTGCAATATCGCCGTCAGATCATAACGACTGATTTGGTTTTGTATTTTCTTAGAAATCACTCGCTGACTATGTTTCTTTTTTTGTAATTTTTCGGAGGGTCGTTGTTGAGGTCCAAGCTCTGTGTCCTATTGGATTCAAGTAAATTCTCTCTCTGTCTCTGTCTCTCTGTCTGTCTGTCTGTCTGTCTGTCTGTCTCTCTCTCTCTCTCTCTCTCTCTCTCTCTCTCTCTCTCTCTCTCTCTCTCTCTCTCTCTCCTTCTCTCTCTCTCTATATATGTCTTTTTTAATAGCTGATAGGGAGAGACCAGCCTCGCTCCAATTCTGTAATGCTTATTGTGTAGCGCAGTTGGTTGCAGAGAAAAAGCTCACAATTTAGGATCAGTGGCAGAAGATCCCGGCATGAACTCAGTATTATTGTATCATAACTTCATACACTGTCACGCGCAAACCTTCATCAGTTTACTGGAATGATAAGTTAAATAGTTGATCCTTTCATGCGCACTGTTCCACCCCCCACTCCCCCCCCCACCCCTTTCAGCAGCTCCTCGTGCCCCATCATCCTGTTCTCTATGCCCCTTCTATAACTGCCAAACGGTCTTTTTTTTTTTTAGTTAACCCACAAACCCTGTAATGGAACAATTAACGTCAGAGAGAATGAGGGGATGGGAGGGGAAGGGAAGGATGGGGGAGAGACAGGAAGAGAGAATGGAGGGATCATGATGACCAGCAATCAAAAACCATTCATAAATAGATTTGAATATATTGGCATTCACGACTTAACTGGTTTGTTTCAATATTATACTTCTTATTTTAATAATAATAATAATAATAATAATAATAATAATAATAATAATAATAATAATAATAATAATAATAATATTAATAATATTAATAATAATAATAATAATAATAATAATAATAATAATAATAATAATAATAATAAAAATAATAATAATACAGGATGCTATCACGCGCTTTTTCTTCAATCGAACTCAAAGCGCGGCGATCTAAAGGGATCGCTATTACAGAAGTCTTAATCAGTGTTTATTTTTTGAAATTTTGAGATTGACTGCATCCACTATCATTATTGAAGGGGGGGGAGGAAACCGGAGTACCCGGAAAAACCCTCAATGCTTTGAAAAGTCTCATACCTAAGTCACGTAGGTTCGTCCCATGCGGGGTTCGAACCAGCGACCTAGCATAGAAAACCAACTGACGGTCCATCTGAGCTTCAGGACACCCCATATTTTAATACTAAAAGGTTTTGAGAAATCGAACCTGAAGAGAGATAAATCCGCTCTTATGAAAAAAAAATCAATATCGAATTCAAATGCAGGGAGCATTATTTTCCGGATGTCTTGTTGTTTTTGAATGTTTAAAAAATGTTTTTATTATGGGAACGACAAAGCTGCTAATCTACTTACTGTATTTTAATTTTGTTTTCGATTTGAGGTTTGGTGGTAACGAGGATAATAGGCAGATGTTTATTAAAAGCAGTTACTTTAATGAAACGCGTTGTTTTAAATTATTACCTTGTTGTGTGTACATTTCTCCCGTGTGATATTTATTACGGTTTGCTGTATAAATGCAGGTATGACAGAGGAGGGCAGACATTGAAAACAATAAATATAGAATGCTGCTTTTTTAACAGTTTAATTAAATTAGCATGAAGCTCTTCATATTTTACCTCGCTCATTCAGAGCTTCGAAGCTGAGCGATTGTTTTCACTGGTAAATTGGTAGTTTAATTTGTTGTGCTTTTGAAGCTATATTCGTCGTTTTCATTGGTACTTATTCATTTTAAGTTCATTAAAACGCGTCAGTCATTACTTCATTCGTGAATTTCATTATCCCTTCAGTATTTTTTGTCCATTCCATGCTTTATGGATTCTTTCATCTTTTGTTTCGCTTTGTCGTGTTTCGTGTTCTTTTAAATAGGAAGCATGTTTCTGCATGTGGTTTTCGGGGCGAAATAGTCATAGTCTGTGTTTTGGGTTTTCAATAGTCGGTCATAAAAAAGCAAGTTGGGGAGCTTACACTCAAACTAGCAGTTCAATCTTCAGTTGACGTCTGCTTCCCCATCCACTTGGTACTCCCTTCCCCTCCCACACACACAAGCACACATACACACACACACTACCACTACCACCACCACCACCCTCCTTTACACAACACACAGCTCTTGAGTTGTAACAATAATTATTTCTTCTCGCTACATTTGTATAAAATTTAGTATATTATGCGTAAGTTTGTTGACCCCTTAGATTGCTGTTGTGAGCGTGCGTAAGTTATTAATTTATATATTTTATAGCCAGTTTTGTTGTTGTTATTGTTGTTTATTTTTATAATTGTTTAATATTTGTTTGTTGTGTAATTTAATGTACGTATTCCCAAAATCCGCGCTCATATTTTCATTCGATGTTTTGAGAGTAACGTGTGTACTGATTTTTGACTGCCTGTTTATTGATGGCCGAATTGTTTGCTGACCAAAATAATGATTTTTTTTCTCTGTTGGTTTTTGTGTGTGTGTGTTTTTAACTGTTTCGTCTCTAGTCTCATAAGTTGTTTTGAATGTCGTCATATTTGGTTTTGACGCAGTGGGAAAAACAAATAAATGTTTGGTCTTAGCTTTTTCATCTGCTCTTGTTTCTTTCATCGTCTGCAAGCGTGTGACTTGGTATGTAGAATAAAAAAACAAGCAAACAAGTGGGAAAAAAAACTAACAAAAAGGTTCAAATAACATTAATAATGTTAAAATACCTTGTTCTTCTTCTTCTTCTTCTTCTTCTTCTTCTTCTTCTTCTTCTTCTTCTTCTTCTTCTTCTTCTTCTTCTTCTTCTTCCTCCACCTCCTCCTCCTCCCTCTTTTCCCCGTGCTTTCTCTCCTATTTCTTCTTCACAATATTGTGGATGGACAAGAGAAATGTACGCCTCCAAGACGCTGGCCTTTTAGAGAGAAACATTTAAAGCGGTAGGTGGTAAAATTGTAAGGAGACGGCGCATTTAACAGACACATTTTACACACTTATTTCTACCAACTATGTGTACATGTTCAATGACATATAAAGAAGCTATATTGGAAAAACTGTCCAAGTACGATGGCACTTACAGACTAAAAGAACTTCTGAACCAATATTATGGGAAACACGTTAAAGACGAAGCTAGCACGTCCGCACGTGTCAAGAAGACCACCCCATGTGTTTAAAAGTCTAGTACAATGAGCTGTCATTACCAATTGTCCTAGAAAATAAATAAGCCGTTATAAGTTATGGACGATAAAAAATTTATGAAGCTATGGGGCAGGTACTCTCGCCAAATGACGGCTACTGCGTTTTACTCTAACATTTGGTCTACCTGGATCGACATCGCAGTTATCAATAATAATAATAATAATAATAATAATAATAATAATAATAATAATAATAATAATAATAATAATAATGCAGAATGCCAACACGCACTGTTTTCAATTGAACTAAAAGCGTGGCGATCTGAAGAGATCGCTGTTACAGAATGGGGAAAATAAATCAATTTTAATTTTTCAAATTTAGATTGACTGAATCCAATTTCAATTGTAAAATGAGGGAGGAAACCAGAGTATCCGGACAAAAACCTCGGCGTTCTGAAATGTCTCCGTACTAACGTCACTTAAGTTCGTACCATGTGGGTACGAACCTGCCACCTTTGATAACACATAAATACAACACATACACACACAAACACACACTAACACCATACACACATAAATCATTTATTCCGAAATTACGACAAAGCATTATAATTCAACACATTGTTTTCTGCTAATAAAGAAGTGTAAACATTGAAACCAACAGGCGCACGAAACACGAGCAAATGGAACTCACAATAAGGTTTCAAAAGGCATGTACTCACACACACACTGGCACAAATGACAAGCAATAACGTTAATTTTCTTGAACATGAAACAGCGTTACCCAATATGGATGATTATCCGAACATTTTGAACAGTTAAACACCAAATGTGTAGGGTGTCTCTCTCTCTCTCTCTCTCTCTCTCTCTCTCTCTCTCTCTCTCTCTCTCTCTCTCTCTCTCTCTCATACACACATAAACCAAAAAATGCAATACCTCACCATCGAAGTCAGAACATTAGTCACAATGGATATCTGACATTCCTCACACACTCACATCGCTTTTGCCACACTCTACTGGACACTATCTTCATTCCCATACTGACATATTGGCAAGCCACTTGGCACTGAAGGCACGAATGCGCACGAACATACACACACACACCCACACACACACACACACACACCCACACACTCACACACACACAACACCTCTGTTAGAAGGACCTACTTTGAATACGCACCCTGGACAGATCAATTTAGCATACACAGTGAATGTTACTCCACACAAAAAAAAGAATTACAACAAAAATTCTGTTAAAAGTATGTTTATTTTTTTTTAATGAATAATTTCGTCGTTTTGTGCCTAGTAATAGCAAGGGTTAGCCAACATTTTTGAGCTAAAAATAGCATATACCAAAGACGGTAAGAGACAAAACCGGTAAAAAAAATTACTCGTAAAGGTTTTTCGTTTTAGGTTGATAAAATAGACCCTACCATATCCCGCACACCAGATGCGCACTCTTTAAGCCGCTTGGTTCACTTAGAAAAGGTAGGCGTGGTGGCCGAGTGGTTAGAGCTTTGACTTGCGGATCTGAAGGTCCCAAGATCGAGCGCAGGCCGGGGCATTGTGTTGTGTCCTTAGGAAAGACACTTTATTCCCGTTTCCTACTCCTTCGGATGAGAGTAAAAAACGAGGTCTAGTCTGTGTCGCATGCATTCCATCATAACGGACTTTAAAGATCCTGACGCTCATGTCCTAGACGGGTGAGTGCCGGTGACAAGAACACACCCAGCATGTACCATGGGTAAAGCGCTTCACTTGGGGCTGCTGTACTTTCGAAAATGAATGTGCCCGAATTTCACCCCGGTAATAATAAAGTTGTTAAAATTTATTTTTTTAAAAAAAGGATCAAAGGTCACACTGCTATTGGAGTACGGTTAAAACAGGGGAAACCACTCCATGTCAGAACCGAAATGAAAAATGCAAACTTTAGCAGTTGGTTTGAGCAACCAAATCCCACAATTTTGTTTATTCTTTAATGCAATAAGAATACGAATTTTAGGATAAACCCGTTTTAAACAAAAGTAAACATAGTCTTCGAATTGGGGCCCTATAACTGTAACAACTTATATAACTCCGTTCCAACAATGACACCCGCAATGTCTTGTAACACCGAACAATGTAAAATGTCTCTAAGATAGTCTTGTGAAAATTAAAGTTTTCATTTTTCTTTGTACAGTGCTATTAAAACGGTACAATCAAATTATATATGTTTGTCAAAAAAACTATTCCGGCTCGTAATTATACAAGTATTTATTTTCTTCTTAAAATATGTTCTACAACATGTATTCAATGGGAGTTCCTGCGGTCACGATCGCCAGCATACACCCGTTTCAAATGAAAGTCAGCTGCATTCTAGGGTTTTGTCCCAGATATAGTCCCCGGACTTTTTTCTGGTTTTGTTTTGTTTGCTGTTGTCTCAGTTAATCCATATAAGCACAGCAACCCTGTGGACCGTGTCCAAGACTGAGAGCTTATCTCGTCCGCCCACCAACCCACATGAATTGCATCCATTTCGTTTATGTATAAACTGATGGAAGCCATATGGCACCCGCGAAGGCTAAAAGCAAGATAATGGTTTTGTGGATGGACCCAGGGAGTTGAGGGACCGAGCCTCGAGGGTCCCGTTCTAAGCAAGTCCTCATTTGCCAAGAAGTCAGATCACTGGAGTAATTAAGCTCCGATGACGCTGTCTGGGGGGATACGAGCTGGTTCATTAGGCAGTCTGTGGCTGACGCTGTCTTAATCATGCTACACAATGGTTAATTGGACAGAGCGAGGATAATGCTAATGCTAGTTATCGTCGTTGTCACAGTCGTGGAACGACGCCAAAGGTATTGGTGAAGGATAATAACACTATGTAACAAATTTTCACTTTTGTTCTGTTCCTGGGTTGAAAGTGTGTTTTCCTATCCCGTTAGGTCTAGAACAGAAAGGAAATCGCTGTTATTCCAGAAAAACTTTGCTTCTGTGCCCGGGACAATGAAATTTGGAAAATCGCGTGTGTTCGAGAAAATTATCGATTTGCTTTCAATGCCGAGCTTCCTCCCTGAACTGCTAGAGTTGTCCACATGTTTCTACAATTCTCCTGAACACTCTAGAACGTTCAAGAAACTTCCAGAACTTTCGAGAAACTCTCAGAACTTTCTAGAACGTTCTTGAACGTTCCAAAAGTAGCTGTACAAGTATAAAAGCACACGACCACTGTGTCCTTGAGTGTCTGGCCCTGGAGCCTGACTTCTCCGCGGTTAGGATTGCCTGCCGCGACGTGCATCTGGACTCCATGGCCGATCTGGTAGCCTACTCCTTGTCGACTAACTTTGGACTGCTGTTCATGACCGCGGTGTGCACCTACCGCTCACGAGTGTCTGTACACCTTTAGACCCAACCGCCTGGCCGGTTCTCTCCCCGGAACTCGTCTTGGGTTCCTTTGTCTTACAACTACTAATGATGACTATCCCCACTCAGTTACCTGTTTGTAACCTATTACCCCACCTGGCCCATGGGCCTTGGGTTCGACTCTACCTTCTTGGGTCCTGGGTATGCTCTACTTAAGTGACATGTTCCCACTCAGCTACTACTACACGGATTGTACCCTCAGCTGACCCATTGGGTCCTGGGTATTACTACCACGTACTGACTTATATCGCTCAGCTACCTTGCTCTCATACCACATGGCTCATACCTCCAGTCGACCCCATGGGTTCTGGGTATCCGTTTCCATGACTGACCACTCCCCTCACATGACTCATACCTTCAGTTGATCCTTTTGTCCTGGGTATTAGATACCACTACTGACATTTCTCACCACATGACTTATACCTCAGTTGATCCCTTGGATCCTGGGTATTCGTTTTCATGATTGACATCCCATACCACATGGCTCATACCTTCAGTCGACCCCACGGGGCCTAGGTATCCGTTTCCATGACTGACCATCCCCTCCACATGACCCATACCTTCAGTCGACCCCACGGGGCCTGGGTATCCGTTTCCATGATTGACCATCCCCTCCACATGACTCATACCTTCAGTTGACCCCTGTGTCCTGGGTATCCGTTTTCATGAATCACTTTCCCTATCTCACTGTACCATTTTTTTCCCCTCCTTGTTTTATGGGTCCATTCTTGATTGTTTATAGCTTTTACCCGGCCCTCCTCGACTTTTAATGTGGTCCTGAAGGATTTTTATCTACTTAGGTACGTTCCCCTCCCCCCGCCCTCCTGGTCACTGCTAGGCCCTCCACCCTTCCCCCTCTGTGCTTGCCCTCCCTTGGCCTTGGCGGCCTCCCTGGCACCCCGGTCCTACCCCTGCCGCCGTTCGTTCGTACTCCTTCCCCTCATGCCTGCCATTGATCCATCTCCGTCTTTTTCCGGACGTCGTAGCAGCGTCCCGCACTCCCTCTTCATATGACCTCTTACTGCAGCACGACCTCTTATATCAATGGACATCATAATACCAAAGTCTCCTATACGCATACTGTGTTGGGGACTATAACTGTATAAACTGAACTGAGAGAGTGATTCACAGTACAATCGTAAATCTAGAAAATCTACACATTTCTGAACCTTGTTGAGTGGTTTCCGACTGTGTTTGTCTATTCCTTGTGCAATTTTTGTTTTTACCTGATCATAATGACGAAAAATAAAAAAAATCGTTCTATTTTCACAAAAACTAGTTTTCTTCGTGCTGTTGTCGTGTAAGCAAAGTTTGTGCTTAATGAAGTCATTTTTTCACGTAGTCTACTTTAGACATAAGCAATTGAAATATAACACTTAGAAGCCAGGAACAAAAATTGTGTTACATAGTGTAATAGAGACCGCCATTAACATAATGATGGCCCAATGGGTGACGTTTCACTACATGAAGTGTGTTGATTGGGATAGGTTCAAATCCCGGTTTTCAAGTGGCGAGAAAAAGACGGAAGAAGTGTGGGTGGGACGAAGAGGTCAATACTAATTAGTACCTTACCGTCCCTCGTGTAACGATGTTCAGTGCAAAAGCTTCCACTCTGAACCAGCGTGGGAGGTGAGCTAGACAAAAGGAACAATAATATCCAGCTACACTCAAGAGATGAACGATGTCGCAAAAAGTTCAAGTTTAAGAGGACTCTCTCTCTCTCTCTCTCTCTCTCTCTCTCTCTCTCTCTCTCTCTCTCTCTCTCTCTCTCTCTCTCTCTCCATCTCTCTTTCTCTTTTGCCTAATTTTTGTACGCGATACTTTGTAAGCAGCTCAATTGGTGTGTACAAGGTGGACAGGTTGGAGAGGGTCCTCCGTTATGATGTAAATCCGCTCTTGTTTTTCCTGGAAGCGTTGAAAGCAGATTATCTTAACGGATTAACGAAGCGTGGAGGCCGTCTTTACAAGGGCTCGTCATCTTGTGACGGACTCTCCCTAAAAGAGACCCCCAGCAGCCCTTCTGATTTCATTAGCGCCACTATCAGCACCACGGCACGATCTTATTAAAACTGTCAAAGGTAAACAGTGCCAGCATAGGCTTACTTCCTGAGAGGTCCTTTACACATCCACACACCTACAAACTGCATCTGAAATACATCACTATCATAGTAATTCGTGTATCCATCCCTTCATGCACGTTCTGATGGTGGTGACTTTACTCATGATAGTTTATTACGAAATGGAATTATTTATTCTGACCATTGTCCTTAACATGGTGATGATAACAGTAGCAGACGCAGACGCGGCAGCACCAGAACCATAATCGTCATCATCATCATCATCATCATCATCATCATCATCATCATCATCATCATCATCATCATCATCATCATTATCATCATCATCATCATCATCACCATCAGCATCAGCATTTTCTTCTTGTTCATCATCATCATCATCATCATCATCATCATCATCTTCATCATCATTTTCTTCTTGTTCATCATCATCATCATCATCATCATCATCATCATCATCATCGTCGTCGTCGTTCTTCATCTTCTTCTTTTTTTTACAAAATAAAACACTTTAACTATAGGCATAGGCTGTCTGAGTGTGTACGCACACGCACATACAAACACCCACCCACACACACACACTTATACGTTATGCACACACCTACACACAAACCCACACCCAAACCCACACCCACACAAATGCATACTTTATACACACTCAACTACCTCGCCTACACACACCTACATACGCATACATGCATGCGATCAACTACCCAACTCTCCCATGCAACTACAATCCGCCCCAAGAGACTTTGAAGAATGATGTAACCCCCAGCCTCCATCCCATCCCAACCACATCCACAATCTCTATCTTTTCCACACAACTCTCACATACACACATGCGCTTGCGGAGTTAGAAATAGCTTCATACAGTCACTTATCACAACCAGTCCTTTAGAAATAGCATCGTACAGTTATTCAGAAATGACAGCAACGTTTGATAAAACTTTGTTTCAATCTTCTGATTTTGATCCAGACAGCATGAGTGAGTGTACAAAACTGAAATGCCGTTAGGTCAAAGGACAGAGGCCAGACTACTGTCAAAGGTTAATATGTCTTGTGTCTCCACTAGGGCTGGCCAGGCCAGACAAGCAGGGCCTTTTTTTGCAGACGAGATGTCCGGTAACTGCAGAAAAACTGTCCCTCTGCAGACAGCCCCAGCGAAAGTTGACATTAATTCACAATGCACAATACTTTACGATGTAGCTCTCGGCGCCTCGTTGCAAACTTTCATGTACAAACTTTAGAAGTAAAAGGGAAGTGAGACGATTATTATCTATGAATGACTAGTTTCTGTGATGATTTAACGGCGAAAGCGATCCCAACTTCGACGCTCTTCAGCGACACACTGCTGTCCATTTTGGGTAACGATCAAGTTTCAAGTTCCAAACCCAAATCCAAACTCTAGTGTAGGTAAAGAGCCAATACTCCTCTCAAACTGTTGGCGTCATTACTTATTCAAAGAACAATAATCATGCATGTGGACGCCTACATTGAAACCTCTTAAAACGGAAAGAGAAATTTATTCGTTTATTGCTTTGCGACGCTCTTCTCTTTTCCTCCATACTATCACGAAGACACGAAATGCATCATCAACACACCAGTCACATAATAGTAACAATATGACACACACACACACACACACACACACACACACACACACACACACACACACACACAAAACATCACAAAAGTTAACACTGAAACATTTGGACAAGACGAGTACGCTGGTTGAATGAGATAAAATCAAAAAATGATTAACAGAGATAATCTCTTTGTATGTATTTCGCTAAATAAATCTCCATCAGGATTTTTTAAGCCCACATATCGCTAACCTATCCTATCTATCCTATCCTATTCCATAATATAACTCGAAGGTCGTCGGGGCACTACAGATCATCGTTTAACCAACGTACGCTGTCCTTTAGCAGTCTTCATGGCTTCTCTCAGTGTCAAGCCAAGCCTTTCTCGAATGTTGTCCTCCCACCCCTTTTTCTGTCTCCCTCTTCTTCTGCCTCCCTGCACCGGGTATTTCAGGATGGTTTTTGCAAGACCTGATGCTCTGCTGACGTGGCCTCATCAGCCAACCTAGCAAAGTCCTCCTGAAAATAATACTCAACAGGTTGAAACCCCAAGCTGAACAAATCATAGCTGAAGAACAACCAGGACAGGGCGAAGTACCACTGAACAGATTTTCAACCTCAGAATAATCTGCGAGAAATACTTACATCACCAACAACATCTATATCATGTGTTTGTAGACTTCAAGAAAGCGTCTGACCGAGTCTGGCATGCTGCTCTGTGGGCAACCATGAGAGTGTAGAACATCAGCCCTAGCATTATTAAAGCCATCAAATTTTAAAGCCTGAGCAGTTCTCCACAACAGGGCTATCGGGAACTGGTCCAGAACAACAATTGGTGTGCGTCAAGGATGCCTACTTTCTCCAACACTCTTCAACATCTTTCTAGAGCGCATCATGTCAGATGCCCTTGCAGATCACGAAGGCACAGTCAGCATAGAGGGTAGAGCAATCTCCAACCTCCGTTTTGCGGATGATATTGATGGATTGGCTGGAGAGGAACAAGAACTTGAATAGCTGGTACAGAGGTTCGACACCACATTTAGAGCCTATGGAATGGAAATAAGTGAAGAGAAGACCAAAATGATGACCGACAACACCAATGGGATCAACACGGACATCAAAGTCCAAGGCCAGTCCCTCAACACAGGGCATAGCTTCAAATATTTAGGAGTCATTGTATCGGCCAGGTCCGACAGAAAATCCTCTCCAGGATCTCACAAGCAATTGCAGCTCTGGCAAGGTTGAAGCCCATTTGGAAAGATAGGACCATCAGTCTTTACTCCAAGATAAGGTTGTTGCGCTCCCTTGTCATCTCCATCTTTTTATACGCTTGCGAAACATGGATCCTTACAGCAGACTACAACGAATAATACAAAGCATGGAGATGAGGTGCTACAGAAGACTTTGGGGCATTTCCTATACCCCATATTGCTAACATTTACCGTAATCACCGTGTAATTAATGTGGTTAGATGGTATTTGGGAAGATCCAGCCCTTTGGACCCCATTGCCAAACGATTCAGCTAACTGCACTTTCTCCTGGCCAGTACACTATAAAACTAATGGGGTCCTGCATTACCATTTATTAACACCATTCATAGGAACAAAACAGAGCAAACGAATGTGGGAAAACAACACTTTTCAGTCTGGATCTACTAGTAGACATTGTAGATGCATATAAAAGTAATCGCATTGAAACACATATTGTCTAGTCTATATTGTAAAAGTTAATGTCTTATTACTGTAAAAATATACGTGCTAGACACCAGACAAATGGGTATAACCTTGGCCAGTAGTATGTATCTCATGGACCAAATCTACGGAGACTAGTTTGGAAATAGTGTACTAGAAAAGGGAACAAAAACGCTTGTGTAGGACACAAGTGATAAAGGTGTCTCGCCTAAAGAGGCCAAGAGACATCAACAATGTATCACAAAGAACAGCTAACCGCGCTTATGACCTGGCTATGTACCTCTGTACTATAAAAACTGGCAAGCAGGTTGTCCGCTGAATTGTCCCCTATACGCACTGTGTCCGGGGACGTTAATCTATTCACTGAACTGAACTAAACTGTCCGCTGAATCAATCGTCCAATAGATTTTATACCATCGAAGAGCGCAGCGAGTGGTAATCTTGTCTATGGCATTTCATATCTCAAACCATAGGTAAATTGCATATCAACGTGAAATATGACGATGTCTTATACAAGGGAGACAATGCCTGTACGATTATTGTCTCGTTGACCATCAAGTAATAAAACCATTTTTTTTCCACACTGGTGATATCATAATACTTTTGACCTATTGCCTCAATAGGAACGAAGCGCTCGTGGACAGAGTTTTTTAAGACATATTTGTAACAACCGGTAATATGGAAATTTAAAAAAAAGAGTGAGGATAATAGTGTCAAAGTCTTTGTCCATAACTCGGGTCATTCACTGTAACCAGAATATGCACAACACAAATTAATGCTGCAGGACAGGTCCATGGCCAGTTAACATTAGTCTTGACCAATCTAGTCCCAAATGGACATTAGACTTCGGCACCAGTAAAGATTGTAATATTGGTATAAAAAAGACTGACCATAAAACTAATGCAACTGGGCAATAATCAGTAGGTTGTCAAAGATAGCCAAACGGTCGTCAAGATTATTTTTGTTATGGTAGTTCACAAAGTTAACGGCTTTCTACATTGCATGCGAGTAATAGGCAGAGAGATATAACCTCATGTACCTAGCGATGACCATCTTGACCATTAATGTAGCCCTAAAATAGCCAAGCATAGCTTTTTAGAGATTTGCCTTAGCGTGGAGCTGGCTGTAGTTGTTAGCTTCAAACGGCACTAAAACTAGTGTCACTAATGTTGTTTACCAAACTACGTCTCTCCATTGTGCAGCCTCTTTGCTGACAGCTGCCCACTTCACTATCTGGGGCGAGATCGGAGCCCAAAATAACCGCGGTCAGCGGAAATGGCGAGGTGTAGGTGTCTTTTAGGCCCTCGTTGTCGAGACAACCACTTCCGGTCTTCAAGGGCCGTAGTCATCTGATTGGCCCAAGGCAAGCTGTGACGTCAGTTCATTGAGAAGCGTCGATAGGGCGGGTTATGTTTATTTAGCTAAGTCTCTCTCTCTGTTTCTCTCTCTCTTGCTCTCTCTCTCTCTCTCTCTCTCTCTCTCTCTCTCTCTCTCGCTCTCTCTCTTACACTGCATACAAAAAAGATCCTCTACTATGGCCAATGAGCTTTAGCTATATGTATTAACATAGTTGTCTAAAAGCTGATTGACTGACTGTTTTTTCCCGAATCAGAACGAGCGCAACTACGAAGTTCAACGTACTTATGTTTAACAAAGAAATTACAGCATTGAGATTTGCTCTTTGATTCGACGTTACAGTGTTACCATTCTTTGTAACTGCACTTTTTTCTCTTTGTGCGTGCGTGTGTGTGTGTGGGTGTGTGTGTGTGTGTATGTGTTATGAACTGCCCTCAAATGTTTTTAAGATTACATTTCTAACAACAATGAACCCATCCACAGCCATATATAGGAACTAATAGTAAAATGGTTACGACAAAAACAGTACAGCTTCTGTAGAAACAGCTTGTGATTCTAATCTTTACACGCGTCCTCAGTTTATCACACCTTTATTTGACTTAGATTGTATTACACAATACATGTATATAACTTGTTTTGAATGCTGATGTGCTACTATATGGTTGGGATCTATTGGGTGACATTAAAACACCAGTTCTTCTCCATTCACACTTTCGTTTAACATTTCTATGATTTGACATCAATGAATACTGATAGGGATAAATATACTACTCAAAATAATTGAAGGGCCACTCTCATATTTCATTTAGTTTATTTATTTTTTGCTGCTATCTATAATATCGCTTATATTGCTTATTTCAAAACTTATCCTGTACAGTAACATTCATGACAATCTTATTCTGACAGGTAATCACATGTGTGAGTTTTGAAAACAAACCCAACTTTTACACACAAAAAAAGACCCTAATTTACTGTTGTCTTGCTAATAAAGCAAAATTTTCAACATTAAAAAGTGATTTACACGCGAAAGGCTTGCATTTTCTGAGTTCAGTTCAACAATTGCTGCTTTTTTCTGTGTATAAATGGCAGCGCTTTTGCTGCTTTTCTAACCATGCCCCCAAGGCGACGATTGACTGATGCGGATAGAGGCAGAGCTAATACAATACAATACAATACAATACAATACAACTTTATTCATCCCAAAGGGCAATTACATTATAAGTTTATGAGGCAGCATAAAGAAACTCAAAAAATGTATCATAAACCATTTTTTGAAAAAAAAAATTTAAAAAACATCACACAAGCACACACACGCGAATCAAGATCACAAGTGATATCACAAAAGTCAACAAAATTCAACAAGTTGATTAAAAAGTTCAGCCAGTACACATAGACACTAAAGGGAGACTCTCACTATATAACAAATAAGATCCCCAAAGTGCAGAAAACTAAAAGCGGTTAGTACTATTAAGCAGTCGGATTGCACTGGGAATAAAAGATTTAGAACGCCGATTTCCCTTACAGATGGGCATAGCATATCGGCGTCTGGATGGCAACAGTGTGAACTCGGGTTTCAAACAATGTTCCTGATGACTATTAAGGATGCTCCCGGTTTTCCGTAAGATCTGCTGATCACAGAAAGAAGAAAGATCTCTCTGCCTAACTCCAATAATGCATGGCTTCAGGAAATGGTGGGGGTGAGAGAAGTTGGCAGGCGGCTGGGAATGTCCCACTCCGTTGTCCAAAGGCTGCGGGAGCGCTTTAACAACACTGGAAGCGTCCAAGAACCAAGAAGAGCCTACAGGGATGACGTCCTACAACCTAGGGTTCTCCCAGCTCTGCGGGCCATTGGGGAAGGTGCCATACTACCTGACGATAATGCCAGACCCCACCGAGCGCGTATCGTCAATGACTTCCTGCAGCAACAGCACGTCATAAGGATGGATTGGCCGGCTCGATCACCCGATTTGAACCCCATAGAACATCTGTGGGATGTCTTGGGTCGACAGACACGGGCAAACCTCCCTCCAGGAGCTAACCTTGAAGTTCTGGCCCAAGTTCTCCAGCAAGAGTGGTTGGCCATCCCAGGAAACATCCTCCATAACCTGATACGGTCCATGAGACAACGATGCCAAGACTGCATTGATGCAAACGGTGGCCACACCCGATACTGACTCTATAGATTTTTGGTTTCTAAAGTTTTGATTTTGTAAATGAGGGGTATGTCCAGTTAAATTGAATTTACTCGAATTTTAAGCGACTGATGTCTCAAATCTTTTTTGTTAATGATGCAGAAATGATTGCAATAAAATATGATTAACTAATAAATTGAATTCGTGTTTCTGATTTAAAGAGAGACCCATATGTCCAAGTGGCAGGGCCGGACCTGGGAAAAGTTGAGGGGGGGGGTTACAGATTCAGCGAAGGCGCGAAGCGCCGAGCCTTGTAGGGGGGTCCGGGGGCATGCCCCCCCGGAAATTTTTTTTTTTCAAGGATGCAAAATGGTGCAATCTGGTGCAATCTGAACCTTGAAAAATCCATTTATGATGGTCTGGGACTTTGAGCTTTTTAAACAAATTGAACTGACAAACTCTGGGGTACAAAAATAATCATCTGCCCGTCCCTTAAAAAAACAACAAAAAAACACACACACACGAACATTTATTTATCAGCAAAGATGTTTTGTATACTATTATTATTCACTACATTTTGTTGATCGTTAACAGTATAAAGCTTTACCTTGTAATTTATGAACATCACCGCCCTGCTTTTACTTTCAGTCTTGCTGCACTAGGTTCCTCGGCATTAGTACCATTTGTGAATTGTATCTTCTGGCAAAACAGTTCACTGCCTCTTTGAAGTCAATATCAACATCCCTGTGCACTTTCAGTAAAGCAAGTCCATTGAGTCTATGTTGCCCCATTGTAGAGCGCAGGTAGTTTTTCAGGTTGCGCAACTGACTGTTTGAACGCTCACACTCCTGCCGAGGCAGTGACAGGCAGGGTGCAAAGGTTCTTTAGCATGATGAACAGGTTGGGATAAAAATCCCTGTCACAATGTTTCAGTGCTTCTGATGCCGTGGATGGGATGATAGCTGTCGCATTCTCAGCAGCGAACCCACCTTTTTGCATTTGCAAACCCACCTTTGGTATTCTGCATCAAGGGTAGCATTGTCTGGTAGATCAGACTCCCACAACATTGCCAGTGTCTTCACCCCTTCTGGAACCTGCATGAAACCATCCTGGTTGTCTATTAAAGTGCTTGGCACCAGACAGAGACCATCAACTGCTAGGTCAGCATTTTTGAACCTCGAGTCCAATTCGATTGACAGGTGTTCCAAGAAAGGAATGGCAATGCTAATCTTGAAAATATTCTTCTGGAGTGGCCGCAGGTTGGTTGTCACGGAGAGTCTGTCGGGATGCTTGACGAGGAACAATAACATCAGTTGTCAAAGCATTCGCCATTTTGCTGACTTCACCGAACCAGGCAACGAACGCTGTGTCGACATCTCTTCTAATAGAAGACATGCAGTTACTGACCGCTTTGATTTCCCTGTAGGCATCGACAACATCTTTTGTCCTTTTCTGCAGCTTCACTGTCAAGGGTTTTAAGTAACGCAAACAATTGCGGACGACAACGAATGCAACGAGGAAAGCACTGCTGCTCAAGGTGTGGAGAAAGCCAGTTGCCTTGGTCAGTGTCTCACTGTCCCAATTGTCACTGTCTTCACACATTTGTCCCAAACAGTCGTGAACAACCAGAAAGAGAGATGTATAAACCTCCAGTGCTTCATGTTTTTCTACCCATCTTGTTCTGCACAGATCAACAAGCTTTGTTTTTGTCGTGTCAGGCTGAGATGATTCGATGGTATCTTCAAGTTTTCTTTGTCTCTTTGGAGAGTTTGAGAAAAACAGTGACAGTTCCCTCAGTGCTCCCATCATGTTCTTCACTGCAGGCAAGCCGCATGCTTTTTCAAGCTATGGGAAGCACAGTGTCTCAGGTAACAGAATGTAGTTACTTGTGATAAAAGAATCAGTGGTTGAAATTGAGTATAGTGGAAGAGGATTTATTTTTTTATAGTGCCTAGGGGAGAGGGTTGAAATGTCTCCCCGGATTTACTTATGATTGTAACGTACCCCCCCCTCCCCCCTCCCCCCCCCAAAAAAAAAGAAAAAAAAAAAGAGGTACATAGTCAGGCCAGGGGGGGGGGGGGTTACGTAACCCCTGTAACCCCCCCCCCCCTAGTCCGGGCCTGAAGTGGCCCTTGTATTATTTTGAGTAGTAGGACACTGACTTAGTCTCGTAGTGTAGTGAAATATAGTGTTGTAAAGTTTGCAATGTTGTTTATAATCTATGTTGAGAAAAGTGTCTCAAACGTTGAACAGCACTGTCTTTACTTGGCTACATGCTGCATAGTGGAGCGAGATTATTATTTATGAGTAGTCTAATATTAGGCCAAACAGTACAATTATTGCAATATACGGATTTTTACTGGGGCGTGGAGGATAAGAGGTCTCCACAACACTAAAATAACCAGGCCTATTTACAGAGAAGGGACACAATGTCACGCTTAAGCTAGTCACACACGCGCACTCTCATACACACACGCACACACACACACACCATTTCTCCCCCCGCCCTATAAACGCACTTTAAAAAAAAAAGAATATCTTCTCAGGAAACAAACACAAGACCATCAAGCATCTACTCCTTAGTACTGCACGTAGCAGTACTGAAGATGGCAATCATTACTATTAAGAGAGAGAGAGAGAGAGAGAGAGAGAGAGAGAGAGAGAGAGAGAGAGAGAGAGAGAAAGAGAGAGAGAGAGAGAGGATGACTCTTTGTCTTAATAATGATGACAATACTCTTCAGCTACTTGGTGCCTTATCAGATTATATGAGTGATATTGAGCAATGATTATGCTTTTCATGAGAAAGCGTGGGAACCACCGCCCAGAACCCAAACATCACTAAAAGAATAGAGTTTACATGCACGATGACACGAGGAAATAATTATAGGAATTAGTCGAATGAATAAATTAATTTATAAATAAATGAATGAATTATTATTATTTTTTAAAATTATTATTATTATTATTATTATTATTATTATTATTATTATTATTATTATTATTATTATTATTATTAATATTATTATTATTATTATTATTATTGTTATTATTATTATTGTTATTATTATTATTATTATTATTATTATTATTATTATTATTATTATTATTATTATTATTATTATTATTATTATTATTATTATTATTATTATAATATAAGTGGTGAGCGAGCGTTGTGGCCAAGTGTGCTAAGGCGGGACTAACTTGCCTTGTCCACAGGCCAGAAACCAATGGCGCCTGACAGGTGTGTGTTCGATCCAGCATCTGGGAGTTATGTTTCTCCGAATATTATTTACTTTCGACTCGGGCAACGTCTCGGGGGTTTTCTCCGGGTACTCCGGTTTTCTCCCCCAGCAAATTTTCAAAATCGCAACTAATGTTAGGTAGGTTGGGTTTGGGCGCGCCACAGGCTGCGACTACGCTTTTCCCAGGGGAGGCGGCCCAGAATTTTCCTTCGGAAAAAGGGACAATAAGGTTAATAAAATAAATAAAAATAAAATAAAAATGATAGGTATCCTCTTTTATAGTAATCCATCAGTTTTTCATCATTGAAGCAGAAAGTAAAAAGTTACCGCCTCATATATAATAATTAATTTATTATTTTTAAAAAAAGGATTGAATGTTTATTATTATGAAAGAGGATACATGTACCAAGGTTTACGTAAGTAAAGGGCAAACTCACTTAAGTAAAACACCAATGCAACCGTGATGAATATAAGTAATTACAAATCACATTTCGAGTAATTAAGAAACATCTTCAAGTATTTAGAGCCATGGATTAGATATAATGCAGAAATCAAAACTTAGCACATATCTTCTTGTTGTTAATGCAAGGGGGGGGAGGGGAGAGAGAGAGAGATTTTGTTCTTCAAATAGGTTTGTTTTATCCCCTCAAAGCTCTGTGACACACTGAAAAATGCCAAAACATGTAATAATGAGAAGAGGAAAAAAAAGAACAGGAGAGGTCTACATAATTTCATTTGCTTTCATTCCAAATAATATGTTGTCGCGAACCTTTCAAGATGCAGTCATAATTTGTATGCCGTGAACCTAGGCTTCATTGTCGGTCAAGTGCGGCGCGGCCAACTTGGATCAGACGACATGCTTTTTGGCGCGATTTACCAGTGAGGTCACTTCCGGTATCGCCACGACTTTTCTCTTCTTTGCGAAAGAGCATGTCCAATAAACATATTGCGACGATGATGAATTATCCAAAGCATGTCTGGCATTTGCCTTACAGAAGAACAAGAAGTCTTGGACAGATGGACAGAGTACTGCTCTGACCTTTACAACCATACACCAAATGGAGACCCATCAGTTCTAGCATGTCCCGAGAGCAGAGAAGAAGAAGAAATCCTCCCAATTCTCCGGGAAGAAGTTGAGGCAGCAGTGCAATCGCTGAAGAAAGGGAAGTCAGCGGGAGTGGACAACATACCAGCGGAACTGCTACAAGCAGGAGGAGAAGCGATGACTGATGCTCTCACCATTATCTGTAACAAGATCTGGCAGAGTGGGGAATGGCCTACACCATGGACCCAGTCGCTTGTCATCACTCTTCCCAAAAAAGGTAACCTTCAGGAGTGTGAAAATTACCGCACCATCAGCCTCATCAGCCATCCCAGCAAGGTCCTCCTGAAAA
>CM072511.1:100952236-101044736 GCA_036898135.1 Oncomelania hupensis | reverse complement strand
AATCCCAATGTCGTCAATCTTTTCCAATCATACCTATCACAAAGAATCCAACGTGTATATGTTAATGGAAGATATTCTTCTCCAGGTACCATTTCATGTGGTGTACCCCAAGGCTCAGTTTTAGGTCCTTTACTATTTTGCATTTATATAAATGATCTTCCACTCCATATTACTAGCAAAGATACAAGTTGTGACCTGTTTGCCGATGATGGCTCTTTGCACTGCTCTGGTAAATCTCTAAATAAAATACAAACATCTTTACAGAAGAGTATACAAGAAATAACGGATTGGTGCAGCCATAATCGTATGATTCTTCATCCACAAAAATCTAAAAGCATGGTCCTCACATCACGGCAAAAGCGACAGCATGAACCTTTAAAATTAAATCTGAATATTAATGGTTCACAGATTGAACAAGTTTCAGAGCACAAAGTATTAGGTATAATTATTGATCAAGATTTTACATGGCACTCCCATATAAATAATATATGTAAGAAGTTATCCAAAAATCTCTTTCTTCTTGCTAAACTAAAACCTTACATTGAATCTTCTGCCAGAAAAATTTTCTTCCAAGCCCATTGTCTATCACATATCAACTATGCCTCTGTGGTATGGTCTAATGCTTCAGCAAATCAACTAAAAAGACTTAATCATCTGCATAGACGTGGTGTTAGATTAATCTCAGATAATCGAGAATTAACAACAGATGAAAAATTAACAGATCTTAAAATACTGCCTTTACAAACACAATTCAAGTATAATTTAGCCATACAGATGTTTAAAGTAAAAAATAATATAGCGCCTTCTTACTTACGTGATCAACTAATGTCATTTCCTACACAATACCATTCTGAAAACTACCGACTTCCAAAACCACGAATTGACATTTTTAAATCTAGCTTCTCTTTTAAAGGCCCCCTGTTATGGAACACTCTTCCTTTAGAACTAAAAAAATGCACATCGTTAAACAGCTTCAAGTACAAGATTTACAACATATTTCTTAATAATTTCAAAAATCATACATTCTAGCATGTATCACTTGATTTTCCTCTTTCATCCCCCCCCCCCCTCTCTTCCCACTCAGTCCGTCTTTCTCTCTTTATTTATTAAATTAAATGGTTCCAGTTAAATATGTTATATTTCGTATTGTTAGTTTCATTGTTATGAAGTTAGCTTGTTTATTTCAAATCAATGTTTGTCTTTACATGAATGCGGATGAATGATTACAGTAAATGTGTGAGTGATTGAAAGAAGGACTGATTGTAAGACTAGCAAATTAATGCTAAAATCATTTTCTTCTTGTAATAAACTATTGAATCTGAATCTGAATCTGAATCTCTCTCTCTCTCTCTCTCTCTCTCTTAGTGCAACCAAAGTGATGGAGTATCCACTGATACATGTACTTTCAATCCTAATGCATAAGTTACAAAATCACCTTGTCTCTATCTCTGTCTCTGTCTCGCTCTCTGTCTCTCTCTCTCTCTCTCCATCTTTTTCTCTCTTAGTGCATTCAAAGTGATGGAGTATCCACTGATACTATCAATCATAATGATGCAAAAGTTACAAAATCCCTCTCTCTCTCTCTCTCTCTCTCTCTCTCTCTCTCTCTCTTAGTGCATTCAAAGTGATTGAGTATCCACTGATACAATCAATCATAATGTAAAAGTTACAAAATCACTTATTTACTTATTCCATGAACAAAAGCTAAATAAATGAACAAGCGAATTATGTTCAAATCCTCACCTTACCGGAAAGTATGCGAATACGTTTGTGTTTGTGTGTGTGTGTGTATGTGAGTGAGAGAGAGGTGTGGGGGCGTGGGGGGGGGGTGCGTGCTTGCCGTGTAGGTATGTGTATGCTTGTACACCATGGTACGGTGTGAGTCGCTGCTCGTGTGTGTGACTGCGTTTGTCTTTGTGAACAATCTCGCTTGTGTGTTGGTGTGTGTGTGTGTGTGCATGTGCGTGTGTGTGCGTGTGTGTGTGCGTGTGTGTGTGTGTAAAGAATGTAGAATATTCTATAATATATACATTATAGAATGTGTGTGTGTGTGCTGCTTGCATCATCCAGTTGTCGGCAAGAGGTTATTTACCGAGCTGATGGACGGAGGATATATCCTGTGGTCTCTCTAATCTTCCCAAACCGTCGCTTCCCTCAACAGTGGCAGCATGTGCAATGTGCGAGACTAGAACTGCAAAATCCCAGCATGGCGCACTTAAACTCTAGCCAAATCCACTGAAATGCACAAAGATGGACTCTCTCTCTCTCTCTCTCTCTCTCTCTCTCTCTCTCTCTCTCTCTCTCTCTCTCTCTCTCTCTCTCTCTCTCTCTCTCTCTCTCTCTCTCTTAGCAAAGTGTATGTTATGATGTCCACACTCCTTATTGCGCAGTGTATGGACACCAGAGCAGATCCTTTTAAATGAATGAGACTGAAAGAAACGGTTTGTCCAAACCGGAAGCAACCTCTTCACAAACCAAACTCTATGGCTGCAAAGAAGACTTGGAAGGCTTGGTGGCCTTCATCTTTTAGGCTAGACCGACATTGTGACAAGTGCGACCGAAAAGAAGAAGAAGAAGAAGAAGAAGAAGAAGAAGAAGAAGAAGAAGAAGAAGAAGAAGAAGAAGAAGAAGAAGAAGAAGAAGAAGTATATGGATACACAGCAAAGAGTCCTTATAATTATTTAGAAAGGAATAGGATCATGGAAAGCGGTAACCCACGAAAATAAGATTGCTCATTAGCGGCCAAAAATGAGTCAATATAGAAGTAAAGAGAGAGTGTACATCCATATTTCTCTGCGAGTCAATGAGTCAAATCTTCTTCATCTTGCAACCTCTCAGCGTGCGCTATTTGCTTCATCTGCTTTAGGCTTAAAGGAAGCGGGGCCATTGTTGGCAACAACAAAAATAGTATTATATGTCGGGTTTTTTGGTGCTTCTTATTACATTCTTTTAATGTCCAAATGCATGAACCTAGTTTATTTTTGATCGACCTGAAAAATGCTAATTTAGACTGAGAGAGGCTGACTTTTAATCTGTTTTTTTTTCATCCTCATTATCACCTTTAAAATAATTTTGAGATGAATTATTCTTTAACAGTGTTGTTCCACAATCTTTAAGTCTGTGTGTGTGTGTGTGTTTGTGTGTGTGTGCACGCGCATTAGATTTCGTGATTAAAGCTTGTTATATAGTATATATGTTCTGCGCTTTTTTGGAATCTGCTCAATTCTAGAATTAGCCTGCCCATTTTTGGAATTCCTATGAGAAACCGTTAATCTGGTGTTTTACCTCTTTCAAACCTTCTACTTGTCTTTCTCCAGTATTCTTACGACTTTCATATTCCAAGCTTTGCTAGAAGCATTGCCATCTGTGATTGGTCAATTACCAGACGATTAAAAACTCTTTTTTTAATGTTGAAATTCCAAAAATGGGCAGGCCAATTCTAGAATTGAGCAGATTCCAAAAAAAGCGCAGAACATATACACATGACCGTTTTTGATACTTGACATGTCCATTGTGATTGAGATTAATTTTGCAACTGTGTATGTAAAATCTTTTAATTAAAGTCTTAAAAGTTGTTGTGTGGAGTGTGTATGTGTGTGTGACTGCCTACCAAAATCGGAGCTATTTCCGTATGCAATGTGTGTTGTCATTTGGCTGAATAAATTCTGTATTCCGTATTCAGTATAAGCATACCTGTCAAGGGGTTTTTGGGTTGTGGTGTAGCAATTTAACAGAAAAACCATAGCAAATGGAGGTTTAGGGTAGCACTAATGTGAATCAAGCGATTCGCAACAAAACTTGAAACTTCTGCATCCAATATAAACGCACACATTCAATGTGTTTACAAATTTATTGTAAAATCTTGTTAATGCACAACACTTTAGCTATTACCATTATCATTATCATTATAAACATTTTCATGTACGTTTTTTAACATAAAAGTGAAAATGCCAAATAGAATAATAAAATAATAATAAAACATACAGACATGAAAAAAAAAAAAAAAAAACAACAAGGGAGGCAATCACTGACACGGAAAAAGCAGATGAACTTTTTTTTCCCCAAACAAATTTGCTTATTCACAAAACATGGTTTACAATGCCAAGAAAAGAACTATTAGCATTGCACAAAAGCTTATACCAATTAATTTAATAAAAATATAACTAAATGGCAACTGATATAATATGAAAGTAATCAAAGAGAAATTAATAATGTTAATGACATGAAACAAGTAAATAAAACCCGGTTGTTTTGGCAGATATTTTATGCGGATCAGGGGTGAGTCCTCTTTCAGCGAAGTTATGGTCTTGATTTTGGGGTCCTGATTCGGCTCTTTGCAGTCCGCTGTCCGTCTGTCTTTCTCTCACAAAGACTGATCATAGACTGAAGTTCTGAACGAACACGTGTTGCGGAAGTGCGGTGCTTTTACTAAGTGTCTTTAAACCGGACTCGACCGGAACAGACTACTTTCGCGCGAAAACCCCTTTGGTTAAAAATATTATTGTCACTTTTGAAAAATTGCGTAGCAGCTTTATGATACGCCGTAGCAATGGGAAAATGTTTAAAATGCGTAGCGCTACGCAAATATCCGTAGCACTTGACAGGTATGTATAAGTTTTAAAAAATCTTTCATAATTAGAATATACCACTATGGAGTCACACGCAGAAATGGCTTCGCAAGCAGTTTGTTCATTGGCTTTGGTAAAGTACAAACGAATATTGCACTTTTAGCTGGAAAAAAATGCGACATTTATTTCTCTTTTAGTGGCGTTATCTCTGGCAGTCCTTTCGAAACAGACATTAAAACCCACAAGGCTGTTTAACGCAACAATCTAAAACGGCGTGCATCTGCATGTTGCGATGTTTGCGAGCTGATGCATTGTAACTCGTGAGTCTGAATTTTTAACTGAAGAAACTCTTTTGATAACAACAAGGAGGACATGGTGTATGGGAAACGACAACGATTGCAGCTACACAAACAACAGCAGAAACAACAACAATAACAACGATAGCAGCTACACAAACAACAGCAACAACAATAACAACGATAGCAGCTACACAAACATCAGCAACAACAACAATAACAACGATAGCAGCTACACAAACAACAGCAACAACAATAACAAAAACAATAACGACGACGACTATGATGACGACGACGATGATGACGACAACGACTACTACTACTACTACTGAGGCTACTTATGGTGGTGGAGGTGGTAGTGGTGGTACAAAAACCCACGAATTATTCAAATGTGATAATGAACGAGGCGGCTTACAAATTATTAATTGAATATTACAATTAATATGTAAATTCTCGAGTGAACTACTCCAAAGCAATGACCATTCAAACATAAAATAAAATATAAATAAATAAACGATACCTTCTAACGAGTATTCATTATTCATCATTAGATATTTAAAACCATTAAAAATGCTTGGAAAATTGTTAAAGAATCCACCTTTTTAATCACTTTTAATAAAAACGGTTCGCCGTTTAAGTGACCGTATTTAAAACGTCTACTCTCGGTGTTAAGACTTGGACAAAACGATATTGCGCAGAAATTGAAATTTAATAATGAATAAAAGGAGAAATGTACAGAGATGTGCATTGTTAATAAGCCTACATTATGTAAAATAAACAGACATGCAAATTGAAAACACGAGTTTAAAAAAACCAACAAATTTATAATTAGACTTTTTATATTTACAGTTGAGCGCATTGGAGAAGATTTTATTTGCATTTGAGTCTATTGAAAATAAAATGACATGCAGAGGGTAAAAGAGTGATTGGCAGGCGCAAACATTTGTAAAATGCATTCAATTTCATACTTGTTGTATTCCATATTTATTGTGACGGTGGGTCTATTGCTGCTGGGCTCTGCACAATGGAATGCTATTACCCACTCGTCTATTGTCGATGGGGATCGCTAGTAAATCTCCCTATGACTCAACTTAATACATTTATTTGCTTAGCTCGGTCTGTGTTTAGGCTGGGGTACAGAGATAGAAAGAAAAATGGTAAAAGATCACTGTCACACTAGCTCTCACATGCCTATGAAACATAGGTAGTCCAGCCAATTGTTAACAGTAAATATTACACATTTATTTCTTCTACTCTATACACGATCAGCTAAGTATGATGCTAACTTAAAAGTTCAGATGTCAATTCGAATGGTTCGCTCCTGGATAGTTCTATGCAGCTACTGTATCATCATCGGGCACTGGATGCTTTCTGCCCTAAGGGTCAGAGTTCTGGAAGAGTGGACTACTGTGGTCCTTAGATAACAGGTTGGGTGCACTGAGTCAATATGCACTTAGCTCAATGTTAGAAGAGCTGTGTTGTGGTTGATTCCTTGATGAGCTGTGTTGTTGTGGATTCTTCTCCTTGTTGCTAGACTGGTGGGCTCTCGTCGCGCATTGCTTGAACAGCCGAGGCAGGCCAACTTTCAGTGAAGACTTTTTCTCGTCGTTCGTCGGGCCGGGCTCACGATACGATGCCTGCTCGTCTGTAACATATGAGACGAAATTCTGCACCACCATGTACACTAGGTGTGTGCAGAGCGTCTCACTGAAGGCTGAAGTAGCCCTCAGCGATTAGCTCCACATCTCTATATATAAGCGACGAACATTCTGCTATGTCCGTGGTCCACTGGAATCTCCACTCAAATTTCCTATGCATATATAAATATAAATCATGGCTAACTATACACATAGAGAAATAATTAATATTATACACATTCTCTGGTACAGTCACTGGTCTGCAAGAATACATATAGGTTAAACAACAGTGGGTCCATAGGGTCTACAACATGGCGTCGGACCCGGTCGTGTTCACCACGTGATCACGCAACGTTGGACTAACAATTCAATTCTAAACATGGCAAATTGCACAAACATAATATAATATCAATACATTACGATCAAACAAAAGTTTGTTCATATACCTTTTTGACAATGTCAGGCCGTGGCTAACTTAGTTGAATAGAGTTTTCAACAGTCCCTGCTTTTCTAGTTTTCAGTGGAGAGATTTCTTAGAGCTGAGCTCTGTACTCTAGGCAAGTTGAACAGCGAATGACTCTCCTAAGCTGTCTGCCTCAACCAGGTAGAACCGGTAAACCTAAGCTCTCCTCTATCCGGATTGGCCGACTGCTGCTTATCCGTAAGCTGGATGATGTCATTACCTACTGGGCTATCGTCAGCATTAGAAATGTGTGGCACACAGCAAACTTCCGTAGTCTGCTGCAGGGTAACATTAACCTACTAAGGTTACAGCTGACTAAACAAGGCAAAAGCTTAAAAGTGCTGGGTAAACCTAGCCTCTTGTTACATTTATCTCGAAATACTTTTAAATAGTCGATGGAATCAAAACGAGCCAAAATGTCGGTCTATTAGTCTCTCGGTCTGTCGGTCTGTTGGACGTCATTTCTGAAAAACCACTAAACGGAGTTTGACTAGACTTCATAAGAACATTACCTAGGTTAGTGGCCTAACCTGCCACCCGTGTTTGGCAACAAAATGGCTCCAATGACCTCGACCTTTGTGGCGCAGCTAATATGATGACACGGGCGGGAGGCAGGCCACCAACCTAGGTAATGTTCTTATGAAGTTAGGTCCCAATCCGTTCAGTGGTTTCTTGAGTTATGGCTTCCAATGTACCGACCGACCGACAGACCGATATTTGGCCCGTTCTGATTACCGACTTTTTCGAAGAATAGAGATAAGCCTAGAAATAAAAATTTCACAAATATATTTACAAAATGAGGCACACATAAAAAAGAGTGAAACGCATTTAAAATACATATTTAAAAAGTTGTATTGGAAATCTTTGTTTATTTGCATTTGAGTTTATTGAAATACATAGTTTCTTGACTTGAAGACGCTGGAAGAGTGATTGGAAAGAGCAAGCCAGACACAACAGGGGTGTAGATCTAGTGCGGAATGATGGGTGGCCCTTCAACTGCCAGTCTGTCTGCATGTACGACACAAGGTCTCGCACACTGGAAGAGGAAGTTGAATGTGTGTGTATTTATGTGTGCGTGTGTATGTGTGTGCATATGTGTGTATGCTGGCATGCGTGTGCGCGAATATGTTGGGTATGTGTGTGTGGTGGTCCTGTGGTGATTGTGTCTGATGGGATGCAGAGAGGTGTATTTTTGTGTGTGTGAGTGTTTGTGTGTGTGTGTGTGTGTGTGTGGGTGTGGGTGTGCGTGTGGGTGTGTGTGTGGGTGTGTGTGTGTGTGTGTCCGCGCGCGCGTTAGGGTGTGCCCTTAAGTACGTGCGTCCGTCTCTCTGCCTCACTGTCACTTTCTTTCACTCCATCGCTCTCTTTGTCTGCCTCTGTCTGTCTGTCCGTCTGTCTGTCTCTTTCTCTGTCTTTCTCTCTCTCTCTCTCTCTCTCTCTCTCTCTCTCTCTCTCTCTCTCTCTCTTCAGTGTGCATGTGCATGTGCGTGTGCGTGTGCGTGTGTGCATAAGCTACTTGTAAAGAGAGATATAAGGTGGGTGGCCGTCACACATACACCACCCAAGTCTTTGGGAGTTGTGCACTTACAAACATTTAAAGCACCAGAGTGCGTCGTCGGATGCTGCCTCAAAGACTCTGGTAGCGAGCGTCAGACTCTTAAAAAAAATGGTAAGTATCTTTTAACGCGGCAACCAACTGTTGGAGAAGACGGAGCTGGTTACAGGTAAAGGAACGGGACGACAGGACATCCATCAGTTGTCTGCAGATCAAAGCCAGACGCCAGTGGCATTCGCAGGCAGGCTACAGTATTGCCAGTCTTACACTCATCTTCTCTCCTCTTGTCTCCACTTCTCAGCTCTCGTCTTGTCGTATTTTGGCTTGGCTTGTCTTGTCTACTCGCCTTCACGAAACCAGGCAGACAATTTGCAGCAAAATAATAAGGGAAAACAGCATTGAGCTAAGACGCTGACTTTCAATAGAAATGCATCTAATTTAAAAGACAATACGCCGTGACCACTCAGCGACTAGAAGAAAACACATATTAACTCAATACAATTAAGTTATTAGCACAAATTTCCCAAACTTTTCTTGTTCGTTGTTTGTTAATTGTGCAAACATTTTTATTTGTATTTTTTAAAAAAAACGAATTATTCGATTTTCTACTTTGTACAATGCATGAGGTAATTCTGGTCAAATGTCCAAGAAGCCCCGTAGCACAACACTCCTTTCTTCTTCTTCTTCTTCTTCTTCTTTTTCTTCTTCTTCTTCTTCTTCTTCTTCTTCTTCTTCTTCTTCTTCTTCTTCTTCTTCTTCTTCTTCTTCTTCTTCGTCTTCTGCTTCTTCTTCTGCTTCTTCTTCTTCTTCTTCTTCTTCTGCCCCCGTGGGGGTGCCGGGTTTTTTAGTATAAATAGTATCCCCACTTTCTGGAAATTTAGTGCTTTAAATCCCCACTGTCGCTGTCTTTCTCATTTGTTATTTCTCATTTCTACTCTATTCTATCAATCTACTATATCTTCTTCTGTGCTAGACCAGTCACCTACTTTTGGGGTATCAGCTTGGGAATATTGGACGCTTTCTGCCAAATGGTCACTGGGGCTTCCTATGAAGATATTATTTGGCAATGTAGGCATTTTATATGTATGTGTTTTGTTGATATGTTATAATGATGTTTGTATTCTATTTTGTTTTTATAAACGGGGGTTCGATAAATTAGAGTATAGCCTCAGCGTCCCCTGCGTGGGATGTCTTTATTGTAAAGTGACCGGCTGGTGGATTGCCTTCAGTGTTGCCACTAGGGTTGTTTCGGCAGATCTTTTATGCGGTCCGCTGGTCCCTGTAAGCAATGAATAACTAACTAACTATCTAACTACTTCTTCTTCTTCTTCTTCTTCTTCTTCTTCTTCTAATATTGCTACCGTCTGACTAAATTATGGCCCTTGCCATTTTCAGGAACTACGGAAGAAAAACATTTTTAACAGTTGTGAACGCCTGAGAGTAACACATACTGTAAGTTTCATGAGTCCTCCCCCTCCCCCGCACCCTCTCTCACTATTTCTCTCCCCCTTTCTCTCCCCTTTCTCTCCCCTTTCTCTCCCCTAACTCTCCCTTCCTCATACCCTATCCTATCTCCCCCCCCCAGCTCTCTCACCCACTGTACCCTTCTATAGGGAAATGTCCCGAAGGTGACTCAGTGCTCAAGTAATTCAGTGCTTGCAACCAGCTGCTGACTTGGTGCAGTTGCAGTTTCTTATGGACCTGATGACTTCTACCTGGGACAGTGCGGGTCATGAACTTGAATTTGAAGCCAATACAAATCTTAGGTCTTAGGTCATTTTCTCTTTTTCTGTAATGGTGTTCCAGGGTGTCCCGTGTGACGTCCGTTCCCGTCTGGTCATATTTTTTTAAAAGAACAGGGGACAGGGTCAAATAAACATGCAATACCACACATCTCTATTAGCCCAAAAGGAATTACAGCAGGCGCAGATTCACATTTTAACATAACATAAATGCGATGGAGATCTAGTCGACTGGCTCAGTGGTCTATGGCGTGTTACACAGTGCGCAGTCAGTTGGGCTCCTTGGGTGGCACCATCATCATCATCATCATCAACATTATCATCTGTAGTGGAAGCTACAACTTTCTTCTTCTTCTTCTTCTTCTTCTTCTTCTTCTTCTTCTTCTTCTTCTCTTCTTCTTCTTTTTTTTAATTTTTTCCTTTTTCTCCATTCCTCTTTTTCCTAACTCTTTCATCTTCCGTTTCTCTTCCTACATACATTTTTCTTCTTCTTCTTCTTCTCTTAAAAGTTAAAGCCGGTGTGGGGCATTTCCATACACACGAACGTCTGTATCATTCTTCACGTTGCAACTGACAAGGTAAAATGGCGTCTGGTGCTGCACTTCCGGCGCTAAATGTCGCAGTTACCGTGACGCGGTTGGCTTTTATCACCCAATTTATTCTCCCTACATCACACAAAGTGCGCGCTGTGTGGCGTGGGTGAGGCTAAATAATAAAATGTATGCGTCTCTGTGTGAATGCACGTATGTGCGCCCGTCTGATAGTCTGTATAACATTCGCCTTCGCAGCTGAACATCACAGTGGATGTGGATGTGTGTGTGTGGGTGGTGGTGTGTGTGTGTGTTTGTGTGAATAGGGTAAGGTGATTGGAAGGGGGTGTTTTTTTTAGTGGGGTGCATGTGTGTGTGTCTGCACGTGCATATGGATGGACACACTCCTCGCACGAAATTCAAGTTCAGTTGATTTCCCTTGGTCCTGATTTGGCTCGGAAGAGTCCGCTGGACCTAAAGCAATAATCTTGTATTGTATTGTAGTTGATTTCCCGGTTTCAGGGACTTGAAGTTCCAACAAATTCGGATTGACTGCAAACTTTCTTTTTCGTGTTCTTAATGGGTTTTCCTTTACTCCTTCTTTCCTATTGTTGTTGCTGTGGTGGTGGTTGTTGTGGTTGTTGTTTTGAGGTTGTGGTAGTTGCTGTTACTGTCGCTGTTGGTTTTTTTGTTGTTGTTCGTTCTCATCACCTACAACACCACCACCATCACTACCCCCACAACCTCCACCATCATCATCATTACCTTCGTTATCATACTGCTATTAAAAATTATGTAATTGAGATGATTGGTGTTGAGCGCTTCCTCGTATTCTGTCATCTCTATCACCCTCCCAATCACTTCTCTCTCTCTCTTTCTTTCTCCCTCCCTCCCTCCGCTAATCTTTCTCGTAGAAAGAGATAAGAGACACAGAGACTGGCAGACAGACAGACAGAGAACTAGAGAGAGAGACAGAGAGAAACAGACAGAGAGAGAGAGAAGAGAAAGTAAAGACGTGTGGCTGATCTCTCCCCCGTATATCGGCGTAGCCTTGGCTAAGAAATCTGCAGGGCCTTATTGCCTGGTGTTCCAGCGGACGTGTGTGTGCAGTGTTTAGAGGCTGTTTCGTCAACAAAGGAAATTGTCTTCCTACAGGTCGGATAGGGAAAATTACGGCACGATAGTTAATCTACTCTTCTTTCCAAAAGAACGTTACAAGAAGAGGACACGCACAGAAGCAAGGACATTTTGAGAAGGAAAACAGCGAGTCTAAAATGGAGGTACAAGCAAGAGCAGGTTAGAAAAACGGATGGAAATCAACAGCAGCAACATGATGAAGAAGAAAGAAGAAGCACGTGATAGCATTTATAAAATAGACGAAGTTGATAAAGACAAAATACAGAATAAACAGAATACAGAATACTTTATTGTCCTCGTAAATATTCACAAGAAAAATTGTGTGCAATGTCCATTTCTATATTTTTTGGGGTAAATTAACAAATTATAGAAAACACTGTTAAATTGAATTGAATTATTAAAATAGCCTACGTTATTATAATACCATAACATTTTATAATAATAATAATAATAATAATAATAATAATAATAATAATAATAATAATAATAATAATAATAATAATAATAATGGTAATCATCATCATCATCATCATCATCATCATAAATAATAATAATAATAATAATAATAATAATAATAATAATAATAATAATAATAATAATAATAATAATAATAATAATAATAATAATAATAATAATATATTGATTAAAACATTGTGTCGACAAAGACACTCTCCACATATGTGGTGAAAAAAGAAAATCACATACATACACACAAACGACCACCCCCACACACATGCACACATTGAAGCGAGAAATGCACGGTACAGACAGCAGCAGCAACTTTACCGAGAAGTGTCAAGCAATTTATAAATTCGAGAATAGATGGAAAGAAAAGATGACTACAGCAGCAAGCTTTGACACTGACGCTATAGCACCTTTCTGTCTCTCTCTCTCTCTCTCTCTCTCTCTCTCTCTCTCTCTCACACACACACACACACACACACACACGCACACACACACACAACCGTGTATAAACGCCATTGTGATGACTTTCATGAAATTCTACATACGTTACTTTGACATTTTTACAAATTTGTCCATTTTTTGAAGCTAACCCTAACCCTAATTCTAACCCTAACCCAAACCCTAACTCAAACCCTAACCCATAACCTAACCCTAAGCCCTAACCCATAGCCCTAACCCTAACGAAGCACTGTTTTGACGTCAAAATAACGTGGTCCGTCAAAAGAAAGTACCTAGAGGTTAAAGTGTATGTCAGAATAAAGGCGTTTATACCTTACATTACATTACATTATTATTGCTTTAGGTCCAGCGGACTCTTCCGAGCCAAATCAGGACCGGACAACCCCTGATCCGCATAAAAGATCTGCTGAAACAACCCTAGTGGTAAAACCGAAAGCTCTCCACCAGCCAGTCACTTTACAATAAAGACATCCCACGCAGGGGACGGCTGAGTTCACTCCAACTTATCGAACCCCCGTTTACAAAAACAAAATAGAATACAAACATCATTATAAATTATCAACAAAACACATACATATAAAATGCCTACGTTGCTAAATAATAACATCATAGGAAGCCCTAGTGACCACCTGGCAGAAAGCGTCCAATATTCCCAAGCTGATCCAACAGACCTCATACGCAAATAAGGAGTCTTGTCCCGGAAGAGTTTTCAAGAAAAAAGGTAGGAGACTGGTCTAGCGAAGAAGACGATTGTATAGCAGATTGATAGAGCAGAGCAGGAATGAGAAAGAGCAAATGAGAAAGATAGCGACAGTGGCAATTTAAAGCACTAAATTTCCAGAAAGTGGGGATACTATTTATACTGAAACCCCCGGCACCCCAACGGGGGTGCGTTTATACCTAGCCACACACACACACACACACACACACACACACACACACACACACGCCACACACACACACACACACACACCCGCACACACCAACCACCCATCTTGATATACCTTTTATGTCTCTTGTTTGCAACGACTCACATTTCTGTCCTTTGTGTTCACCAAGAAAGCTGCAGAAAATGGCCGCAGGCGACGCTTTATGGTGCAAAACATGCTCTTGGTGCGGGTGCTGACGGCAGAAGTGTTTGCGTTAATAATGTCAGACAACACTTATTCATGATCGCCTGATTCCAGACTGACTTTGATTTTCAAGCAAGCCGTATCAACCATTTAACGGTTGTTTACGAGTTATTCGAACTCCACTATAATTACGTGACCCAGCCCAGTGGCGTGCCCTTTCTCACAGACACACACAGACTGACAGACGAACACACACACACACACCCAAACACACACCCCCAGCCGCACACACACACACCCAGCACACACACACACACACACACACACACACAATCAGATTTTGTCCATCTGCACCAGTCCGCTGGACCTAAAGCAACAACCATGTAATGTAATGTAATCTGCAACAGTCCATCTCAGCTGATAGCACAGTAGTACACCTGTTGCGATGATGGCACAAGTCGCCGTCGTCTTAATCCTCACCGTCGTCATTAATTAAAAACCAGTAAATTATCCAGTTTGGGAAAGGGAGGTGGGGGTAATTAAATAAAATCTGTCAAAATGTATTGCGACGTTGATCCTGCGTACCTGGTTGCATGGACAGATAATAAGGGTTTCAAAACGGTACTATCTTCTTTCCGGATAAAAGCGGCTTTGCTTTGCTGTGGCGTGCCTGCTCTTTGTAGGCGGCGGCCCTCACCAGACAGCTGATGAGACCCCGGAGGTTCGTGTCCAGAATTAGCCAGGCAGCACCTTGGCAAAGGCCTTTTTTTTTTATTGGGTCATCTGCACCATCCAGCTACCGCCCCCACAATGTCGCGTGCCGAGACCTTGTCTGATAACACCGATAACAGGACGTCCGCACCAGACTCGCCTAGTCTTTTGAATCTCCTAATCTTCACAGCATCAACATGTTGTTGCGTTGTTGTCATTGTTTTCTTTTCTTTCTTCTTCTCCGTCCTTTCAGTCTGCATGCATACACAGATAGGGCTCGATCCTGATGTCCTTTATCTCGCTGTTGTTATATGCTTTGCCTCGGTCAGCCGTAGGAAGGTCTTTTGGAGTTGACCCGGCTAAGAGATCTGCGACGATAACAACCTTAAGGGCCATTATGGGAATCAGCAGAGACGGAGCGGGGGCGAAGGGATGTGGGTAGAGAGGGGACTGTCAATATGGGCCTTGTCTGCATATCAACATCAAACGATGCACCATCAATGACTGGCTGGGGCTGAATGAACGCCGCCGCAAATTACCATCGAGTGCCAAAGACGCCGCTGATTGGTCATTCATGTGGGCGGTTTTCATCTAGCTGGCAACACGAGGACGCTTCCAGAACACGGTGCGATGAGGTCGAGTTGTTTTCCCATTCAACAACACTGTATACCTTTACCTAGACAACCTGTATTCCTACTCAGGTTGGTGTGTGGAGGGGATGAGGGGTGCGGCGGGGTGCGTGGCACACTGCGAAACTTGGACTGGTTTAGGTTAACGGTAGCCTCCCCGCTAAGAGAAGTAACTCGGCTAGTCTCAGCTACGCTATGTGGATGCGTGGGAGTACGAATTTGCCACTGGTAATTGGACACGCGAGCGCCTATGCCTGTGAGGCTGTGACGCTTCAAAGGCGTAGGCGCTTGCGCGTCCAGATACAAGCGCCTGTGGAATTTAAGGTACGTTTAGGGCATTCATCATGTGGATTCGATTCCTGGTATAAATGGAAAAGGAGATGGTGTGGAGTGGGTGTGTGTGGGTGTGTGTGTGTGGGTGTGGGTGTGTGTGTATGTGTGTGTGTGTAGTGTGATAGTCTATTTTTCAGTATCACAGTCTATTGTTTCATATTATTCTAAGTAAGGTTCCTCCTCCTCCTCCTTCTTCTTCTTCTTCTTCTTCTTCTTCTTCTTCTTCTTCTTCACATAACGGTTTACACCCGATACACATTGGTCGAACGCTACCAGAAGCATGCGTTTTTAGTAGCCTCAACAGGCGTTAAAGCATGCTCCCATGCTTCAGAGCACTGCTTTCTATACGCTTCAAGCTCTATAGTCACGGAAAAAAGCGCAATTTCACTGCAGTGAACTCAAGAAAATAGAAAAATGTAAGTTTCGTCTCCTCTAGGGGACGAATTAGGTCAAACTGTATTAGTTTCTAGGTCAACTGTCTTTTACGAACCGTTTGACAATATTTTTGAACCGTTTGTTGACGCCGGATAGTGTCCTCACTTGGTTTCATGCAATTTAAGAATCCAACAAGGCAAGTGGGTTTTTGAGACGGAAAGAGCGGAATGTTGTAGAGCAACATTCTGTATATATTTACAGTGAAATAGCGCTTTTTCCGTCACTATAGCGCTTGAAGCGTGTAGGAAGCAGTGCTCTGAAGCATGAGAGCATGCTTTATCGCCTGTTGAGGCGACAAGTAAAACATGCTTCTGGCAGCCTTCGACCAATGTGTACCGGGTGCGGTTAACCCCGATTATTGCATACTAGCGTGTGCCAGCGCGGATATAGTATACTTCCGATGAGAGCATAAACCGAGATCTAGTTTCTGCACGCACGCATACCATCGCACGAATGTAGAGATCCTGATGCTCGTGTCCTAGAATGGTGAGTGTCAGATGCAGCAATGTACCCAGCAATCATTACATTCTATCTCTTTTCCTCTAGGGTTCCAGTTGCTCTGTGATTCCGGGCTTTTGCTGAGAAGGCAATTGGAATTTCACCCACGTGGGTTAGAATATAATCCAGAATCAATCTTAAGTGCCATTTCAAAGAGTCAGGGCGTGTGTATAAATGAGAGACAGACAGACAGACAGAAAGCGATAGACGAAGACAGAGAGAGGGAGAGAGAGTGTGTGTTTATTTTAACTTCCACCTCAGTAAATTAGTTTAAAGTATGCAATTTAATCGAACTTCTATTGTTCACTGCGATTGTTCGCTGTGTGCAAGTAATGTCAAACTTTTACGCGCTAATGCTGCCACTTTTAACTGCTCAATTTAAGCTGAATAAAGTTGTATTGTATTTGATATGTATTGCGTTTCCTTGTATTTATTGTATTGTATAGTGCTTGTATTGTATTGTATAGTGCGTGCGCCTGGGCCTCGCCGCACACGCAGTCAATAGAGACCCTCGCTCGTACGAAATGTATACATGGTACCTGTCCATAATGGGTGCTTAATGCAACCTGTACATTTCCACTGCTTCTCCACGATGTAAGCTTACTACATCATATTGTCATTCTGAGCTCAGGGAAATTACTGCCGATGGAAGAAACCTAACTCTTAGCGGAATAAGGAGGCATAATACCATGTGTATTATTCTATACAAATAGCTGTTCTCATTATTGGGTCTCAAGTATTTGGCTGTACTTATATTTGATTCAACTTAATTGTCTAAGCGTATAAGATAAGAACCACCCATCTGTTTGAACTAATGACCCCAAATGCGTGATAATTCAATGGAAATTGCTATAGGTCAACTCATTTATCATTTATCACAGGTCACTACAAATAACAGTTATTTGTTTCAGCTCATAACAACTCTACTCTTAACTCTATTCCTATCCAATGTCTATTTGTATAACGCGCAATTGTATTTCGCAGAAACCAGCTCAGGGCTCAAAACAGCATTACATGAAGATGTCTAAAAAGTCGACATGATCTTCAATCACATCCTATATCTTATTCCTTATTATGAATTCCCCAAAAGCTCTTTCCATGGGGGCGGAATACGCAATGAGCCTGTATTGCCAGACCTTCTGGTCCAACAGACGCTCCCTGTTACGTTCATTCAGAACATTAACCCATTCATAAAGGCTCAGGATTGTCCATTCATCGGCTGAATGCTTGTTAGGGCCTATCGGTTTTCCTTGGCCATAGATCCCCTAAATATGCAACTTCGTACCATGGATCATAAGCAAATGAGGTGTCGTGAACCTGTTGAAACGACAGTGAACATGGTTATTTTCAATAAATCTATATTTGTACTCGTAAATCTTTCTTAAATAACCAACTGTACTTGCTAGATCACATAAGTGCGCCAAGTGCTCGTCAGAATCAAGCTCAAACGCGAGCAGGCAAAGGTACTAACATGCTGCATTTTGTGCACTGCCCAACACCAATAACAACCGTTCCGTCACTCAGTTTTACCCGTCTGTGTGTATGAGTGTTATTCTTGGAGACTCTTACAAGTGTTATTTCAGCCAGTCATATTTAGTTTTGACACAATAACCAGATTCTTTATCGTGCCGCTGACGAGGAAGGGCGGACAAGGAACACTGTAAAAAAAGAATGTCTTTAATTACAGGAATTTATAGAACCTGAATCACTCACTCACGCCAGTCTTGATAGCCGTCTCAAGATTGATTTCCTGTGTTCTTTATATAATTATTGTTGTACCAGCTTGACTACAGAGGATCCACAAGGGCAGGCATTAAGACTTGCATGGATGCATTCTCATTGGTACTGGCTGACACAATCCCCGAAATAATACCAGATTTACCCGTAACTGGTGCCACTGTCTGTCTCCCGTAACATTTAGGCGAGTTCGTGGCCAGGTCCACTGAATTTCTACATCAGTATTTTGTGCATGGGCAAGTCCTATCTCTATTCCCAGCACATCAGCGCAGTAGATGACAACAATAACTTCTGCTCCTTTATATGATGGGGCGTCGTAAATGGTTCGTATGCGTTGTATAGCCCATCTTCGTCCCGTTCCCATTCTTCCCCCCTCCCAGTGTCGTCTCTGCTCCTTTCTCTTATTTATTGCTCAGTTCACAGTGGTTGTTGTCGTCGTCGTTGTCTTTGTGTTTGTGTGTGTGTGCGTGTTTGTGTTGTCCTTCTTTCTCTTTATCCTGCTCCATCTTCCTCCTCTTCATCATCATCGTCCATCATCATAATCATCATCCTTCTTGAAGTTTAAGACAATGACTCCAGCAGCAGGCCATCCTTATATTTCTACATGGTCGATGCGCCTCCCTCAATCTGTAATACAGTACATCAAGAGCGTTGTTTTTGTACGGATGACGTTTTCGTTGAGAGAGAGAGAGAGAGAGAGAGAGAGAGAGAGAGAGAGAGAGAGAGAGAGAGAGAGAGAGAGAGAGAGAGAGAGAGAGAGAGAGAGAGAGAGAGATAGATAGATAGATAGATAGATAGATAGATAGATAGATAGATAGATAGATAGATAGATAGATAGATAGATAGATAGATAGATAGATAGATAGATAGATAGATAGATAGATAGATAGATAGATAGATAGATAGATAGATAGATAGATAGATAGATAGATAGATAGATAGATAGATAGATAGATAGATAGATAGATAGATAGATAGATAGATAGATAGATAGATAGATAGATAGATAGATAGATAGATAGATAGATAGATAGATAGATAGATAGATAGATAGATAGATAGATAGATAGATAGATAGATAGATAGATAGATAGATAGATAGATAGATAGATAGATAGATAGATAGATAGATAGATAGATAGATAGATAGATAGATAGATAGATAGATAGATAGATAGATAGATAGATAGATAGATAGATAGATAGATAGATAGATAGATAGATAGATAGATAGATAGATAGATAGATAGATAGATAGATAGATAGATAGATAGATATAAACAATTTGTATTTTTTTCAAAATGGAGCTTGGGGATTGGAGGTGATTTGTTCTTCTTTTTTAATATGCAATATTCTTGTATTCTTATGTCACAATCACTCAGGTGTGATGCAAGCCATTTAATCCGTGTGATTCTCGTATTAGGCCAGCCACGTGAGTTCCTCAAATCTTACAAAGCCCTGCGCGCAGCATATTTTCATTAATCAATATTCTGGAATATTGTCAGGAAATGCCAGCATAGTTTTGGAAACAGATGCTGCAGACGCAAGAGATGACCCACTGGGGATACATTGAGGGCGAACTTGCATGGGAGGTCGCCAAAGAACGCCCACCCACCGCAGTATAAACGATGGCAAACGGCATTGAATACATTAAACTCCAATGCCAGGCTTTAAGGTCGTTCCCACAATTTCATACCTATGTTGTTATTCATGAAGACAAAACAAACAAAAAAAACAACGCATAACTAAAAACTTATTAAATAAATAAATAAATAAATAAATAAATAAATAAATAAATAAATAAATAAATAGGTATTATTGTGGGTTTTGATAAGCAAACAGGACATATGCTCGAGGAATCTCCGTGGATTGCTGTGGTCAACTTAAAAATGAATTACGGCCCATTGCCCAGAGGGAGGGTGGGGGGTTGTTTGCCTAATGGAGGAGGGGATGCGGGGTGAGAGGGAGTTAGACGACTGGGATTACAAAATAAGGAATTCAGAAAAAATATTACAGAACAGTATGTTATGACTGGTCTTTGATCTAGTTCAAAGGTTTATGGGCTGTAACATCTTCGGGGACTTTCAATATCCGTGTGTAAAGTACTATAAAAACAACATGCAACCTTGTGAAGACACCCTGGAGTGCCCTACTCCGTCGTCAACGACCTTGGATACGCCGTGTCATTCCATCAATCCTGTTTGACTGGAAACATAGTACGAGTGTAAAGAGTTTATTATGCCACAGATTTGGCTAAAGTCCGAGGAAACTCGTGTCTAAAACAATCTGATTGTTACGTTTGAGACGCGCACGATAGGTCCGATCACTTTGTTTTGCAAAGCATGCAATAACAAAGAAGTGTATTTACCTTTGATTTGATTTTGCGTTGTTACTAGAAGAAACTTTATATAATGTTGATAATTTTTATCGGTCGATATTGTTGAGAATTTTCTAGAATTGTTTACTATCGATCGAAGGTTTGAGATGGAACGGGCAATAGCAAAGTGATTCTCCTAACAGTCTGGACTGGCGCGCATTTCAAGATGGAGTCTGCAGTAGGAGAAACAGCATCAAAACAAGATCAAAGAGAACTTAGAGATGGCATACACATCAATTTGTTGGAAAAAGCATTACAGAAAACGACTAGAAAGTGCATCTCAGGATTTAGGCTTTCTTTGCTGAAGCGTCATTTTGAACCAATCTACAGAAAAGATCCCAATGCAATTCAGAAACTACACGAACAAGCTGCCTCACAACTGACATTCAATATTGAGGAAGAACTGGAAAAAATGTTTGAGGAAGAAAATATTCCAGAGCTCATGGCAAAGCTTGATGAGATGAAAGAGCAGTCAGACTTAGCTGACAAGGAAATTGTAGCCTGGCGACCAAGCGGAAACCCATCTCTAGACATGTGCTCTCATGTTCAGTCTATCCATGCCCAGCATCTTCAGCAGCTGCACAAAATCTTTGACCAGCTGCAGTCACAGAATACAGTGCTTCAGCGCAACTTGCAGAAACAGCAAAACAATTTGATGCAATCACGACAGACTTTGCAGGATCATCTTACCATGTGGAAAAGAGCCAGCAGTTTATCAGAGGCAGATCGCAAGGAAGTGGAACAATTTATAAAGAATTTGGAGCTGGGGTGTTAAGTTTGATCAAAATTAATTGAAATATAAAGCTAAGACTGAGATGAAAGAGAAAAAAAAAATTCTCTTTTGAAAACATTTACATGAAGTCGGGAGTCTGTAAGTGTTAGTGAAGTATTTAATAAACGCTATACAAATTAATTACCTGTGTAGATACAACTGACACATTATTTGACTAGTTGAATCAAGAACATGTATGATGGAATAGGAAGCTGGACACTAAACTAGGTAATGTTCCTTTGAAGTTTGGTCAAAATCTGTTCTGTGGGACCTGAAATATGGAGAGTGCAAAATACAGACGGAGGCTGACTTTTGGCTTATTCTGATTCTCAACTATTTAAAAGCATTTCCAGAAATTATAGGGATTTTTTTTTCAAACAACATGCAATTCATAGAGAGTTCCATTCTTCATTTATTGCAAAACATTTACTATTAAAGATGTATCACAAAGTCTTGTTAAATAGCAGTAAATTTACCATGTTGGAATTGACAAAAATATAAAAACTAAACCTCCGTATCTTCCTCTAAAATTTAAAACAATGCATGTAAGTACATTCAAACGACTGAGTACGTTGCATACAAAAAGGAAAACATGAACAATCAATGTACAAAATAGTGAAATATACAAAAGTTCACAAATTAAAGTGGTACAATCTTCTAAATTCACAGTTAATTTAACAAGGTAATATGATAAAATTTTCAAGATTAGCAACAGTCAAATGTTTATATTTTTGATAATTATTCACTGTCACATGTTTTCATATTAATAAATTGACTTATTTTGCCATAATCTGTAAAACTGTTGTCACTGAAATAATATCATGGAATGGAATATGGTATAAAGTCATACATACATCTGTCATCAAAGTGGTGTAGCTATTGCCTGTTCCTTTGATTCGTTGGAAAAGGAAATAAAATCAGCAACATAACGCCAAGTTTAGGCATGTCAAACTTAACCTACTTATGCATTACAATCTGTTAGTCTAACGCTGACAAAGAAATGGATGAACAGTCATGCATTTTCTAACTCTTTTAGTTTGTCCATGATATGTTGTCGATGAAAATATCCACATAGATGTCACTGGAGCTCTTATCTAAGAGATTGTAGTTCTTTGTCGCTGGAATTTATCACATTTTGTAATGATTCAACTTCATTTACTTTTTCTCCTCCGGCTGCTCTCGCACCATGGACAAGATTTTGTTCAGCTTGGTGATTTCATAATCCAGTCTCTGAGCAGTATCCATTGGGGGCTGGCCCTTCTTCTCCTGAAAACAGTAACAAACAACAAAGATAACGACTCTGTATTGTAAACTTTCACGCCCAGTGTCTTTGTGTGTTGGTGCATAACCTATATTAATAATTTGTTTAGTAGATGTTTGATAATACCTGAGATTGCTTTAGTAGACTTAGTAAACTTATATTAGTTTTAAAAAATAGCACAACAGTTTATTGCATTTATGGGTAACTAGAAGGGCAAAGCCCATATGACTCACACGCTCATTACGGAACTTGCGATACTTAACATGAAAATGACTTCCCAGAAAAAAACAAAAACAAAATGAAACAGTGGCATTAAAATGCGAAAGTAATACCAACTTTGATCTTTCTATGCTCTAGACCTTGAGATGACCTTGACCTCCGACTCCAAATACACTCTGTACTATCAAATAAAGTACAGGAAGTTTTTATTAAGCCACAAAAAAAAAAAAAAAAAAAAAAAAAAAGACCTTTCTGATGACCTTGACCTTTGGTGACCTTGAAACTGGGATGACTTGATCTTTATGTGACCTCTCATGCTCATGTATGATCTAATAACCCAATGTTGTTGCATACTATGGGTTAAACAGTCATTCCACTGTATGGTGATTTATTTTTGTATGCTTTTGAAAGGCCTAAAATGACCTTGGCCTTCAGGATCAATGCCCAAACGGAACATATATGAAAGATCAATCCATCATCTCTAAATACAACTTTGAACTTTAAATCTCTCATAATGTATGATCAAGGTCACTTCAGAGTACTAATACTAACTTTGGATACCTCCAGTGACCTTGATTTTGGAGTGAGGTTGACCAACAGTGCATAGGATGTCTGTCATTGATATCTATCATGCTTTAAAGAATCAAAGTTCAATATTAATAACTTAGAAAAGGTGAAATTTTGTGAAAAAATCTTTGTTTTCTTCTAACATTTGTTGATCCTGTGACCTTGAAGTGAAGTCATTCATTCACTAATCATTTTTGAAGTCTCATGGGTATAAACCATCTTATCAAGTTTGGTTGTGACAGTTGAAATAGGTTCTGAGATATTAATTCACTTGCAATTTTTGCACATCCAGACAGTGTACAGACGGATGGGTGAAAACCCTTTTATTTTTAAATTATATTTTGGGACTATTTAGGTTTCATCTTGCACAGATTTGCAAAGATCTTGATATTTGGAGGGGGAGGGTGAGGAGGGGGTAAGAACATAGACTCACATTGCTAGGCATGCAAGTTAAAAACTATGCAACCTGAAAATCACTCGCTTATGATAAACTATGAGACATTTTACAAACTGGCAACTCAAAATTTGTAATCAACAGCCATATTATTACTATTTTAAATTTTTATGAAAAATTCCCTGAGAGATACAATTACATCTTAAATAATTTAAGATGTATCTTTCAGGGAATTTTTAATAAATCAACAAAAGAATGATATCAAAGTAAAGCATTAGTCATTACCTTTGGAATCTTCCTCAGATTTGGGGAAAGTTTCAAGCTTGTGACGTTGCCACGATCATCACCCACAATGATGATGGGATAGGATGGGTTGAACTCAATGCGGGTGAGTTTAGTCTTCTTCTTCTGGGCCACCATTTGCTCACACAATGGCTCGTACTTGTTGATGTTCAAGTCAAATAAGCACACCTGCAAGTTCAATAAGCATGAACATCAAGTATTCAAAATTAAACTTATTCTCCACCACATGAAAGCAAATCTATTTTATGCGTGATTCTTGGTGATGTCAATGCTCCAAAACAACACTGACATATAGCTCACTCATAATTATGATTGAGTCACGGCAGTATTATTTGTTTGCTGGCAATACGTTTCCCAGTTAAATTTTTAAAACATCTTCAATATAAATTTTAAAAAATACATCCTAAATATAAATTCCAAGTGCTCTTAATGGTGATCAAAACCTATTTGTACTAACGGAATGAATGAAGAGACACTTTCGCTATGTCATTTTTTTTTTTATCCAATACATCTGTTTTCATCTTTGGCAAACAAAATCAAATATGTTTATTTAAATGAGGCTAGAAAAGGTTGTGAATGTCTCATGTGATTTTTGATGTTTTCAAAGTGTTTACTTTGCCATCAGCTGTCACCGCAGCGAAGACAGTAGAGGAGTATGGTGCCCATGCCACATCACCCACAGAGTTGTTCAGGTCGAAACAGAACAGAGGTTTCCTGAAAAACATTGAGCCAGTTGCTGTAATTTTGTGCACAGTCTGTGGGAAATGTTTCAGTTCAGTTCAATTTTTATTTAAAGTCTATTCATTTGTTCAATGATTTTAGACATTCACGAAATTGCAAACACGTAATCGAAAGCAAACTTGCACACAAACAAACACACACACATATATATATATATACACACACACACATACACATATATATACACACACACACATATATATATATGTATATATATGTATATGTGGGCTCAGGGCTCCGTTTTAGGGCCGGTGTTGTTCACTCTGTACACCAAGCCACTGCTTCTCCTGCTTAGAAAGCATGCTGTTGAGAGTCAGTCATTTGCAGACGACACACAACTTTATAAATCCACTGCCCCCTCTCTCATTAATTCCACTGTTCAGACTTTGGAGAACTGCATCACAGACATTAAGTCATGGATGACACTCAACAAGCTTAAGCTTAATGACGATAAAACCGAAGCCCTCCTCATTCACAAGCACAACACCTCCTCACTCCCGCCTCTCCCAACATCGCTTACAGTAGGGACAACAAACATTCAGTTCTCATCCTCAGCAAGAAATCTCGGCTACATTCTCTCCGATGACCTGTCCCTCAACAACCACATCTCCAACGTCTGTCGCTCTGCATACACGGCCATACGCCAAATCAGCTCCTTTCGCCACTATCTTACACTCACTGCCACCAAAACCCTAGTCTGCGCTCTTGTCCTTTCTCGTCTTGACTATTGCAACTCTCTCCTCGCTGGCTCCCCAAAACACATCATTGACAAGCTACAAAAGGTTCAGAACTCAGCAGCTAGACTAGTATTCCGAGCTAAGAAACGCGATCACATCACACCTCTACTACATTCCCTTCACTGGCTTCCTGTGCAAGCACGCATAGAGTACAAACTCTCTGTTCTCTGTCATAACTTCTTCACTGATTCTTGTCCCTCCTACCTTGCGGACGTGCTGTCTGTCTACTCTCCTTCACGCACTTTAAGATCTTCTGCTGAAACTCGCACCCTCAAGGTTCCCGTCACCCGCACTAAGACATACGGCCAACGTGCATTCGCCTACGCCGCACCTAAGCAGTGGAATTCCCTTCCCTCCCATATCCGCAACATACAATCAACACAAGCATTCAAAAAGGCCCTCAAAACCCACCTCTTCAAACTGCATTATTCAGACTGATTTGTATCCCGCTGCCATTCTCCTCTTTTGTCTCTGTCTGATCCGTAAGTGTATACACGGCTGTACATATTTATACTGTTTTTCCTCTTGGGCCTAACCGGGCATATAAATAGCTGTGAATAGGTTTTTTGCTATTCTATCTCTGTCTTTTCTGTCATTTGTGTACATAGTTGTAAATAGTCTATTTCTGTCTTTTTTTTTTTTTTTGTAATTTGTGTACATAGTTGTAAATAGTGTACCCTTACTGTTCTGTCTTTTGGTGTCTTGTAGCAAAAGTAATGTTTTATCGAGTGCATGTATTTATATGTAATGATTATGTAAAGCGTGGTGAGTCTGGTCATAGGCTGGAATACCCGCTATATAAAAATCCCTTATTATTATTATTATTATTAACATAATGACGTAAGACAGTGAATATTGCAGAGAGGCTATATAAGTAACGCGCTGTCTAATTGTATGTGAGAGTGATTGAGTGATTTGTGCTTTATGATGATTTTGGATGATGATTATTGAAGTGATTTTCGGAAAGCGATCTTGTATGCAGTTGTTGATGTTTGCTGATTAAAGTTGGAAAACTGTATACGACGACTTCTGCCTTGATGCTGAGTGAACAGGCTGCGTGGATAAACGAATCTGAGTTACACTTATCAAGATTCAAGCATCGGGGCTGAATCAACCACTGATGAAATAAACAACGTATAACACTGTATGGAAACCTTCTTTTTTTTCTGGCACAAAGTTTGCTCCTTAAATGCAGTTGTACAATTTTCAGAGATTATTCAGCCTTCTTTATCAATATCGATTGACAGATGTGACTGGGATAAATTGATCCCATACATGCAAAATAGCTGAGACTAGACGACACTCAGTATCGGCTACGCAGTATGATTGAACACATTAGTTTGCATAACTGATGCAGGGGTGCTGAACGCAAAACAATCGAACAAACAAAACTGTATTTTCATGTGTGTCCTGTGTGTCACCAGTGTCCACTTCCCAAAAAAGATGGGAAGGTTTTGTTCAGTACGTTCAACATCTAGCAGCCTTATTTCCAAGAACCGAATACTGGGGTGGACTGCAGGGTGAAGAAACAGGTATACCGAGAAAACAAGAAGTCTTGGACTAAATCTGGAACAATTCCATCGCTTTCAAAAGCGTTCTGAACTGTTATTTTTAGGACACCTCTATGCACCAGTGGACACTGTGGAAGAGTGGGGGGGTGGGGGAGGAAAGAGAGATATGTGTTTTTATTCCATTCAATTCAATTCAATCGTTAAATGTATTGTCTTTTCACAACAACGTGATATTAGACAATAAATAATTCTAAACCTTAATGTAAACAAACAACAAAACAGTAAAATTTACAGCAGTGAGTGAGTGAGTACAATGAAGTTGTCATTATGACTGTTTTTGTGTGTGTTTTTTTTAATGGTTTAAACGGTTTTTTATTTTTTACGAAACAAGCAAACAAAGCATGGAGAACATAAAGGGCACACAAAAGCAAAGCTTAAATAAGCGCTACCCTTTGACAATGTCATTATGACTTGCACAACATCATGTACAACGGCACTTGATAAATTTCGTGAAGGTCACTTTCTACAAAATGTATGCCTTTTTGTAAATACAAAAGTTTTAAAATTGGACAACCAATATCAAATGACGAATTGCAATTTCTTCTGAACACGCACACTTTAGAAAACTTGGTATTCCAAGAGTTTAGGTGTAGTTTGCATATTAATCTAAACAGAGTTCTCGGACCTCGCACATTATTTCTATTGCAAACATTAATATAGGCATGATTCTCTAAAAGGTAAAACTATTCATTGTGAGCCATATTCATTTGGATGTATAAATAATCATGCTTGTCTGCTCCTCGTTTCGCTAAACTGTCAGAAAGTTAATTGCTAAAAATGCCAAAATGCGATGGAAACCAGCAAAAGCTGTCGGATCTCATAAAGGAAATCCGTTCTTTTCTGACATTTCCAGTTTTGCAGAAAATACAGTACAAACTTAGAATCGACACATATTAAAATGTCATAAATATCCCTTCAGCAAACTATTGTGTGATTGCTGGATATTAGTGGCAAGCGCCTTGAGAAGCTCTCTGAGCTTGTAAGTGCGCTATATAAGAGCAATCTCTTTCTTTTCTTTTTATATCTAGAACACATTCCAGCGCCATTAAAATTGCAAATAATTCGCAAATAAAAATTTATAAACTGTGTCCAAGGTGATATGACTTTTTGATAGCTATTAAGGTTATGCAAAATCCAGATCCACTTTCGGCAGGTTTAATAACGCTTCCATCAGTAAACAGTTTCAAATGATGTGGCTATTTAGTATTGATATGTTCTTGAACATCTGTCTTAAGGACATTTTCATTTTAATTTTTCCTTAAATCGGTGAAATCAATATCAGTCAGCTCGCAAATGTTCCCATGGTGGAATTCTACAAGCGGACATACTATCTTTTGTATAGTCTAGTGTTGTCTGAACATACGATAGCTGCTGTACTGATTTGGGATACTGGTCTTTTGAAAAATGGAATAACTCATCCTTGACGGAGCTTTCTTCTGAAAGACTTCGCATTACATATTAATTAGCTTTTGCTAATCTACATTGCTCTGACAACGACAATAATCCTGCTTCTGTGTACACCTTTGTTGTATTCTTGTGAACTGGAACTCCTAAAGCTATTTTGACAGCCTTACTGTCTTTGCTTTGCAATTTATTTAGCAGGGACTGAGGAGTAGACAAATAAACCTCTTGTCCATAGGTTAATTTTGAACGTACTAAGGCTGTCGCTAAATGAAGCAAAGTTTGAGCATCGTGACCAAAAGATTGGAAACTTATTCTTTTAAAATAAATTTAAACGTTGCCTTGCTTTATTTACTAGATACTCAATAATGAGATTTCCTATTCATTTTCGGCGTAAGAAATACGCCGAAGAATTTAATGTTTTGTTTATATAACAAAAGTTTTCCGTCCAACCTTCAGTCTGGCAGAGACTTAGAATTGACGCCATTGTTAAATAATACAAGACTACATTTTTCCCCAGACAGTTCTAATTTCTTTTTTTGTCATATTATCTGTTTCTGTGAAGTGCAATATACGCCCTCTGCATCATCCGTAGAACACTCCATTCACTTGCACACACACAATACACATACCAGTATACATCCACGCTTACACAGCAGTCAACACATACTAACGAACGCGCATACAAGCGTACACACACGCATACACACGCACACACACACCCACACACACACACACACACACACGCGCGCGCACACACTCCCTTTCACCTTCTTAACACATACACTCATGCGCGCGCACTACACCTTTGATACAAAGCACAGGTCAGCAATTTATAGATGGGTTGGATTTGGTTTCGTAGTTCCTTATCCAAACATGCAGTATCGCACGTGCTGCGGACAACGGCCAAACTTTAGACAGAGTCACCATCAAATACCACCCATTTAAAAAAAATTAATTCTTCTTCTTCTTCTTCTTCTTCTTCTTCTTCTTCTTCTTCTTCTTCTTCTTCTTCTTCTTCCACCTCCTCCTAATCCGCCTCCTCCTCCTCCTACTTCTTCTTCCCCTTCTTTTCACACCACCTCCTCCTCCTTCTTTTTCTTTATCAGCCACCTCCTCCTCCTCCTTCTTCTTCTTCCTTCTCCTCCACCTCTTTTTCTCTTACATGTTCCACCCTTTACATTGTATCTTCTTTACCCTCCACTTTTCTCTCTTTTTTTTGTCTTTCCATTCTTCTTCCACTTCCACCTCATCCATTAATTTTCCTCTCCCTTTTCTACTTTATTCTTCTTACCGCTGCTGCTGTTCTGGTTATTATTCTTGTTTTTGTTGGTGGTGGTGGTGAATTTCATACTTCCAGACAATCTAGACACTGACAATGAAACTTCTTATTATCTTTACCGTACACAAACAGTGTAGTTCTCAGAACTATGAATGTTAGTGTGAATGCCTACAAGGATCACGGGTAAGGTAGTGGATGGGGGTAGGGGAAGGGGGGGTGGTCCAACGTGTGGCCAGGATCCAGACCAAGGTGGTGTCCATGAGCCTTGTCGGGAAGTCGGGGGTGTGGAGGGGTGGGTGGGGTGGGGGGTACGAAGCTCCCCCTGAATCTTCTTCTTATTATTTTTTAATTATTTTGAGGATTTGTATAGCGCACATATTTTGCCGTACTTAGCGACTCAAGGCGCTGGCCGTTACATGTTCTAACTCAAGCCGCCCGAAGCGCCAACTGAAGATTCTGAAGATTATGTAACTTTATGAGGTGTACTGTAGATCTCTCCTGGAAGATAATATGCTTAATAAAATCTATTTTATGTATTGTATTTTTTAATTTAATTTTTTTAGGGGGGGGGTAGGGAAGAGGGACCGGAACCCCTGTGATACCTCCCCTACCACTTTAAATCCACCCCTGCTGGACAGAGTGTTATATTAAGCCACCATAGATAGCGCAATATCCTAAATTTTAAAGGGCCGCAATGTCACATATTTCAATTTAGACTCACAGATCTGTTCATTTTTAAGAGCGAGTTTTCCCCCACCGAAACAATACACATACACGCGCACGCCCGCGCGTGCACGCACACACACACACACAGACACACACACATCCAACAGGTTTTATATAAATCCATACATTTATTTATTTATTATATTAATAACGTCAAGGCTATTTATTACGTGCGTATTTGAGCAAGTTCGCGTTTGTATATAATGATGGGTGTTAGTTCGCGAGTAGCTGTAGGTGTGTGCGTGCCTATCTGTGCAAGTGCGCGTGTTTTTAAACCAACATTATTACTTCTCAGGCAGGAGAGTCTAGACACTGCTATCGATTGAGACTGGTCCCTGCGTGATGCACAACACCCGACAGGGCAGAAAGAAAGGGGGAGGGAAGGACAGGGTGTGTGAGAGGTGTGGAGGGGGATGGTGGTGAGATGAAGGGGGTGTGTGCGTGCGTGTTATTGTGTGTGTGTGTGTGCGTGTGTGTGAGTGTGTGTGTGTGTGTGTGCTGTCGGGCAGGGAGTGCGGTTACTTTTTAAAACTTACAAGCCATTCAAATGTATTTTCACGCGGACAGGGGATAGAGGACAGTTGGCCGAGCGGCGATCTCGTATTACTAATAAGGTCATGCCACACGAGCGTCAAATCTTGAATCCAATTCATGAAATCACGACAAAGTCCCTTAATTGTCGTGTGGCACCCTGTGCATCGCGAATCCAGATTCTTTGAATTGGCTCCGATTGACGACTTTCAACATGTTCTAATTCCGCGAGTCTCGATTGTGTGATTCGGACCTTTTGGCCAATGAGAAGCAGAATACGAATCACGTGATCACAACACACGTACAGCAAAACTTCAAGACCAATAACCCTCAAGTTTGACTCGATGTGCGACTTTCGTGTGGCACTGCGCGATTCAAGTCAAAATGAAATTCCGACTTCGAAGTCTAAAATTGCTCCGATTCGCGTCAAGTCCAGTAGATTTGACGCTCGTGTGGCATGGGCTTTAGATTGTGGGTTCGATTCCCGGTGACTCGGACATAAACATTAGCATTGTGAGCATCTTACTGTTGATATTAGTCTTATGGTTGTTTCAGTGTATAGTTTGCCCTTCTCCCACATTCTCGGTCGCTTACGACTGTGCTTAATCGGGTGAGCGTCAGACTGTACACCCAAGATAGCAAGTGAGCGCCTCGAGTGTCTTGAGTTAGATCCTGTATCGTCCAGCGTTTTGAGCAGTTTTTGAGCTGAAAAAGCGCTATAAAAGAGTCATAACATTACATTACATGATTATTGCTTTAGGTCCAGCGGACTCTTCCGAGCCAAATCAGGACCGGACAACCCCTGATCCGCATAAAAAGAACCTGCTGAAACAACACTAGTGCCAGTGGTAAAACTGAAAGACCTCCACCAGCCAGTCACTTTACAATAAAGACATCCCACGCGGGGGACGCTGAGGCTATACTCTAATTTATCGAACCCCCGTTTACAAAAACAAAATAGAATACAAACATCATTATAAATTATCAACAAAACACATACCTATAAAATGCCTACATTGCTAAATAATAACATCATAGGAAGACCTAGCGACCACCTGGCAGAAAGCGTCCAAAATTCCCAAACTGATCCAACAGACCTCATACACAAATAAGGAGTCTTGCCCCGGAAGAGTTTTTAAGAAAAAAGGTAGGTGACTGGTCTAGCGAAGAAGAAGATAGTATAGCAGATTGATAGAACAGAGCAGGAATGAGAAAGAGCAAATGAGAAAGACAGCGACAGTGGGAATTTAAAGCACTAAAGTTCCAGAAAGTGGGGATACTATTTATACTGAAACCCCCGGCACCCCAACTGGGGTATAAAAGAGTGATAAAAAAAATAAATACTCACATACACACATAGATGAAAATGAGCAATGTGAAAAATGTTAATTTTGCTGGCGATGTTGTGACTCGACAAGGTGCAACTAAAAAAAATAAAAATAAAAAAAATAAGAAAAATCAACTAAAAAATGAAATTTCAGTTCAGATACCCATTTATGTTTTCCATTACTGTCCATAGTACACATCATGCGATACGCTTGCTTTGGAAGCCGAGTGTCATCTATCCTTAACAGTCTGAACCAGTATTTCAAGGATTTGATATAACCATTTAATCTTAATGGGTGTCTTCCCAAGTCACCATACACCATCTTGTTTGGGGGTTCTTGTAGCTACATTTAAGAACCTTTTGCACGTAAATAAATGTACATTTTCGGTGGGATCTTTTTTGACTATCAAGCTCCATACCTCTGATGCATGTAAGAGTGTAGGTTGAATCATAGTGTCAAACAGCTGAAAGATTCTAGTATCTTTGTCTGGTTAAAGCATTAAGACAAAACCTATTTCCCTTTTATTGCCAGCTGATTTGCACTTAAATTGAGGCTCATAGCCGTTGTAAAGGTGAAGCCTAAGTACACGTTGCAGTTTACAACTTTTAGTTCATTTTTCTGGACAAACCATTTTTCACTCTCCCCAAGAAATCCCCCATATCTTAAAAAAAACAAACATAACTTTACTCTAATCGGTGTTGATAATCAGCCCAAATTCCTGGCACATGTGGTTGAATATGTCTAGTTGAGTTTGCAATCCTGCTGGTGAACAAGACAGCAAAGCCAAGTAATCAGGAAAGAGCAATATGAACAGCTCAACAAGACCAGGCACGAATTGCGCTCCGTGCCTGCCTTGGTCTGCAACTCTTGGGCTAGCTCGTTAATTATTACAGAGACAATTGTCGGGCTTAACATACAGCCTTGCCTTAACTCCTGAAGGCACTAAAATGTCTCAGTAAGTTCCTTATTCACACGAATACAAGCGAGAACTGATTGGTACATTGATCGGATTGCCTTTACGAATTTGGAGGAAACACAATTTCTAACTATCCCATCCTATCCTATCCCATAACTCGAAGGTCGTTGTTGTACCACAGATAATCGTTTAACCAGCGTACTCCATCTGTCTGTCCTCAGCAACCCTCATGGCTTCGCTCAGGGTGGCATCTGTCACAGCTGAGTTGAAGGTAGTAGTCATGGTGTTGATATCTAGTTCACCAGAAAATTTCCCTCCAATTGTGGCTTGGAATATTTCTGCCACCTCCGGGTCTTGCAGTTTGTCCAGGTCGAACTTCAGTCTGGTCCACTTTACAGTGTTTACTCTCTTCAAATTGAGCCAAAAGAACATCATCCCGAGATCGTGTCATTTCCGATGTCTGTCCCTGGAAAAGTGCGTGCCCTGCCAATGCTGATGCGTGATCTGAAGCATGTCTTGACCATGATGTAGTCAATCTGGTTGTGATGCTCCCCGCTGGGACTGTGCCAGGTCCATCGTCTGGATTTTTAGTGGGAACCAAGCGTATTTGCCAGTATAAGATTATTGTATATGGCAAATTCCAAGAGTCTCAGACTCCTGTCACTTGTCTCGTTGTTGCAATGGGGTCCACATGTGTCTCCCCAGTTGTGGTGCGCATCATGGCCAACCCTGGCATTCCAGTCGCCTTCCACTATGACTATGTCTTTCTTCGGCACTTGGTCAAGGACAGCCTATAGATGTTCATAGAAATCCTCGACTTCGCTGTCGTCATGGTCTGATGTTGTAGATAGGCCTGGATGATGGAGACGTCATCCGGGCAACGACCGATCCGGTATGGAGTGAGTGGTTCTTTTCATCATACGATGTGTCTTGGGCAAAACCACCGCCGAAATCTACTAGTACAGTGTTTCATGCCTTGGGCTGGAGCACGTGGTCGTTGAACCCGTAGTAACGTGAGGTTCCTCCGTCCTGACCGGTGACTTCTGTGTAGAACACTTTCGGCCAGTGATGCAGTGCTGAAATCACCTCTGTTAGTCTCCTCTTACGACACGCCGGGAAACGTTGGGTCTATTCTATTCCGTGCCCCAACCCAAATGGCACACAATTTCTACATAACGTGGCAATAAGAGTTTCTTTCTTAATTGTGTCAAATGCCTTCCTCAAATCGATAAAAGTTGTTGTTGTCTATGCTTCTGATTCTGCTGCAATTTGATCGTTTGTTCTTGGTCGCTGTAACAAATGTTTTGTTTGTTTTTTTTAAAAGAAAACAGAAAGACTTTGCATCATTATTTGAGCATTATTGTGCGGCCTTTTCCCCTCTACTTCATTTTTTTCCCCTCATATACCTTTGCTTCCCTCTCTTCTCCCCCAAGCCCAACCCCCACTCCCACACTATTTCTCTTCCCTTCGTAGTCTTGTTGCAGGAAGTGCTGGAAGCGTAAAGGGTGGAAGGGGGGGTGGGGAAGCCTTATCGGAGGTGTAAAGCAAGCGTGTAAGTGTCTTATCTGCTACATCTTACCCGTGCTAAACCGCCATCGCGCTCACATGATCCATCATCTTTACACGTCCGTCGTCGACTCCGCTCTCCCGCTTTCTCACTACTACACAGGGCAGCCCACTTAAAAAAGCGTAGCTGAGCCGTTGTGTTGAAGAGGGAATAAGTCTTCCTACAGCTGGCTCTGGTACGCCCACAAAGTACAGGAGAAAGAACGGAACATTCGAGGGTCCCTAACACTTTGGTCGTACTTGTGACGGAAAAAAAGCAGAGGATAAACGCACCTGAACAAGAACTTCGTAATTGAAATGTTACTTTCCGCAAAAAAAGCTTGTTGCTAAAACAGTTTGAAGCGAATTATCTTGTTGTTGTCGTTGTTGTTGTTATCGTTGTTGTTGTTGTTGTTGTTGTTGTTGTTGTTGTTCTTCTTCTTCTTCTTCTTCTTCTTCTTAATGGGTGTCTTCCCAAGTAACCATACACCATCTTGTTTGGGGGTTCTTGTAGCTACATTTAAGAACCTTTTGCACGTAAATATAAATGTACATTTTCGGTGGGATCTTTTTTGACTATCAAGCTCCTACCTTTTGACTATCAAGCTCCATACCTCTTCTTGAGTTTTCGGAAATGTAAACAGTGACTACACAATTGTAGTGATGGGGTCGTGGTCGTGTCCGGTGATGGTGGTAGATATTAATAGGACTATACCTCTGTTTGACCCTTGTCCGGAGTCACAACACATAATTTACAAATACATTCACAAACAGAAATAAAACACGCAGGCTGGAAGGTGTGCGTTGTAGCAACTTTACTGAACACAGACATAGAAACCATTCTTGCAAGTAGCATTGACAGTGTTCACAAATCTATATTTCACTCTTCTGCAGTTCAAAAAACTCTATATTCGGACTACAACATTGTCCTACATTGGTTCCTACTTCCCTATAGTCTATTTTCCCGTTCGAACTAACTCTAACTCAACTCCATATCTTCTCTCGGGACCGTCCTAGTCTTTCTATTTATCTCTCTATCTGTCTCTTTTTCTATCTCTCTGATCTAACTCTTTTCTGACAAATCATTTCTAACTCTTCTCTTTTCTAACTCTCCCTTTCTTCTATCTGTCCGTCCCTACTATCTTTTCTAACTAATCTGATCCCCAATACCTGTCATGCACTCGTTTTTATTCTCATTCCAGGGGCAGTTGGGCTCTCAAAACTCTACTATTGTTTCTAACACTAGTTCCCTCCTCCTTTCTGTCGATCAAATCTGGAGACCCATCCGTGATGGTAATTATATGTTTTAGTCTTAGCGTCCCATTAAGCTCCTCTAAACTAGAGCCATAAGTTAGATCACCACCAGACACTGGACGCCTTATAGAAGGCACTCTAAACAAACGATGGTCATAATTAGCTGCATGGACGTGTTGACGTCTTCTTCCAATGAGGTCTGGTCATTATTATTATTATTATTATTATTATTATTATTATTATTATTATTATTATTATTATTTATAAGGCGCTTTCCCTCGCAGAGATCAAAGCTCACACATACACCCACACACACCATGTGTACCGCACATACAAACACACACACAGTAGCAGCAAAAAAAAACAACCAATAAAAAAACAACAAAAAAAAACCAAACGTTTTAATTGTATGTGGCAGTGAAAAGGTATGTCTTCAACTTTTTCTTAAAAGAGATATAGGATGTCGCATGGCGTACATCGGCTGGGAGGCTATTCCATATCCTTGAAAAGAAAATGATCTCTCATCACATGATTTCTTTGTAAATGCTCGAGGTTTTACTTTCATGGTGTCATTACTAGAGCGGAGAGATCTTGAAGGTGTGTAGATATGGAGGAGGTCTGACAGATACCGAGGGGTGTTGTTTGATAGTGCATTATAGCACATGCATGCAACCTTATATTGTATCCTTGCAGACACTTTGAGCCATGGAGTTCTTTGAGAAGGGGGGTAATATGTTGGCGTCTTTGTGATCTTAAAATCAAGCATGCTGCTGAATTTGAACTTTTTGAAGTTTCTTTGTAAGGGAATTTGGGGCTCCCGCAAGTAGACTATTTCCATAGTCCAATCGCGAGAGCATGAAAGAGAGAGTCTTAGTTGCATCAGTGGTGAGGTACCTGCGGATGCCTGAAATTCTACGTAGCTCATAGTTAGCTAGTTGACATACTTTAGGAACTTGTTCTTTCATTGACAAGGAAGAATCGAACAGCACCCCCAAGTTCCTGACACACTCTGAAAATGCTATCGTATTCTCTCCAATCTGCATTTCGGTAGGGAGTTACTTTTTGGCATTATATTTTGATGCAAGAAGAATTTCTGCTTTATCTTGATTAAGTTGAAGTTTGTTGACCATCATCCAGTCACAAACATCTGCAGTACAGTTTTGAATACTTTTAGTTGCAATGCTCAGGTCACACAGCTTTGCAGAGGCTTTCAACTGAGTGTCATCTACAAATGACTGCTGCTTTACATTGTGGTGGGAAATGAGGTCGGCCAGTGGCTTTATGTACAACGTGAATAGGATGGGACCCAAGACAGAACCTTGTGGAACACCATATTCAAGAGACACAGACTCTGAGTGTAGACCACCCACTGAAACATATTGGAATCTTTCAGAAATGTAAGACCTGAACCACTGTATAGCTGTGCCTTCAACACCAAAGCATGACTGCAAACGTGCGATAAGAATATCATGATCTATGGTGTCGAAGGCAGCGGACAAGTCTAAGAGCGCGAGGATGGACACTTTATTTTCATCAAGATCAATTAACATGTGATTCATCATGCATGTCATTGTTGTCTCAGTGCTATGAACAGGGAGCTATAATTCTACACTTTACTTTGACCATGCCCGTTGACCTCGTGAACACCTGGATTAATAACGGGATCCGCGTCTGGTACTAGAATTTGTTGTTTGACACAAAGTTACATAGAAAACAAAGACTTTCAACATTGATTTCATTATTTTAAAAAATATATATTATTCATATTCTAAAACGTCCATTAAAGAGAGGGGTAGCGAAGTTGAACGGAAGGGGAATAAAAAGGAGGAGAAGGAGGAGGAGGAGGAGGAAGAAGAAGAAGAAGAAGAAGAAGAAGAAGAAGAAGAAGAAGAAAGAAGTTCACTATATATATATATATCGACTCACACTCGATCTCCTTCAGTAGATATTTATTGCTTAAGATAGAGATAAAGACACCATCAAATGTAAGAGACTCATAGCTTACAATGCATTACCATCAGACCAAACCGATTTATTCTGTATACCCAGAAATTATACCTTCTCAAACAATAACAAGTGCGGATGTGTTACCTTCTTAGTCATTAGAAATGGAGGCGGGAATGGCTCAGAGAGGCCCAAGATGCCTCCGGTCCAACAAACGAACTTTCGTCTTGGTTGACTTCCACAAAATCCCTTGTGCACGCTGAATTTCAATGGCCAGACCTTTGAGCAACAATACCAATGGCATCAACATAGACATCAAAGTCCAAGGCCAATCTCTCAACACAGTGCATAGCTTCAAATATTTAGGAGCCATTGTATCAGACAATGGGTCCCGACAGGAAGTCCTCTACAGGATCGCACAAACAACTGCTGCCCTGACAAGGTTGAAGCCCATTTGGAAAGAAAGGACCATCAATCTACATTCGAAGGTAAGACTGCTGCGCTCCCTTGTCATCTCTATCTTCCTATATTCTTGCAAAGCATGGGCCCTCACAACGAAGAATACAACGCATGGAGATGAGGTGCTACAGAAGACTTCTGGGCATTTTCTATACCCAGCACATCACCAACAACGAAATCCGACAGACCATCACACAAACCATTGGACAACATGATGACATGGTCACAGTGGTGAAGAAACGGAAACTCCGATGGTATGGCCACATCATCAGAGCATCAGGCCTTGCAAAAACCATCGTGCAAGGAGGCAGAAGAAGAGGGAGACGGAAAAAGAGATGGGAGGACAACATTCGAGAATGGACTGGTTTGACACTGAACGAAGCCATGAGGGTTGCTGAGAACATAAAAAGATGGAGTATGCTGGTTAAACGATCATCTGTGGTGCCCCAACGACATTTCAAGTACGGGATAGGATAGAGCTTTGAGCAGCGCCCGGATATGGCAAGTATGCTATTAAAATAACCATTCAACGTGACTAAATAATAGAAAGATGGTCGCGAAGGTACAAGTGGGTGATATACGTCTGTCGTTGAATAGCAAGTACTAAATATGAACCCGGTAATCAGTTCTGGAGATTTGATACATGCAAAGCACACGTCAAGTTTGCATTGTTCGTCATACCTTATCGTAACTGCACTTGATCTTCTTAGAGATTTTTTAAATTTTAAAATCAGGGTTAAAAGGGCTTTCGTTTAATAAAAGCCGGAGAAATTACACCTTTTTACTTTAAGAACAATGCAATTCACAGAGGCACTTGTTCCTTCTGCGATAACCCCATAATCTTGAATGATACCGATGATACCGTTCTTTTTGATGTGGCGCTTCTGTATGTGCGCCGCCAAAAAAAATCATTGCTACTCTCTCTCTCTCTCTCTCTCTCTCTCTCTCTCTCTCTCTCTCTCTCTCTCTCTCTCTCTCTCTCTCTCTCTCTCTCTTTCTCTCTCTCTCTCTCCCCCTCCATTCAGTTTTAAGGGTAAAAGGTACATATCTTCCACCATCTCAACAACTTTATCCGCTGTCACTTTCGTCAAAGTAGTATGAAGTCAACTTACTATCGTTTTATCATCTCTTTGTTCTTTTTCTGTTCCTCATTCTCTATCTTCTCCCTTCTCTTGATTAATGTTCTCGATATTCATCCTCTCTCCATCATCCTTGAATTGTCCACACTTTCTTGTTGCTTCATCGCTTTTTCGTTCGTCTTCTCGTTCTCGGTTTCTTCTTTTTTCCTTCTTTCTCTTTCTTCATTTCTCTTTCCTCGTGCTTCTCCACCTATTCCATCCTCTACTTTCTAGTAATTTTTTCTCTCTTTCTTCTCCGTCTCCTTCTGCTCCTTCTCCTCCTCCATTCCTTTTTAGTAGGCCTTCTTACTCTTCCTTTTTTAGTGTCACAAAGGATATAGGCTATCAACGAGACGGCGTATAAAGACGGGATTGACTGAGCACGTATCACGTCACTCATCGTCCGTCGGTCCTTTGAAGTTCCCCCATCACTTGCCATCGCCATTCATCACCGATGACAACATCTGAGGCTGAGATTGTCTGCAGGAATTTAATAATAGTAAACTCTTATTTTATACACGGACACAGGCACACACACACAAACACACACACACACACGCACAAACATCGATCGACCATGCGAATAAACACACACACATACACACACACACACATACACACACACACACACACACACACAAATACATGCACGTTTATAGGGCCTACAATGGGAGGCACTGTGGTCTAATGGTAGTGCTTCGGCTTGAGGATCTGAAGGTCCCGGGTTCGAGCCCTGGCCGGGCCATTGTGTTGTGTCCCTGGGAAAGACACTTTACTCCTGTTTTCCTACTCCTTCGGATGAGAGTATAAACCGAGGTGTAGTCTGTGTGTCGCATACATTCCATCATAACTTTAAAGATCCTGACGCTCATGTCCTAGACGGGTGAGTGCCGGTAACAAGAACACACCCAGCATGCACTTGGTCCTTCTCCCCCATCCCTGGCTGCCCAGGATTGTGCTCAGTTGTCCGGGCGTCAAACCATGCGCCAAAGGCTGCGGGTGGGCGTCTCGGGCGGTTTGAGTTAGATCCTGTATCGGCCAGCGCCTTGATCCTTAGGCTAAGGCGCCTTATAAATGACGAACATTATTATTATTATTATTATTATTATTATTATTATTATTATTATTATTATTATAGGGCCTACAGGCAAACAATCATCCAAATAATCAGTGCACACAAACACATTTTGACACACGCACACAGAAATACACACATAGCACATTAGCACATTTAAAGCAAACAACACACAGAGATGGCGAGCATAATCACACACACAGACACACAGATCGTGAGCACATGCACGCACACAAGCGACGTATATGAATCCTATCCTATCCTATCCTGTCCCATAACCCGAAGGTCGTAGGGGCACCACAGATGATCGTTTAACCAGCATACTCCATCTTTCTCTGTCCTCAGCAGCCCTCATGGCTTCGCTCAGTGTCAAACCAGTCCATTCTCGAATGTTGTCCTCCCACCTCTTTTTCGGTCTCCCCCTTCTTCTACCTCCTTGCACTGTGCCTTGCAGAATGGTCTTTGCAAGGCCTGATGATCTGGTGACGTGGCCATACCATCGGAGTTTCCGTTTCTTCACCACTGTGAGCAGGTCATCGTGTTGTCCAATGGCTTGTGTGATGGTCTGTCGGACTTCGTCGTTGGTGATGTGTTGGGTATAGGAAATGCACAGAAGTCTTCTGTAGCACCTCATCTCCATGCTTTGTATTCTTCGTTGGAGATCTGCTGTGAGGGTCCATGCTTCGCAAGCATATAGGAAGATGGAGATGACCAGAGAGCGCAGCAGTCTTACTTTGGAATGTAGACTGATGGTTCTGTCTTTCCAAATGGGCTTCAACCTTGTCAGGGCAGCAGTTGTTTGTGCGATCCTGGAGAGGACTTCCTGTCGAGACCCATTGTCTGACACAATGGCTCCTAAATATTTGAAGCTGTGCACTGTGTTGAGGGATTGGCCTTGTACTTTGATATCCGTGTTGATGCCATTGGTGTTGTTGGTCATCATTTTGGTCTTCTCTGCACTTATTTCCATTCCATAAGCTCTGGAGGTGGTGTCAAGCCTCTGTACAAGCTGTTCAAGTTCTTGTTCCTCTCCAGCCAATCCATCAATATCATCCGCAAAACGAAGATTGGAGATTGCTCTGCCCCCTATGCTGACTGTGCCTTCGTGATCTGCAAGAGCATCTGACATGATGCGCTCTAGGAAGATGTTGAAGAGTGTTGGAGAGAGTAGGCATCCTTGACGCACACCGATTGTTGTTCTGAACCAGTTCCCGATGACGCTGTTATGGAGGACTGCACTGGTAGCCTTGTCATACAGGCTTTTGATGACTTCTATAATTTTAGGGCTGATGTTGTACACTTTCATGGTTGCCCATAGAGCTGCATGCCAGACTCGGTCAAATGCCTTCTTGAAGTCTATGAACACATGATATAGATGTTGTTGGTGCTGTAGGTATTTCTCACAGATTATTCTGAGGTTGAAAATCTGTTCAGTGGTACTTCGCCCTGCCATGAATCCTGCTTGTTCTTCAGCTATGATTTGTTCAGCTTGTGGTTTCAACCTGTTGAGTATTATTTTCAGGAGGACCTTGCTGGGATGGCTGATGAGGCTGATGGTGCGGTAATTTTCACACTCCTGAAGGTTACCTTTTTTGGGAAGAGTGATGACAAGCGACTGGGTCCATGGTGTAGGCCATTCCCCACTCTGCCAGATCTTGTTACAGATAATGGTGAGAGCATCAGTCATCGCTTCTCCTCCTGCTTGTAGCAGTTCCGCTGGTATGTTGTCCACTCCCGCTGACTTCCCTTTCTTCAGCGATTGCACTGCTGCCTCAACTTCTTCCCGGAGAATTGGGAGGATTTCTTCTTCTTCTCTGCTCTCGGGACATGCTAGAACTGATGGGTCTCCACGTATATGAAATAGGCACTTAAAATAGAAGACATTCGCACACATTGCTGAAAATCTAGCATTTCGGTGCTATGTTGTTACTCGTCTTTATCCTAAAGATGCAAAATGAAACCGTAGAATCATGGACTACTATCCGGACTATCAGTCCCCCTATCCTATCCTATCCTATCCTATCCGATCCTATCCTATCCTATCCTATCCTATCCCGTAACTCGGAGGTCGTAGGGGCACCACAGATGATCTTTTCACCAGCGTACACCATCTTTCCATGTCCTCAGCAACCCTAATGGTTTCGCTCAGTGTCAAACCAGTCCATTCTCGATATCAGTAAGTAAAATAAAAACAACAACCGATTCAGCCAATTTGAGATAAAGCTCGCAGTATTTGTTCTCATAATATAACTGACCTCAAGGTCCTTCAACTTTGAGAAAGACCAAAGGTCAAGGACACACCAAAAGACTCAGTGGTGGCCAAGGTATCTGCACAGTAAACCTAGTATAAAAATCGGTCCTGTCATTCATCAGTTATATAAGACAAGATAGCCATCAACTTGACTAACGCACGACAAGGAACGAAATGGAGCGATTTGGGTTTGGGTATAAGGATAGGGTTTGCAGTAGGCTGGGAAACCAATCACCAAATTAGCGAGTATCAGCCATAAACGATTTCTCTTCCGTTCCACTCTGCGTAGCTGAGGCTACCCGAGGTTTACGCTCACTTTTCCTACTATAGTAGGTCTTTGCTACGCAGTGTGTGTCTGTAATACTCTTCATACTGTAATACTCTTCCCCACCTCCGAAAAAAAATCTTGTCCGCTGCGAAGACTGCATGGGCGATCTTGATATCCAGCAGCGCTGGTATGAGAAGCAAGACAAGCAGCTAATATAATTGAGTTTGATCCCGCCTTGCCCCTTTGTAAGTTAAGGCTAGCCGGCTGGGTGCCCGAGGTTCTGTTTACTCCGACACGACCGCTTGTGAGCGATGACAGTCCATGACGGGCTTCATCACACCACCCATTGCACCCATCCCGGAGAGAAAGAGAGAAGGAGAAAAGGAGAGAGAGAGAGAGAGAGAGAGAGAGAGAGAGAGAGAGAGAGAGAGAGAGAGAGAGAGAGAGAGAGAGAGAGAGAGAGAGAGTTTATCCTGTAACACGGAAATCATTAAGCCAAAGACTGTGTTTATCTGGTTTGGGTTCTTTTTCTTTTAATATTTAAATTAATTCCCAACCCCCCCCCCCTCTCCCCATATACGCACGGACTATATACTCGAACGCACTCGCAGATAGACGATATCATTCACCTCTTGGAAGTAATATCGATATTTAAATACATGTACCCTGTAGTCTCCTCTCCCCCTCAACACACATACACACACATATACTGAAGCCCATACACGCTCAAGTATGCTTACAACTCACACTTTTAAGACTGTGCTAAATCGATACATTTCACATTTATAAACATAAATTCAACATTAACATTACAGTGGAGTTATTAGGGGAAATGCAAATGTTTCCCTAGTAACGAATGAACTGAAAATTACAATAATTAAATGGTTTACTGTCATTATTCTTTCATTCATCTTTATGTCTTTATTCGTTTACCGATTCCAATCCAGTACTTTCAATTATTCACAGAGGGGGAGAGGGGTATGGAGAAAAAGTGGAAAGAGAAAGAGAGATTAACCATCTCGCCCATATCGTAAGTTCAGATGGGCTTACTTCATTGCCAAAAGAATCATATACAATTGAAAACGCGTCTCTTCCTTAAAAATGTCTGATCTTGCCTCCCATCACCATCATCATTCTTTTTTTTCTGATTCAAACCACAGCCGTCACACTGCACACCCCTGACCTCTCTCACTCCTTAGCTGCTCTCGTCCTCCCCCTTCCTCCCTCGTCTTTTATAGTTTACTTGTAAATATTCTTTTTCATGTTTGTGTTATGTCTTAGCATAATTTATTAGTGTCTCGTTTTTGTTTCACTTTTCGTATGTATTTCGATGTTAACGTTAATTATTATTATTATTATTATTATTATTATTATTATTATTATTATTATTATTATTATTATTATTATTATTGTTGTTGTTGTTGTTGTTGTTGTTGTTGTTGTTATCGAAAGCAGATTCTGCAAATTCTGATTCTAGTACAGAACTATAAGTGAACATTTTAAAACTATTATTATTATACTCTTCATTTAAATGTATGCGAGTATCGGTGGTTATAATATCTGAATGTTTTGATACCCAGCGAAATCGTCATAGCCGACATTTCCTTACCGAACGTTTAACCGTTTCTGAGATAAATAAATAAACAAAATGTCCACAAACTGCAATAGCCTCATTCCGCGCGCTTCCATTAAAAATCAAATTGAGGTTTCAGCATGTTTTCCCATATAGACCAAAAAATTTACAGTATTTCTAAAAAGCCTTGGTAGCTTACTTAGTAAAACATCCGCCTACCGTTCAGGGCGACCCAAGTTCAAATCTCACGCGGGCCATATTTTTTTTGATGTTTTTTTTTTACACTACAATATGGATATTTTTCTTTTTACTTTAGGCTTTTTACCTTTAATTTATTATTATTATTATTATTATTATTATTATTATTATTATTATTATTATTATTATTATTATTATTTATACACTAATAATAATAATAATATTATTATTATTATTATTATTATTATTATTATTATTATTATTATTATTATTATTATTATTATTATTATTATATCAAATTTTCTTTTAAAATCTTGATGTTTTTTATGATTTCTATTTGTATTATTCTATATTCTATATTCAATATTATTATTATTATTATTATTATTATTATTATTATTATTATTATTATTACCAAGGATCGGGATGGGGTGGTACATGTAGGTAATAGGAGGCTACGGGTAGGTTTAAAGGGGCATGGGTAGGCATAACGGGGATACGGGTATATATAAGGGGGTATGGTGATGATCGATTCCTTTCATCCATACCTGCAAAACGATCAACGGGGAAGTATCAAGGAGGGTACAGGTAGGTTACAAGGGGGGTACGGAAGGTATCAAGGGGGTATGGGGAGGTATCAAGTGGGTTCGGGGAGGTATCAAGGGGGTATGGTGAGGCATCATGGGGGGGGACGGGGAGATATTAGTGGGGGGGGGTATGGGGAGGTATCAAGGGGGATATGGGGAGGTATCATCGTCCAAATGAAACTCGCAGACAACAGTTGTCTCTCTGTCTACATTTTAAACAGCAACCTGTGTACCCTGGCTTGCCAGGGTACAAAACCACTAGTTTGATATATACTACTCAAAATAATTGAAGTGCCACTCTCATATTTCATTTAGTTTAATTATTTTTTGCTGCTATCAATAATATCGCTTATATTGCTTATTTCGAAACTTATCCTGTACAGTAACATTCAAGACAATCTTATTCTGACAAGTAATCACATGTGTGAGTTTTGAACTTTCTGCACTGAGTTGAAAAACAAATCCAATTTTTACACACAAAAAAGACCCTAATTTACTGTTGTCTTGCTAATAAAGCAAAAAGTTCAACATTAAAAAGTGATTTGCACGCGAAAGGCTTGCATTTTCTGAGTTCAGTTCAACAATCGGCGCTTTTTTCTGGGTATAAATGGCAGCGCTTTTCCTGCTTTTCTAACCATGCCCCCAAGACGACGATTGACTGATGCGGATAGAGGCAGAGCTATTGCATGGCTTCAGGAAGGGGTGGGGGTGAGAAAAGTTGGCAGGCGGCTGGGAGTGTCCCACTCCGTTGTCCAAAGGCTGTGGGAGCGCTTTAACAACACTGGAAGTGTCCAAGAACCAAGAAGGTCCGGACGCCCCCGCGTTACCCCTGCAAGACAAGACCATTTCATCACCCTGTCAGCTCTGAGGATGAGGTCCGCTACAGCAAACACCTTCAGAAGACAGCTTCATGCAGCCAGCAATGTTAACGTCAGCGACCAGACAATTCGCAACCGTCTACACGAGGCAAATCTGCGATCAAGACGACCAGCCGTACGGCCTTTGCTCACCCCAGCTCACCGTGCAGCGCGTTTGGCCTGGGTTCGGCGTCATTTGGTGTGGACTAGGCAACATTGGTCAAGGGTGCTCTTTACAGACGAGACTCGGTTCTCCTTGTCTTTCAACGACCGTCGAGTGAATGTTTGGAGGCGTCCACGGGAGCGTTTTGCTGATGCGACGGTGCGCGAGCATGACCGCTTTGGTGGTGGATCTGTCATGATGTGGGGTGGCTTCGCATTAAACTTCAGAACACCCCTGCTCCAAATTCATGGCAACTTAAACGGTATTGGCTACAAGGATGACGTCCTACAACCTAGGGTTCTCCCAGCTCTGCGGGCCATTGGGGAAGGTGCCATACTACAGGACGATAATGCCAGACCCCACCGAGCGCGTATCGTCAATGACTTCCTGCAGCAACTGCACATCATAAGGATGGATTGGCGGGCTCGATCACCCGATTTGAACCCCACAGAACATTTGTGGGATGTCTTGGGTCGACAGACATGGGCAAACCTCCCTCCAGGAGCTGACTTGAAGTTCTGGCCCAAGTTCTCCAGCAAGAGTGGTTGGCCATCCCAGGAAACTTCCTCCATAACCTGATACGGTCCATGAGACAACGATGCCAGACTGCATTGATGCAAACGGTGAACACCTGATACTGACTCTATAGATTTTTGGTTTCTAAAGTTTTGATTTTGTAAATGAGGGGTATATCCAGTTAAATTGAATTTACTCGAATTTTAAGCGACTGATGTCTCAAATCTTTTTTGTTATTGATGCAGAAATGATTGCAATAAAATATGATGAACTAATAAATTGAATTCGTGTTTCTGATTTAAAGAGAGACCCATATGTCCAAGTGGCCCTTGTATTATTTTGAGTAGTATATTTGGTGTACGCTAATGTCCTATATTAATTTAATGGTAATACGCCTGCTTTTTAAAAGCGTCTATTTTCCAAACGTATATAGGAACTCCGAAGAGCAAATGTTGTGGCTTTACTTTCTAAACTATATAATTTTTTTAGTTGGCGCCTTCAAGCAAAAAATAACTTGTCCATAATTTTGCAAGGACTGATTCGCACATGCTATGTGAATCAGACTTCGTATCTTCACCACAAATCTGCTTGCTTATTATTATTTAATGTTTCTTTCAACAGCTAATACAAATAGCATGTTCTAGACTATGACAAAGAATTTTACGCCATAAGATGATGGCTTGAGTTTTTTATTGCTCAAATGGTATTTAAATCTACAGAGGATTTTTTAAAATTATGTAGTGTACAACTATTGAAAACGATTTTAATTCTTATTTGTATGTTTTGCTAATTTAAATGTTTCTTTTTCTTACAGCAAGACCGGACAGGACACCAACGCAGAGGAGGACCCCACTGTAGGACAAGACCCCACCGCAGGACATGACCTCACCAAAGAACAAGACCCCAACGCAGGACAGGACACCACCGCAGGACAGAACATCACATCATGACAGGATACCAGGACACCACCGCAGGACAGGATGCAGAGCCGAGGAGGACCAGCAGGAGCAGACGAGGAGGAATCGACAGAGGTGGCCACCTCAAAAGACATTTTTATGTGTGTGTTTAGTGAAATTGTACAGTATTGCACTGTAATTTAGCAGGAATTGAAATCTACGTGGATTTAGCGGCTGTCCATGCTGGCATTGCAGCAGCTACCAGGAGAGACAAGCAGTAGAATACAGACTAACAGTGCACCTGTTGACTTGTCGGCGACACTCGCTGCGGGCTCTGTCTGGATATTACTGACTCAAGTTTTGAATAGCTAGAGCAATAGATCTTGCTAGTTAGCAGGGACCGTGTACGTGTGCGTCTACAGTGCCACGAATGCGTTGAGCACTGGAAAGGAAATTGATCAAGGTCAGAGTTAATAATGTCGAAAAGCACAGGCTTTGTGGCGACATAAACCAAGCCAGTACAACATCACATAACTGGCAGCTGCATAAAGGACAGCAGCTACAAGGCGTAAGCTGTTGAAGATTGAGGGAAAGAGTTATATTGCCGTTCTATCGGGGAAACGTTTCTGTGGGAAAACAACGCGAGAGTGTGGTTGTGGACATTAGTGTGTGGCGAGCAGTCAAAATGTAAGTAAACATAAGACGACCGATGTCTCTTTTTCTTCTGCAACCTGGTTTCGTCTCTGTCCCTCTTTCATTTTTTGACATTTGTTAGATCTGCCTGCCCAGGCTCTGCTCTCCAACAGCTGCTCCTTACTTTGTGATAATAATGGTCACGTCTATATGATCCGCCCTGTTAGAATTGCAGTGTGGTCAGTTCCTGATGCTGGAGACGGCCCATGCCTTGTCAAAAATTCACCTCGTCAGCCCTGAGACTAGAGGGGGGAAATGGCTCAAGATCAGTTAAGAAAGTGGATCAAGGTCACATTTAAAAATGGATCGAGGTCACATTTAAAAATGGATCAAGGTCATATTTTTAGAAAATGGTTCAAGGTCACATTTAGAGAATGTCGCAGTCAAAGAACATGCTTTGAGACGACATATAGCAGTTGCGATATCACATAACTGGCAGCTGCATAAAGAACAGCAGATACAAGGTGTTGTAAGCTGCTGAAGGTTGAGAGGAAGGATTTTGTTGTGGTTCTATGGGGTAAATGTTTCTATGGAGAAACAGTGTGGTTGTGGACATTAGTGTCCCGGGGGAAAGGGACAATGGATGTAGAGTGGGCGTTCGTGGCGAGCAGTCAAATTGTAAATAAACATGAGAAAAACGATGTCTGGTTTTTTTTTATTAGGATAGAAAAGTAAACTGTAACATGAGACTACGAACCGGCTGGTGAGGCAGTCAGGACAAATGTCTCTTTTCTTTTTTGTTAAGGATAACAATAATGGGAAATGAACATTAGACTTCAACCTGGTTCTGTCTCCCTCTTTCTCATTGACATTTGCTAGCTCTGCTTGCCCAGACTCTGCACTCCAACAGCTGCCCCTTACTTTTTGATAATAATGGTCTCCTCTACATGATCCGCCCTGATGGAATTGCAGTGTGGTCAGTTTCTGAGACTGGAGACGTTGCATATCTTGTAAAAAATTCCACCTTTCCAGCACTAAGACTGTGGAAAAAAAAACAAGATTTTACCAGAGTCAATGGCAGAGAGGAGGTCGTTCACGATGTGAAGAAGAGCTGATTCAGTAGTGGTCAGGACGGTAGGCAGACTGGAATGGATAGAACAAGTTGTTGGAAGAGAGATGATGGTTGTGCTGTTTCAGTACAACCTTCTCCAGGAGTTTGGATAGAAAAGAGAGATTAGAGACAATAATATTAATAATAATAATAATAATAATAATAATAATAATAATAATAATAATAATAATATAAAAGGTTCCGGAGAATTTTCTCTGGTGTGGCTTCAAAAGGCTGGTATTCATCCATTCTTCAGAGTTCTACTGTCCAGATGGGGAATGCGTGTAGGTGTAATCAATGCTCTTGCAGAGTTAATTCAATGTGGGAAGATGTGACAACACCGAAAGCATTTGCAGCTAATTTAAGTAAATAAAGTTCTGAGAAAACAGTATCCTCTTATTTTTATTTGAATCCAGACCAAGGAACAAACGTATATTACACTATTAAATGGCTTCTTTAAATACCACAGATGGTGGTTTTTTTTTTAGTTTAATTTCTTTTTAAATTATAGTGCGATTTTATGTGGAAAAACCACAAAAAACAACATTTTTTTCTTACTTCTTTCTTTCTTTTTGTTCGTGTTCGTTTGTATTGTCGTTCTTGTTGATCTCGATCTAAGCTTCCGCTCCAAAATAATTACCCTAAACTGAACTAGTGAATGATTTATGAAAACGATTTTTTTAGTTAGAGTGAATGAAGGTATGGGAAACAAAATGTTTAGGGACCGATCGTTTACAAGATTTTTTAAAAATCTTTAAGATGGATAGGTATGTTGCTGTAAATCTTTTTTTTTAAAGGATAGTGCAGTAGTACAGCGGTTTGGACACACACTTGCAATGTTTTAATTTATAGAAAAAGCAACGTCGGGAAGCATGGACCCTCACAGCAGATCTCCAACGAAGAATACAAAGCATGGAGATGAGGTGCTACACTAAGACTTCTGGGCATTTCCTATACACAACACATCACCAACGACGAAGTCCGGCAGACCATCACACAAGCCATTGGACAACACGATGACCTGCTTACAGTGGTGAAGAAACGAAAACTCCGATGGTATGGCCACGTCACCAGATCATCAGGCCTTGCAAAGACTATTCTGCAAGGCACAATGCAAGGAGGTAGAAAAAGAGGGAGACCGAAAAAGAGGTGGGAGGACAACATTCGAGAATGGACTGGTTTGACACTGAGCGAAGCCATAAGGGCTGCTGAGGACAGAGAAAGATGGAGTATGCTGGTTAAACGATCATCTGTGGTGCCCCTACGACCTCAGGGTTACGGGACAGGATAGGATAGGATAGGAACGTCGGGAAGGGTTTGTACTTGGATGGGTGACCGTGCTTTAAAGATAACCACCAGACGACAAAAAAAAGAGTGAAACAAGAGCACGGAACGTCAGTCTACCCAGCTGTGAATGGGATCTGTTTAGAACCGGGAAAGATAAAGCAGCGAGAGGGAGAGGAGATAAGCACCGCCGCAATCAAGCTGGACTAGAGAAAAGAGAGGTCGAAAACGATTCCTCCCCAGCTGTCACAGGCGGACTCTTTAGCCTCTGGCCCTGCTCGCTGTAATCCTCCCCACTTGCCACTGACCACGCGACTCCAAGCCCCGCCCCCCAGTACAGTCCCACGTGACCCGCGACCGGACTTGTGAGAAGTTAAAGCATAGCTTCGTTAGTCCACTTCTGCATGCCCAAGACAACACCTCGCCCGCTTGAGACACGTCTGCCTCCACGTTGCGACCTCTGAGCTCAGCCATACCCTTGTGTTCAACCCGTTCTTTGGTCAAGGTGAGAGGAGTGATTTATTCCATATCATTTAGCTACCCATCACCCGTCGATTTCCCCACATGTTCGTATGTCTTGTAGATATTTACGTCCGTGTCTGTGTATCGTTGTGATGAATTGCTTGTGATATACCATTTTGCTTTATGTACCCATTATCTGTAGTTTGACTGTTGTACCTGAACATGCCATGCTTATATTTATACATGTATATCCCCCTATCTATATTCCTGTATAAATCCCCCATGCCATGATTGCCCTGCTGTATAGACCAAAGTACCCAGCTAATCACCCTTGCATATAATAGCCATTGCCCCTGTATTTACACCCATTGTTTCCCCCTGATCTGAATGTGTATGTCACGACCCACACTCAGTTTGAACTTTATATTGTTGTTTGTAGATTGGTGGTCTTCTCGCAAGTGCCTATGAATCATCGTTTTGTGTGCCTTTGGATAAGCCGGGACAAAAGTAAATGAAAAGTGTGACGTAACTTATTGTCGTAGAAAAGAGGAAATGATGAAGGAGAAAGAGGACAGTTTTTTGGTCGTTACAGGGAGGTCCCAGGAACAGTGAATCTAGGAGCAGTGTGTTGAATCGTTTTTCGTCCCTGCTAATCCTTTATCCGTCAACTGTACGCTTAAGGAAATACGTACGTGATATCCTCACGTAGCGGTGCCCTACGACAAGAACTTGAGTTTTCACCAGAAGTCGTTTGAGAACGATGAGGGAGAAAGAGTTCGACCTTGAAACTGGTGCAAGTTCGACTGTTTGTTTTCGTCAATGAAGATCGAGACGACTAGTAGACCTGACCGTTGACCTACCTGTACCAAAAGGAATGCTGCGGATGAAGAGACGTATCCGACCTTAGCCGCATCACCGTATCCACGGGTAGTTGAGTAAGTGTGGACTTGGGTGTTTTCACTGGCTAGTCGGGTGTCTCTTTGTCGTCATTTATTTATGTGGTCCGTATTTTGTCGTGTCATTGTTGGTTATCATTATGTTGTGGGGCTAAAATATTATGGGGAAGTATTATACTCGAATAAGTGATACCATATTTATTACAATCATTATTCTTCCAAGCATACAACACATTCAAGGTTGCAGTCATTCATTCATACATGCGTTAGATTTACATTTGTGATTGTTACAATACAAGAGTTAGCGATTATTATTATTAAGGAAAATGGTTGAGTTTTCAATTGCATCAGGAAGCATGTATAAATTGTTACTCAAATTCTTAGAAGATTTTGTATGGGTTATGTTGCAGTGTACCTTTCGCTTTTTGCCTTTGGTTTCATCTTCAACTTCGATTTTACCTTCAACTTCAACTTTAACTTCGACTTTGTTTTTGGGTTTACCATCACTTTTCACCGATTGTATTATAATAGACTTTTTGCCAGTGAACTTTTTGCCTTCGCTTCTTCACCACAGACTTTGAAATATTGGATGACCACGGCGGATGCATCTAATCGTAGCAGCTACAGTCCCAGTGACATTCGAGGTGTATGCACTTATCGATTACATCTAGTGCATTGACAATTTTTAGTTTATTTGCCTACTGTGTTCCCGGGACATATATACATTTCACTCCTGCGTTGAGCGAGTTCATGCTCTAGTGTCTTCGGGACGTTTTTGTTATTATGCAATTTCGTATTGCAAAGGTTTGATCGCAGGAGTGTGATATGTATTTGTAAAACGGGACTTGTGAACTGAAATCGTTATAACAGTAGTAGCAACAAATTTGTAAACAGTGCATAGGTTGTGTGCGAACAATGAGTGAACAGTAGAAAAGGAAAACAAAGAGACTGAACGAGAATACTGTGTAGAACCATTTAATTTATTTAAAACAAAGAACATTTCATTCTGTCGTTTGATTTTATCACCTTTATAAATTTTAGTTATTCAATTACGACTCCATGTTATGTTCATGTGAATAAATTGTTGTTTTATTTTGCCAACGTAATACTTGTCTCTATCTATTCATCCGTTGTTCACGTATGGTTGCATACACTGCTCAGAGTTCCCCTTTATGGTAAGAGAAACGAAGGACCGTAAGGGGGGGCTTTGACAGTGTAAATATCCACCCCTGTTGTTAGTAACCCCTCTTAGGCGCCGAGGCTCTAAGACCTTATCAGCCGCCGTTAAATTCCCCCATCTCCAACAGAAAAACCCCTAGTAGCCATTGTTGATATAGATGGACGATTGGAAAGTACCGGTCATTCCTGACCAGGGCTTCCAAATTCAAATCTGATTGGCATGCGCGCTGAACAGCGCGACATCCAGAGTGTGGGTGCCCCTCTGACGCAGAGAACTAATCATTTGCAGAACGGGTTCTTATTCGGGCCTCTGCGGGACTCAACCTCGCTGCGTGCCACCCATATACCTGGTTGGCACTGGGAAGCGAGAAGAAGACCATCCTCACCCTGCCACGTGCAGATGACCAGTTCAACCCACGCCACGCTATTGCACAAGCACTCTGCAACCCAGTGACCTAGATGAGTCAACCCACGCCACGCTCGCCTAACTGACCATTGCAAAGCAACCATCCAGTCTCCAGCGGCTACAACAGCCGACTAATCCCCAAGTCAAGTGTGTCCTCCTCGCACACCACAACTCTGCAACCATCTGGTTGCCCACGCTTAGTCAACCAGCTATCTCGTGCCACCTGATGAAAGCAGTCCATACTCGCCCCTATTGACTTTCTCTAGTTAAACCAGAATAACTCCAGACTACTCTGTACTTCTTTAGCCCAGTACTCGTGACCCAGTGTAACTTACCCCAACAACGGCTGAAATACATCCAGATAATAAAGTGTTGATATTATACTATAACTACCCTGCTTCCCTTGTTTAAGTTCTTCAATACGGTTACCTCTCGTCTGTCCTCATAACTCTCTAGCACTCCTTAGCACTCCCAAGCATTACCCCCCTGAATGTCATCGCACATCGGCCTATAACAAGGGAGGAGATACAGCGCGGGGGAGTAATTGCTTACCCACATCCCCACACACCCCTATATTCGTGACATTAAATTTGGCGACCCCGACGAGACAACAACTTAGATTTCTAGCCCCTGCCCAGTCAACCCCTTAGATTTCTACCCCGGCCCGACGAGAGATAGGACCTAGCCCACTAGTCTAGTTAGTTCATAGCCTAGCCCCATAGGTCCCCCGCTTGCACTTCAGAGTTGTGGTGGTACAACGAGGGTTTTTTTTGCTTTCATTCTCTATGTTTTGATTGACTGTTGTCTGTGTGTCCGTGTTGTGCTGTGATCGCTCTGTGTCATTTCACCTTAGCCTCATTCTAGCCCCGCCCCTGTTTGCTGTCAGAGTACCCCTCTGAGAGCGCCCCTTCATCACGGTTAGGTCATTGACGGTAAGTCGCTTCTCTTACCATGGCCGACCGGGGAGAACTCGCCCTTAAGTACAAGGGTATTGGCGAGAGCTTAGGGCTCGCCGGCACTGAGTTGAAGGACTATGTCCTCACGAACGTGGATGCGGGCGTTGCCGAGGAGAAATTGAAGAGAGAGGAGAGGGCTAAGGAACGGGAGGCGAAGAGGGAGGAGGAAGAGAGAGCAGCAGCACGGAAGAGGGAGGAGGAGAAAGAGAGGAGAGCAGAAGAAGAGAGAGCCGCAGCACGGAAGCGAGAGGAGGAGAAAGAGAGGATCGCCGAAGAAGAGAGAGCAGCCGCGCGGAAGAGAGAGGAGGAAGAGAGAGCCGCCGCACGGAAGAGAGAGGAGGCGAAGGAGAGGATAGCTGAGGAAGAGAGGGCAGCAGCGCGAGAAGAGAAGAGAAGGCGAAGGATAGAGAGATGGAGAGGCGCCGAGAGCTGCTCCAGCTCGAGCGCGATCGCCGCGAGCAAGGCCTTGGATCGCCGGCGAGTGACATCTTCACCCTCAGCACCGCCAGTTCTACCGCCAGCTCCGGAACGTCTTCAGGCATCCCGCCGATCCCGGGGATGAGCTTCACCTTGGACCCCTTCGTCGAGCGCGACGAATCCATCGAAGTATACCTCGCACGCTTCGAACGAGTCGCGGGCGAGAACCAACTCGACCCGCAATACTGGTATCGGAAACTGAGCCACGGCCTAAAAGGTAAGGCCTACGAAATCCTTGCGAAGACGCCCACAGCCGAGGAGGGCGACTACCCCGCCCTAAAGAAAGCGCTGCTCCACGGATTCGAGTTGTCCGGCGAACACTACCGGAAGAGCTTCCGTAACTCCCGGAGAGAGAGAGGTGAAAAATACACCCAGTTCGCCGACCGGCTAGCCACGATGACGGACAAGTGGATTGAACAAACCGAGGAACCCAAGACCTACGATGGGTTGCTCGAGCTTATGCTGGGCGAGCAACTGAAGGGGACCATGTCGGGCGAACTTCGGACCTTCGCCGCCGAACAGGGAGCCGCCCGCTTGGAGGACCTCATCATAGTAGCGGACCGCTACTTGACTGCCCACCCCGACGACCGACAGCCTCGCCGGGAACACCGAGCACTCTCGCCACCAGAAACCCGCCAACAACCTCGCCGGCCCGTCCCGCCAGCTAGTAAGCGATCACCGCCGCCTAAAGGACGCCAGAACACCGGAACAGAGCCTGGGAAGAGGAGCGGAGAGCTCCACTGCGGCTACTGTCAACGCCGAGGCCACACACGAGAAAAGTGCTTCCGCCGCCTCAGCGACCAGCGACGTAAGAAAGGCAACGCGTTAGCCCTGCGCCAAGTCACGCCCGACGGGAACCCGGTGACCCCCGTCGCCACTCCCACCGACCGCCCGGCCGTCACAGAGCAGGTGACCGTGAACGACCACCCTGCACACTGCCTCTACGACCCCGGCCTAACCTTCGATGCCGTCGTCCGCCGCTCGCTGATCAGGGATTGCGATCTGACCGGCGAAAAGATCACCCTGAAGCTGGCCGACGCCTCACAGCCAAGCACTACGCTACCTATCGCCAGGATCAATGTCGCTAGCCGCTACGTCACGGGATCCATCCAAGCCGCCGTGATGGACCAGCCCCTCTACGACCTGATCCTCGGATGTCGCTACGTCTTCCTGGGAATGCCACCCCAGCCTGTGGAGTCAATGGCCACCGTCCAGACGCGCGCCCAAACGAAATTAGCCTCGACTCCACCACCGATACCCAATCAGATGCCGGAGCAGATCCGTAAGGCCCAGGAAGAGGACGCCACCCTGCGCAAATGCTTCGGGAAGCTACCCGCCGCGCGCACTCCACCCAAGACCGGGGACTTCTACGTCGAAGACGGACTCTTGTACCGCCAGAAGGACGACCACTCCCAGCTGGTCGTACCCGCGACCCTTCGCCCCCAAGTCCTGGAACTTGGCCACAGCATGCCCCTGAGTGGTCACATGGGGATAGGAGCCACCGCCCTGCGTATCAGCGCGCAGTACCACTGGCCCGGGATGTCAGAGGACGTAAAGCGAAACGTCAAGTCTTGCCGCCAGTGCCAACGTTTCTCACCCCGCCATCATACCGTCCCAGTAACCATCAGCCCCACCGTCGTCGTAGGAACGCCTTTTCAACGAGTAGCCGTCGACATAGTTGGGCCCCTACCGCGAACCAAGAAGCGGAACCAGTACCTGCTCACCTTAGTCGACGCATGCTCCATGTGGTGTGAGGCCGTTCCCCTGCCGAAGATCGACGCCGCCCGAGTCGCCGACGCGCTCGTCGCCATCTTCACTCGAGTCGGATTCCCAGAGAGCATCATGACCGACAACGGGTCGCAGTTCACGGGAAGACTGATGCAGGAAGTCTTCAACCTACTCCGCATCCGTCACATCCGAACCCCACCCTACCACCCTGCCAGCAACGGACAGGTCGAGCGCCTGAACGGGACGCTCATCGCCATCATACGGAAGATCGCCGACGACCAACCCACCGCGTGGGACAGCTATGTCACGTCAGCGCTCTTCGCGTACCGAGAAACACCGCACACCTCAACCGGATACACCCCGTCCACGTTACTCTTTGGGAGACCCCTCTCTGGACCCCTAGCTGCCTTGCGACGCAGCTGGACAGACGCCAAACTCGACGAGACACCGGTCGACGCTACCAAGTATGTCACCAAACTCCAGGAGACCCTTAAGGCCACGTGGAAAGCCGCCTCCGCCAACCTGAAGAAGGCGAGAGAGAGACAAGCCAGGTATCACAACCGCGGCGCCCGAGACCGGGAGCTACCAGTAGGAGAACAGGTCCTACTACTACTCCCCAGCGGCACAACCAAGCTCGACATCGCCTGGCAAGGACCCTACAAGGTGCTGGAGAAACTCTCCAGAACAACCTACCGCATCGAAGTAGACGGCAAGCCCAGAACCCACCACATCAACCTCCTCAAGCGATACCTGGAACCGCCCGCAGTCGCCCCGGATACACACTCGCTGCTTACGGTCGCGCTGGCCGTCGAGGTGGATGGTACAGAGACCGGCGTCGCCGAATATCCGCTACATGGGAAGGAATCCTTCCGAGACGTATCTCTCGACCCATCGCTCCCCGCCAGCCAGCAACGCCAACTGCGCTCCATCATCGCCGACTACAAAGAGGTACTCACCGACGTGCCCGGGAGAACGGACCTCGAGGAAGTTCACTTAACTCTGACGGACTCCACACCCGTCCGCCAGAAACCATACCCCGTCCCGCTATCCCAGCAGCAGGTAGTGAGGAAGGAGGTCGAGGCTCTGCTTCAAGCCGGAGTCATCTCTCCATCTCGTTCCCCCTACAGCGCCGGCATAGTACTCTCACGTAAGCCCAGTGGAGAGCACCGCCTCTGCATAGATTTCCGCCAGCTCAACCTCGTGACTCAGTTCGAACCCGGAAACCCCCGCGGACCCCATCCTTGGGCATCCGCCGCCTACCTCCCCGAACCCTGTACAGCCCCAACAGCTCCAGGACCACCTCCACCTACATCCCGCATCGCAGCAGACCCCAGAGCTAATCGGCCGCGTTCTAAGCCGAGGCCGAGGACCTCGCCTTTTCCTTGGGGGGGCCTCTGTCACAGGCGGACTCTTTAGCCTCTGGCCCTGCTCGCGGTAATCCTCCCCACTTGCCACTGACCACGCGACTCCAAGCCCTGCCCCCCACTACAGTCCCACGTGACCCGCGACCGGACTTGTGAGAAGTTAAAGCATAGCTTCGTTAGTCCACTTCTGCATGCCCAAGACAACACCTCGCCCGCTTGAGACACGTCTGCCTCCACGTTGCGACCTCTGAGCTCAGCCATACCCTTGTGTTCAACCCGTTCTTTGGTCAAGGTGAGAGGAGTGATTTATTCCATATCATTTAGCTACCCATCACCCGTCGATTTCCCCACATGTTCGTATGTCTTGTAGATATTTACGTCCGTGTCTGTGTATCGTTGTGATGAATTGCTTGTGATATACCATTTTGCTTTATGTACCCATTATCTGTAGTTTGACTGTTGTACCTGAACATGCCATGCTTATATTTATACATGTATATCCCCCTATCTATATTCCTGTATAAATCCCCCATGCCATGATTGCCCTGCTGTATAGACCAAAGTACCCAGCTAATCACCCTTGCATATAATAGCCATTGCCCCTGTATTTACACCCATTGTTTCCCCCTGATCTGAATGTGTAAATATCCACCCCTGTTGTTAGTAACCCTTCTTAGGCGCCGAGGCTCTAAGACCTTATCGGCCGCCGTTAAATTCCCCCATCTCCAACAAAAAAAACCCTAGTAGCCATTGTTGATATAGATGGACGATTGGAAAGTACCGGTCATTCCTGACCAGGGCTTCCAAATTCAAATCTGATTGGCATGCGCGCTGAACAGCAGAGAACTAATCATTTGCAGAACGGGTTCTTATACGGGCCTCTGCGGGACTCAACCTCGCTGCGTGCCACCCATATACCTGGTTGGCACTGGGAAGCGAGAAGAAGACCATCCTCACCCTGCCACGTGCAGATGACCAGTTCAACCCACGCCACGCTATTGCACAAGCACTCTGCAACCCAGTCACCTAGATGAGTCAACCCATGCCACGCTCGCCTAACTGACCATTGCAAAGCAACCATCCAGTCTCCAGCGACTACAACAGCCGACTAATCCCCAAGTCTTAACTTGTGTCCTCCTCGCACACCACAACTCTGCAACCATCTTGTTGCCCACGCTTAGTCAACCAGCCATCTCGTGAAAGCAGTCCATACTCGCCCCTATTGACTTTCTCTAGTTAAACCAGAATAACTCCAGACTACTCTGTACTTCTTTAGCCCAGTACTCGTGACCCAGTGTAACTTACCCCGACAACGGCTGACCTACATCCAGATAATAAAGTGTTGATATTTGTCACGTGGGGTTTATGGGCTCTGCACAATGGAATTATGGACCCTCACGTATATTCGGTGGGAACTGCTAGTAAGTCACCCTATGAATTACTTTAATAAATTTATTTGTTTAGCTCGTTCCGTGTTAAGGTTGGGGTACAGAAATAGATAGAAAAATGGTAAAAGAATACTGTCACACTAGCTTTCACACGGCTATGAATCATAAGTAGTCCAGCCACTGGATAACAGTTAAAATCACACATTTATTTCTTCTACTCTATACAAGATTCTCTAAGTACTAATCTAACTTAAAATGTCTCAGTCACTGCTAATAGTTCGATCGCTGATAGTCTAGGCAGCTGTTATATCTTCATCGGGCACTTTCTATTCGAATTCATGTAGATTTGGACTACTGTGGTCCGTTTTACAGTTTCTGAAGAGTTGGACTACTGTGGTCCTGTTATAATCAGTTTAAGTGCACCTTCGTGTTATGCACTTAACTCATGAGTGGGGGTTCGAAGTCCTTCTGTGAGGTAGCTTCTGGTCCACCTGTGTCGTTGTGTAGTTGGGTTCCCTTGCCACGCTGTGGGGTCTGACAGGGAGTTTTCCGGGTCGCTCTTTCCGTCTTGTGCGGTAGAGGATACTCCGCCAACTAGTCGTTTCTGTGGAGTGGTGCGCCCAGGATAGCTCGCCTGCTCGTCTGTAATATAAGAGACGAAATTCTGCACAACCCTGAATAATCGGTTTGTGCAGAGCGTCTCACTGAAAGCCAAAGTAGCCCTCAGTGATAGCTCCACATCTCTATACATAAGCGACGAACATTCTGCTACTTCCGGGTTCCACTGGAATCTCACTCTAAATTCCTATTCATACATGAATATCAATCGTGTCTAACTATACACATACAGAATTAATAATAATATAAACATTCAGTGGTACAGCCACTGGTCTGCAAACATACATATAAGTTAAACAACAGTGGTTCCGTACGGGATACAACATGGCGGCGCAACCGGTCGTGTTTCGCCTCGTGGTCGGCTCTTCCACGTGGTACGGCAAATTCGGATTAATAATTCACATTTATGCATAGCAAATTCCACAAACATAATTTCAACAATAATATAAATATATCACGATGAAACAGAAGGGTGTTCATTTACCTGTTTGACAAGTTCAGGCCCGTTGTGACTTGATAGAATTCTATGCTTCTAAGTCCTGCTTCCTGGTCTAAGTGTGTAGAGATTTCTCTAGCTATCTAGCTGTTCACACTTCGGTGTATTCCGCCCAACTGACCAAAACTGTGCGTGGTTTGGACCCAGTCAAACTGGCTCCAACCACTTTGCCTAAGCTCTCCCATTGGTTCCAACGGTCCGATTCAAAACTTAAGTGCTGACGTCACTGCGCTGTGTGTGTGGCTCAGGCTCGCAGTGTGCTGTAATTGCTGCTGTGTAATACCTGACTCTCTACTCTTACAATGACTACACATAGCTAAATAGTCAACAAGCAGAGTTAATACTAGCCAGTTCGCGACAGGCTCCCTCAACTGAAAAAAGGCGATGACTACTGGATTCGACCTTTTTCTACTACAGAGCCTAGTTTAACACTGCACTATCCTAGGGTCCTATTTACACACTAGTTAAGTTGCTCTACCTGAGCTGCAATGCTGTGCCAGGTAGCTATGGACACTAGTGACAGGGTATTACTGGGCGGGGACGAATTCTGGTGCTGTGGCCCTTAGTTGTGTTGGGTGGGCGACAGCTGCTGTGTCCTCCACGAGATGGCGACTGAGGTAGTCGGCTCCGTGGTTTTCCTTGCCGGGGATGTACTCGATTTGGAATGAGTATGCCTGAAGGGTGAGTGCCCATCTCATCAGGCGAGAGTTCAAAGACTTGGAGGCTGCCAGGAACGATAGTGGTTGGTGGTCCACCTGAACTGTGAAGTGGGTCCCATACAGGTAGAGTTGGAATTTCTGTATGGCCCAGACTAGTCCAAGACATTCTTTCTCCGACGTGGCGTAGTGGGTCTCGGCGGGTCTCAATTTTCTGCTGGCGTAGGCGACAGGGAATAGCGTCTCTGCATTCTTGGGGTCGCGCTGTAGCAGTACTGCTCCGAGGCCTAAGTCGCTTGCGTCGGTGCGAAGAACGAATGGCTGAGTCAAATCGGGTAGGTGGAGTACTGGCGCCGATGTCATTCTGTCCTTGAGTGTTTGGAATGCTGTCTCACATTCCGCTGTCCAAACTACTTTGTCCGGGGCGATTTTCCGGGTTCCATTTGTCAGTGGTACGGCGATGCTGTTGTAGTTGGGGATGAACTTCTGGTAGAAGCCGCAGAGTCCTAGAAACGACTGCACTTCCTTCTTTGTCTTGGGCCTAGGAGCGTCGAGTAGGCGTTTCACTGTCTTTTCTACCGGTCGCAGGCTTCCTTGACTGATGGTGTGTCCCAGAAATTCTAGTTCTGTGAATCCAATCTGACATTTGGTGGGTCTTGCCGTCAATCCCGTGTCTCTGAGGCGGGCGAGTAGTTGTTGTAGGAGCGTGACATGTTCCTCCCACGTAGGCGTTGCGATGAGGATGTCGTCCATAAACGAATGTAGGTGCTCGCTGCTCAGGGGTGCCAGGAGTTTTCGCATCATGGCGCTGAAGATGCTGGGTGCGTTGTGGAGTCCGAATGGAAGTACATTGAACTCGAAGTGTCCTTCCATAGTGCTGAAAGCTAGGTACTTTCGGACTTGTGGTTGTACTGGTATCTGATAGTATCCTTTGCTGAGGTCGATGCGTGAGAAGTACTTCGCTCGCTGTAGCTTGGCAAATAGGTCTGTCTGGTCCGGGAGTGGCTCTGGCTGGAACTGCGTTACGGCATTCAACAGTCTGAAGTCGATGCACAGTCGATGCTCTCCGTTGGGTTTTCGCAACAATACCGTGCCTGCGCTGTAGGGTGAAGTAGACTCTGAGATGATTCCGGCTGCCAGTAAGGTGTCTATCTCTTCCTTGATGGCTCGCTGCTGAGACAGGGGCATCGGGTAGAGCTTCTGGCGGACGGGTGTTGGGTCGGTCACCGTTAAGGTTACTTCGACGAGGTCTGTCCTCCCTGGTCGGTCTGTGAGCACAGTCTGATGTTGTCGAATGACCTGTAGTACTTGCTGTTGCTGTTTAGCGGCTAGGTCTCCGTTGAGTATCACGTCTTTGTAGGTTTCTTTGGAGTGCAGGGGGTACTCTACTGCATTGGTCTCCATGCTTTCTCCTTCTTCCGCGATGGCGATGGCTAACAAGGTGTGAGTGCTGGGGGTCGCTGGTCTGTCCGTATACTTCTTGAGGAGATTAATGTGGTGGTATCGGGCTCTCCCGTTCACCTCTACTTGGTAGACTGTCTTGGATTTCTTGGCAGTCACCCGGTACGGTCCTCTCCAAGCGATGTCCAGCTTGTTGGTTCCACTTGGAAGTAAGAGTAGCACTTGATCGCCGACTTGCAGTTCTCTGTCCTTAGCGTGGCGGTTGTAGTACTTCGCCTGACGGGCTCTTGCCTTCTTCAGTGCTTCACCAGCTTTCTTCCACGTTGCTTTGAGGGTTTCCTGCAGGTCTGCGACGTACTTGGTGGCACCTCTTGGTGTGTCGTCTATCTTGGCTTCCGTCCAACTTCTGCGTAGGGCTTCTAGCGGTCCTGCTAGAGGTCTGCCGAATAGCAATGTTGACGGGGTGTAGCCTGTGGCTGCATGGGGCGTTTCTCTGTATGCGAACAGTGCCGCATTCACGTAGGTGTCCCACGCTTCTGGATTGTCGTCGGCGACTTTCCTGAGTATGGTGAGAAGGGTTCCATTCAGTCTTTCTACTTGTCCGTTGCTGGCGGGGTGGTATGGTGGTGTGCGAATGTGATGAACTTGTATCAACTCGAACACGTCTTGCATCAGGCGGCCGGTGAACTGAGATCCGTTGTCCGTTCTAATGCTGTCCGGGAATCCGACTCTGGTAAAGATGGCGATGAGTGCATCTGCAATCTTCTTGGTGTCTATCACTGGCAACGGGACTGCTTCGCACCACATCGTACATGCGTCGACGAGTGTGAGTAGAAATCTGTTCCTCTTCTTGGTCATGGGCAGTGGTCCTACTATGTCTACTGAGACTTGCTGGAATGGCACGCCGACTACTACTGATGGTCCTAAGGTAACTGGTACGGTGTGATGTCGCGGGGAATATCGTTGACATTGGTGGCAAGATTTCACGTAGCGCTTGACATCCTCCGTGATTCCTGGCCAATAGTAGTGTGCGCTGATTCTCTGCACTGTGGCTCCAATTCCCATGTGTCCGCTGAGTGGCATGCTGTGGCCTAATTCTAGTACTTGGGCTCGAAGGGTGGCTGGTAGTACTAGTTGGGTGTGATCTCCATCTCCTTGTCGATGTAGAACTCCCTCTTCCATGTAGAAGTCTCCCTTGTGCGGGGGTGTGTGCGCCTTGGGTAGCTTCTGGAAGCACTTCGCTATCGAGGTGTCTTCTTTCTGTGCTGTTTTGATCTCTTCGAGTCCTGGATTCGGAGCGAACTCGGGCTGGGGTGGTTGGGTTTTAGCTTGGGCCCTGGTTTGCACTGCAGCTATCTCTACAGTTTTGGGGGGCGTGCCTAAGAACACATACCTACAACCTAGCACTAGATCATACAGGGGTTTCTGTAAAACAGCTGCTTGGATTCGTCCTGTGACGTACCTACTCTCTACTTCTATCCATGCTATTGGGCAAGTAGTTGTCGGTTTCGTCAAGTCTGCTCCTTGTAAGTCGACTGTCTTGTCTGTCAAGTCCGCGCGCGATACAAGAGATTCGCTAACTATCGCGTCGTATGATAGACCTGTGTCATACAGACAGTTCGCTTCTTTTCCGTTGACCTTGACCGTGTCTGTCACCGATGGGTGATCTCCGATTGTGTGTGGCTTGTTACCGCTGCTTTGAGTTAGAACTCTGTGCGCTGGCCGGCTTTCGCGCTCTTCCCTACGTTGTGCGGCCAACTTGAAACATTCTGCGGTGGAGTGATTGTTTCTGTTGCAGAACGAACAATACCGTCTCTGTTCTGCGGGACCTCTTTTCCCGAATTCCGCGTTGGGTCCTTTATTTTGCCCAGGTCTGGGGTTATTCGGCTTATTCGCGGTGCGCTCTTCCCGGGTAGGGCTTCGTTTCTGTGCCTCTTTCCCGTTAGGCTTTAGGTCTCGCCTGAAGCTCTTGGCTTCTCCGTGTGCGGCCACGTACCTATCTGCGACCTTGACCAGATCTTCCAGTCTTTCCGCGCCCTGTTCTACTGAGAATGTTCTCAGCTCGGGGGTCATGGTTTCCCGTAGCTGTTCCCATACTAACAGTTCTGTCAGTCCATCATACGTCTTAGCCGTGGCTGACTGGCTAATCCACTTATCCAGCGTTGTGGACAACCGATCCGCGAACTGCGCATAGCTCTCTCCTTTCACTCTCCGGTTGGTGCGGAATTTTTGCCGGTAGCATTCTCCTGTTAGTTCGAATCCCGTTAGGAGTGCCTCTTTTACTTTGTGATAGTCAGTCACTCTGTCAGTCGGTAGCTTACTGTAGATGTCATAAGCCTTTCCTCTAAGCCCTTGACTAAGCTTAAAGGACCAATGAGTGGGATCTAGTTTGTACTCTGTTGCTAGACGCTCAAACCTAGTCAGATAGAGATCTAGACCTTCTTCTCTCTCATTGAATGTTCCCAGTGGAAATGACATTCCTTGTACAGGGTTGGATGCTACCTCTAGCTGATCTGAGTGGGGAGGGGTTGAGGAAGAACTTGAAGCTCCTGATCCCAATCTTCTTAGCTCTAACTCATGCTGTCTTTCTTTTTCCTTTTCTTCCATCTCTTTTTCTTTTTCTGCCCGCTCATACTCCCATTTCCTAACTTCTGCTTCTCTCTCTGCTGCTAATGCTGCCTTCTTCTGTTCTCCTTCTAATTCTAATTTCTTCTGTTCTCTTGCTGCTTCTAACTCTGCTTTCTTTTGCTCTGCTTCTAATGCTAGTTTCTTTTGCTCTGCTTCTAGTTCTGCTTTTTTCTGTTCTCTCTCTGCAGCTCTCTCTGCCGCTTCGAGTTTCTTCGCCTCTCTCTCTGCTGCTCTCTCTGCCTTAGCCTCCTGCTTCTCTACCTCTGCATTGATATACGCAATTAGGTCTCCCCCTGCTAAGTGTAAAGCTTCCCCTAATTCCTTGAAGCGCAATCTCAAGGCCACTGGGTCCGACATTGCCAAACGTGTCTATGAACAACCTCTGAATCACGTGGAATACCAAAACACTAGCAATATTGCAATTCAATAAAAACAATGCAAAGACCATACAATTCGTAATCAATAATAGAATAAAACAAGAGTCAAATGGCATACAACAGTTATTTAAGCAAAACCTGCAAAAGAACAATGCAACATACAGGCACAAAAATAATTGAAGCAAAAAAGTTTTTAACTAAAGAATAGTGCACCCAAACTGATTAGTCCTTGTTACCACTATTCTAAGTTATTCTACTTCTACTGTTATCTAATTTTATTGTACTTAGGTCCGGTTATACCCAATTCCTATTATACACAGATCCTGGCTAGGCTCGCCAATTAAAGTGTCACGTGGGGTTTATGGGCTCTGCACAATGGAATTATGGACCCTCACGTATATTCGGTGGGAACTGCTAGTAAGTCACCCTATGAATTACTTTAATAAATTTATTTGTTTAGCTCGTTCCGTGTTAAGGTTGGGGTACAGAAATAGATAGAAAAATGGTAAAAGAATACTGTCACACTAGCTTTCACACGGCTATGAATCATAAGTAGTCCAGCCACTGGATAACAGTTAAAATCACACATTTATTTCTTCTACTCTATACAAGATTCTCTAAGTACTAATCTAACTTAAAATGTCTCAGTCACTGCTAATAGTTCGATCGCTGATAGTCTAGGCAGCTGTTATATCTTCATCGGGCACTTTCTATTCGAATTCATGTAGATTTGGACTACTGTGGTCCGTTTTACAGTTTCTGAAGAGTTGGACTACTGTGGTCCTGTTATAATCAGTTTAAGTGCACCTTCGTGTTATGCACTTAACTCATGAGTGGGGGTTCGAAGTCCTTCTGTGAGGTAGCTTCTGGTCCACCTGTGTCGTTGTGTAGTTGGGTTCCCTTGCCACGCTGTGGGGTCTGACAGGGAGTTTTCCGGGTCGCTCTTTCCGTCTTGTGCGGTAGAGGATACTCCGCCAACTAGTCGTTTCTGTGGAGTGGTGCGCCCAGGATAGCTCGCCTGCTCGTCTGTAATATAAGAGACGAAATTCTGCACAACCCTGAATAATCGGTTTGTGCAGAGCGTCTCACTGAAAGCCAAAGTAGCCCTCAGTGATAGCTCCACATCTCTATACATAAGCGACGAACATTCTGCTACTTCCGGGTTCCACTGGAATCTCACTCTAAATTCCTATTCATACATGAATATCAATCGTGTCTAACTATACACATACAGAATTAATAATAATATAAACATTCAGTGGTACAGCCACTGGTCTGCAAACATACATATAAGTTAAACAACAGTGGTTCCGTACGGGATACAACATGGCGGCGCAACCGGTCGTGTTTCGCCTCGTGGTCGGCTCTTCCACGTGGTACGGCAAATTCGGATTAATAATTCACATTTATGCATAGCAAATTCCACAAACATAATTTCAACAATAATATAAATATATCACGATGAAACAGAAGGGTGTTCATTTACCTGTTTGACAAGTTCAGGCCCGTTGTGACTTGATAGAATTCTATGCTTCTAAGTCCTGCTTCCTGGTCTAAGTGTGTAGAGATTTCTCTAGCTATCTAGCTGTTCACACTTCGGTGTATTCCGCCCAACTGACCAAAACTGTGCGTGGTTTGGACCCAGTCAAACTGGCTCCAACCACTTTGCCTAAGCTCTCCCATTGGTTCCAACGGTCCGATTCAAAACTTAAGTGCTGACGTCACTGCGCTGTGTGTGTGGCTCAGGCTCGCAGTGTGCTGTAATTGCTGCTGTGTAATACCTGACTCTCTACTCTTACAATGACTACACATAGCTAAATAGTCAACAAGCAGAGTTAATACTAGCCAGTTCGCGACAGGCTCCCTCAACTGAAAAAAGGCGATGACTACTGGATTCGACCTTTTTCTACTACAGAGCCTAGTTTAACACTGCACTATCCTAGGGTCCTATTTACACACTAGTTAAGTTGCTCTACCTGAGCTGCAATGCTGTGCCAGGTAGCTATGGACACTAGTGACAGGGTATTACTGGGCGGGGACGAATTCTGGTGCTGTGGCCCTTAGTTGTGTTGGGTGGGCGACAGCTGCTGTGTCCTCCACGAGATGGCGACTGAGGTAGTCGGCTCCGTGGTTTTCCTTGCCGGGGATGTACTCGATTTGGAATGAGTATGCCTGAAGGGTGAGTGCCCATCTCATCAGGCGAGAGTTCAAAGACTTGGAGGCTGCCAGGAACGATAGTGGTTGGTGGTCCACCTGAACTGTGAAGTGGGTCCCATACAGGTAGAGTTGGAATTTCTGTATGGCCCAGACTAGTCCAAGACATTCTTTCTCCGACGTGGCGTAGTGGGTCTCGGCGGGTCTCAATTTTCTGCTGGCGTAGGCGACAGGGAATAGCGTCTCTGCATTCTTGGGGTCGCGCTGTAGCAGTACTGCTCCGAGGCCTAAGTCGCTTGCGTCGGTGCGAAGAACGAATGGCTGAGTCAAATCGGGTAGGTGGAGTACTGGCGCCGATGTCATTCTGTCCTTGAGTGTTTGGAATGCTGTCTCACATTCCGCTGTCCAAACTACTTTGTCCGGGGCGATTTTCCGGGTTCCATTTGTCAGTGGTACGGCGATGCTGTTGTAGTTGGGGATGAACTTCTGGTAGAAGCCGCAGAGTCCTAGAAACGACTGCACTTCCTTCTTTGTCTTGGGCCTAGGAGCGTCGAGTAGGCGTTTCACTGTCTTTTCTACCGGTCGCAGGCTTCCTTGACTGATGGTGTGTCCCAGAAATTCTAGTTCTGTGAATCCAATCTGACATTTGGTGGGTCTTGCCGTCAATCCCGTGTCTCTGAGGCGGGCGAGTAGTTGTTGTAGGAGCGTGACATGTTCCTCCCACGTAGGCGTTGCGATGAGGATGTCGTCCATAAACGAATGTAGGTGCTCGCTGCTCAGGGGTGCCAGGAGTTTTCGCATCATGGCGCTGAAGATGCTGGGTGCGTTGTGGAGTCCGAATGGAAGTACATTGAACTCGAAGTGTCCTTCCATAGTGCTGAAAGCTAGGTACTTTCGGACTTGTGGTTGTACTGGTATCTGATAGTATCCTTTGCTGAGGTCGATGCGTGAGAAGTACTTCGCTCGCTGTAGCTTGGCAAATAGGTCTGTCTGGTCCGGGAGTGGCTCTGGCTGGAACTGCGTTACGGCATTCAACAGTCTGAAGTCGATGCACAGTCGATGCTCTCCGTTGGGTTTTCGCAACAATACCGTGCCTGCGCTGTAGGGTGAAGTAGACTCTGAGATGATTCCGGCTGCCAGTAAGGTGTCTATCTCTTCCTTGATGGCTCGCTGCTGAGACAGGGGCATCGGGTAGAGCTTCTGGCGGACGGGTGTTGGGTCGGTCACCGTTAAGGTTACTTCGACGAGGTCTGTCCTCCCTGGTCGGTCTGTGAGCACAGTCTGATGTTGTCGAATGACCTGTAGTACTTGCTGTTGCTGTTTAGCGGCTAGGTCTCCGTTGAGTATCACGTCTTTGTAGGTTTCTTTGGAGTGCAGGGGGTACTCTACTGCATTGGTCTCCATGCTTTCTCCTTCTTCCGCGATGGCGATGGCTAACAAGGTGTGAGTGCTGGGGGTCGCTGGTCTGTCCGTATACTTCTTGAGGAGATTAATGTGGTGGTATCGGGCTCTCCCGTTCACCTCTACTTGGTAGACTGTCTTGGATTTCTTGGCAGTCACCCGGTACGGTCCTCTCCAAGCGATGTCCAGCTTGTTGGTTCCACTTGGAAGTAAGAGTAGCACTTGATCGCCGACTTGCAGTTCTCTGTCCTTAGCGTGGCGGTTGTAGTACTTCGCCTGACGGGCTCTTGCCTTCTTCAGTGCTTCACCAGCTTTCTTCCACGTTGCTTTGAGGGTTTCCTGCAGGTCTGCGACGTACTTGGTGGCACCTCTTGGTGTGTCGTCTATCTTGGCTTCCGTCCAACTTCTGCGTAGGGCTTCTAGCGGTCCTGCTAGAGGTCTGCCGAATAGCAATGTTGACGGGGTGTAGCCTGTGGCTGCATGGGGCGTTTCTCTGTATGCGAACAGTGCCGCATTCACGTAGGTGTCCCACGCTTCTGGATTGTCGTCGGCGACTTTCCTGAGTATGGTGAGAAGGGTTCCATTCAGTCTTTCTACTTGTCCGTTGCTGGCGGGGTGGTATGGTGGTGTGCGAATGTGATGAACTTGTATCAACTCGAACACGTCTTGCATCAGGCGGCCGGTGAACTGAGATCCGTTGTCCGTTCTAATGCTGTCCGGGAATCCGACTCTGGTAAAGATGGCGATGAGTGCATCTGCAATCTTCTTGGTGTCTATCACTGGCAACGGGACTGCTTCGCACCACATCGTACATGCGTCGACGAGTGTGAGTAGAAATCTGTTCCTCTTCTTGGTCATGGGCAGTGGTCCTACTATGTCTACTGAGACTTGCTGGAATGGCACGCCGACTACTACTGATGGTCCTAAGGTAACTGGTACGGTGTGATGTCGCGGGGAATATCGTTGACATTGGTGGCAAGATTTCACGTAGCGCTTGACATCCTCCGTGATTCCTGGCCAATAGTAGTGTGCGCTGATTCTCTGCACTGTGGCTCCAATTCCCATGTGTCCGCTGAGTGGCATGCTGTGGCCTAATTCTAGTACTTGGGCTCGAAGGGTGGCTGGTAGTACTAGTTGGGTGTGATCTCCATCTCCTTGTCGATGTAGAACTCCCTCTTCCATGTAGAAGTCTCCCTTGTGCGGGGGTGTGTGCGCCTTGGGTAGCTTCTGGAAGCACTTCGCTATCGAGGTGTCTTCTTTCTGTGCTGTTTTGATCTCTTCGAGTCCTGGATTCGGAGCGAACTCGGGCTGGGGTGGTTGGGTTTTAGCTTGGGCCCTGGTTTGCACTGCAGCTATCTCTACAGTTTTGGGGGGCGTGCCTAAGAACACATACCTACAACCTAGCACTAGATCATACAGGGGTTTCTGTAAAACAGCTGCTTGGATTCGTCCTGTGACGTACCTACTCTCTACTTCTATCCATGCTATTGGGCAAGTAGTTGTCGGTTTCGTCAAGTCTGCTCCTTGTAAGTCGACTGTCTTGTCTGTCAAGTCCGCGCGCGATACAAGAGATTCGCTAACTATCGCGTCGTATGATAGACCTGTGTCATACAGACAGTTCGCTTCTTTTCCGTTGACCTTGACCGTGTCTGTCACCGATGGGTGATCTCCGATTGTGTGTGGCTTGTTACCGCTGCTTTGAGTTAGAACTCTGTGCGCTGGCCGGCTTTCGCGCTCTTCCCTACGTTGTGCGGCCAACTTGAAACATTCTGCGGTGGAGTGATTGTTTCTGTTGCAGAACGAACAATACCGTCTCTGTTCTGCGGGACCTCTTTTCCCGAATTCCGCGTTGGGTCCTTTATTTTGCCCAGGTCTGGGGTTATTCGGCTTATTCGCGGTGCGCTCTTCCCGGGTAGGGCTTCGTTTCTGTGCCTCTTTCCCGTTAGGCTTTAGGTCTCGCCTGAAGCTCTTGGCTTCTCCGTGTGCGGCCACGTACCTATCTGCGACCTTGACCAGATCTTCCAGTCTTTCCGCGCCCTGTTCTACTGAGAATGTTCTCAGCTCGGGGGTCATGGTTTCCCGTAGCTGTTCCCATACTAACAGTTCTGTCAGTCCATCATACGTCTTAGCCGTGGCTGACTGGCTAATCCACTTATCCAGCGTTGTGGACAACCGATCCGCGAACTGCGCATAGCTCTCTCCTTTCACTCTCCGGTTGGTGCGGAATTTTTGCCGGTAGCATTCTCCTGTTAGTTCGAATCCCGTTAGGAGTGCCTCTTTTACTTTGTGATAGTCAGTCACTCTGTCAGTCGGTAGCTTACTGTAGATGTCATAAGCCTTTCCTCTAAGCCCTTGACTAAGCTTAAAGGACCAATGAGTGGGATCTAGTTTGTACTCTGTTGCTAGACGCTCAAACCTAGTCAGATAGAGATCTAGACCTTCTTCTCTCTCATTGAATGTTCCCAGTGGAAATGACATTCCTTGTACAGGGTTGGATGCTACCTCTAGCTGATCTGAGTGGGGAGGGGTTGAGGAAGAACTTGAAGCTCCTGATCCCAATCTTCTTAGCTCTAACTCATGCTGTCTTTCTTTTTCCTTTTCTTCCCTCTCTTTTTCTTTTTCTGCCCGCTCATACTCCCATTTCCTAACTTCTGCTTCTCTCTCTGCTGCTAATGCTGCCTTCTTCTGTTCTCCTTCTAATTCTAATTTCTTCTGTTCTCTTGCTGCTTCTAACTCTGCTTTCTTTTGCTCTGCTTCTAATGCTAGTTTCTTTTGCTCTGCTTCTAGTTCTGCTTTTTTCTGTTCTCTCTCTGCAGCTCTCTCTGCCGCTTCGAGTTTCTTCGCCTCTCTCTCTGCTGCTCTCTCTGCCTTAGCCTCCTGCTTCTCTACCTCTGCATTGATATACGCAATTAGGTCTCCCCCTGCTAAGTGTAAAGCTTCCCCTAATTCCTTGAAGCGCAATCTCAAGGCCACTGGGTCCGACATTGCCAAACGTGTCTATGAACAACCTCTGAATCACGTGGAATACCAAAACACTAGCAATATTGCAATTCAATAAAAACAATGCAAAGACCATACAATTCGTAATCAATAATAGAATAAAACAAGAGTCAAATGGCATACAACAGTTATTTAAGCAAAACCTGCAAAAGAACAATGCAACATACAGGCACAAAAATAATTGAAGCAAAAAAGTTTTTAACTAAAGAATAGTGCACCCAAACTGATTAGTCCTTGTTACCACTATTCTAAGTTATTCTACTTCTACTGTTATCTAATTTTATTGTACTTAGGTCCGGTTATACCCAATTCCTATTATACACAGATCCTGGCTAGGCTCGCCAATTAAAGTGTCACGTGGGGTTTATGGGCTCTGCACAATGGAATTATGGACCCTCACGTATATTCGGTGGGAACTGCTAGTAAGTCACCCTATGAATTACTTTAATAAATTTATTTGTTTAGCTCGTTCCGTGTTAAGGTTGGGGTACAGAAATAGATAGAAAAATGGTAAAAGAATACTGTCACACTAGCTTTCACACGGCTATGAATCATAAGTAGTCCAGCCACTGGATAACAGTTAAAATCACACATTTATTTCTTCTACTCTATACAAGATTCTCTAAGTACTAATCTAACTTAAAATGTCTCAGTCACTGCTAATAGTTCGATCGCTGATAGTCTAGGCAGCTGTTATATCTTCATCGGGCACTTTCTATTCGAATTCATGTAGATTTGGACTACTGTGGTCCGTTTTACAGTTTCTGAAGAGTTGGACTACTGTGGTCCTGTTATAATCAGTTTAAGTGCACCTTCGTGTTATGCACTTAACTCATGAGTGGGGGTTCGAAGTCCTTCTGTGAGGTAGCTTCTGGTCCACCTGTGTCGTTGTGTAGTTGGGTTCCCTTGCCACGCTGTGGGGTCTGACAGGGAGTTTTCCGGGTCGCTCTTTCCGTCTTGTGCGGTAGAGGATACTCCGCCAACTAGTCGTTTCTGTGGAGTGGTGCGCCCAGGATAGCTCGCCTGCTCGTCTGTAATATAAGAGACGAAATTCTGCACAACCCTGAATAATCGGTTTGTGCAGAGCGTCTCACTGAAAGCCAAAGTAGCCCTCAGTGATAGCTCCACATCTCTATACATAAGCGACGAACATTCTGCTACTTCCGGGTTCCACTGGAATCTCACTCTAAATTCCTATTCATACATGAATATCAATCGTGTCTAACTATACACATACAGAATTAATAATAATATAAACATTCAGTGGTACAGCCACTGGTCTGCAAACATACATATAAGTTAAACAACAGTGGTTCCGTACGGGATACAACATGGCGGCGCAACCGGTCGTGTTTCGCCTCGTGGTCGGCTCTTCCACGTGGTACGGCAAATTCGGATTAATAATTCACATTTATGCATAGCAAATTCCACAAACATAATTTCAACAATAATATAAATATATCACGATGAAACAGAAGGGTGTTCATTTACCTGTTTGACAAGTTCAGGCCCGTTGTGACTTGATAGAATTCTATGCTTCTAAGTCCTGCTTCCTGGTCTAAGTGTGTAGAGATTTCTCTAGCTATCTAGCTGTTCACACTTCGGTGTATTCCGCCCAACTGACCAAAACTGTGCGTGGTTTGGACCCAGTCAAACTGGCTCCAACCACTTTGCCTAAGCTCTCCCATTGGTTCCAACGGTCCGATTCAAAACTTAAGTGCTGACGTCACTGCGCTGTGTGTGTGGCTCAGGCTCGCAGTGTGCTGTAATTGCTGCTGTGTAATACCTGACTCTCTACTCTTACAATGACTACACATAGCTAAATAGTCAACAAGCAGAGTTAATACTAGCCAGTTCGCGACAATATTATACTATAACTACCCTGCTTCCCTTGTTTAAGTTCTTCACTATGGTTACCTCTCGTCTGTCCTCATAACTCTCTAGCACTCCTTAGCACGCCCAAGCATTACCCCCCTGAATGTCATCGCACATCGGCCTATAACAAGGGAGGAGATACAGCGCGGGGGAGTAATTGTTTACCCACATCCCCACACCCCCCTATATTCGTGACACCAACGACCAAAAGGTTAAGGGGACACCTTTAAAGAAAGATATTTCTCTTATATAGCGCACTTACAAGCTCAGAGAGCTTCTCAAGGCGCTGGCCCGTAATATCCAGTAATCACAAAATAGTTTGCTGAAGTCAGGATTCGAACCCACGTCGCCCAAGACGCACTCACACAAGTCGTGCGCTCTGACCACTGAGCTATCCCTGCTTACCTATTTTGGTTGGTTGGCTTGTTTTGCTGTCTGCTTGTCCGTGACGCTAGTTTTTACTTTTTAAAAAAGAGTATTTCTATTAACTAGCGTGCAAGTTCTGACGAAGATATTGATTTGGAATTGCTATATTATTTGTCATGTAATTTAATTTTAACAATAAAGAACCGAGTTGTGCTTTATTTATTTGACGTCAATACATCAATTAAATAAATAAGTAATTGCTTTTATTAAAATTTATGTATTTTTAGATTTATTTTGTTATTTTCCAAGTCTTGTTTTATTTATTTATTTATTTATTTATTTATTTTGTGTTTACAGCAAGGGACTTAAATATTTACCTTTCTCCGCAACACCATGTCACCTAGAATGATGTTGTTCCTGACCTCTATGGCCTTGACTTGCCTTGACTTCGGAGATCCACAATGGCATCAACAACAACGTATATACAAAGGCGCCTGGTCACCTTTTGAGTAACTTGGTGAAAACGATAAGACAATTTTTTTAAAAATCTGTTATAAATTGAATATAAAACAATTCTTGATTTAGTTAAAAATATGGATTGACGCAGAACGATGGCCAAGGCTCACAGAGATTGTGGCATTCGCACAAAATTGTCCAAAATCTGCTCTCTTCTGCAAGAAGTCCAGTTTTCTCAACATTAACAACACAAACACACACACACACACACACACACCAATAAAAACACCCACACACAAATACGCATAAACCCACACACATGCGCGCGCACACACGCACACACACAGGTAGATAATATCATGCGCAACCCGGAAAGTAATATGGTGGTGTTTTGATAGTATCATCTGTAGGACGCTCCATTCATAAGAAGGCAATGCGCTGTGCTGTTTTGTGTGTGTGGGTGCGTGTGTGTGTGTGTTTGTGTGTGTGTTTCAAAACATAGGATTAAGTCGTCTGTGCAGCCTTTTCTCAGTTTCAAACGGTGAATAAGTTAAAACACGATAGGTTGTATTGCAGGTTCATTGCTCATTTTCATACGGCGTAGAGGTTTAAGATTGTACTAATATTGTTGGAGACATGCAGTGTTGTCAGATATATATGGGCGATCAGTCCATCACTTGATACCGTTTCACAGCGCAGGCCGATCACTGTGGTTTTCAATAGCGCACTGTCTCAACCTCAATGGTCATGTTATTATCAGTTTTCTCAAAACCGTCCAAGGTTATCAGGGTATGCATTGCAAGGTTTCTGACATAATAAATCCAGTGTATCCAAGCCTATTAGATCTTTAGTACCAGTAACGTTACTTTTTCCTGTGGTGATAATAATTGACCCTTTGAACGCTCGCTCTGACACGTAGTTTAAATTAAATGTTCGCAAATATTACTTAATAGACACTACTAAGGATGAATTAGACATCTGATAAGTGTTTCCAGTTCAGTTCAATGCCACAGCCGGACAGGCTGTTGGGCAGGCCCGGACTAGGGGGGGGGGGGGTTACAGGGGTTACGTAACCCCCCCCCTGGCCTGACTATGTACCTCTTTTTTTTCTTTCTTTTTTTTTGGGGGGAGGGGGGGCTACGTTACAATCATAAGTAAATCCGGGGAGAAATTTCAACCCTCTCCCCTAGGCACTATAAAAGAATAAATCCTCTTCCACTCTACTAAATTTCAACCACTGATTCTTTTATCACAAGTAACTACATTCTGTTACCTGAGACACTGTGCTTCCCATTGCTTGAGTCTCTGCATTGTAAAAGCATGCGGCTTGCCTGCAGTGAAGAACATGATGAGAGCACTGAGGGAACTGTCACTGTTTTTCTCAAACTCTCCAAAGAGACAAAGAAAACTTGAAGATACCATCGAATCATCTCAGCCTGACACCACAAAAACAAAGCTTGTTGATCTGTGCAGAACAAGATGGGTAGAAAAACATGAAGCACTGGAGGTTTATACATCTCTCTTTCTGGTTGTTCACGACTGTTTGGGACAAATGTGTGAAGACAGTGACAATTGGGACAGTGAGACACTGACCAAGGCAACTGGCTTTCTCCACACCTTGAGCAGCAGTGCTTTCCTCGTTGCATTCGTTGTCGTCCGCAATTGTTTGCTTTACTTAAAACCCTTGACAGTGAAGCTGCAGAAAAGGACAAAAGATGTTGTCGATGCCTACAGGGAAATCAAAGCGGTCAGTAACTGCATGTCTTCTATTAGAAAAGATGTCGACACAGCGTTCGTTGCCTGGTTCGGTGAAGTCAGCAAAATGGCGAATGCTTTGACAACTGATGTCATTGTTCCTCGTCAAGCATCCCGACAGACTCTCCGTGACAACCAACCTGCGGCCACTCCAGAAGAATATTTCAAGATTAGCATTGGCATTCCTTTCTTGGAACACCTGTCAATCGAATTGGACTCGAGGTTCAAAAATGCTGACCTAGCAGTTGATGGTCTCTGTTGTTGTTGTTTGTAGATTATAGTCACACGACACTTTCGCATATAGGTGACTACTGGACCGATTTATACTGACACCAGCGGGCCAGTTGTTGGTAAAGGGGAAAATAATATGATCACACGTTGACCAATCCGGGATTCGAACCAGCGACCTTTCGGTTACTAGCAAGACGCTCTTACCAACTGAGCTACCCGGCCCCTCAGATGGTCTCTGTCTGTTGCCAAGCACTTTAAAAGACAACCAGGATGGTTTCATGCAGGTTCCAGAAGGGGTGAAGACACTGGCAATGTTGTGGGAGTCTGATCTACCAGACAACGCTACCCTTGATGCAGAATACCAAAGGTGGGTTTGCAAATGGCGAAGTGCTGCTGAGAATGCGACAGCTATCATCCCATCCACGGCATCAGAAGCACTGAAACATTGTGACAGGGATTTTTATCCCAACCTGTTCATCATGCTAAAGAACCTTTGCACCCTGCCTGTCACTACTGCCGAGTGTGAGCGTTCAAACAGTCAGTTGCGCAACCTGAAAAACTACCTGCGCTCTACAATGGGGCAACATAGACTCAATGGACTTGCTTTACTGAAAGTGCACAGGGATGTTGATATTGACTTCAAAGAGGCAGTGAACTGTTTTGCCAGAAGATACAATTCACAAATGGTACTAATGCCGAGGAACCTAGTGCAGCAAGACTGAAAGTGAAAGCAGGGCGGTGATCATAAATTACAAGGTAAAGCTTTATACCGTTAACGATCAACAAAATGTAGTGAATAATAATAGTATACAAAACATCTCTGCTGATAAATAAATGCTCGTGTGTGTGTGTTTTTTTGGTTTTTTTTTAAGGGACGGGCAGATGATTATTTTTGTACCCCAGAGTTTGTCAGTTCAATTTGTTTAAAAAGCTCAAAGTCCCAGACCATCATAAATGGCTTTTTCAAGGTTCAGATTGCACCAGATTGCACCATTTTGCATCCTTGAAAAAAAAAATTTCCGGGGGGGCATGCCCCCGGACCCCCCTAGAAGGCTCGGCGCTTCGCCGAATCTGTAACCCCCCCCCCCCCCCTCAACTTTTCCCAGGTCCGGCCCTGTTGGGGGGTGCCGACGGAGAGAGTTGTCGCCACTTCGAAATTCAATTCAATTCAGTTCAATGGTTGAATTTATTGTCTCTTCACGACAGTGATATTAGACAATTAATTTAGTTACAAAACAATAAAACAAACAACTGTAGTGATATCAGTTACAACACTGTTGATAAGGACGATTTCATGATGACGTTTACGATATCGTAAATAATAGGACTTCGCACAACTTCCTGAATGTCACAAGTTGTTACGTTTACACCATTGTCTTTGTACATTGATTGCAGCACTGAGCAATCAACAATCAGATGTTGGACTGTAATGTTTTCTCAACATATACATGTAATATCTTTCACATATTTCGTACTCCATGAATTCAATCGTAATTTATAAACCAGCCTTGACACACTTCTAGGTCCTTTTACAGCACTTCCTAGTTTAACATTTCTGTAAGCAACTTTTTCCAAAAGGGCAAAATATTCACATGCAGCTAAGTCAACCTTGAGCATGACAGCGTCAGAATTGTCCGCTCCTGACTTAGCCAACGCATCCGAGAGCTCATTACCATAAATACCTACATGAGATGGTATACCCAACAAAAATCTCTTCGATCTGTCTGCAGCTAATGTCATGAGGCACGGCGCCGTCCATGTTTTAAAATCATATATCCAGCTCTTTCTTTGTCCTCTTTCTTTGATAAGCGTGCACGAAATGTTAATCTCGACTTAAGGTGCACTTTAAAGATCGTCCTTGCAGAATAATATACACAATGTTCGTCTATACAAATTTTATCGGATAGTTGCAATAGCCGCCTGCAATGTGCCCAAGGGATCTTCTGGTTTCTATCAACTGCAGGGCTATACATTAGAAGCTGAATTTCTCGGTCTTTGGGTTCTTGTGGAGCTCTATAGATGGCATTAGTTGTCACCATAGCGTTTAAAGACTACAGACATACACCACCGTTAGTGGTTTATTATTCAAAGGTGCCCCAGGTCGAGGTCGAGATCAGCGCGCTGTGAAGTTATCGGGGACTCCAACGTCGTGTTAAAACTGCGTACACGCTAATTTGAGAGCTTTCACTGCAGTAATGTGGATTTCTACATTATTCTTTGGACATACCTTCTAATGTAAAAGTTTGAGATTTTAAAAAAAAGACCTTAGGCTCACTTTTACTTCATTTGTGTTGATGTACACATTCTGTATATTTCCCAAGCTACCAAGAACGTATATCAATTTATCGAACTACTTTATGACTTAATTAAACTTACCATGCAAACATACACAACGTATAGGCTTCACCTCACTGAAAGGGACCCATTTTGACCACGTTAACATTCACAGTGAGTGTTGCCCCACTAAAAAAAGAAGCTTACACATTTTTTTTAAATCAATAAATTGCATCTACCAAAGCCATTTAGAGGCAAAACCCATAAAATAAGTTGCTCGGTAAGGGTTTTCGTTATGTTGATGCAATAGAGTCTACATACCCGCAGAATTGCTTCAAGCAAGAGGAGAATCGATTATTGATGCCCTCATCTGGTAGAGTGGGCAGTGGCCTACACCGTGGACCCGGCCACTGGTCATCACTATTCCCAAAATTAATAACCTTCAGGAGTGTGAAAATTACCGTACCATCAGCCTCATCAGGCATCCCAGCAAAGCCCTCCTAAAAATAATACTCAACAGGTTGAAACCTCAAGCTGAACAAATAATAGCTGTATAACAAGTAGAATTCAGGGCAGGGCGAAGTATCAATGAGCAGATTTTCAACCACAGAATAATCTGCGAGAAATACCTACAGCAATAACAACATCTATATCATGTGTTTGTGGACTTCAAAAAAGCTTTTGACAGAGTCTGGTATGCAGCTCTGTGGGCAACCATGAGAGTGTACAACGTCAGTCCTAACATTATTGAAGTCATCAAAAGCCTGCATGACAAGGCTACCAGTGCAGTCCTCCACAACAGCGCAATGGGGAACTGGTTCAAAACAATAATCGGTGTGCGTCAAGGATGCCTACTCTCTCCAACACTCTTCAACATCTTCCTGGAGCGCATCATGTCAGATGCCCTTGAAGATCATGAAGGCACAGTCAGCAAAAGGGTAGAGCAATCTCCGTTTTGCGGATGACATTCATGGATTGGCTGTAGAGGAACAAGAACTTGAACAGCTGGCACAGGGGTTTAAAACCACCTTTAGAGCCTTTGGAATTGAAATAAGTGCAGAGAAGACCAAAATGATGACCAACAACACCAATGACCTCAACGCGGACATCACAATCCAAGGCCAATCCCTAAACACAGTGCTTTGAATATTTAGGAGCAATTGTATCGGACAAGGGGTCCCGACAGGAAGTCCTTTCCAGAATAGCATAAACAACTGCTGCTCTGACAAGGTAGAAGCCCATTGGGAAAGATAGGACCATCAGTCTACACTCCAAGGTAGGTTGCTGCGCTCCCTTGTCATCTCCATCTTACTATACTCTTGGGAAACACGGCCCCTCACAGCAGACCTAAACGAAGAATAAAAAACACGGATATGATGTATAACAGAAGACTTCTGGGCATTTCTAATATCCAGCACATCACAAATTGCAAAGTCCGACAGACCATCACACAAGCCATTAGACAACACAATGACTTGCTCACAGTGGTGAAGAAACGGAAACTCCGATGCTATGGCCACGTCACCAGAGCACCAGGCCTTGCAAAGACCATCATGCAAGGCACGGTGCAAAGAGGCAACAGAAGGGGGAGACAAAACAAGAGTTGGTATGACAACATTCGAGGATGGACTGGCTTGACACTGAGCGAAGCCATGGGGGTTGCTGAAGAGAGAGAACGATGGAGTACGCTGGTCAAATGGTCATCTGCGGTGCCCCAACGACTTTCGAGTTACGAGATAGGATAGGATAGGATGTGAATAGAGTACAGACCCTACCCTACCCAAGACTCCAAAGACGCTCTTTTGAAGCAGCGCGTTTCATTCAGAAATAGAGTCAAGATCACAGGACTATGGTATTGGTGTACCGTTTAACAGGGGAAATTACTCCATATCGGAACAGAAGTGGAAAAATCAAACTTTAGCGGTTGGTTTGAACTACGAACGCCCACTTTATCATTGTTTCAGGTAACAACGTTGCGTATTTTAGAGTAAACCTGTTTTCGTCAAAAGTAAAACCAAACCTTCGAACCAGGCAAATTGTGGAAACTTTTTTTCGCATGAAGTTCTTTTTTCTGAGAACTTCATTCTGGCGTCTTGCTTCGGAAAATCAGTACCTTGATTTTCACTAAGCCCAGCTGATAGACCGACGGGGTGAGATCACAGCGAAATTGCCGTCTGTATCTATGGCACAAATCCAGACATTCAAACCAATACCCCTTGGGGTCATGAGCAATCTTGCCACTGTAGATTGTTCTAACCTATAAAGGGAAAAGTGAAAGCCCCAGTTGAAAACCTGTCTTGCCTTTATAGGCATGACCGATTCACTGCGGCAACAATACCCCCGTTGGAGTGCCGGGGGTTTCAGTATAAATAGTGTCCCCACTTTCTGGAAATTTAGTGCTTTAAATTCCCACTGTCGCTGTCTTCCTCATTTACTCTTTCCCATTCCTTCTCTGTCCTATCACTCTGCTATACTATCTTCTTCTTCGCTAGATCAATGACCTACCTTTTTTCTTGAAAACTCTTCCTGGACAAGACTCCTTGTTTGTGTATGAGGTCTGTTGGATCAGCTTGGGAGTGTTGGACGCTTTCTGCCGGGTGGTCACTAGGGCTTCCTATGATGTTATTATTTAGCAATATAGGCATTTTATATGTATGTGTTTTGTTGATAATTTATAATGATGTTTGTATTCTATTTTGTTTTTGTAACCGGGGGTTCGAGTAGTTGGGGTAAAGCCTCAGCCGTCCCCTGCGTGGGATGTCTTTATTGTAAAGTGACTGGCCGGTGGAGGGCATTCAGTTTTCCCACTAGGGTTGTTTCAGCAGATCTTTTATGCGGATCGGGGGTTGTCCGGTCCTGATTTGGCTCGGAAGAGTCCGCTGGACCTAAAGCAACAATCAATCAATCAATCAATTCAAACCAATGGCAGCAGAGAATTGGAGTTTGATCTTTCTGTTACGTTGAAACGCGAAGGATAGTATGGCTGAAGCGTGTACGATAGATAGATCTAATCGTTTCGTTTTGCAAAGTATTCAATAATGGAGTTTATTTACCTTTGATTTGAGTTTGCATTGTTGTTAGGAGAGGCTTTGTATAACGTTGATAATTTTCGTTAGTCGATATTGTTGTAGAATTCTCTGGATCCGCTTGTTTACTATCGATCGAAGTTTCGGGAAAATTGTCGAAATTTGAAGGAACGTCCCGGGTATGTGTGGAGAGATGTATGACGTAAGTCAGTGATGACGATCTTTTATTTGATTGGCTGTAGTGCGTCATTTTAGTCTACCGTGTTCGAAATTGTTCGGGAAGAAAGAGAGAGGCTATATATTTTATGCGCCGCACTGTTTGAAGAGAGTTGCTGTTGAAGTTGTTGTTGATAGTGAGTCGGAAAGTAAATTTGAGAGTGGAAAGGCGATTGAGCGATTGTATGCAGTTGTTGATGTGTGCTGAATAAAAGTGGAAAACTTCATACGTCGACTTTGTGACTTGTATGCTGATTGAGCGGGTTGCGTGAATAAACGAATCTGAACTACACTCATCAGTACTTCAGCATTGGGGCTGAATTCACTACTGATAAAACACCAACATCGAACTGAGTGTAACATTTTGGGGGTCAAGCCGCGATTCACGCCATAGCCAAGGGTTCAACTGCTACAACAAGCGAGTCAACGTTACGAGAGGCAGTCATCGAGGGTAGCCGCCAACAAGTTGCGTCGAGAGGGGCCAACATACTGGGACTACATCCGATAGATTCGGGTTGACTGCAAGGGCGTGTAGTCGCTGAAGAGTTGCTTCGTGAGCGAACAACAGATCGGGATTACGTGGCTGCCGCAGGACTACGTCGAGGGACAATCTCGGAGCTACATCGCCAGTGTTACAGAGAGCGGCGAGCGGACGTCGCGTCTACTTCAGCACAGGAGCGTGTACATCAACACCAGCGTGGTGCAGCGTCGCATACGACGAGGACAGCGGGGCCTGCGTCAGCGAAGGCGACTAGTGGCAAGCATCAGCGCTACTGCAGAAAGCGTGCTGTTCTAGAACAGTCTAGAAGAGTGCAGCACAGTCAAGAACTTTCTAGAAAAGAACTTTCCGGAAGCATCAAGATGGCTGACTTCTGGCAGAAAGGGGTTGAACTAAATCTAAAAGGGAAACAGTTGACGGAGTACGTCAAGTCCCAGGAGAGAATACAAGAACGAGAATTAGAAGAGCAGCGTCGCCGTGAAGAAAGAGAATTAGAGGAGCAGCGACGCCGAGAAGAAAAGGACGAACAGCGTCGCCGAGAAGAAAGAGAAGAGCAGCGGAAAGAAAGAGAAGAAGAACGGAGGCGTGAAGAAAGAGAGGCTGAGCGTCAGTACCAGCTAGAGTTGGCGCGTATCCAAAACAATCAGCATGCGCCACAAGTTATCAGTGACAACAAAGCTCCAAAATTGCCAGCGTTTGTCGACGGGAAGGACCAGATCGACAGTTATTTGGCGAGATTTGAAAGGTTTGCCAAAAGCTCTAACTGGCAACCTCAAGACTGGGCGATTCGACTAAGTGCAATTCTGACGGGGCAAGCACTCGACGTCTACACCAGATTGTCGGACGATGACGCTAAAGACTACGACGTCTTGAAAGAGGCCCTATTGCAGTGCTACAACTTTACAGAGAAGGGCTACCGTAAACGCTTTCGCGAATGCCGGCCTCTGTCAGACGAGACGCCAAGGCAGTTTGTGGAGCGCCTGTCGTCATATCTACACAAGTGGGTGGAATTATCAGGCAAAGGGAAGACTTACGAGAGTCTCCATGATCTGATCGTCAGGGAGCAATTACTCAACGCCTGCCCTAAGGACCTCGCGATCCACTTGGAAATACAAAAGTTGGAGACGCTAAAAGACGTTGCTGAAGCTGCTGAAAGATATCTCATCGCTTATGAGAAGACCCTGGGGCCACCCAGCGCGACAAGACATTTTCAGAAGACTGGAAACCATGGGAACCAGATCCAGGGGAGCCAGACGAACCAGAAACAGACGGACTCCACGCCTCCTCCCAGGGAAGGGCATTCAAGAGGCTGTTTCACCTGCAACGCTACAGACCACAGAGCGGCTAACTGTCCTCAAAACAAAAGTAGCGGACAGCGGAGCAGTACGGACAACGCAGCGGCGGGCAACCGGCAGAGGCGGTTCTCCAATCAACGGCAAAACAGTAGATCTGACCATCAAGTGTGCGCGGGAGCGTCATTCTTCCGAGTGAGACCAAGCGCACAGCTACTCCTGCGGACGTGCAAGAGTGCATGACCGATGGCCAACTTCTCCTTGCCAACGGAAAATCCATCCCCGTCGTCGCCAGCGCAGCTGTGACCGTCCAGAACATGCCTGTTTCGAAGGGACGCGTCGGAAATCATGAAGTGACTGTCTTAAGAGACTCTGGCTGCAGTGGGGTCATCGTCAAAGAAGACCTAATCGCTAAAGAACAGTTCACTGGCGATTCAAAATGGACACTTATGGCCGACAGCAAATGTGTGAGAGCGCCAGTTGCGAAGATTCATGTCAACACCCCTTTCTACATAGGCGAAGTCGAAGCGGTTTGCCTGAAGAAGCCGCTGTATGATTTGATGATCGGGAACATCGATGGCGCGAGACGACCCGACGACCCCGATCCAGAGTGGAGTCCTGCCTCAACTCAACACGTCGAAGTTGTGGACGAGGATCCATTGCCGTTTCCCGATGGAGACCTTACAGAGCTGCTACGGGATAATGTGGCTACTCCGGCTCAGCCCTGCCGACCAGAGATTGTCGGTGCTGTTACTACCAGGGCCCAGGCCAAGAGAGACAAGACGCCTACGCCACTGAAGGTCGCCGACAACTCTAAAGCTGCCATCGTGGACAGAGATAAGCTGATCCAGCTCCAGGAAGCTGATAGTACTTTAAACAAGTACAGGAACCACCAAGACCACGTGACCAAAGGCAGTGGTACGGTCTATTTTGAGGTGAAGGCCAAGATCCTGTACCGAATCTTCCAGCACCCGAGGGTCAACGGAGGGAAACCACTACGTCAAGTCTTGGTACCGTTACCCCTAAGGCGCCAGGTGATGGAAGTAGCGCATGACTCAATCATGGGAGGTCACCTGGGTATCAAGAAGACGTCGGATAGAATCCAGGCGGTGTTCTACTGGCCAGGACTTCATGCGGACGTCAGCCGTTTCTGCCGATCATGTGACATTTGCCAGAAGACCATACCTCGAGGAAGGGTCCCGAAAGTGCCTATGCAGAGGATTCCTCTGATCGACCGACCTTTCAAGAGGGTGGCCTTAGACTTAATCGGCGAAATAAGACCTCCGAGTGAAGAAGGTCATCGATGGGTACTGACTTTAGTGGACTATGCGACCCGGTACCCAGAAGCAGTGCCTCTGAAGAAGATTGACACTTAAACTGTTGCAGAGGCGCTGGTGGACATGTTCAGCAGAGTTGGAGTGCCTGAAGAGATCCTGACAGACCTCGGGACGCAGTTCGTCTCTGACTGCATGAAGGAGGTCAACAGACTGCTGAGCATCCGGCATTTAACTACGACACCCTACCATCCAATGTGCAACGGGCTTGTCGAGAAGTTCAATGCTACACTGAAGTCCACCCTGAAGAAACTGTGCAGCGAGCAGCCCAGACAATGGCATCGCTACATCAACGCCTTACTTTTCGCCTACAGAGAAGTACCGCAGGAGTCCACCGGCTTTTCTCCGTTCGAGCTGTTGTACGGAAGAACCATCCGAGGGCCGATGCACATCCTGAAAGAACTGTGGACGAAAGAAGTAGACACCCCAGAGGTGAAGAACAGCTACCAGTACGTGTTTGAGCTACGGGAGAAGCTGGAGCAGACTCTCGAGATAGCAAGAGAAAACCTGAAGAAGTCCCAGGACTGTGGAAAGCACTACTATGATCGTAGGGCTGTGAACAGGAAGTTCAAACCTGGCAACAAAGTGCTGGTGCTGCTACCTACTGATCACAATAAGTTGCTGATGCAGTGGAAAGGCCCGTACGAAGTGGAGACCGTGGTGGGGATCAACGACTATAAAGTGAAGGTCGGCCAGCATTCCAAGATATACCACGCCAACCTCCTTAAGCTGTACGTGGAAAGGCCATCAGAGACTGTGCATGCAGCAACAGCAGCTGAGATCGACAACAGCTTTGACAGCGAGAAACTGTTGGAACTAGGAGACTTCCACAGCAAAGAAGGCATCAATGATGTTAAGCTAGGACCGAGCTTGACGGAAGGTCAAAAGATGGAGCTCAAGGACCTTATGGGCGAGTTTCCCCATAGCTTCAATGATGTCCCAGGCTCTACGACTTTGGTCGAACATGAAGTCCACCTCACTTCGAATATCCCTGTTCGATCCAAACAATTCCCGATCCCTTTCAAGGCCCGTGAATCCTTGAAGAAAGACATCGATGAGATGCTGAAGATGGGCATCATCAGGGAGTCCAGTTCCCCCTACGCGTCCCCTGTCGTGGTCGTGAAGAAGAAGGACGGGAGCAACAGAGTATGCATCGACTACAGGAAGGTTAATAAGATCACCGTCTTCGACCCTGAGCCGATGCCTACCGCAGCAGACCTCTTCCGCCAATTATCGGGGAGTAGAATCTTCTCAAAGATTGACCTCAGCAAAGGTTATTGGCAAGTCCCCGTGCGTCAACAGGACATATCAAAGACTGCTTTCATAACTCCTGATGGGACGTACGAGTGCCTAAGGATGCCCTTTGGCATGGTCAACAGCGGAGCTACCCTGAAGAGAGGAATGAGGAAGATGCTCAATGGGATGGACAACGTCGTGTGTTACTGGGACGACCTACTAGTCCACACTCGCACCTGGGAAGAGCATCTGCAGACCTTGAGGGAGCTGTTTCACCGTCTCGCGATCTTTCTGTTACGTTGAAACGCGAAGGATAGTATGGCTGAAGCGTGTACGATAGATCTAATCGTTTCGTTTTGCAAAGTATTCAATAATGGATTTTATTTACCTTTGATTTGAGTTTGCATTGTTGTTAGGAGAGGCTTTGTATAACGTTGATAATTTTCGTTAGTCGATATTGTTGTAGACTTCTCTGGATCCGCTTGTTTACTATCGATCGAAGTTTCGGGATAATTGTCGAAATTTGAAGGAACGTCCCGGGTATGTGTGGAGAGATGTATGACGTAAGTCAGTGATGACAATCTTTTATTTGATTGGCTGTAGTGCGTCATTTTAGTCTACCGTGTTCGAAATTGTTCGGGAAGAAAGAGAGAGGCTATATATTTTATGCGCCGCACTGTTTGAAGAGAGTTGCTGTTGAAGTTGTTGTTGATAGTGAGTCGGAAAGTAAATTTGAGAGTGGAAAGGCGATTGAGCGATTGTATGCAGTTGTTGATGTGTGCTGAATAAAAGTGGAAAACTTCATACGTCGACTTTGTGACTTGTATGCTGATTGAGCGGGTTGCGTGAATAAACGAATCTGAGCTACACTCATCAGTACTTCAGCATTGGGGCTGAATTCACTACTGATAAAACACCAACATCGAACTGAGTGTAACACTTTCCTATCATTCCCTCATTCCATGGAGAATAGTGTCTAATAAGGATTTAATCCCAGAAGCTATCAACAAACTCCAGTCCCATCTCCTTAAGCGAGACACCTTTATCACTTGAGTTTTACACAAACTTGTCGTTTCCCTGGGGCCCTTTAAGTCTACATATAACGAATCTACATTCACTCGTAATATATTCGGTTACATTTTATTCAGACGCGCACAACCAGCTTATAGACATGTGTATTGATTGCGCAAGTGGGTTAGGTATACCCATGAGGTATTTGTGTCTGTAATGGCTCACTTAAAAGTTCAAAGAGCTGTTCAAGGCACTTCTCCAAATCAGCATTACTTAGCGTACCGAACCGTACCGTCAAGAGCCTGAGAACTGAGCGGCCACCACTCCAGTCAACTTACGTAGACTCGTGTACACAAGTGCCTGTCCCCGTACATTTGACAGAATGACCAGGATCTTTGACGTACCTCTGAAGTGACCAGGTGGGAAGAGGAACATCGTCTGAAAAGTAATTACGGTAAGTCGCCCCTTGAAGGACAATGTCCAGCCACCATCAAGAATAGAATTCAGTTTTCCTGGAAGCCAGGCGACCATCATTATACCACTGAGATAATTAAAGATTCAAGTTTTAAATAAAAAACAACAAACAACACAAAACACATTTGTACCCACGTTACTTTTCTGCAACAAGAAATTAGTGTGTACACAGAATGGAAACCTGTGATTTCCACTGAACAGAGTTGGAAATCACTTCCGGGCATGCGCAGTTGAATATCCTTTTTCAGTCCTTTTTTTTTTTCTTTCAAAAATAAAATGTACATGCTTAGGACTTCCGAGTATGCGCAGTCGTTTCTTGTTGTTGGTTTAACAGGAAAGTAAGCGAAACGTACGTTGTACTGCAGGGCTGATGCACTCAATGTCCTGGTGCCTGATTCCATTGCACTGCAAGACCCCGCGATGTGTAAAAACGTTGTGTTGGCACCCGAGTCTGTCGGTGTTCTAATCAACTCTAGTCTTTGGCACATCTCGAAAAGATCACTGTCTGCTTGGCACCTCAACCCTCGCAGCTCTCAATCACTCTACAACAATCTTGCACACTTTCAAGGACAAGAAAGAAAGGAAAGAAAAGGCAGAGGAAGGGAAGAAGGGGGAGGAGGTAAAAGTTAAAAAAAGAAGGAAAGAAAGAAATTATAAATAATAAGCCTTACCTTGCCTCAATTTTCAGTTTGAGAGAAAGAACGAAAGAAAGAAAGAAAGAAAGAAAGAAGAAGAAGAAGAAGAAGAAGAAGAAGAAGAAGAAGAAGAAGAAGAAGAAGAAGAAGAACAAGAACAAGAAGAAGAACAAGAACAAGAAGAAGAACAAGAACAAGAAGAAGAACAAGAACAAGAACAAGAAGAACAAGAAGAAGAACAAGAACAAGAACAAGAAGAAGAAGAAGAAGAAGAACAACAACAACAACAACAACAAGAGAAAAAAAAAGAAGAACAAGAAGAAAAAGAAGATAAAGAAAAAGAAGAGCAGGAACAAGAACAAAGACAGAATAATCACTGTTTTCCGCCACCATGATTCTTCCCATTGAAATCTGCTGACCAATTTTATTTTATTTGTATTAGACTTCCTTTATTGCAACTTCAACATCAGTACAGGTAAATTATTAAAAAAAAAAAACAAAAAATACGTGTTAAATCAAAGCCCACATTCACGTTTTTTTTTGTTTGTTGTTTTTTTCCTTTGAACTGAATGTAAATGTAGCGGAAAGGGAGGCGACTGGTTGAGGCTTGGGAGAGAAATTGTCTACCTTAATTTTCTTGGACAAGGCGACACGACATTTGTTCTCCCCGGCTGACCATTCGCCTGCTACTTTGGGGTGGTGAGCGGGACCACATTGTCGGCAGGCATTTTATGCAGGTCGGTGGCAGCGACTTTGCCGTAGAGTGCGTGGCACTAGTAGCCGGCAACACGGTACTACCAACCACGCTTCACCGCCTTGCAGTGCAAATATTTTTATGTCCCTCTTTTGAGGGATAAAATGAAAATAACAGCTCGGGTGGAGCAGTGTTCCCAGGGTTGGTGGCCGAGAGACGGGAGTCAAATACTCCGCTCGGCTACATAAAGAATAAACATGTCTTAACATTTTTTTTAAAGCGAACTTCAAAATAATTATGTTATGATAGGAACGGATGACTCATCCAATGCAATGAAGATTTAGATTGATTGTTTTAAGAGACATGGAGAGAACAAGGTGAATTTTGGGCTGGAATATCGAAAGAACAATACGTATTTGTTCTGCACATGAGAGAGAGAGAGAGAGAGAGAGAGAGAGAGAGAGAGAGAGAGAGAGAGAGAGAGAGAGAGAGAGAGAGAGAGAGAGAGAGAGATTGAATTATTGTTTGATTGATTGATTGAATGATCAAAAGTCATGGGCCTATATCAAACGGGGTTGGGGGAATTTATAAACCAGTTCGCGTGCGTGCAGGCTAATAATTACAAGCTGTGTCGGAAACATGCAGTTCATAAAGGTGGGTACTACAGCCAACTGTCACAACATTTTATTACATAATAGCGATTCCAAACTTGTTCAGTCCTTTTTACGAAATGTTGAAGATTTTACCCAGATCAGACCGAGAAAGTCATGCCAAGTCGTCAATGATGTACCGAGGGATGTTATCTGCTTGTCTCTGCTGCCGGTCGTCGCTGAGGGGATCACCCCTGGCGACGATTAGCTGGACGTTTCTCGTTACTGGCTTCTTCTTCAGGAAGATTTCAGGCCGTAGATTTTCCCATCTTCGTTGGTGCCAAACATGACGATGAGGTCATCAGACTTACCGATCAGTTGTTCTGTATGTGACGGTGGGCTATATTGTTGCTGGGCTCTGCACAATGGAATGCTATTACCCACTCGTCTTTTGTCGGCGGAGATCTGCTAGTTAGTTCGCCCTATGACTAATCTTAATACTTGTATATTTTTGAGCCGGTCTGTATGAGGATGGGGCTACAGAGATAGGGAGAAAAAGTGTAAAAGATTCACTGACACATTAGCTCTTGCACGGCTATGAAACATAGGTAGTCCAGCCACTTGTTCACAGTAAATATCACACATTTATTTCCTCTACTCTATACCCAATTATCTAAGCACTACAATAACTTAAATGTCCAAAACGTAATATAACTAGGATTAACTTAACAGTCCACAATTCACTTCGAGTAGTTCGATCTTTGATGGATCTATTCTGCTACTGTTCGCAATACTTGCTACTGTGTCATCCTTGGGCTATTTGTTATTTTCGGTCTGATGTTCTTTTTTCCGGAAGAGTGGACTACCGCACAGTCCCTATAAATCAGTGTTCATGCACTTGTTCTATGGCACGTAACTGGAATGTCGAGGTGTGGTGCTGCTTTCTCCTCGTCTCGTTTGTTGACTACTGAGCTATCGGAGCTCAGTGCTCGCTCCTCAGTTGCAGGCCGCGTGTCTGGGTTGACTCTCCGTGGGGTCTATCTCCTGCCGCGGACCAAGCCTGCTCGTCTGCAAAACATAAGACGAGTTTCTGCAACCCCTTGCTTACAAAGGGAGTGAGGAGCGTCTCACTATTGGCAGAAACAGCCCTCAGCGAGATCGCCTCCACTTATACAGATACGCGACGAACAATCTTCCAAGTCTGTGGTCCACTGGAATCTAATCTCCAACATAATTATATATATATATATATATATATATATATATATATATATATATATATATATATATATATATATATATATATATATATATATATATATACATCATGGCTAAAATAAACACAGGGGGAAGTAATTAATAATATGCACCTTCTCCGGTACAGCCACTGGTCTGCAATAATACCGATATAGGAGAAACAACAGTTGGTCTGTAGGGGTTACCTCCTGGTGTCGAAAACCAGTCGCGTGGGTCAGCCATGTGGTAAAGCAAAGTTTTACCAACATTCACAATTATAAAACATGGCAAGACTTCTCAAGCATAGTCCAATAATAATATCAATAAATCGCGGTAAAACAAAAGACCGATCATTTACCTTTTTGACAATGTCAGGCTATGGCTATACTGGGATGAATGGATTTCACCAGTCCCCTGGGTAGCCTACTGAGAGAGAACTTTCAGCACGGCTGTCCCTCTCGGGTGCGGTTTAGACAAAGACTGACCTACCTTAACGATGTGGCAAGCTAAAGCCCACGATATCCCATAAGCCTTAGCGCCCTCGCGTGGGCTGATGGATATAGGTCAGCTGGATTATGTCACGGCAT
>CM072511.1:100914736-100949736 GCA_036898135.1 Oncomelania hupensis | reverse complement strand
TACTACTTCTACTACTACTACTTCTTCTACTTCTTCTTCTTCTTCTTCTACTTCTTCTTCTTCTTCTTCTTCTTCTTCTTCTTCTTCTTCTTTTCATTTTCTTCTTCTTCTTCTTCTACTTCTTCTTCTACTTCTTCTTCTTCTTTTTCTACTTCTTCTTCTACTTCTTCTTCTTCTTCTTCTTCTTCTTCTTCTTCTTCTTCTTCTTCTTCTTCTACTACTTCTTCTTCTACTTCTTCTTCTTTCAGGATGTATTTATTATTAATTACTTGCAGGTCAGAAGCACAGTACACATAATAATTAATTGGGCACGATTATAATGTTTTTTGTTTGTTTGGTGTTTGTTGTTGTTGTTGTTTGGTTTTTCTTTACATTTTTTTAAGGACAATTGGATTGAGGAATTAATATGTCATCATCTTATCTCTCATATTTCACTCTGCTTGTTTATTTCTGTAGTTATATCTGTATTGATTTGCCGTATAATAAACGACGACTTTAAAAAAAAAATTAAAAAAAAGACTTCTGCGATGGAATCTGATCACTGTGACCTTCCAGTTGAACAAAATGCGATGGTAATGATACTGTTGTGTCTTCTTCGATTTCACCTGAACTCCGATTGCCGTAAAACGTTTTAGTTACTTCGAGACGTTTAATAAAAAAAATTAAAGTCGTTTTCCTTCCCCACCCCTTACCTTCAAATTAATCTACCAACTCCCATCCCCTCTTTCCTTCCTTCCTCTCTCTCTCTCTCTCTCTCTCTCTCTCTGTCTCTCTCTCTCTCGTGTCACTCTGGACTTTCCTCAGGGTATTCTAGTTCTTTCTAGTTCCTTCTGTCCAGTTCAAAAAACAGACTGACCAAAACAAGAATTGCGCACATCCGTAAGTGGTTGAGTAGCTGCACACGGGAGCGCTTGCAGTAGGCCGTAGAGATAACACTGGAGTGTAAAGCGTGGAGGAGAATGGGAGGTGAGGATAGCGGGATGAGGTTTGGAGAAAGGGGATAAAGATGATGGGAAGTTGGAGGTTGGTGAGAAGAGAGAGAAGGCCCTGCAAACTGATCTTGTCTGGAAGTGAGGGGGAAAAAAGGTTGTTCGACATGAGCAAAGGTGGGCAAGCGACTAACGAGATGCCCGCGCTGAAGACCAAACAAACAAGCACATAAATCAGACGAGCTACAAAAAAACCAGCGATAGAGAAACCAGAGGATGTAAGACTGGGGACAAGGAAAGGGGAGAGGACAGGCCAGACTGGGGGGGGGGGGGGGGTGGGAGAGAGAGAAGGGGAAGAGAGGGGCAGAAGGATGGAACTTAGGAAATGAGGAACCAAGAGAGGAGAAGTGAGTGGAGGGATGAGGAAGGACGTTTGGGGGTAGAGGGGTAGGAATCCAAGCTAATCATGCTGACTCGTATCGATCAGTCTGCGCTGAATCACTTTGGAGACTCCGGGTTTTACTTACGAGAGGCACGTGCAGTTTTACTACTCCTGACGCTAACTGCAGTTTCATGGATAAGTGTGTGTGTGTGTGTGTGTGTGCGCGCGCGTGTGTGTGTACGTTTGTGAGTTTGTATATATGTGTATGTATAGATGAGAAGTGCATGTGTGCATGTTGTTGTTATTATTGCGTGTGGTTATGTATGTATGGATGGATGGATGTATATATGTAAGCTTATGCATTTCTGTGTATGCGCCCGTGTTGAAGAGCGCGTGCGTACATCTGTGTTTTAGGTGTGTCCTTGGATACTTGGGTGTGCCTTGTCTGTCTGTTTACGTGTATGTTTGTCTGTATGATTTGTGGAATGGGTGCAAGAAGAAGTTGGAAGGAGACGTTAAAGATAAGTTTGCCTCAGTTGGAAAGTACCTGAGGAAATCAACAGGGAAGGTGCACACCAGAGGACAAAATTTATTGAGAAGACATATTTGGGAGTTGTGGTCGGTGGGCATGGGGAGATAGATTTCGCGATAACTTAGAGGGTCTGGAATAGGGCTGGAGGATGTAATCAGAAGAGAGCATCAATCGATCTTACAAACTGAGAAAGCAAGTTTGTCAAAAACATGTCCTGAAAGAAGAGCATTGGGGGATACGACGATACAAGAAAACTTTGTCATGACGTGCAGTGGCACAGTGGTACACTACCCCGCCTGGCCAACTGTTTGAGTTCCATTGTGCCTAGTGACCAGGAGATAATTCTCACAGCTTTCTATGACTCTTTATACGGTAGTTCACTTCCCCGCAGCGGCACGTTTATAAATCCAGTTAATCTGTAACAGGCACCTGCCCAAACATTTTAAGGCGATCCGGGTGGCTCCTTTGTTGTTTAGCAGTGTGCTTAAACTTAAAGATGCTGATATAGGCAGCTTGCTAGTATAGCGCGAGTGCACACACACACACACACTCACACATACACACACGGAAGCGCACACGCACGTACATACATTTAAATACATACATACATCATACATGCACTCGCACATACGTACCCACGCACGCGCGGTCGCACACACACACACACACACACACACACACGCACACATTCCTTATCGTGTTTTGGACTTTCCAACTGCATGCAACAGCTTAGGATCGATCCAGAGACCTCCGCCAGCAGCCAATTTGCACGCAATGGAGCCACGACTTATACCACTAAGCCAAGTGAAACCGTAATGGAGAAGCAACCGAATAGATTACCAAAGAGTGGGATTAATAAGGTGGATGGGGAGAGAGGATGAGAGAGGGGGAGAGAGAGAGACAGAGAGAGAGAGTGTGTGTGTGTGTGTGTGTGCGTGTGTGTGTGTGTATGGGGGCAAGGAGTAATGTGGGGGGTGGGGATGGCGAGGGATTGGGGGAGGGGGAAAGAAATGGTGATGCGGAACAAGCAAACGAGGACTGGTGTTCCTTAACTGCAGCCATTACATTCAAGAGGTGGACGTGATCGCAATTCTCTGTTCCACTCAAAGGCTGATCAGCGTCTGGAGAGGCGGAGGGGTGCGAAGAAGCAGCGTGACCTCATCCATCAAGCGATCAATGTTGCAGCATCGTCCAACAGCCAGTGTGTGCGCAGCATAAACACTTTTCACACCACGCGCGTATAATCTGTGCCTGACCCTAGCGCGTTCTGCATGGAGCGCCTGCCAACACTTTAGCTAGCCTGCGAGTTTCACAAAGAATTGTCAAGCATGCGCAGCGTTTTAGATGTTCGCCAGCCGCAAGTTTGACAGAACAGGAATGTTCAAAACTTTCGCTTTTCTGTTGCTTTTTGCGAATACAATAACGAAAAAAAATCGTTTGCCCATACAATTAGAACATTAGAAAATTTGGGGGGTTTATTTAGTTTTTTTGTTGTTGTTGTTTTTTTGGGGGGAGGGGGAGTAAGCAGGGAGAGTTTCTTCATCGCACGAGGTTGGATGGCGACGTTGTGGGGTTTGGTGTTCGTGTTCATATATATATTACCCATGCAATTTCCTTGATCTGCTGGGTGGGTCAAAAAGACAAGCAAATTCACCCGCACTGTCTTGCTGTTTTTCTTTGGGCTGTGCAAATAATTACAAAAAATCAGCACAGCAGTAACAACAGTCAGTAACTTATATTTTTTTTAAAAGTTATGTGAAACAAATAAACACATAGTGAAGAGGATGGGCAGGAGGAGGAGAATGGGGGAAGAAGAAGAAGAAGAAGAAGAAGAAGAAGAAGAAGAAGAAGAAGAAGAAGAAGAAGAAGAAGAAGAAGAAGAAGAAGAAGAAGAAGAAGAAGAAGAGAGAGAGAGAGAGAGAGTGAGAGAGACAGACAGACAGTGACAGACAGAGACAGAGAGAGAGAGAGAGAGAGAGAGAGAGAGAGAGAGAGAGAGAGAGAGAGAGAGAGAGAGAGCATGAACTCGACTGATGCCTTAATTTTAAGAATTGGTTAGAACGAATAAGCAAACAACCAAACAAACACACACACACACACTGTTACACTCGATCGTTTGATGTTGGTGTTTTCTATCAGTAGTGGATTTAGCCCCAATGCTGAAGTACTGATGAGTGTAGCTCAGATTCGTTTATTCACGCAACCCGCTCAATCAGCATACAAGTCACAAAGTCGACGTATGAAGTTTTCCACTTTTATTCAGCAACATCAACAACTGCATACAATCGCTTTCCACTTTCAACTTTTACTTTCCAAATCACTATCAACAACTTTCACTCCACTTTTGAAACATTGCGGCACTTAAATAGTCTCTTGATACTCCCGAACACCCTGGATCAATCTCGTATGACGCAATTTAACCAATCGCTTCTAACTTCGTCATTACTGTCTTACGTCATACCTTCTCCTTCCGGGAACATTCTCATACTTCGATATCCATCGGGAAGTTTCCATCGATAGTAAATACTCAAAATCTAGAGAATTCTCCAACAATATCGACCAACTAAAATTATCAACGTTATACAAAGCCTCTCCTAACAACAATGCAAACTCAAATCAAAGGTAAATAAACTCCATTATTGAATACCTTGCAAAACGAAACGATTAGATCTATCGTGCGCGTTTCCGACACACTACCATCGGCGTTTCAACGTAACACAACCCCCCACCCAAGAAGAAATTTACCCAATTTCTTTCAACAACGTTGAAACGTAATGCACAAACAAAGTACAGAATTAAAACTTATTTCAGACTGTCTGGATACTGTCAATGTTCACAGTTCATTCACACAGAGACAAAGTTTCTCATCTGCAAGTCTTTCTGGATACTGTCAATGTTCACAGTTCATTCACACAGAGTCAATGTTCTTTACTCGCAAGGAAACGACGCCCTCGTCAGTTGCAGTTGTCATCGGCCCAGGGTCAAAGACGGTGATCACGTGGGCTTTCCTGGAGTCAGTGCATCCTCCGTTATCTCCTTCTTCCGTCGGATGTCCGACGCAGTCGACGTTGTCAGCTCCCAGAATGCATCCGCTGGGTCTCACGGTCAGGTTGGCTTCTGCGAGACGGTGGAACAGCTCCCTCAAGGTCTGCAGATGCTCCTTCCAGGTCTGGGTGTGGACTTCATGTTCGACCAAAGTCGTAGAGCCTGGGACATCATTGAAGCTATGGGGAAACTCGCCCATAAGGTCCTTGAGCTCCAACTTTTGACCTTCCGTCAAGCTCGGTCCTAGCTTAACATCATTGATGCCTTCTTTGCTGTGGAAGTCTCCAAGTTCCAACAGTTCCTCGCTGTCAAAGCTGTCGTCGATTTCAGCTGCTGTTGCTACGTGTACAGTCTCTGGCGGCCTCTCCACGTACAGCTTAAGGAGGTTGGCGTGGTATATCTTGGAATGCTGTCCGACCTTCACCTTGTAGTCGTTGATTCCCACCACGGTCTCCACTTCGTACGGGCCTTTCCATTGCATCAGCAACTTATTATGATCGGTAGGTAGCAGCACCAGCACTTTGTTGCCAGGTTTAAACTTCCTGTTCACAGCCCTACGATCATAGTAGTGCTTTCCACAGTCCTGGGACTTCTTCCGGTTTTCTCTGGCTATCTCGAGAGTCTGCTCCAGCTTCTCCCGTAGCTCAAACACGTACTGGTAGCTGTTCTTCACCTCTGGGGTCTCTACATCTTTCGTCCACAGTTCTTTTAGGATGTGCATCGGCTCTCGGATGGTTCTTCCGTACAGCAGCTCGAACGGAGAGAAGCCGGTGGACTCCTGCGGTACTTCTCTGTAGGCGAAAAGTAAGGCGTTGATGTAGCGATGCCATTGTCTGGGCTGCTCGCTGCACAGTTTCTTCAGGGTGGACTTCAGCGTAGCATTGAACTTTTCGACAAGCCCGTTGCACATTGGATGGTAGGGTGTCGTAGTCAAATGCCGGATGCTCAGCAGTCTGTTGACCTCCTTCATGCAGTCAGAGACGAACTGCGTCCCGAGGTCTGTCAGAATTTCTTCAGGCACTCCAAGTCTACTGAACATGTCCACCAGTGCCTCTGCAACAGTTTCAGTGTCAATCTTCTTCAGAGGCACTGCTTCTGGGTACCGAGTCGCATAGTCCACTAAAGTCAGTACCCACCGATGACCTTCTTCACTCGGAGGTCTTATTTCGCCGATTAAGTCTAAGGCCACCCTCTTGAAAGGTCGGTCGATCAGAGGCATCCTCTGCATAGGCATTTTCGGGACCCTTCCTCGAGGTATGGTCTTCTGGCAAATGTCACATGATCGGCAGAAACGGCTGACGTCCGCATGAAGTCCTGGCCAGTAGAACACCGCCTGGATTCTATCCGACGTCTTCTTGATACCCAGGTGACCTCCCATGATTGAGTCATGCGCTACTTCCATCACCTGGCGCCTTAGGGGTAACGGTACCAAGACTTGACGTAGTGGTTTCCCTCCGTTGACCCTCGGGTGCTGGAAGATTCGGTACAGGATCTTGGCCTTCATCTCAAAATAGACCGTACCACTGCCTTTGGTCACGTGGTCTTGGCGGTTCCTGTACTTGTATAAAGTACTATCAGCTTCCTGGAGCTGGATCAGCTTATCTCTGTCCATGATGGCAGCTTTAGAGTTGTCGGCGACCTTCAGTGGCGTAGACGTCTTGTCTCTCTTGGCCTGGGCCCTGGTAGTAACAGCACCGACGATCTCTGGTCGGCAGGGCTGAGCCGGAGTAGCCACATTATCCCGTCTCCATCGGGAAATGGCAATGGATCCTCCTCCACAACTTCGACGCGTTGGGTTGAGGCAGGACTCCACTCTGGATCGGGGTAGTCGGGTGGTCTCGCGCCGTCGATATTCCCGATCATCAAATCATACAGCGGCTTCTTCAGGCAAACCGCTTCGACTTCGCCTATGTAGAAAGGGGTGTTGACATGAATATTTTGCAACTGGCGCTTTCACACATTTGCTGTCGGCCATGAGTGTCCATTTAGAATCGCCAGTGAATTGTTCTTTAGCGATTAGGTCTTCTCTGACGATGATCCCACTGCAGCCAGAGTCTCTTAGAACAGTCACTTCATGATTTCCGACGCGTCCCTTTGAAACAGGCATGTTCTGGACGGTCACAGCTGCGCTGGCGACGACGGGGATGGATTTTCCGTTGGCAAGGAGAAGTTGGCCATCAGTTATGCACTCTTGCACGTCCGCATGAGTAGCTGTGCGCTCGGTCTCACTCGGAAGAATGACGCTCCCGCCGCACACTTGATGGTCAGATCTACTGGATTGCCGTTGATTGGAGAACCGCCTCTGCCGGTTGCCCGCCGCTGCGTTGTCCGTACTACTCCGCTGTGCGCTACTTTTGTTTTGAGGACAATTAGCCGCTCTGTGGTCTGTAGCGTTGCAGGTGAAACAGCCTCTTGAATGCCCTTCCCTGGGAGGAGGCGTGGAGTCCGTCTGTTTCTGGTTCGTCTGGCTCCCCTGGATCTGGTTCACATGGTTTCCAGTCTTCTGAAATGGTTTCGTCGCCTTGGGTGGCCCCAGCGTCTTATCATAAGCGATGAGATATCTTTCAGCAGCCTCAGCAACGTCTTTTAGCGTCTGCAACTTTTGTATTTCCAAGTGGATCGCGAGGTCCTTAGGGCAGGCGTTGAGTAATTGCTCCCTTACAATCAGATCATGGAGACTCTCGTAAGTCTTCCCTTTGCCTGATAATTCCACCCACTTGTGTAGATATGACGACAGGCGCTCCACAAACTGCTTTGGCGTCTCGTCTGACAAAGGCCGGCATTCGCGAAAGCGTTTACGGTAGCCCTTCTCTGTAAAGTTGTAGCACTGCAACAGGGCCTCTTTCAAAACGTCGTAGTCTTTGGCGTCATCGTCCGACAATCTGGTGTAGACGTCGAGTGCTTGCCCCGTCAGAAGTGCACTTAGTCGAATCGCCCAGTCTTGAGGTTGCCAGTTAGAGCTTTTGGCAAACCTTTCAAATCTCGCCAAATAACTGTCGATCTGGTCCTTCCCGTCGACAAACGCTGGCAATTTTGGAGCTTTGTTGTCACTGATAACTTGTGGCGCATGCTGATTGTTTTGGATACGCGCCAACTCTAGCTGGTACTGACGATCAGCTTCTAGTCGTCTCTCTTCCATCTCTCTTTCTTGACGCCGCTCTTCTCTTTCTTCTCGGCGACGCTGCTCTTCTTTTTCTTGACGCCGCTCTTCTAATTCTCTTTCTTCTCGGCGACGTTGTTCTTCTAATTCTCGTTCTTGTATTCTCTCCTGGGATTTGACGTACTCCGTCAGCTGTTTGCCTTTCAGATTCAGTGCAATCCCTTTCTGCCAGAAGTCAGCCATCATGATGCTTTTCTGGAAAGTTCTTTTTCTAGAAAGTTCTTGACTGTGCTGCACCCTTCTAGACTGTTCTAGAACAGCACGCTTTCTGCAGTAGCGCTGATGCTTGCCACTAGTCGCCTTCGCTGACGCAGGCCCCGCTGTCCTCGTCGTATGCGACGCTGCACCACGCTGGTGTTGATGTACACGCTCCTGTGCTGAAGTAGACTCGACGTCCGCGCGTCGCTCTCTCTAATACTGGCGATGTAGCTCCGAGACTGTCCCTCGACGTAGTCCCGATCTGTTGTTCGCTCACGAAGCAACTCTTCAGCGACTACACGCCCTTGCAGTCAACCCGAACCTATCGGTGATGTAGTCTCAGTATGTTGGCCCCTGTCGACGCAACTTGTTGGCGGCTACCCTCGATGACTGCTTCTCGTAACGTTGACTCGCTTTTTGTAGCAGTTGAACCCTTGGCTATGGCGTGAATCGCGGCTTGACCCCCAAAATGGTACACTCCGTTCGATGATGGTGTTTTTCTTTATCAGTATCTAATTCAGCCCCAATGCTGAAGTACTGATGAATGTTGCTCAGATTCGTTTATTCACGCAACCTGCTCAATCAGCATACAAGTCACAAAGTCACCGTAGGAAGTTTTCCACTTTTATTCAGCACACATCAACAACTGCATACAATCGCTTTCCACTTTCAACTTTTACTTTCCAACTCACTATCAACAACTTTCACTCCACTTTTGAAACATTGCGGCAATTAAATAGTCTCTTGATACTCCCGAACACCCTGGATCAATCTCGTATGACGCAATTTAACCAATCGCTTCTAACTTCGTCATTACTGTCTTACGTCATACCTATTTCTTCTCCTTCCGGGAACATTCTCATACTTCGATATCCATCGGGAAGTTTCCATCGGTAGTAAATACTCAAAATCTAGAGAATTCTCCAACAATATCGACCAACTAAAATTATCAACGTTATACAAAGCCTGTCACAGGGCAGCCTGTGATGAAACCGGGTAGAAAGTGTGGGTGGAGAGTTAATGAGTTGGGGTAGTAACTGCGCGCTGTCGTATGTTTGGTTATGCGTGGAAAGCGTGATTTTGAACAGCATAGTTCGGCCAGCCAGTTTTGGAATGTGTTCACTGTAGTCAGAACACGTTTTGCAGAGTAACGGAGAAGACCTGTGGTCTTGTGTCTGTGGGTATTTTGTTCTGGAAGTAAGGTTGGGACAGTTGTTAACGTAAATGATAACTGGTTCTAAAAGAAAACCTAGTGGGAAATGTTACGGTTTTGGTAACAAGCTCAAAGAAGTGTAGAGCAATAACTAAGTTTGTGTGTTGTGGTAAGTTAGTGTAGAGGTGGTCCACTAACAGGAATTACTACGCACTGGATACCTTACTTGGAGTACTGTGTAGGCAAGCAGTGGAAAGGGCTAGCTACAGGTACTGTTACATTCGAGCCGTGTGGGTAAGTGTGATGGTGATCTTCCTTTACTGTGCTAATGACCGATGGCCGGCTGTTGGGGTGTTGAACGATAGCTGTGCGTGAGGCTGGGGGAAGTATGGTTGCACTGGGGAGAGGCAGACGAAAGGAAGAGTGCGACTGAAGGAGGGAGAATGAGGGTGAAGTGTGATGAAGGTAGGATGAAAGTGGTTGCTGTTGTCGAGGTTGCGGTTGCTCAAGATGGATAATGTGTTGATGATTACATGTATTCATTTGCAGCATTGTTCATTTCATGCATTCATAATGTCATTTAGTTTTTGAATTATGTGTTTGATTACAAGAGACAGTAATAGTAGTCAAGGGAAGTGAAGTGGACAGCAGTGGCGCTTCCTCAAGATACAGGAATTAGTTAGTGTAGTAGGGGGGAAGAGTGTGAGGAGGGAGGGGGACAGAATCGGGTGGACATGACATTAACAATAAGACAAGCATGTTGCAGGTTCGAAAGTTCGTTGTTCGAGGGTCTTCGAAGTTCGTCGAATTCAACAGCTCGACACTGAGTAACGTTGACCAGCGTCGCGCGACAACGACGACGACATTTGGTCGTGTGGACCCAGCATCATCATCACCACCCGTTCGTCCTCGTCCGTGTTGGTGTGTACATCTTCATTGTTCCACAACCCCACCTTTCCCGCGGTGGTTGTGACGTCTGTGTATGGAACCTGGCCTCGACGTCACAGTGTTAGCCGACTGGAGGAGTTAGGCTGGGAGGCGTCGACGGTGGCAGGGCTGCCGCAACTACAGCGTCATCATCATCATCATCATCATCGTCAGCGGTGGGAGGGAGTGGCGACACCACTACGCCTGGATTCCATAGCGACAGTCCGGTGACAGTCACGAGGAGGGGCAGCTACTTTCACGGAGACATCAACGGGGACGCCTTACTATCAGGTCGGCTTGTTTCTTGTTGTCCCCCTCTCGTTACTCGACCCCCCCTGTGTTCGGACATTTGCAGTGCACAGTCGATATTTAGACGTGGTTGATTAGCAACCCTCGTTCATCTGACATTCCATTTCATTGTTCATCGACCCATTGATTGTTCCATCACCATTTTTCTCGTTTCATGTGTAAATGTTGTACGTGTATGAGTGTGTGGTATGAATGAATAAATAGCTTGAAAGTTGTATATATATTCGTTGTGTTTTCATCACTTCACGACTGCGGGAAATCGCCATTCTTTCTGGGTTGTCTGCGTGCGGAAGGTGTCTGTTTGTGGCGTCTGCCCAGGGGGAGTTGTGGCGGTGACATATGGTGGAGATGCAGGGTATGTGTGATTGTGCCCAGACGTGAAGTTGTCTTGTGATTGTCCTGTGGTGTCCGAGTGTGTGAGGCGTGATTCGGTGAGAGTGTGCACCCCAGCGGGTGGTTGGAGGGAGTCAGGTCGCTGTTTAGCGAGGGCTCACAGCCGGCCTGGGTTCGACCACACGTGAGGGGAGGGCACCATTGCACTCTCCATCCGGTTCGCTACCTCGCGGGCCAGTTTCCACTGTTTGAGTGGGAGGAGGTGGGTGATAGGTAGGAAGATAGCTTAGGTAGGTAAATTAGTATCTCAGGCTAGGCTAGGGCTAGGTAGGGTTCGTAGGGTTGTTGTTGTTGGTTGTTGTTGCTTTCCTTGTAAGCAGGATGGCATCGATCGAGGAGGCTGAAGGAGTGTCACCGATCGCGGCTCGTACGCGTTCTCACGTGGGTGTCACGATGGACGAGCGCACGGCGGCAGCAGCTGATGCAGGAGTCACCGATCTACCCTCTACGATCGAGCAGCGGAGATCGCCAGTCAGGTCATCGCGTCGTGGGTCAGCAGACGACGAGTTGACGACGTTTGAAGCCAGAGACACAGTGAGTGACCCTTTTGTGACGGGATTTGGCGCGACTGGCGGGATGTCAACAGGCACCGATTTTTACGGAGACCAGGATCGACTGAGCGATGCAACGAGGCTGAAGAGGTTTGAGACCAATCCTTACCGTTCGATCTACAAGGTCGAGGCGGCACCGACGCCGAGGACAGGACCGTTCGCGGATGAGACGCCGATGGAGAGGATCTTGAGGCTCGCTAAGCGCGAAGGACTGAAGGGTCAGGCAGCGTTAGACTACGCGATAGACCAGGCGGCTAGGGAGGAAGACGCAAACCGGAGAGAGCGGGCGAGCCGGGAGGACGCCGAGTTGAGGGCCCGGGAGAGAGAGATGGAACACGAACTAGCGATGGCACAGCTGAGGTTGCAAGCAGGCGCCGGGAACCGCAGGAATAATCAACCCGAGTTCGAGACAGTCAAGCTCAGGTTACCATTCTTTGAGGATAAGGACGACCTGGAGACCTACTTGTGTCAGTTTGAGCGATTCGCCAAGGCTCAAGACTGGAAGAGGGACACGTGGGCTATTCGCTTGGGGACCTTGCTGAAGGGGAAGGCGAGGGAAGTTTACGTTGGCTTGAACGAGGACGACTCTGCCGACTACGAGATACTGAAGGCAGCGTTGTTGGTACGATTTAACCTGACGGCCGAGACGTATCGGAAGAAGTTTCGCCAGCTACGAAGGGAGCCACCAGAGACTTTCAAACAGTATCTGCGGAAGTCAGAGTTGTTCCTGGAGCGCTGGATGGGACTTGCGAACAAGAAGGCCACGTATGCAGACTTACTGGACTTAGTGCTGATGGAGCAGATGGTTAACGGTTTGACACCAGAACTGGTCACGTTTGTGCGCGAGCGCAACCCAGCAACGGTGGAGGAGGCCGCGACGTTAGCTCAGCAGTACGTCGACGCCAGGGCGGGAACCAGTCCACGTTTCCCACCACGTCAACCCTTTACACCCAGGGATAAGAGCGAGGGTCGCAAGCCAGCGGGACCACGACCCAACTCGCCGGACAAGCGGGTGTGCTACAGTTGCGGGCAGAAAGGGCATTTGAAGCGGGATTGTCCGAAACGCAGCGAGCGAAGTGGAGGAGCGTTGCGCATCTTGAAGGAGGCAGGCAAGAGGGGAGATCCTCGGTTCCAGAGCCAAGTGGTAGTGGAAGGTGTTCCGCTGACGGCTGTGAGGGACACGACACGCCTATGGCTGAACACAGAGGAGCCAAGGGGACCCTGTATCGAGTGTGGGCCGAGTACTACTGGCCAGGGATGTGCCGTGACGTGAGGAGGTTTTGTGCTTCATGCGACGCATGCCAGCGAACGACGCCGAAGGGGAGAGCCAGGAAGGTACCAGTGCAGAGAGTCGGCAAGAACAGGAAACCGTACCACACGATCGTGCGGAAGCGCTATGTGGAACGCCGAGCGGAACCACAGACGACGGTAGCAGTGGTGTTGGACCAGGCCGGAACAGAGGGAACGACAGACACCAGCTACCAGGGTACCGTACCACTGATATCGCTACGAGCGAGCGAAGGGCCAGTGGACATACAGATAGACACGGAGCTATCTGCACTACATGAGAGAGCGCTGCCGCTACCCAACTTGGACGAGTGCGAGGTGGTGTCGACCGACGACAACCCTGTGCGTACACATCAGCATCCGCTACCATTTTCGCAGATGGAAGTCGTCGAGGGTGAAGTGGAATCGATGCTGGAGTTGGGGGTTACCGAGTCTTGTTCATCGCCGTACAGAGCACCGATCGTGCGGGTAAGGAAGAAGGGAGAGGTCAACAGGAGGGATGACTGCCAGAAAGCCTTGGATGACGTGAAGAGAGCGCTGACCAGTGAGCCAGTGGTCAAGTTACCGAACCTGGAAAAGGAGTTCATCCTGAGGACAGACGCATCTGAGCAAGGGCTAGGAGCTGCACTGATGCAAGAAACCGGTGAGGGTGTGCAACCAGTGGGGTTTGCCAGCAAGAAGCTGTTGCCAGCGGAGCGGAATTACTCCACCATCGAGAAGGAGTGTTTGGCAGTCGTGTGGGCGGTACAACGGTTTGAACCGTACTTGTTTGGACGGCACTTTTGGCTGGAGACAGACCATCGGCCGCTGCAGTACCTGCAGAGAACGCACCTCAACAGTGCCCGACTCACGCGGTGGGCTATGCAGTTGCAGGCCTATGTCTTCACGGTCCGACCGATTCCAGGGAGAGACAACATCGAAGCGGATTTCCTCAGCAGATCTGACCCTGTGGAAGATTAGGTTTTGAACTCTCCGTAGTTTCGTCTTGGGAGGGGGGTGTGTCACAGGGCAGCCTGTGATGAAACCGGGTAGAAAGTGTGGGTGGAGAGTTAATGAGTTGGGGTAGTAACTGCGCGCTGTCGTATGTTTGGTTATGCGTGGAAAGCGTGATTTTGAACAGCATAGTTCGGCCAGCCAGTTTTGGAATGTGTTCACTGTAGTCAGAACACGTTTTGCAGAGTAACGGAGAAGACCTGTGGTCTTGTGTCTGTGGGTATTTTGTTCTGGAAGTAAGGTTGGGACAGTTGTTAACGTAAATGATAACTGGTTCTAAAAGAAAACCTAGTGGGAAATGTTACGGTTTTGGTAACAAGCTCAAGGAAGTGTAGAGCAATAACTAAGTTTGTGTGTTGTGGTAAGTTAGTGTAGAGGTGGTCCACTAACAGGAATTACTACGCACTGGATACCTTACTTGGAGTACTGTGTAGGCAAGCAGTGGAAAGGGCTAGCTACAGGTACTGTTACATTCGAGCCGTGTGGGTAAGTGTGATGGTGATCTTCCTTTACTGTGCTAATGACCGATGGCCGGCTGTTGGGGTGTTGAACGATAGCTGTGCGTGAGGCTGGGGGAAGTATGGTTGCACTGGGGAGAGGCAGACGAAAGGAAGAGTGCGACTGAAGGAGGGAGAATGAGGGTGAAGTGTGATGAAGGTAGGATGAAAGTGGTTGCTGTTGTCGAGGTTGCGGTTGCTCAAGATGGATAATGTGTTGATGATTACATGTATTCATTTGCAGCATTGTTCATTTCATGCATTCATAATGTCATTTAGTTTTTGAATTATGTGTTTGATTACAAGAGACAGTAATAGTAGTCAAGGGAAGTGAAGTGGACAGCAGTGGCGCTTCCTCAAGATACAGGAATTAGTTAGTGTAGTAGGGGGGAAGAGTGTGAGGAGGGAGGGGGACAGAATCGGGTGGACATGACATTAACAATAAGACAAGCATGTTGCAGGTTCGAAAGTTCGTTGTTCGAGGGTCTTCGAAGTTCGTCGAATTCAACAGCTCGACACTGAGTAACGTTGACCAGCGTCGCGCGACAACGACGACGACATTTGGTCGTGTGGACCCAGCATCATCATCACCACCCGTTCGTCCTCGTCCGTGTTGGTGTGTACATCTTCATTGTTCCACAACCCCACCTTTCCCGCGGTGGTTGTGACGTCTGTGTATGGAACCTGGCCTCGACGTCACAGTGTTAGCCGACTGGAGGAGTTAGGCTGGGAGGCGTCGACGGTGGCAGGGCTGCCGCAACTACAGCGTCATCATCATCATCATCATCGTCAGCGGTGGGAGGGAGTGGCGACACCACTACGCCTGGATTCCATAGCGACAGTCCGGTGACAGTCACGAGGAGGGGCAGCTACTTTCACGGAGACATCAACGGGGACGCCTTACTATCAGGTCGGCTTGTTTCTTGTTGTCCCCCTCTCGTTACTCGACCCCCCCCCCCCTGTGTTCGGACATTTGCAGTGCACAGTCGATATTTAGACGTGGTTGATTAGCAACCCTCGTTCATCTGACATTCCATTTCATTGTTCATCGACCCATTGATTGTTCCATCACCATTTTTCTCGTTTCATGTGTAAATGTTGTACGTGTATGAGTGTGTGGTATGAATGAATAAATAGCTTGAAAGTTGTATATATATTCGTTGTGTTTTCATCACTTCACGACTGCGGGAAATCGCCATTCTTTCTGGGTTGTCTGCGTGCGGAAGGTGTCTGTTTGTGGCGTCTGCCCAGGGGGAGTTGTGGCGGTGACAAAGCCTCTCCTAACAACAATGCAAACTCAAATCAAAGGTAAATAAACTCCATTATTGAATACCTTGCAAAACGAAACGATTAGATCTATCGTGCGCGTTTCCGACACACTACCATCGGCGTTTCAACGTAACACACACACGCACGCACACACACATTCACACATTCACACACACCCAGACAGACATACACGCACATGCATGCATGCTGACTGAATTTACAACAGTTTGTTTACCTCATGCACTTAGACTTTGATTTAATTAGCTCACAAACAACATTACCCGATAAAGGGGGGGGGTACTCTTGAGTGGTGTCTGGAGCTGTGATGCAGGCTATAGGACTAATGGATTAAATGCACAAATTGCATGCAAATGCTGCATTGAATGTTATATGGGTTTATACTAAACGGAACAAATCATAAACAAAGCAGCAAAGGGAGGCCAATGACCTGCTAATGTCTTAAAGGTAATCCATCGCAGTTAGTACGTATTTCTTAGAACAAAATGAGGGAGACCGAAAAAGAGGTGGGATGACAACATTCGAGAATGAACTGGCTTGATACTGAGCGAAGCCATCATGCAGGGTTGCTGAGGACAGAGAACGATGGAGTACGCTGGTCATCTGTGGTGCCCCTAGGACCTTTGAGTTACGGGATAGGATAGGATAGGATAGGATAGAACAAAAACTTCAAAAAACGAAACGTGAGAGTTGTGTTATGATTAAATTGTCATCAAATTATGCTTTATTTTGGCTAAACAGGAAACTAAAGTTTAAAATTTAATTTGAGGGGGGTGTGCCACGATCAGAGATCAAACAATGTTCCAAACATAAATCATAGAGAAAAAAAAAAGTTCAAAGATCGAGACATTAACTAAATAAAAACCAACTTACTAAATAAATAAAAGAAACCAAAACTAGGAAGACACAGCGATAGACCATCTGTAGAACAATTCCAGGCCAGTTAGTTAGTTAGTTAAATAGATTAACGTCCCCGGACACATAAGCGTATAGGGGATGATCCAGGCCAGAGAGTAGCTCCAGGCTCTTGTACTGAAGTCAAGAATGGCGTGCACAAACTAGTTTGCTCATGCCAGGATCACACTGGCGTTACCCAAGGGACACACTGGTCGTCAGGTTGAGCACTCTGTTATGCCATTAGTCGAACAACAAGTGAGTCACTCTAGAATGAATGAACATTGAGGTTTAACGTCTACACTCACCATTGGCGATATGGCAGACGGGGATAACCATCCCAGGGAAAGAGGGGTAGGGACCTGAATCAACACTGAACCACCAAAGCAATCATACTGCTAAAATGGACAGTGAAAATGGCCACATTTTATATCGCCCACCACGGGATTCGAACCTGGATCATCGGTGTGCCAGGCGAACGCTCTACCAATTGAGCTACGGCTGTGGGACAAGAGTCACTCTAAAAGGCCAATTAAATATAAACCCGTGTGTATTTGTGTCAGTGCGCGTGTTTGTCCAGAGGGCTGTTGCGGAATGAACACATGTGTCAAACATTTGGAAACAGCGCCACATTCATAGTCTGTGATTGCGCCGTGTTGTATTAGACAGGACAATGACAGTTGGTATGTCCTAGAAGTGTACAATTGTGGCCAAGCATGCACGTTCTTTGCCAGATGTCATGACAAAAGAGCCTATCGAGCTATATTTGGCAGTGGTCACGAGTTGGGCAAGTCGCGGGTTCAATAGCATAATAATTAGGGTATCACATTGGGGTTTCATCGACTACCCTTTGTTCTCGGAAATGTTGTCCCGCCCTTTTTCCGAGAGCATCGGCAAGGTCGTTTCGACTGCACAGTCATTCGCGTTTTACTTACTGCAGGACTTGTATAAAATCTCTCTCCCTCTCCCTCTCTCTTTCTCTCTCTTCTTCTTCTTCTTCTTCTTCTTGTTCTTCTCTTTCTGGGTATAATAATTAAAATATAGCGATGAATTAAATGGTTACACGCACGTACGGCTGGAAGTTTAACACGGGCCTGGGAGTGATTGTTGGGAGAGAGGCTTGGAACATTTTAGGTTACGGGGATGAAGGTCCAGTTACAATTATAATAGCATGTAAATCCACACTAATGGATCGCAAAGTAAATATCACGAGACCTCATGTTACAAGGAATCCCATTGTTTCTTGGATCCACAAGAATTATATGAACAACGCCATGGGTTATTTATCACTAGAGATATATAGAGAATTATTAGTAGTAAAATCGTGCTTTACGTCCTAAGACACGAGGTAGTGTACAGTATATAGGACAATATCTCCAGAACTCTTTTAGAAATTATTGTTATTTTCCATCACGAACTTGATGTCATAGACATCAAAGACGGTGACTATCTTTTGGCGTCGGCGAATGCTATTTAGTAAACGTGTGTTGTTGTTGTTGTTGTGTTGTTTTCTCCACCAGAAACGAGGCACAACGCTGCTGCTGCAGTATCACGTCGTGATGGTGTTGGCAGCCTTTTAGCGAGTCTTATCTGAAGGTCAGACAGCGTTGTATCAGTGCCTCTACATGTAACGTCTCACACATTAGGCGCCCTGCGGTCGATAGGTAAGAAATATGAAATGCATACCATCTCACCTGTGATACACCGTAACATCAGACCATTAAAATGTTAGGGAATACGGTATTCCATGAGACCATTAGATTTAGCAAAAGCCTTAATGCTTCTTTCCAGCATCTTGCTGAAATGGTGTAGTATGGTTAGACTGTTGCCAGACGAGTACAAGCAGCATCGACCTTAGCACTGGGGCACAGATAACGGTAATTAAACCACGCAGAATTCGGATGCCTGGTGTCTGGTTCACAAACCTAGAAAACAGGATTCGAATGTGGTATGGCTGCTGATTGTTGACCTTACAAATCTATGATGTCTATTATGCTCAACGCTAATCAGTCTGCATCTTTAGAACTCCTTTAACACAACACACAACACAACAGCGCTTCATGCAGTGAAAATAAAATTCTATTAGCTCGTTGAATTGATCTTCTGCTTTACGTTTGTCATTCGAAATAAATTACATTTACTTCGTTTTATCGTTTTAAAACCGTCAAACCATAGTGATCTGTTCAACTCCATTACCTTAGGCTGCTGAATGTGGCTAATCTTCAACATAATTCTGTGATATCTACTACTAGCCTCACACTGCAACCAAGTCGTTTTACGACCTCTATCTGCAAAGACTCCCTGGCCTTGTATAATTTAATTTGTTGTAATACCGAAGTTTTGTTTAAACCGTATGCATAATTATGAAAGAACTAAAATAAATATCACCCGACAGCCAACACATTCTAGCTATTCGTACTAAACTAAAATGACAGGTGCATTTGGTCCTCGCATCCGCTACTGGTACCGAACACACTGTAGATCGACTGTCTGCACAACTGTAAGCAAGAAGAGACACAGCCACATATTTCAGTTCTAATTAGCTCCCTATGGACACAACAAATTCCAATCTGTCTTTCCAACATAGTTTCTTTTAGACCAAAAATAGGACCAGAAGAGAATTGTTGTGTCGACGGAGTTAGAAAGTCTGGATTCCAAATTTGTTCGAAAGGGTTTCTAGATATGGCAGTTCACCCCCTCCCCCTCCATCTCACTCCCCCATCGCACCCACCCACCAAAAAGAGCAAATACAAACAAACAAACAAAATAAATAAATACAAAATCAAAATGCTGCCAAGTCGGAAAACCAATATTGGTTAAACGGTTTGGACTAAAAATCGTAGAGGTGGGTTTTCCCTTAATTGTGTCTGGACTGTCTAGCACTTGCCGGGTACGAGTCTCCTGGACAGGCCCTGGCCCACACAGGATAGCCGAGTGTTGAAGCCTTCTCCTTATATTAAGTAGTAATTTAAGTCTTAAACGGTCAACGGGGCTGTTTAGGTCTGGCTCCGACGGGCTCATCATATACGTATGCTGATTGCGCACTTGGCCAGCATCTGAGTAATCTGTGCAACGATCGCTTGGGCTTTAGAGCGACAGGGTGTGACCAAAGGAGAGGTAAAAAAAAACACCGCTTGGCTTTATTACTTTAGAGAACAGTCATGTAGGATCTGTGGGATTCTCTTCTCTTGATCCACGCCTTGTCATTTAACTTGAGTTATTTATACTGCCATATCGTCGTTGTGATATGAGGGACGACGCAGCAGACTTTGTTACATCAAGGCAGCTCTTTCCGCGACCCCCTTGGGCAGGGATATCCAATAAATGGACCTACATTAGTGCGTTATTTTCTGTTTTTTAAAAAATTTGGTAAGGGAGATGGCGCTCAAACAATCTACTGTTGTATATCATACGCCCTCTGATACCGTACTACACGACAGAATCAACATGTGATTTAGCTCTTATTGCCATTGTCATCGTGCCCTTTCGCCAGCTCTTGTGGCACTGACCCTGTCAGGTACGGGATGAAGAACATGTTTGAGTGTGAATGTCTTAAATGTGCTGAACATTGCATTAAAGGCATAAGGACAAGTCTCAACATTATACATAGCCATTTAGACAATCAGAATAGCGTTGGATGACGTGAAGTTTGGTCGTGTGGCTGGACTGTGGGTCTTTTAACGATAGAGGGGAATGAAGACGTCAAGGCGTGGTAGTGTCTGAGGATTACTGCTGTTGCGGAAAGGTTAGATCTACGCAGACCCACGACCCGACATCTGTGGAGGCCAATCGGATTATCGGCAATGCCACACAGAGCGAGTTGCTTACATCAATGGAGCATGTTTTATAAGGAGGCCCCCGTTTATGGAGGGTGTGAAACTAGGAGCACTCTTTTTTTTTTTAAATTGGAAACCCTGCATGGGCCTCTCTTTGCTGAGTTGCATAGAGGTCTGTGGGATTTGCAGGAGGGGATAAGAGGCATGGGAGGAGGGGAGGGAAGTCCCTTAAAGCTGCCGACATCCGAGACGTTTATTTTTACTAGCCAAAATATTTAGGGTGCTGCAAGATGATGTAATGTGCTCACTGGTTAGGGCCTACAGGAAAATGGCTCTGGCTGATACAGTGATTGAAACTGAGCTCGTTAGACGTCTCAGTCCGACAATTTGTGACAATAACGTAGGACAACTTTCCTGGGTTATAACCCGGATAGCGATGCTCTATAATGACCCACTTAGCTATTGGTCAGGATTTACTAAATTTATGAGAGCGGTTCCATCATTCTCCACTTCTTCGCTGCTTTATCCTCCAGGAGTTGCAATTCGAGCTAGGTACCAATCACAGCTACGTGGCAATACCATAACGTTTAAAGTTAGTTCCTTGAACGGACGCTGTTACTGCCAACTCTATACAAGCTTTTCCATTCTTAGAAATGCTATATGATAAAATCTCTCTAAAACTTAGGTGCATAATATAAAATAATAGAAAAATCTCTTAAGAAACTCGCGCAAAGTTTAGTTCTGTAATTTCCTTTAGAGCAACACAAACGACATTTTCTTGCTTTCACCGGAGCAGTCTGGATCGCCTGTCAGGCAACCTGATCCCATCGTCTGTCTCGCAGAACGAAGATCTGCTATACTTCTCAATACGATAATCATTACATACTGCAATACCGACCAGCGACAAAGCACAAGATATCGCAAGGTAAAACAAAACAAAACATAATAGCCATTGTATATACTAGAGATTAAGCTCCAAATCCTGTTTTCCGATAGGAAGTGTCAATTTTCATTTATCCTCACGTTAATGGTCCTGCAGCCTGACAGTGTTTGACTTTTAACCTGCAGCCTTGACTTTTAAGGTTGATAATTACAGTGTTTGACTGTTGACCTTAAAAGTCAAACACAGTAATTGTCAGGCTGCAGGACCATTAACGTGACGATAAATGGCAATATGCGGATTCTTCGAGTGATAAAGACTTACGGGCGGTTTGGACTAAGGGGGTGGGGCGGTTCAGAGGTGAGGCGGTGCGAGGCGGTAGCAATATGCCTCTTTTACGCCACTTGTTGCCCGTGCCAGTAAAAACATTTCGCACGGGAGACGCTTGAAACTCGAGCAGTGTAGCAACATGTTTCCCGCCCCTCTACTCTTTCAAGCTGCTACTGCTCGTCTGCTTCAGCCGGCCGCTTACTCTTCCGCCACTCTAAAGGCTGAAAATAATGTATTGTTATAAGATGGAGCCCTTGCGAAGTCAAAGAGCTTCTCAGGGCTCTCGCCCTTCAGCCAGCTGATTACTCCTCCATGCACTACTCTCTTGGCTGCCAGTACTTCAATTTGTTTAACGCAGAGCATCTGGGAGATCGAAGAGCTTCCAAAGGTTCTCGCCGAAGTTAGGATTGAGTCCACTGATCCCCGCAGGACCAAGCCGGAAGAAAGTATTCACATTAAAATGTGGAAAATGATCCCACTTTTCGAGAGCAAGCAGACCTTCACGTCGGCACTGTCATCGCTGTCATTTGTCTCCTGCTCCAACCCCACCCTTCACCCTACTCCTACTTCTCCTCCTCATCATTGTCCTCCTCATCATCATTTTCTTCCTTCTGAAATCTTAATTTCCTACTCCTCTTCCCCCTGCTTCTACATCACCACCTCCTCATTTTATTCTTCTTCTTGACTCTCTTTCCTTTTAACATGGTTCTTTTTTTTTAAATGTCAGGAGTTGCCTCGCATCAAGTTCCACCACATCTTTTCTTGCCAGACAGTGAAATCACATCTAAAGGATAAAACAAATGTTAAAACATAGACATCAAGTCTAGCACTGTTTTTATTTCCTCCCCTCTCTCTCCAGCTCTCTCCCCCCCCCCTCCCACCTTTTCTCTCTCTCCAATCCATGCCTCTCTCCCTCTGTTATTGTAGCTTCATCTGTGGTAGGTTCCTGGCGGTGTTGGAAAAGCTGTAGGGTGAGTGGTATGTTTGTTTTCGTTTTAAAATTGTTTTCCAGCCTTCTCTCTAAAGGAGCAAGATGGGTGGGTCGGAAAAATGGGCTTCCGATCCTCTTTAGACAGACAGCGCTGCGCCATCACCTAAAGTTTTTATTTTAATTTTTTTAAATATTTTTTTTACATCTTTTCGGCCACATTAGGTAGTTGCAAACATATATGTGTAATTCGGAAACTTTTGTTTCGGCCACACTTGAAAAATGCAAAACTTATTTTAAATTCGAGAATGTGGAGATGCTGAAAACGTAGAACCGAAAAACCTGTCATTTTGGAACTACGGTAACTTTGGAACTCTTGAAATATAAATCTATGAAAGAGCCTGACAAAAAAACTTTGTGCAAAACGTTCACCACATGCAAAGGAGTCTATCTCGAGGTCATTTTGGTACGAAACGCAATCTATCTGGAACTGACAACCGTTTTCTCTCAAATTTGCCTTCAATTTTTGCATCCGACCTCCTCATGTTGCAGTATTTAAGTTTACTGTAGTTTATTTAAGCTCTTTTAAATTATACTTTTAGATACAAGATGTTTTTCGTGTAAACCTGAAGAGAGTAGGATGTGTACAGGAGTCGTTAGATGCACGTAAAAGTACATATCGTTAAAACAAATCCGTGCACGACCATTTCCGTGATACCAGTAAAAATTGTTAGTTGATTTCATAAGATGCATGTCAGCGTAGTAGAAATTCATCACGTTCATGCTGCTTATGCACACCACCCTTTTTTTTTTCTAGGTACAATTTTTGTCACTATGTTGTGCGGCCGCCCTGCTGCGTTTTTCCTTTTTTTCTTTCTTTTTTTTCGTGTGTTTGTTTGTTGTTGTTTTTTAACATTACGTAGCACGATAGTATCAACGTAATTTCTCGTCTACAGACGCGAAAAATATCCTAAAAATCAGCTTAGCTTTAAGAGGATAACATCAGAGTAAAGAAAGGAACAAACGTGGAGAGAGAGAGAGAGAGAGAGAGAGAGAGAGAGAGAGAGAGAGAGAGAGAGAGAGAGAGAGAGAGAGAGAGAGGTGCGGTGAGGAAGGGGGCGGTATTAACCCACCCCACTCCATCAGATCAGCTTCTCTGTTATTGGAGTTGGGCGTTGTCTACGGGACACATTCGAGAGCGCCCACGATTTGCTTCTCCTACTTCTTGGAGGTGATCCGTTACAGTTTAATGTAAGCTCCCTGCCACTATCTATCTCTTTTTCTCTCTCTTTCTTTCTTTCTTTCTTTCTTTCTCTCTCTCTCTCTCTTTCTCTCTCTCTCTATCACACACACACACACAACCAAACACATACACATATCCACTGCCCTCTGTCGCCTCAACGACTCGTTAGGGAGCCTGGGTAATTGATGTCACAGTTCGAGTGACGGACTCAAATCAACATAGATTCGGGTTGATCAGACGGCTCCAACGCGTGTTGCATTACGCTGGTTTGAAACCTGATCTCAACCAAAAGTGTTTTGAATGTTTTAATACTCTTCTATAACAATAAACATCAACTTTCAAATGCCTTGTAATAGCACACCATTACCTATTTACTTTACAAAAAAAACTGAGAGAGAGAGAGAGAGAGAGAGAGAGAGAGAGAGAGAGAGAGAGAGAGAGAGAGAGAGAGAGAGAGAGAGAGAGAGAGAGAGAGACGATGAACATATGTAGCTAATTTCACCAAAGTGCAACAGCACTACAATTAGATAGGAAGGGCAAAAGTGCAGACTGGAAGTTCAAAGACGAGTTCGAATGGCTGTGAGGCAACGACCGTTGATGCGTATAGTTTATTTTCTGGGAGCTCAATGCAATAATCGTTGTTTACGTCGCAGTTTACGTTCCAGCAAATTTGATTGCCATGTAGCTGGCCTGCTGACCTCGCAGCCGACATTCATTGATGCTGATTTACTCGACAGGGTGCGCAGTCCTTCAGAGACTCTTCACTGGAAATCAATGATCTCTTCACGACTCACTAACCCTAAGAAATTCTCTAATTCTGTTTACGTTTCATGAGAAATGGATCATAGCCCGTCTGACACGCTACTGACCCAGTAGCGTGTCAGACGGGCTATGATCCATTTCTCATGAAACGTAAACAGAATTAGAGAATTTCCTAGGGTTAGTGAGTGGTGGTCTCTCCACCAACCAGAGCAGGAGGTTAACCCTTATTTGTTGACAAGATTGGTCTAGCAGGACGGCACGCTTCCTTCCTTTATTCTCTGCATTCTCACCGGATACCCCGCCGCAACCGGAAGCGGGTGAAGTGCCATGAGTGGAGGTTGAAAACTGTGATTGGTCTCACCTGACCTGCAACCAAACACGCTAACCAATCGCCAAGTGCTACGTGCAAGAGCCATGGCCTCCGGCATCAAATCTCCCGCCAATAAAATTTCCTGTCCACATGACCCCCCTGCAGCGTATTTGTAGAAAGTAGAAAGTGTGTTGGTGGTAAGATCGAGTTCCTACACAAAAACACACACACACACACAAACACACACACCCACGCACACACACACACACACCTTCATATCATCCGTCTCCCGACCCACCCAACTACGGCTTAGCCCTGCGCCTTGTGTGAGGTTCCCCTCGCCCCCATTCCCCCTCCAACCCCCCCCCCCCCACCCCCCACCGCTTCCCGCTTCCCCATTCATTGAACTGACATCTTGTCACGACACAAGCTTACAGGTCATCATTAAGTCAGCACTAAGACTTCAGGTCTACTCTGTTGCTTTGTTTGTAACGTTCTTTTGTATTTTTGCGTGCGTGTGTGTGTGTATATATTATGTGTTTTTACACAAACCTCTTGTAATGTTTAACAGTGAATTAATGAGCAACCTTCCATAAACCTGTCCAGGCAAAGTGACATCTTCTCACAGTTATTGTCTAATTTAAAAGATCTTGCTTTTAACATGCCTGCCTTGCGTAATTCTTCATTTCATGTTCTTGTCGCAACATCTCAGGAAACGTCTGTCAAACTCCTTGCGACACTCCAATATAGGGTCAGGGCAGCATTCGTTCACGTTGTAACAGCAGAAATAGTGACGACAAAATGTAGGAAATTAGCTTAGCGCAAAATAGATATCATCGAATAAAACTTGACGTTAATTCACCAGTTACCTAAAGAGCAGCACACACATGTTAAATTAACTCTCTTCAGACAGTCACGCAGACAAGTCTCCAGATAACATCTAACAGACTTAGCGATCCAAGACTAACTAGCTTACTTGAGCCAAAACTGACAAGAACGTTGTTTCCGTTAACTAGCTTACTCCACAATGACCAGAGTCACTGAAAAACTAAGTAACCTAGGCTCCGCTTATCGCGATTGCATCTATCCTACATTCTACCTCTGACACTCCAATTCAAGGATAATTATACGTGTCTGATAAATAGGGCAGGTGAAGGAAAATATTGAAATAAAAATGAATAATCCCGTATATGCGAGATTAACTAAAACAAGAGTTAAACGATTGGTCAGAACCCTACCTGTCCTTGGTGGCCTAACTTTAGCTCGTCAGTCGAATACGAAATACGAAGCTGTGAGGGTCAAACCAAGGAACAAGCTGCAGTGAACGCTTATCCTCAGCCTTATCATCAAGATAGACTAGAGACGGCTTCACGGATCCCAGAGTCTAGAAGTAAGATAACAATACTAGTTTTGATATGTGTATGTTTATTTTATATTGGTTGCCATGTATTAATAATATGTTTCTTTATATATATATATATATATATATATATATATATATATATATAGATATAGATATAGATATAGATATAGATATATATATATATATATATATATATATATATATATATATATATATATATATATATATATATATATATATATATATATATATATATATAGTTACAGAAACAGATTATTGTTTCTGAGACAGTATGCATGTGGATTGAGGAATCTTAGCCTTAAGATTCGAATCGAATTGTGCATATGGGATCCTTGCAGGTGTCTGATGTTATGGACACTTTGCAGAGGAGACCACACACTTATATCTAATGAGAATATTGTAGCCAGAGCTCTGACTTTTACAGGTCAGCTCTGGGACGGTTTGTGGAGACAAACGCATGACGCTTGCTCCCGTGGTACAGAAGAACAACCAAGATTCTACCTCTCCACGTCCTAACCTCGTAGTCACCCGACTCACCCGCTCAACCTGAGAGGCAAGACTTCTCAGAAGGACCCAAGCACTCTCAACGACAGAGCAGCTAAGTCACCCACAAATGCAAACTGAGTTCCACCCTCGAGAAAATAGTCAACCACTTGAATATATTCGCGTAGCATAGGATGAAGAAGACCTGCTGACAAACTTTCCCAGCACATCGAACTCTTAGAATTATTAACTTACCGCTTTAATGAGGTACATGTAAAAGTTGTGTTGAATATATAAAAAGGGAAATTACATACATACGACTGGTGTCATTCTATTTGTATTGTTGTGTAGCTATTAGTTTTCTTCTCTCGAGACATAATAATCTAGTCTTTTGATTAGTAATCAACGTTTCTCAAGTTGAGCCAAATGATACTAAAAAGCCCGAGAACAAATATAAATTTTATGTTACCAAAGCGCCGTGATCAGTCTCTCACACAGCTTCGGAATTCTGGTAAAAGAACGATCGATAGTGGTAGCCCATCGCCCATCTATCAATATGTCTTACCCCCTAGTAAGATAAACGTATCTTCCCCAGAATATCATCACACACGTAAGGCATACAATTGGTAGAGAACCTTTAAACAAAAGTGTACTGACTATCTCTTTGTGGGTCTTAAAAATGTGTATATGTGAGAGAGAGAGAGAGAGAGAGAGAGAGAGAGAGAGAGAGAGAGAGTGTGTGTGTGTGTGTGTGCGTGTGTGCGGTCATGGGCGCGCTTGCGTTTTAACGCGCAAAATGACAAGCCCTGCCTTCACCCTTTTTCACTATTTCATAACGCCTACTCAAGACTTATATGGAGAGAGGTCATCGCTCAGTGTTAGATGACAGAAAAGGAGTCTTGACTCATATTTGGTGAGATCACAGCTCATAGTCACGGCAAGGATGTCGTGTTTGAAGCGCAGATTTATAGGACAAAGTGTCAGCGGGTCTGGCCTGAATATCTTACACAGCTTGTGACTCTGCACTAGCAATTGGCACAGTCCGCAATGACAACTATTGCTCAGATTTACCTGGATGGGTGACTAACCACAAAGCGAGACTGCGACTGATGAACGTAAGCCTTTTCTTCCAACACCCCAACCTGTAAAGAATGGAGAGGGGGAGAGAGACAGGCAGACAGACAGAGACAGAGGAAGAACTAGCACAAAAACAAGAAGAAGAACAAGAAAACCAAAAAAGGAAGAAGATTTAAGATATCGAGAACCTATCGTTTTCCACGCATAATTATATGAAATGAATATTACAATGCTGTGGGGTGAATGACTACAAAGTTACATGCAAACGGCTTAATCCTACACAAGATTCATAAGAAATTCTGATCACGTTGACAGTTTTCTAAGGAAAAAGCTGGTGTGCATTTGCATTTCCGGGTTATCGTCAATTTAACATTCATTGCAGTTATCCTGCCAAATAATAGTTCCATGATTGACACACAAGTTCCTTCATTTTAGAACTAGTCTTTTCATTTTTTGCATTTGTTTCATCTTAAGTGATTCCCAGCACAATTACTACTAGTTTTACGCTTGCTAGAATTCCCAACAATAAAGCCATTTCAACGGGATTCATAGCTGTAATTAAATATCAATAGAATTCCCAATAAAATACCAACAGAATTATCAAAGCTCGTACAATATCAACGGAATAATCTTCTCTGGGCACGATCTGCAGCTGGTGGCTGCTAAACTCCAGTATACGATAGGTGAGGGAAAGAGAGATATGGCTTTTATCCTGTTCCAGAAATAGGCGGCGGTCGCTCCCAGTCCAATACTACCTGACACGCAGAACATTATTTGTAGGCGCGAATGAGGCGGCTGGTTTCTGGTGTCTGGGGCGCTCGGGGCTTACAGTAGGGAGGGCGCCAGGCAACGGCGGTGGCATTTCATGGCGCTTGCAGGTACGGCCCATCTGTTTACCTACCTCTACTTGTCATTTGCCGCCACTGGTTCCTCCCGATCCAACACCTACCGCACCTGGGCCCGCGTCTGGCGCACGCCGAACATCACCTCAGCTTCCCTTTTCTGAATTCGACGGAGTTCTTTTTTACCAAAGTACCCTGGATGAGTCTGGCTCAAGCTGAGTATTCTTTCCCCCTTCTGAGCTCAGCGTCCTCCGACAACGCTCTTTCTACAAAAACGCATCGGGATGGGTCTGGCAAAAGCAGACTATTACCTTACATCTTCCTGAGCTCAGCTGCTTCTTCTTCATTGTCCTGAGACGAAGCGTTCTTCCTCATGAGACCCTCCTTCCTCTCACCTGAAAAACGACAGTGCTCTATCGACGAACTGTTCTGGTTGAGTCTGGCGCTGTCGTTTCCAACTCCCAGCGCCGTTCTTCAGCCGCGGGTTCCGTCCTATGCAAAGTCCATTAGCTGTACAGCCAGTATGAGGTAAGGCGCTTGTGTGAGGATTTATGATGACAGCTGCTGTCTTTACTGGCGCCTTTTTGCCTTTCATGTCGCCGTGACCACCGTTTTTATCTACCTCAGCGTTTTCGTAACAAATTGTAATCAGATGAAGCGTTACAGAGAGAGAGAGAGAGAGAGAGAGAGAGAGAGAGAGAGAGAGAGAGAGAGAGAGAGAGAGAGAGAGTGAGACAGAGAGAGTGTGTGTGTGAGAGAGAGAGAGGCTTTTTTTACAAACTTTTTTTAAAATTAGGAATACAGACTTTAGATTAATTATAAAGTCTAATCTGTCAATCTGTCCCTTAACAAATTAACATAATAAAGAACCTTTAACATCAGTTTGGAAATCATATAAATCTCACACACACATACATCCACACACACACACACACACACACATGCACACACCACCATCATCTTCGTCATTATCTTTAAACAATGTTAAACAACCACCTCAATCCCCATCCCTTCCCCTTTTAATAATAATAAAAATACAAATAATACAAATAATAATAAATAAATAAATACACAAATAAATAAATAATTTTTTTAAATACATGAAACACTGTTATCATATAAAAATACATCACTTTTATAATTATTTTCGCAAATGCCTACATAGTTTATATTTGAAAGAAAAATTGTATCACAATGTTTACACTCCAGAGGGAGAGGGTTCAATACAGCAGCTCCATTAAATGATAGGCTAGTTTTGTATAAATTAAATTAAGGTAGGAGTAATTTATACTTATAAATTCTATGCCCATCAATTGGCTTAGTAAAAACATGTATATGCAGGTGTTTCTCCGTGTGTGATTTTGAACATACGGATAGCTGTATATATAAAATAATTTTTTTAAATGTTTTTGGAGTGGTGATATTCTGATTTGTTTTTCTCATTAGTTGTAATTTCTGTATTTATATTGTATTTTGAGTGCTCTTTTACGAAGACTATTTAGCTTTTTAATTTGCGCGTCACTGGCATTACACCAAATTGTTGATGCATAATTAAAATGAGACCTACAGTGGGCATAGTAAAAAGATTTTAAGGTATCAACCGTAACACAGTGTATAAGTTTATTTAGAAGGAAAAGGTTTATAGAATTGTTTTACAGATACGGTTAATGTGTAACCGCCAGCTAATAGATAGATAGATAGATAGATAGATAGATAGATAGATAGATAGATAGATAGATAGATAGATAGATAGATAGATAGATAGATAGATAGATAGATAGATAGATAGATAGATAGATAGATAGATAGATAGATAGATAGGTACATTACATGATTATTGCTTTAGGTCCAGCGGACTCTTCCGAGCCAAATCAGGACCAAGATAAGTAGGTAGGTAGGTAGGTAGATAGATAGGTAGATTAGATTAGATTAGATTAGATAGATAAGATAAGATAAGATAAGATAAGATAAGATAAGATAAGATAAGATAAGATAAGATAAGATAAGATAAGATAAGATAAGATAAGATAAGATAAGATAAGATAAGATAAGATAGATTTAAAACTTGAACATGAAAGCTACATACGACAGCAACGATATTTTGTGCGCTTCATTTTAATTTGACGGTGAATGTGTTAAAAAAACATTGCGCTTTTGAATTAATCTCCTTCAATTATGTTTGATCTGTTGATGCAGGTTTTGCCTCGGACAGAAAGAAATTGGATCCAGCCTTACGGGGAATTCTGTATAAATAATATCTCCACTTTCTGGAAATTTAGTGCTTTAAATTTCCACTTGCCGCTGTCTTTCTCATTTGTTCTTTCTCATTCCTACTCTATTCTATCAATCTACTATCTTCGCTAGACCTCGATCTACCTTTTTTCTTGAAAACTCTTCCGGAGCAAAACTCCTAATTTGTGTATGGGGTCTGTTGTATATGCTTGGAAGTATTGGACGCGTTCTGCCGAGTGGTCGGTCGCTGGGGTTTCCTATGATGTTGTTGTTTGGCAATGTGGGCGTTTTATATGTTTGTTTTGTTATGTTTTGTGGTGATGTTTGTATTCTGTTTTGGTTTTGTGGCGGTGGTTCGATGGTTTGGAGTGTGACCTCGGCGTCCCCTGCGTGGGATGCCTTGGTTGTACAGTGACCGGCTGGTAAGGTGCCTTCGGTGTTGCCACTGTGGTTGTTTCGGCAGATCTTTTATGCGGATCGGGAGTGAGTCCTCTTTCAGCCGGGTTGTGGTCTTGATTTTGTGGTCCTGATTCGGCTCTTTACAGTCTGGACCCTGTAAGCGATGAATAACTAACTAATCACGACCTGGAGGCCGGCAACTGACCATGTAGGGCCATCTTGATCATGGACCAATGAGGAGAATCCATCTTTCCACTGATATAATAAAGTGATGTCTGGTTTACCTCCCAAAAGACGGTCAGTGCTTTCAGATTGAACTCGTTTTCTCATTGTCTGGACGCGATTGTTGCATAAATCCTTAAATCCAGGAGCATTCAGCTCCAGACAAAATAGAGTCCAAACTGAAATCGGGGGCATAATTATTGTGTGCTACATTCCAGGTCGTTCAGCTCTAGACAAAACAAGGTCCAAGCTGATTACACTATCCTCATCTTTGTGGGTATGAGCTGTAAACATAATCTGCGATGCTACCAGATGTTCCTGATCACAGTGCAAATGTTAAAACTTTACCTAGCGATGCGAACTCTATCAGTCAGGCCTTAAAAGTGCGACGAGAGCTCTATCAGGTATGGCGTAAAGCAAGACGAAGAATGAGATGGGCGATTGGTTATGACGCCATATATAACACTGCCTTGCGTGGGGCCGGGTAGCTTAGTTGGTAGAGCGGCTTACTAGTAACCGAAAGGCACCTGGTTCGAATCCCGGATTGGGCAACGTGTGACCATATTATTTTCCCCTTACCAACTGGTTCGCTGGTGTAAGAATAATGTGACCAGTAGTCGCCTATAGGCTACGCTTCGGTGTCGTGTGACTATAATCTACAGTTACAGACTTCAGTTCTGGCCACGAGTGGAAATGGTTAACGAGTTGATCGGCCTTCATTGTTTGAGCCTGAGTTTATACATAAGCAGCGCCGATTATAATAAATACCAGGCTGCAAATACACAACGTCGAGTGACTCATGTCTCACTTCTGATAGATCCGCATTGAAAACTTTCTTTTTTAACATGCGTATCGCTTCGTCTGACCTGGTGGGGTTTGGAAAATGTATATTATCTTTACATGTAAACAAAGCTGATTTACTGAAAGGCACAGCAGAGTTGAACATGCGCAGCGGTTTATCATGGTTGAGCATTCCCATTATATTCTACAGTACCCCTTGGGGTCATGAGCAATCTTGCCACTGTAGATTGTTCTAACATATGAAGGGAAAAGTGAAAGCCCCAGTTGAAAACCTGTCTTGACTTTGTAGGCATGACCGATTCACTGCGGCAACAGTACCCCCGTTGGGGTGCCGGGGGTTTCAGTATAAATAGTATCCCCACTTTCTGGAAATTTAGTGCTTTAAATTCCCACTGTCGCTGTCTTTCTCATTTGCTCTTTCTCATTCCTGCTCTGTTCTATCAATCTGCTATACTATCGTCTTCTTCGCTATACCAGTCATCTACCTTTTTTCTTGAAAACTCTTCCGGGACAAGACTCCTTGTTCGTGTATGAGGTCTGTTGGATCAGCTTGGGAATGTTGGACGCTTTCTGCCAGGTGGTCACTAGGGCTTCCTATGATGTTATTATTTAGCAATGTAGGCATTTCATATGTATGTGTTTTGTTGATAATTTATAATGATGTTTGTATTCTATTTTGTTTTTGTAAACGGGGGTTCGATTAGTTGGGGTAAAGCCTCAGCCGTCCCCTGCGTGGGATGTCTTTATTGTAAAGTGACTGGTTGGTGGAGGGCATTCAGTTTTCCCACTAGGGTTGTTTCAGCAGATCTTTTATGCGGATTGGGGGTTGTCCGGTCCTGATTTGGCTCGGAAGAGTCCGCTGGACCTAAAGCAACAATTATGTAATGTAATGTTATGTAATATTCTACAGTCGCGTTTTGGTTGAGGCTCTTTAAGCATTGTCTTATTTACTGGATAAGGTAAAGGGAAGAGACAGCAGTGTCTCATCGTAAATATTCCATACACCTTTTGCTATTGCAAATACAACACATTTGGAGTTATTTGGCGCACGAATCACAACTTGGATAAGTAAATAAAGTAATCGAAATGGAACGGAGCGACGAAGCATGAAGCATCTTTCTCCTTCCCTCTTCATCATCATAAGCAGCTGCAGTAGCAGCATCAACGTCGGTGTCGTCGTCATCTTCACCATTATTTGTCATCACTCTACATTTGTTTGTGACGAAATATCGCATTGGAATCTGTCATCGTTAGACACACAACTCGTGTAATTAATGAACATTCCACGGGAAATCATCCTTCTCCCCTTCCCCCCTCTCTCTCACCTCTTCCTTTTTTCATAATTTAATCCATTTCATCATCATCATCATCATCATCATCATCATCATCATCATCATCATCATCATCATCGCCATCATCATCGTCATCATTTCTCAATTTGCGTGTGTGTGCTGATTCATCACGATGGACTTCATCAGTGATAGACAAAACATGTAGGCTACAAATGAGCATTCTCCGGGTCACTATAAAAGCTAACAATCGCCGGTTCACTGATTAATATCGTCCCCTATACGCTTATGTGTCCGGGGACGTTAATCTATTTTAACTAACTAACTAAAATTCACTGATGTGTGGTGTACTCCAATAGGGAGTCAGTATATTAAACAGTCCCCGAATAGACTTATAGCTAGTGCCTTAACACTAAGTTAACAGTCATCTGCGCAAAATAATATTTATCCCTGCCCGTCCGAAACTTACAGATCTCATACATCCCACACACACAATGTACAATAACCTCGGTAAATATTTATCGGTCAAGCCTGTCAGACTGTCGCCTGCATGTTGATGATAGAAACATTCGGTACACATGTGCGATGCAGGAATTAATGACTTGTGAACCGCTACCGATCTGGACTGTACATACAGAGTAAGCTTACCCTGCTTATAAATATTTATCATTTTGTCGCGCAAAATAATCATTTAGTTACTGCACGTGCCTGTGAGAGGTGCAAGCCGTAGTTAGGCTCAATAGAGAACGTGAAAATCGAGTTTTCTGGTCTCGTTATTTGCACCTAGGGCACTCGTCTGTTTGTGAACACGATCAGTTCGTCCGGTCGGGTACTACCGTAATTCGAAATTCCATGGTTTCATACTCAATACTTTGACGTTCTTAACATGATTTTGTCGCCGCTAGCAATTTTATTTACTAAAAGAAATCATTAAGGGTTAGGTTACTTGTAATAATCATATGAATTTGTTAGCACACAATGTATTTGTACTAGAATAAATATATTAGAGGTAAATGTTACCTCTTTTTTTATTTAAAGAACGTGAGTACCAAATCTAAATATAATTATATAATATATAGAGCTAGCTTCTGAAAGTTTGATGCTCACATAATTAAATTAATTTCGTGACACGATACCGTAAGGTAGAATTAAGAAAACATGTTTAACTTTTTGGGGGAAAACAAGTTGGTTCCCGACGGAGAGCGTGTTCCAAAGCCCTTTTTCTTATTTGGCCTTGCTGCTATTTGGTTTGGCGCTAGTGCTATTATGTGCAGGTACCTGGAAAGTTGTGTACAAGAATTAGCTGTGGCAAATATTTATTGGTTATAAATGCATGGTGGCATTAGCGCACTGCTGTAAGCACAAAAATACATCATGACAAATAGAAGAGTGATGAAGACAAAGTGCACGTAATGGAACCAAAGTCAACAGCATGCAATGCCAAATTCTTCTCATCAATTGAAAAAATTGGTTTTTTAGTCTTTCATTTAATTTTTTTTCAGTGT
>CM072511.1:100703318-100914236 GCA_036898135.1 Oncomelania hupensis | reverse complement strand
CGTGTGTGCGGTCATGGGCGCGCTTGCGTTTTAGCGCGCAAAATGACAAGCCCTGCTTCACCCTTTTTCACTATTTCATAACGCCTACTCAAGACTTATATGGAGAGAGGTCATCGCTCAGTGTTAGATGACAGAAAAGGAGTCTTGACTCATATTTGGTGAGATCACAGCTCATAGTCACGGCAAGGATGTCGTGTTTGAAGCGCAGATTTATAGGACAAAGTGTCAGCGGGTCTGGCCTGAATATCTTACACAGCTTGTGACTCTGCACTAGCAATTGGCACAGTCCGCAATGACAACTATTGCTCAGATTTACCTGGATGGGTGACTAACCACAAAGCGAGACTGCGACTGATGAACGTAAGCCTTTTCTTCCAACACCCCAACCTGTAAAGAATGGAGAGGGGGAGAGAGACAGGCAGACAGACAGAGACAGAGGAAGAACTAGCACAAAAACAAGAAGAAGAACAAGAAAACCAAAAAAGGAAGAAGATTTAAGATATCGAGAACCTATCGTTTTCCACTCATAATTATATGAAATGAATATTACAATGCTGTGGGGTGAATGAATACAAAGTTACATGCAAACGGCTTAAGCCTACACAAGATTCATAAGAAATTCTGATCACGTTGACAGTTTTCTAAGGAAAAAGCTGGTGTGCATTTGCATTTCCGGGTTATCGTCAATTTAACATTCATTGCAGTTATCCTGCCAAATAATAGTTCCATGATTGACACACAAGTTCCTTCATTTTAGAACTAGTCTTTTCATTTTTTGCATTTGTTTCATCTTAAGTGATTCCCAGCACAATTACTACTAGTATTACGCTTGCTAGAATTCCCAACAATAAAGCCATTTCAACGGGATTCATAGCTGTAATGAAATATCAATAGAATTCCCAATAAAATACCAACAGAATTATCAAAGCTCGTACAATATCAACGGAATAATCTTCTCTGGGCACGATCTGGTGGCTGCTAAACTCCAGTATACGATAGGTGAGGGAAAGAGAGATATGGCTTTTATCCTGTTCCAGAAATAGGCGGCGGTCGCTCCCAGTCCAATACTACCTGACACGCAGAACATTATTTGTAGGCGCGAATGAGGCGGCTGGTTTCTGGTGTCTGGGGCGCTCGGGGCTTACAGTAGGGAGGGCGCCAGGCAACGGCGGTGGCATTTCATGGCGCTTGCAGGTACGGCCCATCTGTTTACCTACCTCTACTTGTCATTTGCCGCCACTGGTTCCTCCCGATCCACACCTACCGCACCTGGGCCCAGCGTCTGGCGCACGCCGAACATCACCTCAGCTTCCCTTTTCTGAATTCGACGGAGTTCTTTTTTACCAAAGTACCCTGGATGAGTCTGGCTCAAGCTGAGTATTCTTTCCCCCTTCTGAGCTCAGCGTCCTCCGACAACGCTCTTTCTACAAAAACGCATCGGGATGGGTCTGGCAAAAGCCGACTATTACCTTACATCTTCCTGAGCTCAGCTGCTTCTTCTTCATTGTCCTGAGAGGAAGCGTTCTTCCTCATGAGACCCTCCTTCCTCTTATCTGAAAAACGACAGTGCTCTATCGACGAACTGTTCTGGTTGAGTCTGGCGCTGTCGTTTCCAACTCCCAGCGCCGTTCTTCAGCCGCGGGTTCCGTCCTCTGCAAAGTCCATTAGCTGTACAGCCAGTATGAGGTAAGGCGCTTGTGTGAGGATTTATGATGACAGCTGCTGTCTTTACTGGCGCCTTTTTGCCTTTCATGTCGCCGTGACCACCGTTTTTATCTACCTCAGCGTTTTCGTAACAAATTGTAATCAGATGAAGCGTTACAGAGAGACAGAGAGAGAGGAGAGGGAGAGAGAGAGAGAGAGAGAGAGAGAGTGAGAGAGAGAGAGACAGAGAGAGAGTGAGACAGAGAGAGAGTGTGTGAGAGAGAGAGGCTTTTTTTACAAACTTTTTTTTAAATTAGGGATACAGATTTTAGATTAATTATAAAGTCTAATCTGTCAATCTGTCCCTTAACAAATTAATATAATAAAGAACCTTTAACATCAGCTTGGAAATCATATAAATCTCACACACACATACATCCACACACACACACACACACAAATGCACACACCACCATCATCTTCGTCATTATTTTTAAACAATGTTAAACAACCACCTCAATCCCCATCCCTTCCCCTTTTAATAATAATAAAAATACAAATAATACAAATAATAATAAATAAATAAATACACAAATAAATAAATATTTTTTTAAAATACATGAAACACTGTTATCATATAAAAATACATCACTTTTATAATTATTTTCGCAAATGCCTACATAGTTTATATTTGAACGAAAAATTGTATCACAATGTTTACACTCCAGAGGGAGAGAGTTCCATACAGCAGCTCCATTAAATGATAGGCTAGTTTTGTATAAATTAAATTAAGGTAGGAGTAATTTATACTTATAAATTCTATGCCCATCAATTGGCTTAGTAAAAACATGTATATGCAGGTGTTTCTCCGTGTGTGATTTTGAACATACGGATAGCTGTATATATAAAATAATTTTTTTTATATGTTTTTGGAGTGGTGATATTCTGATTTGTTTTTCTCATTAGTTGTAATGTCTGTATTTATATTGTCTGTATTTATACGGTATTTTGAGTGCTCTTTTACGAAGACTATTTAGCTTTTTAATTTGCGCGTCACTGGCATTACACCAAATTGTTGATGCATAATTAAAATGAGACCTACAGTGGGCATAGTAAAAAGATTTTAAGGTATCAACCGTAACACAGTGTATAAGTTTATTTAGAACGAAAAGGTTTTTTAGAATTGTTTTACAGATACGGTTAATGTGTAACCGCCAGATAGATAGATAGATAGATAGATAGATAGATAGATAGATAGATAGATAGATAGATAGATAGATAGATAGATAGATAGATAGATAGATAGATAGATAGATAGATAGATAGATAGATAGATAGATAGATAGATAGATAGATAGATAGATAGATAGATAGATAGATAGATAGATAGATAGATAGATAGATAGATAGATAGATAGATAGATAGATAGATAGATAGATAGATAGATAGATAGATAGATAGATAGATAGATAGATAGATAGATAGATAGATTAGATAGATAGATAGATAGATAGATAGATAGATAGATAGATAGATAGATAGATAGATAGATAGATAGATAGATAGATAGATAGATAGATAGATAGATAGATAGATAGATAGATAGATAAGATAAGATAAGATAGATAGATAGATAGATAGATAGATAGATAGATAGATAGATAGATAGATAGATAGATAGATAGATAGATAGATAGATAGATAGATAGATAGATAGATAGATAGGTACATTACATGATTATTGCTTTAGGTCCAGCGGACTCTTCCGAGCCAAATCAGGACCAAGATAAGTAGGTAGGTAGGTAGGTAGATTAGATAAGATAAGATAAGATAAGATAAGATAAGATAAGATAAGATAAGATAAGATAAGATAAGATAAGATAAGATAAGATAAGATAAGATAAGATAAGATAAGATAAGATAAGATAGATTTAAAACTTGAACATGAAAGCTACATACGACAGCAACTATATTTTGTGCGCTTCATTTTAATTTGATGGTGAATGTGTTAAAAAAACATTGCGCTTTTGAATTAATCTCCTTCAATTATGTTTGATCTGTTGATTCAGGTTTTGCCTCGGACAGAAAGAAGTTGGATCCAGAGCCTTACGGGGAATTCTGTATAAATAATATCCCCACTTTCTGGAAATTTAGTGCTTTAAATTTCCACTTGCCGCTGTCTTTCTCATTTGTTCTTTCTCATTCCTACTCTATTCTATCAATCTACTATCTTCGCTAGACCTCGATCTACCTTTTTTCTTGAAAACTCTTCCGGAGCAAAACTCCTCATTTGTGTATGGGGTCTGTTGTATATGCTTGGAAGTATTGGACGCTTTCTGCCGAGTGGTCGGTCGCTGGGGTTTCCTATGATGTTATTGTTTGGCAATGTGGGCGTTTTATATGTTTGTTTTGTTGTTTTGTGGTGATGTTTGTATTCTGTTTTGTTTTTGTGGCGGTGGTTCGATGGTTTGGAGTGTGACCTCGGCGTCCCCTGCGTGGGATGCCTTGGTTGTACAGTGACCGGCTGGTAGGGTGCCTTCGGTGTTGCCACTGTGGTTGTTTCGGCAGATCTTTTATGCGGATCGGGAGTGAGTCCTCTTTCAGCCGGGTTGTGGTCTGGATTTTGTGGTCCTGATTCGGCTCTTTACAGTCTGGACCCTGTTAGCGATGAATAACTAAATAATCACGACCTGGAGGCCGGCAACTGACCATGTAGGGCCATCTTGATCATGGACCAATGAGGAGAATCCATCTTTCCACTGATATAATAAAGTGATGTCTGGTTTACCTCCCAAAAGACGGTCAGTGCTTTCAGATTGAACTCGTTTTCTTATTGTCTGAACGCGATTGTTGCATAAATCCTTAAATCCAGGAGCATTCAGTTCCAGACAAAATAGAGTCCAAACTGATTACACCGTCCCAATAATCGGGGGCATAATTATTGTATGCTACATTCCAGGTCGTTCAGCTCTAGACAAAACAAGGTCCAAGCTGATTACACTATCCTCATCATCGTGGGTATGAGCGGTAAACATAATCTGCGATGATACCAGATGTTCCTGATCACAGTGCAAACGTTAAAACTTTACCTAGCGATGCGAGCTCTATCAGTCAGGCCTTAAAAGTGCGACGAGAGCTCTATCATGTATGGCGTAAAGCAAGACGAAGAATGAGATGGGCGGTTGGTTATGACGCCATATATAACACTGCCTTGCGTGGGGCCGGGTAGCTTAGTTGGTAGAGCGGCTTACTAGTAACCGAAAGGCACCTGGTTCGAATCCCGGATTGGGCAACGTGTGACCATATTATTTTCCCCTTACCAACTGGTTCGCTGGTGTAAGAATAATGTGACCAGTAGTCGCCTATAGGTTACGCTTCGGTGTCGTGTGACTATAATCTACAGTTACAGACTTCAGTTCTGGCCACGAGTGGAAATGGTTAACGAGTTGATCGGCCTTCATTGTTTGAGCCTGAGTTTATACATAAGCAGAGCCGATTATAATAAATACCAGGCTGCGAATACGACTGGTATGTCAGTAGTGACGACGCCCTGCTCTTCCACAACGTCGAGTGACTCATGTCTCACTTCTGATAGATCCGCATTGAAAACTTCTTCTTCTTTTTTTAACACGCGTATTGCTTCGCCTGACCTGGTGGGGTTTGTAAAATGCATATTATCTTTACATGTAAACAAAGCTGATTTACTGAAAGGCACAGCAGAGTTGAACATGCGCAGCGGTTTATCATGGTTGAACATTCCCATTATATTCTACAGCCGTGTTTTGGTTGAGGCTCTTTAAGCATTGTCTTATTTACTGGATGAGGTAAAGGGAAGAGACAGCAGTGTCTCATCGTAAATATTCCATACACCTTTTGTTATTGCAAATACAACACATATGGAGTTATTTGGCGCACGAATCACAACTTGGATAAGTAAATAAAGTAATCGAAATGGAACGGAGCGACGAATCATGAAGCATCTTTCTCCTTCCCTCTTCATCATCATAAGCAGCTGCAGTAGCAGCATCAACGTCGGTGTCGTCGACATCTTCACCATTATTTGTCATCACTCTACATTTGTTTGTGACGAAATATCGCATTGGAATCTGTCATCGTTAGACACACAACTCGTGTAATTAATGAACATTCCACGGAAAATCCTCCTTCTCCCCTTCCCCCTCTCTCTCACCTCTTCCTTTTCTTCATAATTTAATCCATTCATCATCATCATCATCATCATCATCATCATCATCATCAACAACATCGTCATCATTTCTCAATTTGCGTGTGTGTGCTGATTTATCACGATGGACTTCATCAGTGATAGACAAATAACATGTAGGCTACAAATGAGCATTCTCCGGGTCACTATAAAAGCTAACAATCGCCGGTTCACTGATCTGTGGTGTACTCCTATAGGGTTACTTAAAATTTAAAAAAAACACTGGACTGCGGCAGTTTATCCTGCATGCGCTAAGTCAGTATATTAAACAGTCCCCGAATAGACTTATAGCTAGTGCCTTAACAGTCATCTACGCAAAATAATATTTATCCCTGCCCGTCCGAAACTTACAGATCTCATACATCCCGCACACACAATGTACAATAACCTCGGTAAATATTTATCGGTCAAGCCTGTCAGACTGTCGCCTGCATGTTGATGATAGAAACATTCTGTACACATGTGGCGATGCAGGAATTAATGACTTGTGAACCGCTACCGATCTGGACTGTACGTATAGAGTAAGCTTACCCTGAGACAGGACCATCAGTCTACATTCCAAAGTAAGACTGCTGCGCTCCCTTGTCATCTCCATCTTCCTATATGCTTGTGAATCATGGACCCTCACAGCAGATCTCCAACGAAGAATACAAAGCATGGAGATGAGGTGCTACAGAAGACTTCTGGGCATTTCCTATACCCAACACATCACCAACGACGAAGTCCGACAGACCATCACACAAGCTATTGGACAACACGATGACCTGCTCACAGTGGTGAAGAAACGGAAACTCTGATGGTATGGCCACGTCACCAGATCATCAGGTCTTGCAAAGACTATTCTGCAAGGCACAGTGCAAGGAGGTAGAAGAAGAGGGAGACCGAAAAAGAGGTGGGAGGACAACATTCGAGAATGGACTGGTTTGATACTGAGCGAAGCCATCAGGGCTGCTGAGGACAGAGAAAGATGGAGTATGCTGGTTGGACGATCATCTGTGGTGCCCCTACGACCTCTGGGTTACGGGACGGGATAGGGATAGGACCCTGCTTATAAATATTTATCATTTGTCGCGCAAAATAATCATTTAGTTACTGCACGTGCCTGTGAGAGGTGCAAGCCGTAGTTAGGCTCAATAGAGAACGTGAAAATCAAGTTTTCTGGTCTCACTATTTGCACCTAGGTCACTCGTCTGTTTGTGAACACGATCAGTTCGTCGGGCACTACCGTAATTCGAAATTCCATGGTTTCATACTCAATACTTTGATGTTCTTAACATGATTTTGTCGCCGCTAGCAATTTTATTTACTAAAAGAAATCATGAAGGGTTAGGTTAATATAATAATCTATGAATTTGTTAGCACACAATGTATTTGTAATAGAATAAATATATTAGAGGTAAATGTTACCTCTTTTTTATTTAAAGAACGTGAGTACCAAATCTAAATATAATTATATTATATATAGAGCTAGCTTCTGAAAGTTTGATGCTCACATAATTAAATTAATTTCGTGACACGATACCGTAAGGTAGAATTAAGAAAACATGTTTAATTTTTGGGGGGAAAACTAGTTGGTTCCCGAAGGAGAGCGTGTTCCAAAGCCCTTTTTCTTATTTGGCCTTGCTGCTATTTGGTTTGGCGCTAGTGCTATTATGTGCAGGTACCTGGAAAGTTGTGTACAAGAATTAGCTGTGGCAAATATTTATTGGTTATAAATGCATGGTGGCATTAGCGCACTGCTGTAAGCACAAAAATACATCATGACAAATAGAAGAGTGATGAAGACAAAGTGCACGTAATGGAACCAAAGTCAACAGCATGCAATGCCAAATTCTTCTCATCAATTGAAAAATTGTTTTTTTAGTCTTTCATTAAAAAAAATTTTCAATGTGCTGATTTGTTTTATGTGTGTGGGTGGGAAGTGGAGGGGGTAGAGGGGCTTTGATTTGCTGAGCGCATTATGACTTTATTCTAAGGGAGATAGGCCATTTACTCTTATAGCAGACGACTTTTTGAATAGTCCTTCTTCTTCTTCCTCTTCTTCCTCTTCTTCTTCCTGTAATGTCCATCTGTTATACTCGACAATTACTGACATATTACGGGGTTATTGTGTAGTACTGCGATGTGGAAGGCAAAATAAAAAATAAAAAATAGAGAGAGCACCTAACAGAAATATAATGATTATAGTGCCTAACTGAAATGAAATAGGCAGCCACTGGATATGGAGCTGCAGAAGGAGTGAGTTATCCTAAAGCCCCAGGGCATCTTAATGATGCACCAGACCAACAAATCGCTGCTGCTTTTTAAAAAAAAAAAGATTACTTTTTCAGTTCGTGGGGCTTAAGTTGGTTTCAACACCCTCGCCGTGAAGGTGACGAAGGTGGGGGACTGAGCATTAAATTTTGTGAAAGGGAGGAAGTTCCAGTCACGGATGACACGAGGGAAAAAAAGCTGTTGATGCGGTAAGACGGACATAAAGTTCAGCTTCAATGTTCGCAAATATTAGACACGAAAAGATGCTTGATCTCTGCACGCATCACTACTGCCAACATCTCTCTCTCTCTCTCTCTCTCTCTCTCTCTCTCTCTCTCTCTCTCTCTCTCTCTCTCTCTCTCTCTCTCTCTCTCTCTCTCTCTCTCTCACGTTGAGCAATGATTCGTGGAAAATTACAATATTCAAATCACCCTCATCCTCCTCAACATTATCAACATAATCAACAGCAACAACAACATTATCATCACCATCATCATCATCATTATCATCATCATCATCATCATCACCATCATCATCTTCCTCATTATCCTCATCATCATGTTGCACCTTAACCTTCTTCTTGGTCTTCTCTTCCTCTGTACGTCCCTCTCTCTCTCTCTCTCTCTCTCTCCCTCTTTCTCTCTCTCTCCAACAGATTAGAATTTAATAAAGGAATTTTCAGTCACAATATCCTTTCTGGTAATGCATTCTCCTATCTTTCTTTCCTTTTTTCTAGGAAAACTGCCAGATTTTCTTCTAAACTAAATATCCCATTTCAAAGAATTGATATGTTTAAAAAACCAGTCTGTCATATTCAGGTTCCACTTTATGGAATAACTTTCCAGAAGTTCTCCGCAATGCAATCTCTAAATAAACATCGTTTAGAAAAAATCTTTTACAGCACATTAAAATTAGTTAATTATTATTTTGTTAGAAAATCTACATTCATAACTTTCATTAGATTGTTTTACATAAGGTGTGAGTGTGTGTGGAGGGGGGGAGGGAGGAGGAGATTATGTGTGTGTGTGGGGTGGGTGGGTGTGTGTGTGTGTGTGTGTGTGTTTGTGTGAGCGCGTGCGCAAATCATGATTATATTGTTACGTTATGATTTTTTTTGTTTTAATTATATTGTTACATTAGGATTTTTGTTCTTTTAAAGTTATACTAATTGTTATTGTTACAAGCCCCAATTAAGGGCTAAATGTAAAAAAACAACCAATCACTCAGTGCTTACTCTTATACCCTTGTTAAATAAAATTGTTATCTTGTCTTAACTTATCTTATCTCATCTTATCTCCTCCCTTCTCTCTCCTTTTCTCTCCACTACATACTACTACTTTTTTTCTTTTATCTCCCGTGTTTTCCGTCCCAGACGCCGCAGATCGAATAGGCAGCTGTAATACACACAGATCCATCTTCTCTTTTCTGCAGCGGCACTTTTTCCTCCAGGTCTCTTGGGGCGCCAGTCCCCAGGAAGATGGACGAGGGTGACGTAATTTTTGGCGCGCCGCCTGGTCGTCCTGAAAGCGTCCTTGACCAAGAATCGCCAACCTGGGTCACCCAGTTTGGGAGTGTACTGCGGAAATCCACGTCTCGCGATGCTGACTTGCAAGTAAACATGCCCATCATCTATCTCTTCCACTATCCACCATAATCCACCGTGATAATAAAAAGTTATTATATATATATATATATATATATATATATATATATATATATATATATATATATATATATATATATATATATATATATATATATATATATATATATATATATATATATATATATATATATATATATATATATATATATATATATATATATATATATATATATATATATATATACCATGACGTAGCCGTTCTTGGATCTTTGATATATATTCTTTCAGATCAATGACAATAAGTAGGCTAATGTGAATCGTACTGTATGTAATGTAATTATCATAGACTGTGTTATGCCTGATCAAAATGCCGAACATAACAAAAGAAAGAGGTGTCAGAATATCACAGGGATATTGTCTTCAATCACGCCACATTCCAATAAATAAGACAACACAGCGAGACAAATATCCTACAAACAAGACATTCAATCACGTCACACTGTTTCCCTTTTCTTCTGCTTGCCCATCGCTTCTTCTTATTCCTCCTAGATCCTCCTCTCCCCTCCCTCTCGTACCCACTTCGATTTCTGTAGTATATCCGTTTACTCTCTCTTCCTCCCTGTCTAGCTTCAAGGAATGTGGACAACTTTTTTTTTCTTTTTCTTTCTCCTCTTCGTCTTCTTCTTCTTCTTCGTTTTCTTCTTCTTGACATCTTGAAAAAAAATCGACTCAAGTAAGGAAGAATTCTATGTTTTTCTTATTCCTGAAACGATTAGGCTACTTTGGGATTGGATTATTTTTTAAATGCTAACATTTTCAACACACACACACATATTCACGCTCACACACACACACACACACACACACACACGCACACACACATCCATACTTGCAATTCATCACAACTGGGTTATTTAAGAATGTAGGAATCGGAAAGTGATTTTTTGACGGAAAGAACGCAAACTTCTTCTTCAAATGTAAGAATCTAAGTCAAAATTGGCTCTTTCCGTCTAAAAAGTTGTTACTTAGTTCGTCTCCCATGGGCGACGAAATAGGTCGACTTTTCTTCAAAATTTCTCCGAAAATTGACTGTATTTTCTCCGTCCCGGATAGAGCACTCCTCTGTACTTAAAACACTCTTATGCACTACAACTGCACTCCCATGCACTAAAAGGGCACTCCCGCGCACTTAGAAAAAAAGTGGGGTCCTGGAAAAAAAAGTGGGTTCCAAGCAAATGAACCCATTTGTTACTAAGAAAGACAAGGTCTGCTACCCATTTGTGCGCTTTTGTGGGTACACACACACACACACAGATCACATCTCTTAATAAACGTTGTCTAATGTGAAGTGCCTGCAACAGTGTTAGTGAAGAGAAAGCCATGAAGTTGCCTAACAATTCTTTACGGCGAGGGTGATCTCAAACTTCAGTAAGAGAGTGAGGAAGCTAACTTGCAAAGACAGTGACCACCTATGATCGGGATGCGCGCTAAGCCACGCATGTATGGTTGGTTAACCGACATCGTAGCTGGATAGAGATGTCAGTTAATGAACTAGCAGAGCAAGTGCGCTTCGCGAAGATCCAGCGTTGAGGCAACGAACGAACAAAAATCACAGTCTTGTCTGCGATGAAATAGAAACCGAGAATCAATGGTCATGTAAACATTTCAAAGAAGCCCTATTTCAGCTTATCCCTACTACTCAGTCAATTAATCAAAGATGGTGGAGTCCATCCACCGTATTTTATATGGTTTGACCTAGCAATACGAGACTGTGATTGGTTTTTAAAATATACGATCTTAGCAGCACACTGCTGAATCTGGATCCTACAAAAGGAATTACAACTATGTCTAGACAACAAACACGCCTAAGTAATAACTCATGTTTACAGCGCATGGTCGGCATAACATACTACAGCAATCTGTCAATAGAGTTTGGTCACACTGATCATCAGGACTCATCCTTCAGCGCAGCGTCAACTGGGATTGAAGATTCTGTGGTTGTGCGAGTCCGCTGGATATTCTGTTGCTTTTCATCGGCTAGGGTGCATGCACCAAGCGCCTGGAAAGTTTTACTGTTTTGACGAAGTGGGCGAAAGAAGTGGAGGATGACAATGATAATTATTATTATAGCTTTCTCTCTCCTCCACTACACGTTCGCGCTTGCAATGTCATTTATTGAAGGACTATAACAGCAGAAATATTGTCGACAAAATTGTAGTACTTCAGTTTAGAGATAAACCGATAGATTCGAATAAACTTGACGTTAATTCCCTAGTTATCTAAAGTCCACATGTGGTAAATTTCCTTCAGACAGTCACGCAGACAATCCCTCCAGATAATATCTAACCGACTTAACAAACTAGACTGTAGTTAGCTTACTTCACAAAAATGACCAGAGTCCCTTGCTTGTTAACTAGCCATAAGACGCTTATCTCTATGGGATCTATCGTACACCCGACTCTGACATTCCAAGTTAAGACATAACTGCACCTGTCCCATAAATAAGATAGGTGAGAGAAATATTCAAATAAAAACGAAGGATCCCGTATATGCGAGATTAACTAACACGAGAGTTAAACGATTGGTCGAAGAACTTAGAACCCTGCATATCCTTGGTACCCCAATGTTAGCTTTTCAATCGAATACTAACTACAAAGCCGCGAGGGTCAAACCAAAGGAACAAACTGCAGTGTCCGTTTATCTCCACCTCATCGAGAAAGTGCTAGAGACTAAAAGACGGTTCATGAATCCCAGAGACTAGAAGTAAGTTAACACCAGTAGTTTTGATACGTGTATGTTTATATATATATATATATTATATTGATTGCCATTTATTAATAATATGTTTATGATATATATATAGTTACAGAAACCGATTATTGTTTCTGAGATATTGTGCATTTGGATTGATGTATCTTAGCCTTAAGATTCGGATCGAAGTGTGCATATGGAAACCCTGCAGGTGTCTGATGCTATGGACTCCTTGCAGAGGGGACCGCATACTCATATCTGAAGAGAATATTGTAGCCAGAGTTCTGACTTTTGCAGTTCAGCTCTGGGACGGTTTGTGGAGACAAACGCATGACGCTTGCTCCCGTAGTACAGAAGAAGAACAACCTAGATTCTACCTCTCCACGTCCGAACCCCGCCGCTACCCGACTCACCAGATAAACCTGAGAGGCCAGACCCCTCAGACGGACTCCAGAGTACACCGACGCGTTACAGCTAAGTCGCCCACAAATGCAACTGAGATATAACCCTCGAGAAACATAGTCGACTACTCGAACATTTATTAGACTACGAAACTCCGAATCGTAGAATAGCTTAGCAAATGATGAAGAAGACCTGCTGAAATATATACCCAGTACATCGAACTATACTACTCAAAATAATACAAGGGCCACTTGGACATATGGGTCTCTATTTAAATCAGAAACACGAATTCAATTCATTAGTTCATCATATTTAATTGCAATCATTTCTGCATCAATAACAAAAAAGATTTTAGACATCAGTCGCTTAAAATTCGAGTAAATTCAATTTAACTGGACATACCCCTCATTTACAAAATCAAAACTTTAGAAACCAAAAATCTATAGACTCAGTATCGGGTGTGGCCACCGTTTGCATCAATGCAGTCTTGGCATCGTTGTCTCATGGACCGTATCAAGTTATGGAGGATGTTTCCTGGGATGGCCAACCACTCTTGCTGGAGAACTTGGGCCAGAACTTCAAGGTTAGCTCCTGGAGGGAGGTTTGCCCGTGTCTGCCGACCCAAGACATCCCACACATGTTCTATGGGGTTCAAATCGGGTGATAGAGCCGGCCAATCCATCCTTATGACGTGCTGTTGCTGCAGGAAGTCATTGACGATACGCGCTCGGTGGGGTCTGGCATTATCGTCCTGTAGTATGGCACCTTCCCCAATGGCCCGCAGAGCTGGGAGAACCCTAGGTTGTAGGACGTCATCCCTGTAGCCAATACCGTTTAAGTTGCCATGAATTTGGAGCAGGGGTGTTCTGAAGTTTAATGCGAAGCCACCCCACATTATGACAGATCCACTACCAAAGCGGTCATGCTCGCGCACCGTCGCATCAGCAAAACGCTCCCGTGGACGCCTCCAAACAGTCACTTGACGGTCGTTGAAAGACAAGGAGAACCAAGACTCGTCTGTAAAGAGCACACTTGACCAATGTTGCCTAGGCCTCACCAAATGACGACGAGCCCAGGCCAAACGCGCTGCACGGTGAGCTGGGGTGAGCAAAGGCCGTACTGCTGGTCGTCTTGATCGCAGGTTTGCCTCGTGTAGACGGTTGCAAATTGTCTGGTCGCTGACGTTAACATTGCTGGCTGCGTGAAGCTGTCTTCTGATGGTGTTTGCTGTAGCGGACCTCATCCTCAGAGCTGACAGGGTGATGAAATGGTCTTGTCTTGCAGTGGTAACGCGGGGGCGTCCGGACTTTCTTGGTTCTTGGATGCTTCCAGTGTTGTTAAAGCGCTCCCGCAGCCTTTGGACAACGGAGTGGGACACTCCCAGCCGCCTGCCAACTTCTCTCACCCCCACCCCTTCCTGAATCCATGCAATAGCTCTGCCTCTATCCGCATCAGTCAATCGTCGCCTTGGGGACATGGTTAGAAAAGCAGCAAAGGCGCTGCCATTTATACCCAGAAAAAAGCGCCGATTGTTGAACTGAACTCAGAAAATGCAAGCCTTTCGCGTGCAAATCATTTTTTAATGTTGAAAATTTTGCTTTATTAGCAAGACAACAGTAAATTAGGGTCATTTTTTTTTTGGTAAAAATTGGGTTTGTTTTTCAACTCAGTGCAGAAAGTTCAAAACTCACACATGTGATTACTTGTTAGTATAAGATTGTCTTGAATGTTACTGTACAGGATAAGTTTTGAAATAAGCAATATAAGCGATATTATTGATAGCAGCAAAAAATAATTAAACTAAATAAAATATGAAGGTCATGCATTGAGCTTCACCATTTCTTGAACCCTTTCTTGCGCTGTATCTAAAAATTGGCTGAGCGGATTTTGATAATATTTTGCTTACACATAGTTCAGATACTGATCTATCATTCCAGGTCTACCTTTTACCGATGTAAAATTACAGTGCCAAGAAAATTAACACTTTCGAAAATATTTATTTGTCAGCTATGTGTGTGTTTGCCAGATACAGCAATCTGATACTGGCAAAAACGCTTGGTCTCCACCAAATATCCAGACGATGGACCTGGCACAGTCCAAAGCAGGGAGCATCACAACCAGATTGACTGCATTATGGTCAAGACACGCTTCAGATCAAGCGTCAACATTGCCAGTACACGCACTTTTCCAGTAGCAAACATCGGAAGCGACCACGATCTCGTGATGATGTCTTTCCGGCTCCACTTTTAGAGAGCAAACACAGCGAGGGTTGCGGAGAACAGATAAAGATGGAATGTGCTGGTTATGCCCCAACGACTTTCGGGTTACGGGTTAGGATAGGATAATCTGGAAATATATTTGAATGGCTTGCCATCTTAGTAGTAGTAGTAGTAGTAGTAGTAGTAGTAGTAGTAGTAGTAGTAGTAGTAGTAGTAGTAGTAGTAGTAGTAGTAGTAGTAGTAGTAGTAACCCTGCCAATCTTACCAGGTAATTACCTTTATTATAAGACTGGTCTATAAATACGAAATGGTCAGCTTTGGACAGTCATCCATGTCATCCACCCGATTTTGTACTCTTCAGAAAGTACTCACCTACCACATGCTGTCCACTGCGGCCGTACTATGCAGTTTCTCAAGTATTCTTACAGACTCGTCCTCTCCTATCCTATCCTATCCTGTCCCGTAACCCTGAGGTCGTAGGGGCACCACAGATGATCGTTTAACCAGTATACTCCATCTTTCTCTGTCTTCAGCAGCCCTGATGGCTTCGCTCAGTGTCAAACCAGTCCATTCTCGAATGTTGTCCTCCCACCTCTTTTTCGGTCTCCCTCTTCTTCTACCTCCTTGCACTGTGCCTTGCAGAATAGTCTTTGCAAGGCCTGATGATCTGGTGACGTGGCCATACCATCGGAGTTTCCGTTTCTTCACCACTGTGAGCAGGTCATCGTGTTGTCCAATGGCTTGTGTGATGGTCTGTCGGACTTCGTCTGATACAATGGCTCCTAAATATTTGAAGCTATGCACTGTGTTGAGGGATTGGCCTTGGACTTTGATGTCCGCGTTGATGCCATTGGTGTTATTGGTCATCATTTTGGTCTTCTCTGCACTTATTTCCATTCCATAAGCCCTGGAGGTGATGTCAAGCCTCTGTACCAGCTGTTCAAGTTCTTGTTCCTCTCCAGCCAATCCATCAATGTCATCCGCAAAACGAAGATTGAAGATTGCTCTACCCCTATGCTGACTGTGCCTTCATGATCTGCAAGAGCATCTGACATGATGCGCTCTAGGAAGATGTTGAAGAGTGTTGGAGAGAGTAGGCATCCTTGACGCACACCGATTGTTTTTCTGAACCAGTTCCCGATGGCGCTGTTGTGGAGGACTGCACTGGTAGCCATGGCATACAGGCTTTTGATGACTTCAATAATTGTAGGGATGATGTTGTGCACTTTCATTATTGCCCATAGAGCTGCATGCCAGACTCGGTCAAACGCCTTCTTGAAGTCAATGAACACATGATATAGATGTTGGTGTTGTAGGTATTTCTCACAGATTATTCTGAGGTTGAAAATCTGTTCAGTGGTACTTCGCCCTGCCCTGAATCCTGCTTGTTCTTCAGCTATGATTTGTTCAGCTTGGGGTTTCAACCTGTTGAGTATTATTTTCAGGAGGACCTTGCTGGGATGGCTGATGAGGCTGATGGTGCGGTAATTTTCACACTCCTGAAGGTTACCTTTTTTGGGAAGAGTGATGACAAGCGACTGGGTCCATAGTATATGCCACTCCCCACTCTGCCAGATCTTGTTACAGATAATGGTGAGGGCATCAATCATTGCTTCTCCTCCTGCTTGTAACAGTTTCGCGGGTATGTTGTCCACTCCTGCTGACTTTCCTTTCTTTAGCGATTGCACTGCTGCCTCAACTTCTTTCCGGAGAATTGGGAGGATTTCTTTTTTTTCTGTTCTCGGGACATGCTAGAATTGATGGGTCTCCATTTGGGGTATGGTTGTAAAGGTCAGAGCAGTACTCTGTCCATCTGTCCAAGACTTCTTGTTCTTCTGTAAGGCATATGCCAGACTTGCTTTGGATCGTGGAGACTTTGGGCTGTTTGACCCTTGTCAGCCGCATCACAGTCTGGTAGGCCTTCTTGCTGTTGTTCTTGTTCAGACTGTTCTCTATTTCCTGGCATTGTTCTTCTATCCATTTCTCCTTTGCTGTGCGCATGCCTTTTCGGATGTCATTGTTGATTTTTCGGTAGACATCAGATCCCTGCGAGGTGTTCTTTTTCTTTTTTTTTTTCTTTTTATCTCTCTTCGTTTATCACACAGATCCAAAAGTTCAGGTGTGATCCACGGCTTCTTCTTTGGTCGGTGCTTGCCAAGGATCTCAGTGGCGGCATCTGTCACAGCTGAGTTGAAGGTGGTGGTCATGGTGTTGACATCTACTTCACCAGCCCCCAAAATGAGCAGTGGTGCAAATTTCCCTCCAATTGTGGCCTGAAATAGTTCTGCCACCTCCGGGTCTTGCAGTTTGTCCAGTTCGATCTTCAGTCTAGTGCACTTTGCTGTATTTACTCTCTTCAAGTGGAGCCGGAAAGACATCATCACGAGATCGTGGTCACTTCCGATGTATGCTCCTGGAAAAGTGCGTGTCCTGCAATGTTGATGCTTGATCTGAAGCGTCTTGACCATGATGTAGTCTATTTGGTTGTGATGCTCCCCGCCGGGACTGTGCCATGTCCATCGTCTGGAATTTGTGTGGAGACCAAGAGTGTTTGCTAATACCAGATTGTTGTATCTGGCAAACTCCAAGAGTCTCAGACCCCTGTCATTTGTCTCGTTGTTGCAGTGGGGTCCACATGTGTCTCCCCAGTTGTGGTGCGCATCTTGGCCAACCTTGGCATTCCAGTCGCCTTGCAATATGACTATGTCCTTCTTCGGTCAAGGACCGCCTGTAGATTTTCATAAAAATCCTCCACTTCGCTGTCGTCATAGTCTGATGTTGGGGCATAGGCCTGGATGATGGTGATGTTGAAAGGGGCTGCTCTCAGGCGGATGGTAATGAGTCTACTGGAGACTGGGCGGCAACCCATGACAGTGGCTAGTATGTTCTTGTGGACCAAGAATCCAACACTGTGTTCGTGCCTGTCATCTCGACCGCTGAAATAGAGCTTGTGGCCTTTGTCGGTCGTTGTTTCACCTAGGCCTTTCCAGCTCAGTTCGCTGATGCCTAGAACGTTCCATCGATAGTGGTCCAACTGGTGGGCCAGTTCTTCTAATTTTCCTTCCGCAGTTAGGGTCCTGACATTCCAGGTTCCTATGACGATGTTTTTCTCGTACGGATCTTGCTAAATTGTCCATCAGTAGCATTATTAACACCTCCGTCCTGGTGGCCAACGGAAGGCGCGGTCCTTGTGCCGGGCGACGACCGATCCGGTATGGAATTAGTGGATAGTGTCATAATGTAGTGTGTCTTGGGCAAAAAAGACCTGGCGGTGCCCAATCTTCTCCAGGCTGTTGGCCACAGCCGAAATCCACGAATACAGTGTGGCTCGCCTTGGCCCTGAGCACGTGGTCATTAAACCTGTAGTAACAGTGAGGTTCCTCCGCCCTGGCTGGTGACTTCTGTGTAGAAGACTTTTGCCCAGTGATGCCGTGCTAACATCACCCCTGTTAGTCGCCTCTTACGACACGCCGGGAAACGTTGAGTCTATTCTATTTAATGCCCGAACCCATCATGATCATTGTGACGTGGGGTTTATTGTTGCTGGGCTGTGCACAATGGAATGCTGTAACCCTCTCGTCTTATTCTATGGGGACCGCTAGTGAATCACCCTGTGAATTACCTTAATACATTTATTTGTTTAGCTCGGTCTGTGTTTAGGCTGGGGTACAGAGATAGATAGAAAAATGGTAAAAGATCACTGTCACACTAGCTTCCACACAGCTATGAATCATATGTAGTCCAGCCACTTGATAACAGTAAAAATCACACATTTATTTCTTCTACTCTATACACGATCTTTGATGTACGAAACTAACTTAAAAGTTCAAAAGTCAATGCGAATAATTCGCTCGCTGATAGTCTAGGCAGCTACTTTCTCATCATCGGGCACTGGATATTTTCTGCCCTAATGGTCAGATCTTGACGAGTGGACTACTGTGGTCCTGTTTATACAGAATTTTAGTGCACAGTTTCTTGTTGCACTTAACTGTGGGGTTGAAGCGCTGCGTTGATGTCGCTTCTACGACACGCTGCGTTGTCGTTGAGTCTTTGACTGTGTGGTTCGACGGTTGGGCTATCTGCGCTCAATGCTGTAGATGCCTCGGCAGCCAACTGTAAGCGTCGACGTGGTTGTTGTCGTTTGCTGAGTTGGGCTCACAATATAATAATAATAATAATAACGGGTTTTTATATAGCGGATACTCCAGCCTATGACCAGACTCACCACGCTTTACATAGTCATTACATATAAGTACATGCACTCGATAAAACATCGCTTTCGCTACAATACACCAAAAGACAGAACAGTACAAATTATTTACACTTATGTACACAAATTACAAATTTACAACTATGTACACAAATAACAGAACAGACAAATAGAATAGCAAAAACATATTCACAGCTATTTATATGCCCGGTTAGGCCCAGGAGGAAAGACAGTATAAATATGTACAGCCGTGTATACACTTACGGATCAGACAGAGACAAAGAGGAGAGAATGGCAGCGGGATACAGATCATTCTGAATAGTGAAGTTTGAAGAGGTGGGTTTTGAGGGCCTTTTTGAATGCTTGTGATGATTGTATGTTGCGAATATGGGAGGGAAGGGAGTTCCACTGCTTAGGTGCGGAGTAAGCGAATGCACGTTGGCCGTATGTCTTAGTGCGGGTGGCGGGAACCTTGAGTGTGCGAGTGTCAGCAGAAGATCTTAAAGTGCGTGAGGGGGAATAGACAGACAGTAGATCAGCAAGGTAGGAGGGACAAGAATCTGTGAAGAAGTTGTGACAGAGAACAGAGAGTTTGTACTCTATGCGTGCTTGCACAGGAAGCCAGTGAAGGGAATGTAGTAGAGGTGTGATGTGATCGCGTTTCTTGGCTCGGAATACTAGTCTAGCTGCTGAGTTCTGGACCTTTTGTAGCTTGTCAATGATGTGTTTTGGGGAGCCAGCGAGGAGAGAGTTGCAATAGTCAAGACGAGAAAGGACGAGAGCGCAGACTAGGGTTTTGGTGGCAGTGAGCGTAAGATAATGGCGAAAGGAGCTGATTTGGCGTATGGCCGTGTATGCAGATCGACAGATGTTGGAGATGTGGTTGTTGAGGGACAGGTCGTCGGAGAGAATGTAGCCAAGATTTCTTGCTGAGGATGAGAACTGAATGTTTGTTGTCCCTACTGTAAGCGATGTTGGGAGAGGCGGGAGTGAGGAGGAGGTGTTGTGCTTGTGAATATACCGCCTGCTCGTCTGTAACATATGAGACGAAATTCTGCACAACCCGGTATAACAGGTCTGTGCAGAGCGTCTCACTGAAAGCCAAAGTAGCCCTCAGTGATAGCTCCACATCTCTATACATAAGCGATGAACATTCTGCTAAGTCCGTGGTCCACTGGAATCTCCACTCAAATTTCCTATACATATATAAATTTAAATCGTGGCTAACTATACACGTAGAGAAATAATAATATTATAAACATTCTCTGGTACAGCCACTGGTCTGCAAGCATACATATAGGATAAACAACAGTGGGTCCGTCAGGGATACAACATGGCGTCGACCGGTCATGCTTGCCTCGTCGTCGGATTCTTCCACGTGGTCACGCAAAGTCGGACTAACAATTCATTCTGTGCATAGCAAATTTCACAAACATAATTCAACAATAATATAAATACAGCATGATGAGACAGAAGTATGTTCATTTACCTGTTTGACAATGTCAGGCCGTGGCTACTTGATTGAATTCGAGTATTCAACAAGTACTGCTTCCCTGGACTATCAGTGGAGAGATTTCTGCTAGGAAGTAACTGTGTACTGCCTTAAGCTTTCAACACAAATGACCCTCTACATAGCATTGGCCTACCCAATCAGAACTGGTTCTACCTAACGGTGATGTGTTCGGATTGGCTGAAGAAATCTGAGTGGATGTATAATTCAAAGCCTTCTACCGTCAGCTGCGATGATGTCACTGCTATGCGGGCGTCAGGCTACAACTGTTACGCATGATCACTTCTGTCGTCTGCTAGAGACTAACAGTAACCTTCTAAGTCTAACTGACTAAACAAGCAAAATCTCAAAGTGTGCAGGGTAAACAGGTCCTCTTGCTACAATCATCATTGTCATCCACATCATCATCATAATAATCATTATCATCAACATCATCATCATCGTTGTGAAAAGCAAAATTGTTATTTAAAGTTTAAGCGAATTAATGAAATACTGTTTAGGTTCGGTAAAGCATAATTATACGCAATCTGGGATAAAATGTAAACTCGGACTTTGCCGCTAAAACATGACAATTAGTGAGGGAGGTGGGGAAAAATGTCCTCAGCAACCCTCATGGTTTTGCTCAGTGCCAATACACATTGGCCTATCCTATCCTATCCTATCCTATCGTGTCCTATCACATAACTTGAAGGTCGTTGGGGCACCACAGATGATCGTTTCACCAGCGTACTCATTCTTTCTCTGTCATCAGCAACCCTCATGGCTTCGTTCAGTGTCAAGCCAGTCCATATTCTCGAATGTTGTCCTCCCACCTCTTTTTCTGTCTCCCTCTTCTTCTGCCTCCTTGTACCGTTCCTTGCATGATGGTCTTTGCAAGGCCTGATGCTCCGGTGATGTGGCCATACCATCGGAGTTATCGTTTTTTCACCACTCAAGACCACAACCTGGTTAAAGAGTTAGTTATTGTTTATAGGATCCAGCGGACTGCAAAGAGTCGAATCAGGACCACAGCTTGGTTAAAAGAGGGCTCACCCCTGATCCATATAAAAGATCTGTTAAACAACCCTAATGGTAGTTACTGTCCCCAAAACGCTATGTGTCCGGGGACGTTAATCTACCTAATGCCAAAAAAATGCCTAATGGTAAACACCGAAGACATTCCACCAGCCGATCACTTTACAATATAGGCATCCCATGCAGGGAACGCTGAGACTGTACTCTAATATGCAGAATTTAGCGATTCGTGGAGGCCAGGACGTCTACCCCTGTCACAGAAACGTATCTGTCCACTGCCCGCTGCCAGACTGCAGCAGAGTTCTAACTACTGGTCCTTTATTCCTGGTTTGTAAGATCTAATATCTGAAGTTCTAAATGAACTTTGATGTCAACACTTACAGGGAGAGATACCCTAACACTACACCATTTACCAACACCACACCATTTTCCTAAGATACTAAAAAAGGAAAATACTACACCGACATTTTCTTCCATTGAAGTCGGCTGTCGTCGTTGCTGTCCTTCTCGGCGATGTTCACTCCTGGCCTGGCGCTGACTGAATGACTCAGAAAAACACTCATTTAACCTGCAGTGTACACTGTGTCATTATGGGAGAATGTGTGAACTCGATCTCACTGAACACTAGCGAAGACACGAAGAAAGTGGTTGTACCGACCACTGCCGTGTGATGATACAAAACTGACGTTTTGAGTATTGCTTAATTTATTTGTGTTTTATGATTTTTGTTACATTTGGATCATGCAATTTAGTGATACCCAACGTTCAAACTTCACCCTGAAGATGCGCTTCGTCGTATCATCGTCGAGGATATAAACAAAACACACACAAAAAAAAGAAAACCATGGACTTACACTGTTTTATCATCGCGGGGCAGAACGAGTTAGTAACTGTTTTGCAGAAAGCACGTAAAAAGCAAGAAGTTGCAGTGCTTTTGTCAACTGAAATAGCAATACCAACACAAAATCCTATGTATATGATTCTTTTGGCTTTGAAGTAAGCCCATCTGAACTTACGATATGGGCGAGATGGTTAATCTCTCTCTGGAATCGGCAAAAGAATAAAGACATAAAGATGAACGAAAGCATAATAAAAGTAAATAATTTAATTATTGTAATTTTCAGTTCATTCGTTACTAGGGAAACATTTGCATTTCCCCCCAACGTTAATGTTGAATTTATATTTATAAATATGAAATGTATCGATTTAGCCCAGTCTAAAAACCGTGAGTTGTAAGTATACTTGTGTATGGGCTTGAGTATATACATGTGTGTGTGTGTGTGAGTGTGTGTGTGTGTGTGCGTTCACAACTATCCAACTCGGTTCCTTAGATTAACACACAAGCGTCCAACTGGGTTCCAAAAACAAGTGGGTTTCAAAAAATGGAACCCACTTTTTTTAATACTGTTTCTTGAAGAAAAGTGCTCAATCGGGATTTTTAGAAGTTTTCAAGGCTGGAACCTCCTTGTGCACTTTCGTCAAATTCGTGTGTGAATTATTTCACACATCAAAGTGTGTGAAAAAAGTTTCCACTTGCCAAAGCACACACGACAGGGGAAGATAACTTTCACTGAAGAGTTGCAGTTTCAAGATGGCGATGCTTTGTGGCCTCAAGGTGAGCAAGAAACTTAATTGTACGATTGTTTGATATGTGTTATGGAACATAAACTGTATGCTTTTGTCATTATTGATTTTATTTGTTTGTTGATATTTTATTCGTAGGTTATAATTGTATTGGAATGAGACTGTGATCGATCGAATGGTCGGGAATGGCGAAGTTAGGCTAGATCTAGGCGAGATAAGTAGATCTGTTTTTTACGAAAAAAAAAAATGTCGTTACATCTACATTCATTTTTTTTCCCTTCCAGAGCAGAATATATCGTATAAGGATAGGTAATATGGCTAAACAATTTATTTGGTACAAAACGTATGAAGTTGGGAAAGCACATGTGCCTTTTGTCGTGCTGGGGTCTGTGATAATCCTACCAAACTAAGTTAAAGCAGAGGACTAGATGTTTTCCGATTTGTAAAAGACGAGGACAGATTTATAGTAATATAATATATCATTAAGTGTGTTTGAAACAGACTACAAGAGTGCATGTAAGCGTGGATGTGCTGTTGTTTGTGTAGGAATTCTGTCTTATAACAGGCCTATAATTGCTTTTGGCTTAGAATGTTACTCTTCACCTCTGATAATTTTTATTTTCAATGAAGTTTTTATGTGTAGATTTTAAAAAAAAATGTATTTTATTATAGTTTTATGTTGATACTTGGATTGCGGTAATGCATAACTAAAAAAAATGTGTACACTCTATTATATTGTTATATAAATTAAATTGACCAAGGAAGTTTAGCACATGACATTCACAGCGCCCCAATATACAAACTAAAAAGGAGTGCAATTCGCATTCATTTTCAAACAATTTCTAATCATTATCAGCAAATGAACCAAATTACTGATACTCTATCCAATACGAAATAGTTTTGATCTAAATCGACTGTGTGTAGGTGACGAAGGTAAATTAGATCTTTAAAAAATATATTCTGAGCTAAAGCGACGCAGGATGCTATTAAAAGGAATAGAAAACACCTTTCACCATGTTTTGTTTTGAGTATGGAATATAATGTCGTTCAAATATGAACTGAAAGTGAAGTTGAAGAAGAGAATGGAGGGCGAGAAAAGAAACCCAAGAAACTATGTTTCATTGCCGTCATTGTTTGCATTTCATTTGCAGATGTTTTTTTCAACAAGCCAGATGTTTGCTTTTCCTAAAGGACATGGGATAATTCAAAGGTGAGATTAAGGATCACGATTAAAAATTGTGCACTATGGATGGTTTTTTCTCTCTCTCTCTCTAAGGTGTAGTCTATCAACCTAACTGCAACTGTGTAGGCTATCTACCTAACTGCAACGGTGTATATAAATAACTGTAGAACTATGCCCACTACAGCTGTAAAACATAGGCTGGTTGTTGGCGTCTTTCACCGCTGCTTCATAGCACTTATGGCAATAAGGGTGAAGAAAGCTGCACTACGCTTCAGACCATGAAAACAACCCAGCGTCACACCCTCTGATTTGGTGGTGCTGTTTCTGACTGTGGCTCTCATTATTCAAAGTGGCGAGGTGGAGATGAATCCGTGACCGAATGAAAATTATGTAACAACGTCGACGAAGGCGTCCACACTGATAGCATCGGCGGTGACAGCAGAGTGTTGGCAGCGATCGAAAAAGTATTTCAAGCCGTCAATCGCATCGATAAACAGCAAGTGAATAGTGCCCAAGCTGTGACCATCAAACTGAACCAGGCGGAGAAGAATCTAGATGAGAGACTTTAGGCTTTGGAAAGCGACACAGAGAGAATTTGTCAAGATATTTTGAGATGAGTGCCAAGCTGGAAATGATCGAAGAGAAAACCAAGAGCTAAGGAAAAAAGTGAATAGTCTTGAAACGAAACTACAGAAAGTGGAAATGATGAGTGAGCGCCTGAACAAGAAAGGCACACGGCAGTACATGGCAGAACATGATTCAGGACCTCACAACCTAGTATTTAACGGAGTGCCGTCGGCGCCAGGGGAATCACCACAACCTTTGGAAAACAGGTTGGGAGTCATCATCACCAAAGACATGAAAGTCACCAGAGAAAGTGGTTTTGAAGGCGTGATTAGAGCTGGCAGATTAATTTTAATCTCAACATTAATATTGATATTTTTATTTGTCTACTACTCGATCCTTTTGTTTTCCAACAGGTTTTCACAAGGTGCCACAGATACCTATAAAACCAGGGTAACCCAAGAGTCAGCAGACAGCAATACACCACTGAGGGAATGGAATGATTCTCAGGCGGAACATTGTCGGAGGAGGACGTGTCACGTTTCACACCTGGTTGCCACTTACGCTTTGCTGACTTGCATCTTCTGCTGGCGAGACTTAAACGGACTTGCACGTAAGCCTACTTGCACTCTGCTGTCCTGAGACCAGTGCCTCACCGCTTTACTGCTTGCGACTGCTGCGCCGTTGCCTTACCTTTTTGAGACTGGAGGTCCTAATGGCTTTGGCGCTGCCTACTCTTTTGGTGAATATTTTATAGATTTGTAAAAAAGTTTTTGAGCTTTATTAACCTTTTTTTAGCTAGGAATTTGAGATTTTTGGGTCCTCATTGGAGATCGGTTTTGATAAGTTTTTGATAGGTTTTGAATTAAATCTGTAAACCTCGGTTTTGACAGATCCTGGTTGGAGTTTTGAACTTTGCGGCGCGCGAGTTGCGGCCAGCCCATCTTCCGTATTTTTTTTTAATGTGGTATTTTGTAGCTAAATTTATTTCCTCGTCGGCAGCCTTTCTCCATCATGAACGGGAGGGCTGCCGGCCGGGTTGGTGCAAGTCGTGGTGGGCCTTCTGAACGCCGGCGCATCGCCGCGAAGAAAAGGGGTGGAAAGGATTCCACGGTTACTGAAAACAAAACTGAACTGAGAGACGATGACGTTGGTAAATGGAACTCGCAGGACGGTGGGGGCGTTGCCCTCCCACTGAATGATTTGGCCGTTAGCGCTGACCCCGGGCCCTCTCCTTGGTGGAAGAGTGCCCAGGAAACACTCTCTGATTCCTCTCTCTCGTCCATCCCGGAGGAGACTGATGATAATTCTATGGAGGATGGGGTTGCTCCCACCCCCTTGGACGTTTGTTCGGGAGCGGCCGTTAGTGCTGGCCCCGGGCTCTTTTCCTCTAGGTGGATGGAGGCCCATGATCCATCTCTCTCGTCCATTCCGGAGGAGATTGAGGATAACTTTATGGAAGAGAGGGCTGCTCACTTTTCCTCAGATCCTTGCTAGGGAGCGGAGTTCCTTGACTCTGGTCCCACGCTCGAGGAGGTGGTACACCTGGTGACCCCTCCAGTCGCTGTTTCGAGTGACCGCCCGGTGGGTCAAGCGTGGTCTACTGTTACCAGTAGAAGAATGAACAAAATGAGACAACCCCTGGGGCCTACTCGCATACCAAACTACGGTCTTTGTCAATTTGCGGTAGTTATTAGACACACAGGTGATACCACTTTGGTTTCACTCAAATCATTTGGTTGGAAGCTGGCAGACCTCTTGCGCGGTTCTGTGGGTGCGGTGGACAGGGTAAGACCCCTACATGTAGATGAAGGTTTCCTCATAGGTTGTAAAACCTTGACGCAGTAACAGAAACTGATTGAATTTTCGCGGGTGGGCCAGCTTATGATAGCATGTACTACCCTAGTGCCGGTGGTGGAGGGGGTTGTCTCTGGCATCCCCCCCCCCTTTCCTATCGTGCCGTGGAGAAATACTCGAAAAGTGCAATGGATCGGTGGACCCGAATGGCACCGTCCGCACCTGCAAGGTTAGGAAATTCCAACCCATCCTCCGGTCAAATGGACAGCCGTCCACCGCGGTTAGGGTGACAGTCGAGGCGATGACGCTGCGGCAGCTCTCCTTCTCAATTGTAGGGAGTTCCTGGTGACTCCTTACGTGGCAACGGCACTTAGGTGCTACCGGTGCCAAAGATTCGGGCACATTCGAAAAAATTGTAATTCTGCGCAGATTTTTTTCTTCCTGCGGGGCTGCCGGTCACTCGGGGGCCGCTTGTAGAGCCGTAGGGCGAACTTGTTCCAACTGTCGTGGTGACCACTCGGACGCTAATCATAACTGCCCTACTCGCAGGGAGCGCCTGTTGGCGAATGAATTGCGAGCGGCGACATTCATGCCACGAGCGCGGGCCTTATACCTGGCCCAAACAAAAAATTATGTCTGAGTCGGCGAGTGGGGACATGGCATCGGGCGTGTCGGGCGGCGTTGCAGCTCTTGCGGGGGTGTTTGCTCCACCCCGTTCCCTCCCTAGTGCTTGGAGTGGTTCTCCCAGACGCTTGGCGGCGGGGAGCGAGACCGGGGATACAGTTAAGCCCAGCCGGTCACGGGGTGGGTTCGGGATCCTACACAGAGCCTGTGAGGTTGGCACCTGGTGCTAAAAACGACTCTTGGGTGGCTATTCACAGGCTCGAACGCCTTGTCGAGGACTGACCCAGTCCGTTGTGGACCTTGTCGAGATGGTCCGTGGCCTGACGGCCGTGGCACCGGTTGCTCCTACCCAAAAACATGTTGGCGCTGACGTACTGGACGCCGAGCGCGATCTGTGTCCCAGAGCTTCCTCTCTGGTGGCCGTGCACAAGGCCACTCCACTCGGGAGGTTCCGGCGGCGGTTGCCCGTTCCGACAGGGGCGGTGGAGGGTCTGCCGCCCCTAAAGAAGTGGGCCCATGTGGTTATCCTGACCTCAGTGCTATTAGTGAACTGTTGGCCCAGTTCGATGCCCGACTCAGATGGGCGAGATAACACTAGATGGCCGAGCTTGCGTAGGCAACAGCTCGCCTCATGCCACGCACTTCCACTACCAGGAATTAGGCTGTTTACATACTTTAATCTTATTCATTTATTTTTAAAGATGTGGTAAATTTTATGATATTGTAGTCATATGAATGACAAATTATAAGATCGCTGTCTTCGATGGCGCCTTAACCTTGGCAGATCTCATTTTATTGGAAAAACGAAGTATTTGAAGCGGTGTTTAATTTATGCCATGTAACATTTTATCAATTGTTGAAGATAGTTAATTTATGCCTAAATTCCCCGTTACGTTGAAATGATCTACTGATCATTAAAATTGATTTTTTATTTATTCCCGTTGAGGGCCTGGCTCGCAATATCGCGCGTTGTAGGCCTACATAGCCACAATCGTATCATCTCTATCGCCGAACATTCGGTGAATTCGATGAATTTAAAATTTTCTGTTTTAGACTTCTATTTATCCATTTTGGCGCTCTCTGGCATCACTTTTTAATCATGTTTAAACCCATTTTTAGAAATTATTCCTTTTTACCGTGGTCCTGAAGGATTTTGAACATAGACCTGGGAAAACAGATAGATGGATAATGATTGTTTATAGGGTCCAGCGGACTACTACGAGCTGAATCGGCAATACAAGGAAAACATAGACTTGCTCCATTGTGTCCTTGGGCTGAAAGCTCACGCTTCTGTTTGTGACCAAGCGTAACCATGCTAGCGTTTCAAACTTGTAGAAAACTGGGTCATATATTGTTTTGTTTCCATCTGAATATGACTGCAGGATAAACGTAATCTTTTTATCTGACTGTCCGTGGATACTGCTGTCCGTGCACGCCTAGGAAAAAATTATAACATTAACCTCCTAAACCGTGTTTCATACCTTAACCACACTAACCATGATGTCAGATCTAGTCTGTTTGCATTCTTGTCAGCTGAGTATTTCAACCAATATTAATATTGAAAGTTCTGGCTCTCCACTACTTGAACCTTTTGTTTTTCAACAGGGTGTCACATCGTGCAAGAGAGAGATCCAAGAAACCAGAATATCAAAAGCGTCAAGAGGGAGCCATGATATGCGAGGACGAAAGAGGGGGCGACAAAATGGGCCGTTCAAGTCTTCGTCCGATTGTTCATACTCATCACCACATTCTAGGTTAGCCTTATCTTCATTGACTGTTGTACTTTCCTGAATTAGATCCATGATTACCCAGGTCTATGTTTCCCCAGGTCTGTGTTCTCCCAGGTCTGTTCCTCGGGTCTGTGTCCCCCAGGGTTTGTTTGTTTGTTTGTAGATTATAGTCACACGACACTTTCGCATATAGGTGACTACTGGACCGATTTATACTGACACCAGCGGGCCAGTTGTTGGTAAAGGGGAAAATAATATGATCACACGTTGACCAATCCGGGATTCGAACCAGTGACCTTTCGGTTACTAGCAAGACGCTCTTACCAACTGAGCTACCCGGCCCCTGACCCCCAGGGTTTATTTTCCACAGGTCTATATTCCCTCGGGCCTGTCATCCTCCAGGCCTATGTTAACTCAGGTCTATGTTCTCCAGGTCTTTATTCCCTGATGTTTAAATTCCCATTTGTCTATTCCCCCATGTCTATGATTGGCCGCTAGGTCTATTCTTCCAGGGCTATGCTCACCTCCCAAAAATATATACGTGCTATCGCCCATAGTGGCGTATCACCTAAAAAAAAAAAATAAAAAAAAGAGAGAGAGAGAGAGAAAGAGAGAGAGAGAGAGAGAGAGAGAGAGAGAGAGAGATCGAGAGAGAGAGAGAGAGAGAGAGAGAGAGAGAGAGAGAGATCGTTAGTTTTGGGGTGTTAGGGTTCAGGGTAGATTGTCAGATTACTAAGTGTTTTTAAATGGTTGGTTTGTTAATCATCTTGGCAGCATACTTAATATCCCCTATCCCCCCGCCATGCCACACCCCTCTCTCTCTTTCTCTCTCTCTCTCTCTCTCTCTCTCTCTCTCTCTCTCTCTCTCTCTCTCTCTCTCTCTCTCTCTCTCTCTCTCTCTCTCTCTCTCTCTCTTTTTCTCTTTATGTTTCACCAGTTCTATGTTCACCCAAATAAAAACCACTTTGCTTGCATAGACTACATTGAAATGTAATTCTGCTTGCTCGATCTTTGTGAGTAAGATGTATTTTGTCTCAAACTCTAGCAATAACCCTTGTGGTATGTTATATACTGCAGATCCAGGATGCCGGTCATCTCTTCGCAAGCCAAAGCAAATGGTCAAGTCCTAGAAAGTGACCATTCAAGTGCCCGTTCAAGTGTTCAGTTTTCTGCTCAAGTCAAAGAGGCATTGTCAAAAAACAATGTTGTATTTTTTTTGCCAAGAACATTTAATGAAAAATGTCAATCCATCTTCAACGAGTTCACAAAGAAGAGCTAGAGGTTGCTCAGATTGTATCAATTTTTTCTTATTCAATTGAATATTATGTTTTTTGCAATATTTGAATTTATTTCTATCCGTTGGTTTTTTCTTACCTAAAGAGATGTCGTCAGTTTTTGTTAACAGTTTTACTCGATAAACCAATTTCACTTCTCACTCCATCACCAACCCCCTCGGGGAAGATTGTTGCTAGCAGCATTGTCACTTTAAAACAGTTGAAATTAAACTATGCATTATTACATGCCAATGGTGTACGTTCCTTTCTTTTAATTTTGTTGTTGTTATTCATTCCGTATTTTGTTTACAAAAAAGTACTTGTCAGTTATTCATTGAAATAAAATTGTTTCAGACTCAATTTGGTACATTTGTCCTGAGTGTTTGATACGTTTTGAGTGTTTGTCTCCAGGTCTAAAGTTGATTACTCATTGCTTAAAGGGTCCAGCGGACTACGATGAGCCGAATAAGAGGACCTCATCTAGGTGTATGAGTTAGAGTATTACTTCACAAATAATGCTAAAACAATGTGGATAGGACTATGGTCGAATAAATTGTGTGTCAAATGTCAAATACTGCAAATGCATACGACTTTTTTTGACTGTGTACTCGCTCAAAACTCAACGCAAAATGAGTCCTAAATAGGCCAAAAGTGACATTTGACATATAATAATTTGTCCGGTCTTTCTGCCGTCGACTGAGCAAGACATTGAAGTGGTCAAGTTCTATTTCAACTAACACAACCAAACTAGGTAATATGGAGTATACCCATGAGACCTCGAAAATGATAAGTGAATTAAAGACTTCACTTCAAGGCCAATTCATAGGGTCAAAAAATGTTAGTACAAAATAATTAAATCTTTTGACATTTCTAAAATTTCTAATTTATTAATATTGAATTTACGATTCTTTGTTTTATGATACATATAAATGAGATTGTTAAATTGGTCAACCTATCTCTAAGGTTTGTTCGTATGAGTACTTTGAAGTGACCTTGGCTCTGAACTATGAGTGGTATAATGTCCAAAATTGTTTTTAGAGATAATATAGTTTGATATTTCATATATTTTCAGTTTTTTCGTTGATATTCAAAGTCAAGTTCATTGTAGGCCTTGCAAGTACTTTAAAAAAAAAATTCATCAAGACCGCTTAGTCGAATTGGCGTCAGACTATGCGCCCAAAGGTTGCAAGTGAGCGCCTTGAGCCGCTTGAGTTAGATCTTTATCGGCCAACATCTTGACCTGCCCAATAATTCATTTATTTAAAAATAATAAAAGTGTTGACCCTCAGGATACGAATAACCCCTTGGCAAACCAGATTGTGGCCGATAAACTATCTCGGGGCAATGAAATATCAGTGTATGGATTTCAGGTTAATGATACAAAACATTGGAACATAATGAAGCAGTGCCTCATTTGAATAATAATTATAATGGCTATAATACCCCCACATTTACAGGAACACGAGCATCTAATTCCATGAATGTCATCTACAAATCTTGTTCCAAAACCATTATCCGCTTTTCAGGAGTATGAGTGCAAATTCTTCAGGGAACGTTGTATAGAAAAAAATAACTACCTGACGTGATAATAATGCCCGCCTTTGGAACTAAGAACATGAATTTAAGCCACAACCCTGTGTACACATCTTTGAAGGTACACGCGAAATTTCAGCTCAATCAGCCCAGTCATAAAGGCTTGCGTTCTGTGTGCACATGAATGAACATGAAGGTTTAACGTCTACACCCACCATTGGTGATATGGTAGACGGGGATAACCATCCCAGGGAAAGAGGTGTAAGGTCCTAAATCAACACTGAACCACCAGAGCAATCATACTGCTCAAGTGACAGTAAAACGGAAAGTGTGCACATACTTTATTAATATTAACATGAACTAGAAAGACACATCCCATATGACTCACATGCTTCTTATGGAACTTGCAATATTTGCTTTGGATCGTGGAGACTTGATCTGATTAAAGCGGCTGACAAGTGTTAAACACCCCCAAGGTATCCACGATCCAAAGCAAGTCTGGAATATGCCTTACAGAAGAACAAGAAGTCTTGGATAGATTAATAAAGTACTGCTCTGGCCTTTACAACCACACACCAAAGGGAAACCCATCAGTTCTAGCATGTCCCCAGAACGGAGAAGAAGAAGAAATCCTTCCAATTCTAAGATAAGAATTTGAGGCAGCAGTGCAATCGCTAAAGAAAGGGAAGTCAGCGGGAGTGGACAACATACCCGTGGAATTGCTTCAAGCAGGAGGAGAAGCGATGATTGACGCCCCTCACCATTATCTGTAACAAGATCTGGCAGAGTGAGGAGTGGCCTACACATGGATCCAGTCACTTGTCATCACTCTTCCCAAAAAAAGTTAACCTTCAGGAGTGTGAAAATTACCGCACCATCAGCCTCATCAGCCATCCCAACAAGGTCCTCCTGAAAATAATAGTCAACAGATTGAAACCCCAAGCTGAACAAATCATAGCTGAAGAACAAACAGGATTCATGGCAGGGCGAAGTACCACTGAACAGATTTTCAACCTCAGATTAATTTGCGAGAAATACGTACAGCACGAACAACATCTATAATGTGTTTACAGACTTCAAGAAAGCCTTTGACCGAGTCTGGCATGCAGCTCTGTGGACAACCATGAGAGTGTACAACATCAGCCCTAAAATTATTGAAATCATCAACATCTTCCTAGAGCGCATCATGTCAGATGCCCTTGCAGATCACGAAGGCATAGTAAGCTTAGGGGGTAGAGCAATCTCCAACCTCCGTTTTGCGGATGACATTAATGGATTGGCTGGAGAGGAACAACAACGTGAACAGCTGGTACAGAGGCTTGACACACCAGAGCCTATGGAATGGAAATAAGAGCAGAGAGGACCACAATGATGACCAACAACACCAATGGCATCAACAGGGACATCAAAGTCCAAGGCCAATCCCTCAACACAGTGCATAGCTTCAAATATTTAGGAGCCATTGTATGATACAATGGGTCCAGTCAGGAAGTCCTCTCCAGGATGCACAAACAACTGCTGCCCTGACAAGGTTGAAGCCCAATTGGAAAGGCGGGACCATCAGTCCATATTCCAAGGTAAGACTGATGCGTTCCCTTGTCATATCCATCTTCCTATACGCTTGCGAAACATGGACCCTTACAGCAGATGTACTACGAAGAATACAAAGCATGGAGATGAGATGCTACAGAAGACTTCTGGGTATTTCCTATTCCCAGACGAAGTCTGACAGACCATCACACAATGACATGCTCACAGTGGTGAACAAACGGAAACTCCGATGGTATGGCCACGTCACAAGATCATCAGTCCTTTCAAAGACCATCCTGCAAGGCACAGTGGAAGGAGGCAGAAGAAGAGGGAGACAGGTAAGGAGGTTTGAGGACAACACAGTCGAGAGTGGACTAGCTTGACACTAAGCGAAGCCATGAGGGTTGAGGAGGACAGAGAAAGATGGAGTATGTTGGTGAAACGATCATCTGTGTTGCCCCAACGACCTTCGAGTTATGGGATAGGATAGGATAAGAATATTTAACATGAAAATGAATGCCCATAAAGAAATAAATAAAACTGTGGTATTAAAATGCAAATGAATATCGACTTTGATCTTTTTATGCTCTTGACCTTGAGATGACCTTGACCTCCTGTTCCAAAAACACTTATTGACGATCAAATATTTACAGCAAAAGTTGTATTATGCCAAAAGACTGACCTTTGGATGACCTTGACCTTCAGTAACCTTAACCTTGGGATAACCTTGACCTTCACAAGGGATCTCATGCTCATGAAAGATCAAATAACTTACTGTTGTTGCATACTATGGGTTACCTCCTGTTCCAAAAACACTTATTGATGATCAAATATTTACAGCAAAAGTTGTATTATGCCAAAAGACTGACCTTTGCATGACCTTGACCTTCAGTGACCTTAACCTTGGGATAACCTTGACCTTCACAAGGGATCTCATGCTCATGAAAGATCAAATAACTCAATGTTGTTGCATACTATGGGTTAAATAATACCATTCTACTGTACAATTACCAATTGTTTAAAAATGTTTTTGCAAGGCCTAAAATGACCTTGACCTTCAAGATCAACTCAAAACTGGAACATATATGAAAGATCAATCTACCATCTCTAAATCTTTAAAGAAAACAAGATTGGACTTTATATCTCTCATTGTTTAGGGCCAAGGTCACTTCAAAATACCTATACTAACCGATGTTAGACAGCTCCAGTGACCTTGACCTTGGAGTGAGGTTGACCAAATTTGCATATAATATGTGTGTCACTGATATCTCTCATGCTTCAAAGAATCATAAGTTCAATATTAATAACTTCGAAAAAAGTGAAATTTTGTGAAAAATTGTCATTTTTGTAACTAACATTTGTTGACCATGTGACCTTGACCTTGAAGTGAAATCATTCATTTACTGATCATTTATGTGGTCTCATGGGTACACACCATCTTACCAAGTTTGGTTGTCCAAATTTAGACTCCAAAAAGCAGAATCATGTATGGAACCCAAAGTAATAGTTTGGTCGTTCGTGTGTGCCTGAAGGAACCCACTTGTACAAAAAGGAACCCACTTTTCCAAAGTCAACCACATCAAAGTTTGTTTATATATTTTAAATTTTTAGTGATATTGGAACCATGTACAGTCAAATTAAGCTGTATGCTGAGTTTTGAAGTCCTCACTAGTTTACATCATGTGGAACCCAGTTGACATCATTTTGGAAAGAAACCCAGTTGGGAGGCTTTGAACGTATGTGTGTGTGTGTGTGTGTGTGTATGTGTGTTTGTGTCTGTGAGAGAGAGATGTTTATAAAGTCAATGGCACGAACACACACACACACACACACACACACACACACATACACAATGTGATGTTTTGAAATCACACGACAGAGTCGACCAACAACCAACACACAATGTGTTTCACTAACACATAAACGCTTTGTTCATGCTTCTTACGTGGAAATGTTTATGCGCGGGTATAAATTTCAAACACGCATTCATTCATACACCGTTCCTTTTCCTCCCTGCTCTGTGGCATAACTCGGGATTGGGGCTCATTGAGCTGAAACAGTTTGCACAGAATTTGCATCAGCTTTCAAGCAGAGCTGCATTAATAAGGGGGGTTTATCACGTAAAGGCAATAAATTAAAAGTGGAGGAACAAAGAGCAATATAATAATGGGCCTCTTCGAGCTGAAACGGTTTGCACAGAACTTGCGTAAGGCAACAAGTCAGTACTTGGTTCAAGCAGTCCTGCATTAAAAGAGGGATTTAATTACGTAAATGAACTAAACATAAAGTACTGGAACAAAAGAGCAGTATAAGAAATCAGTCAAAGCACTGATGCACAGTAAGTTCATCTAGTTCTTATACTTGCAGGTTTGTGTGTAACAAACATTTCAGTAGTTTGCCATTAGTGTGTATGGATTGAAATTATTGTTATGATTTAGAGTTGCTACCCCCAAACAAGTTTTTTTTAAACTCATTCCCCCCTTCCTCTCCTCCCTTTCTTTGTACAGAAATATTTTTTAATTTAAAATGTTATATATTTAATTATTTTGCATGTTTGTGTATTTCATTGTATCTATGTCCATGCGCCCTTAATGGGTCTTTGCTGGAATAAATTTGCCTTGCCTTGCTTTGCCTTGACTTGTTTATACATTACATTACATTACATAATTGTTGCTTTAGGTCCAGCGGACTCTTCCGAGCCAAATCAGGACCGGACAACCCCCAATCCGCATAAAAGATCTGCTGAAACAACCCTAGTGGGAAAACTGAATGCCCTCCACCAGCCAGTCACTTTACAATAAAGACATCCCACGCAGGGGACGGCTGAGGCTTCACCCCAACTTATCGAACCCCCGTTTACAAAAACAAAATAGAATACAAACATCATTATAAATTATCAACAAAACACATACATATAAAATGCCTACATTGCTAAATAATAACATCATAGGAAGCCCTAGTGACCACCTGGCAGAAAGCGTCCAATATTCCCAAGCTGATCCAACAGACCTCATACACAAACAAGGAGTCTTGTCCCGGAAGAGTTTTCAAGAAAAAAGGTAGGAGACTGGTCTAGCGAAGAAGACGATAGTATAGCAGATTGATAGAACAGAGCAGGAATGAGAAAGAGCAAATGAGAAAGACAGCGACAGTGGGAATTTAAAGCACTAAATTTCCAGAAAGTGGGGATACTATTTATATATACTGAAACCCCCGGCACCCCAACGGGGGAACTTGTTTATACAAATGCATGCCTGATTTCCTATTCATGCAGTATATCTAATGCATCTCTTGGGGTGAAGCTACCCATTGGGATCGTTTTGTGAATGGGGTGAACACACAGTACGTTATGATAATACATGCAGAAGTTTGTAAATGACTTTTTTCAACAGTGTGTGTTCTGTGGGGGCACTTGCGAGTGACAGCTGATAAAATCATCAGCAATCGGTGACCAGAGTTGTTGTTTTTGGTTTTATTTCATTTTTCTGGTCACATTATCATATCTTTTTGTTATGTTTAAACAATGGTTTATTCAGTGAATTTCTGACAAATACATTACAAATACAGTAACAGGAATACACAAAAGGCAAAGCTTAAGTGAGTGCCTACCTGGACGAGTTACAATAATCTGTGTCAGTTTAGGCGGAATAGTTACATCATTGAGATACAAATACATTGCCATCAACACAGGAACAATAACAATTATAAGGAAATCATAATCATAAACAACATACACATGAATTACAAAAGATATACACAAATATAATAACAAATAAATACAAAAACAAATATAAAAAGATAATGAAATAATAACAAAATAATAGCGAGAGATTCACTAGGAACACCGGTTCAGCAAAGAGTTTGCGGAAGGTAGGTAGATACCACGGAAGAAACGGAATATTTTTGTTTACTTTTGTAACAATGCGTTTACTAACTTACGTAGCCCATTTGGAATTTGCATTGCATTGTTGTCACATTAAAGATGATATAACAGGTAAGCGTTCCTCAAAAGGATCCCTAAGCTATGACTTGTAAGCGTCTTTGAATCATGAACTTTGAAGTATACTTACACATACCATAAACAATATGGCAGGCGTGGGATAGGACGTAAATCAACACTGAACCCCCAGAGCAATCCTACTACTCAGATGGACAGTGAAGCATGGCCACTTTTATATCTTGCCCACTTCGGGATTCGAACCTTGGTCATCGGTGTGCCAAGCGAACGCTCTGCCACTGAGCTACGGCTGTGGGCGGTCTTCATTTGTTTTGTAAAACAACTGTGCCTGCTAAACAGACATTCCTGGCACAGCTATTATTACAATCAACCTGTGTGCTATTAATATGCATACAAACAACTAAAGTAATGGATTTATGTCAATACCTTACTTTTGCAAAAGGTTACATTTTGGCTTAATCTTATTCCCCCGTTGAGGTGCTGGGGTTTTCTGTATAAATAGTATCCCTCCTTTGTGGAAATTTAGTGCTTTAAATTACCACTGTTTCTATCATTCTCATTTATTCTTTCTCCTTCCTAATCTGTGATATCAATCTACTATCTTCTTCGCTAGACCAGTCATCTACCTTTTTTTTCTTGAAAACTCTCCTAAAATTCTTAATTTGTGCATTGGGTCACGTCTGTTGGGTCAGTTTGGGGATATTGGACGCTTTCTGACAAATTAGTTACTCATTGCTTACAGGGTCCAGGGGACTGCAAAGAGCCGAATCGGGCCCACAACTTAGTTGAAAGAGGACTCACCCCTGATCCGTATAAAAGATCTGCTGAAACAACCCTAGTGGTAACACTGAAGGCACTCCACCAGCCGGTCACTCTACAATAAAGGCATCCCATGCAGGGGACGCTGAGGCTATACTCTAATTTATCGAACCCATATGCAATGGTCAACACTTGTTTCAATTTTTACATGATGTTGGTTTGTTTTATCGCACATAAACCATGTCGTTTTGTTTTGGATTTTATTGATAAGACCGAATTTAGTGATTTGATTGAGGAAAGAGAACGTATTTTTAATACATCAGTTTTAAAGAAGACTTTTCTAGCGCTGTCATGTGAAAGTCTGAGTATTTAAGAGTAACAGGTCTATTTTTTAAGATTTGAACAACTTTATAACATTTTAAGATAACGTCTCTCTGGTCCTGATTTGACTCGGAAGAGTCCGCTGGACCTAAAGCAATAATCATGTAATGTAATGTAATGTAATTACAAAAACAAAATAAAATATAAATATCATCATAAAATATCAGCAAAACACACTCACACACACACACACACACACACACACATATATATATATATATATATATATATATATATATATATATATATATATATATATATATATATATATATATATATATATATATATATATATATATATATTAGTACTAATGCGATTTAGGGCGATTTTTTTTCTCCCTAATGTATGAAAATTCAGTACTGCGTTGATAGGGCGAACCAAAACGGGTCGCCCTATGATTTTGGCCCACAGTTTCTTCCCTTGCATTGATATTCCCCTATCCACCGCGCCATCGTGAACCCCTTCCCATGAACTAGGCGGGAAGCAATTTGGATCTATTCTTAGATACATTATATTGGAGAAATATGCCCTTCAATTTTGTCAGCATTAGGGCGAATTCCGTAAATACCGCTATTACGGCGACAACATTTTATATCAAATTAACTAATTTTGGGGGAGGATTCTTTTCATCAAATTTGATCTACATGCTCTGGCCACAGTCAAGATTCTAATTTTGCATTTTCAACATTCTGTCCCATTCCGTTTTTATGCACAAAAAAAAGTAGATCTGTGTTAGCCACATGCACTTTTGACTTTCGTCAGCAAGAGAGAGAGAGCGTCGCACCGTTTTTCGAAAACTTGAACTATGATATTCTAAATGACAAGTATTCTATTTCTTGAACTCTTTTAAAATCAGGAAGTTCCCAGATATAACTGTAAGCGTCTAGAATCCTTTTGCTGATTTTAGACGAATTTTAAAACGCGTAACTATCATTCTGTGCGTTGCTGAAGTTTTACATCATGGCCACGCAAAAGGAAGATGAAATGAGCGGGGAGATTGATAACTGAGCGAAATTAAGCAGATTTGCTCTATCTAGATACTGTGAGTTTTACATCCATTTGAAGCTGCTGAAAACAAAATGAGCTGTATAAAGAAAATTGTTTCAAAAGTTTCGTCACGCAACTGAGATTTTTAGAAATAAGATCCTATCCTATCCTATCCTGCCCCATAACCCGGAGGTCGTAGGGGCACCAAAGATGATCGTTTAACCAACATACTCCATTTTTCTCTGTCCTCAGCAGCCCTGGTGGCTTCGCTCAGTGTCAAACCAGTCCATTCTCGAATGTTGTCCTCCCACCTCTTTTTCGGTCTCCCTCTTCTTCTACCTCCTTGCACTGTGCCTTGCAGAATGGTCTTTGCAAGGCCTGATGATCTGGTGACGTGGCCATACCATCGGAGTTTACGTTTCTTCACCACTGTGAGCAGGTCATCGTGTTGTCCAATGGCTTGTGTGATGGTTTTTCGGACTTCGTCGTTGGTGATGTGTTGGGTATTTGAAATGCCCAGAAGTCTTCTGTACCACCTCATCTCCATGCCTTGTATTCTTCGTTGTAGATCTGCTGTGAGGGTCCATGCTTCCCAAGCATATAGGAAGATGGAGATGACAAGGGAGCGCAGCAGTCTTACTTTGGAATGTAGACTGATGGTCCTGTCTTTCCAAATGGGCTTCAACCTTGTCAGAGCAGCAGTTGCTTGTGCGATCCTGGAGAGGACTTCCTGTCGGGACCCATTGTCTGACACAATGGCTCCCAAATATTTGAAGCTATGCGCTGTGTTCAGGGATCGGCCTTGGACTTTGATGTCCGTGTTGATGCCATTGGAGTTGTTGGTCATCATTTTGGTCTTCTCCGCACTTATTTCCATTCCATAGGCTCTGGAGGTGGTTTGAAGCCTCTGTAATAGTTGTTCAAGTTCTTGTTCCTCTCCAGACAATCCATCAATGTCATCCGCAAAACGAAGATTGGAGATTGCTCTACCTCTTATGCTGACTGTGCCTTCGTGATCTGCAAGAGCATCTGACATTAGGCGCTCTAGGAAGATGTTGAAGAGTGTTGGAGAGAGTAGGCATCCTTGACGCACACCGATTGTTGTTTTGAACCAGTTCCCCATGACGCTGTTATGGAGCACTGCACCGGTAGCCTTGTCATATAGGCTTTTGATGACTTTAATAATGTTAGGGCTGATGTTGTACACTTTCATTGTTGCCCATGGAGCTGCATGCCAGACTCGGTCAAACGCCTTCTTGAAGTCTATGAACACATGATATAGATGTTGTTGGTGCTGTAGGTATTTCTCACAGATTATTCTGAGGTTGAAAATCTGTTCAGTGGTACTTCGCCCTGCCCTGAATCCTGCTTGTTCTTCAGCTATGATTTGTTCAGCTTGGGGTTTCAACCTGTTGAGTATTATTTTCAGGAGGACCTTGCTTGGATGGCTGATGAGGCTGATGGTGCGGTAATTTTCACACTCTTGAAGGTTACCTTTTTTGGGAAGAGTGATGACAAGCGACTGGGTCCATGGTGTAGGCCACTCCCAACTCTGCCAGATCTTGTTACAGATAATGGTGAGAGCATCAATCATCGCTTCTCCTTCTGCTTGTAGCAATTCCGCGGGAATTGTGTCCACTCCCGCTGACTTCCCTTTCTACAGCGATTGCACTGCTGCCTCAACTTCTTCCCGGAGAATTGGGAGGATTTCTTCTTCTCTGTTCTCGGGACATGCTAGAACTGCTGGGTCTCCATTTGGTGTATGGTTGTAAAGGTCAGAGCAGTATTCGGTCCATCTGTCCAAGAATTCTTGTTCTTCTGTAAGGCATATGCCAGACTTGCTTTGGATCGTGGAGACCTTGGGCTGTTTAACACTTGTCAGCCGCTTCACAGTCTGGTAGGCCTTCTTGCTTTTGTTCTTGTTCAGACTGTTCGCTATTTCCTGGCATTGATCTTCTATCCAGTTCTCCTTTGCTGTGCGCATGCCTTTTCGGATGTCATTGTTGATTTTTTCGGTAGACATCAGCTCCCTGAGAGATGTTCTTTTTTTTCTTTTTCTTTTTTTTTAAATCTCTTTTCGTTTATGACACAGATCCAAAAGTTCAGGTGTGATCCACAGCTTCTTATTTGGTCGGTGCTTGCCAAGGATCTCAGTGGCGGCATCTGTCACAGCTGAGTTGAAGATGGTGGTCATGGTGTTGACATCTACTTCACCAGCCCCCAAAATGAGCAGTGGTGCAAATTTCCCTCCAATTGTGGCCTGAAATAGTTCTGCCACCTCCGGGTCTTGCAGTTTGTCTAGGTCGAACTTCAGTCTAGTGCACTTTGATGTATTTACTCTCTTCGAGTGGAGCCGGATAGACATCATCACGAGATCGTGGTCGCTTCCGATGTCTGCTCCTGGAAACGTGCGTGTCCTGCCAATGGGATGCTTGATCCGAAGCGTTTCTTGACCATGATGTAGTCGATCTGGTTGTGATGCACCCCGCCGGGACTGTGCCATGTCCATCGTCTGGAGTTTTTGTGGAGACCAAGCCAGTATCAGATTGTTGTATGGCAAACTCCAAGAGTCTCAGACCCCTGTCATTTGTCTCGTCGTTGCAGTGGGGTCCACATGTGTCTCCCCAGTTGTGGTGCGCATCTTGGCCAACCTTGGCATTCCAGTCACCTTCCACTATGACTATGTCCTTCTTCGGCACTTGGTCAAGGACAGCCTGTTGATTTTCATAGAAATACTCCACTTCGCTGTCGTCATAGTCTGCTGTTGGGGCATAGGCCTGGATGATTGTAATGATGATAAAAGAAATGATAAAGATGATGATAAAAGAAATGAAAAAGAAGAACACATCACATGGAGCTGATGCCTACCGAAAAATCAACAATGACATCCGAAAGAAGCACTGGATAGAAGATCAATGACAAAAAATAGAGAACAGTCTGAACAAGAACAACAGCAAGAAGGCCTACCAGACTGTGAAGCGGCTGACATGTGTTAAACAGCCCATGGTCTCCACGATCCAAAGCAAGTCTGGAATGTGCCTTACAGAAGAACAAGAAGTCTTGGACAGATGGAAAGAGTACTGCTCTGACCTTTACAACCACACACCAAATGGAGACCCATCAGTTATAGCATGTCATGAAAACAGAAAAGAAGAAGAAATCCTCCCAATTCTCCGGGAAGGAGTTGAGGCAGCAGTGCAATCGCTGAAGAAGGGGAAGTCAGCGGGACTGGACAACATACCCGCGGAACTGGTTCAAACAGGAGGAGAAGCGATGATTGACGCACTTACCATTATCTGTAACAAAACCTGACAGAGTGGGGAGTGGCCTACACCATGGACCCTGTGGCTTGTCATCACTCTTCCCAAAAAAAGGTAACCTTCAGGAATGTGAAAATTACCGCACCATCAGCCTCATCAGCCATTCCAGCAAGGTCCTCCTGAAAATAATACTCAACAGGTCGAAACCCCAAGCTGAACAAATCATTGCTGAAGAACAAGCAGGATTCAGGGCAGGGCGAACTACTACTGAACAGATTTTCAACCTCAGAATAATCTGCGAGAAATACTTAGAGCACCAACAACATCTATATCATGTGTTCGTAGACTTCAAAAAGGCGTTTGACCGAGTCTGGCATGCAGCTCTGTGGGCAACCATGAGAGTGAACATCAGCCCTAAAATTATTGAAGTCATCAAAAGCCTGTATGACAAGGCTACCAGTGCAGTCCTCCACAACAGCGCCATCGAAAACAATCGGTGTGCGTCAGGGATGCCTACTTTTTCCAACACTCTTCAACATTTTCCTAGAGCGCATCATGTCAGATGCCCTTGCAGATCACGAAGGCACTCTCAGCATAGGGGGAAGAGCAATCTCCAACCTTCGTTTTGCGGATGACATTGATGAATTGTCTGGAGAGGAACAAGAACTTGAACAACTGGTACAGAGGTTCAAACCACCTCAAGAGCCTATGGAATGGAAATTAGTGCAGAGAAGACCAAAATGATGACCAACAACACCAATGGCATCAACACGGATATCAAAGTCCAAGGCCAATCCCTGAACACAGCGCATAGCTTCAAATATTTAGGAGCCATTGTATTAAACAACTGCTGCCATGGCGAGGTTGAAGCCCATGTGCAAAGACAGGACCATCAGTTTACATTTCAAGGTAAGACTGCTGCGCTCCCTTGTCATCTCCATCTTCCTATATGCTTGCGAAACATGAACCCTCACAGCAGATCTACAAAGAAAAATACAAGGCATGGAAATGAGGTGGTACAGAAGACTTCTGGGCATTTCAAATACCCAACATATCACCAACGACGAAGTCAGAAAGACCATCAGACAAGCCACTGGACAACACGATGACCTGCTCACAATGGTGAAAACCGGAAACTCCGATGGTATGACCACGTCACCAAATCATCAGTTCTTGCAAAGACCATCCTGCAAGACACATTGCAAGGAGGTAGAAGAAGAGGGAGTCCGAGATAGCGGGAGGACAACATTCGAGAATGGACTGGTTTGACACAGAGCCAAACAATCAGGGTTGCTGAGGACAAGGAAAGATGGAGTATGCTGGTTAAACGATCATCTGTGGTGCCCCTACAACCTTCGAGTTACGGGATAGGATAGGATAGGATAGATGCAATTAAACAAAAGCAAAACAGTTATCATCCACAAGCCCTTATGATTTTTAGTTTTAACCTCTCAGACATAGCTTTTACTGACTATGAGTCGCATGTTTAGTTTTTACGTCATCATCACTGACTTCATGTTTTATTTATTTTTCATCACTGAAGAAGGGCGTAGCCGGAAAGTCTTTGATTTTATAGTTTTCTGGGTGTTTTTTGTTTATTTTGTTTCTGATTTCTAGAAATAGCTTTTAAAAAAGACATCAAAAGTGTGAAAGGAGTTATACATGTCTTCTTTGTGGTCTCCATAACGCCTGGTTTTACAATTCAAGTATGTCCCCCTAAGGATGTCTTTTACAGCAGGTGCCCTAATGACCTTTATTTACTTAGTAAACAATAGGGAGACCTCATAGGTTTGCTATATCTGTCAAAATTACACACACTGCATTTGCAATAAAGGAAATGTATTGTTGATGTAGGCAAGTCTTTCTAAATGTTACAGTGAATCTATCTAAGGAATTTTAACAGATATAATAGAGGTCGCCCAAACCACCGAAATTACAGAAGTCACCCTAATGCCGGATTTGTTGTTATATATATATATATATATATATATATATATATATATATATATATATATATATATATGTGTGTGTGTGTTACCCCTTGGGGTCATGAGCAATCTTGCCACTGTAGATTGTTCAAACCTATAAAGGGAACAGTGAAAGCCACAGTTGAAAACCTGTCTTTCCTTTATAGGCAAGACAGATTCACTGCGGCAACAGTACCCCCGTTGGAGTGCCGGGGGTTTTCAGTATAAATAGTATCCCCACTTTATGGAAATTTAGTGCTTTAAATTCCCACTGTTGCTGTCTTCCTCATTTATTCTTTCCTATTCCTGCTCTGTCCTTCACTCTGCTATACTATCTTCTTCTTCGCTAGATCAATGACCTACCTTTTTTCTTGAAAACTCTTCCTGGACAAGACTCCTTGTTTGTGTATGAGGTCTGTTGGATCAGCTTGGGAGTGTTGGACGCTTTCTGCCGGGTGGTCACTAGGGCTTCCTATGATTGTACTATTTAGCACTATAGGCATTTTATATGTATGTGTTTCATTGATGATTTATAATGATGTTTGTATTCTATTTTGTTTTTGTAGCCGGGGTGTTCGCGTAGTTGAGGTCAACCCTCAGCCGTCCCCCGCGTGGGATGTCTTTATTGTAAAGTGACTGGCCGGTGGAGGGCATTCAATTTTCCCACTGGGGTTGTTTCAGCAGATCTTTTATGCGGATCGGGGGTTGTCCGGTCCTGATTTGGCTCGGAAGAGTCCGCTGGACCTAAAGCAATAATAAATCAATCAATAAATCAATATGTGTGTGTGTGTGTGTGTGTGTGTGATTTGTATATATATATATATATATATATATATATATATATATATATATATATATATATATATATATATATATATATATATATATAAGAAAAATAATTATCCTGCTCTCAAAGGTGGACAAAAGTGAGACATAGTGACTTTCAATTCCATGTGCTTCTTAATGAGCTACAAGAGCTCAATAAGCAGTAGAATTGCATTCATAAAGCCTGGTTCTCCTGACGCGTTTCGATCTTTACCAAAGATCTCATCAGAGGAGGTTTGGCCCAGAATGCATAGACTACACTAAGTGCAGTCCAAATGTACTGCCTGGGTAGTCACAAAGACACCCGTAAAGAAGTTCACATTAGGAAGAAGCCAGTCTCACTATGAAAATACCCCAGTTACCAGGGCCGACCGAGAGAATTACTTTGAAAATGGTTTTCAAATAATTGTAAAATTTAATATAAATTCTTTTGTCTAGCCATTTGGAGAGAATTTATATTAAATTTTATATATATATATATATATATATATATATATATATATATATATATATATATATATATATATATATATATATATATATATATATATATATATATATATATATATAATTAGTATATGTATGTGTTGTGTGTGGTATATTATATGTGTGTGTGTTGTAGTATGTGTGTGTTGTTGGTTGTGGTAGTATAGATATTATATATGTGTGTGTGTGTGTGTGTTATGGTTTTTATAATAGAGTTGTATTCATGTTCACTTAGTATATGTGTGGTTTATGAATTATAGTCATGAATTATAGTAATAGGTAAAACGCTTGTACATTATCACACTGACATTGTAATGCCCTGAAGAAGGTTATTAAAACCGAAAATTTGTTATATATATATATATATATATATATATATATATATATATATATATATATATATATATATATATATATATATATATATATATACATGAACCTCAACTATTGTGGGGTTTTCTGTCTGGTGTTGGTTTGTGGGGCATTCTGTTGTGGGGCATTATATTTTATATATATATAAAAAAATTAAAAACTAACCGATTTAAGCACAGGCTCTCTGAATCCTCGTGACACCATTCTCGTTGCAATCAATATAGGTAACTCTCCTTTCAAATTGAAGATTAAAATCACCATGGCGGACAGATTGAAAAAAAAAAACAAGGGAGGCAATCCAGTTATTTTGTGGGAAAAATTTTATATAAAACGTTGATGTGAGATTTGTACAGGACAGTAATCAGCAAGCCCGCGGCAATATTGTAAACAGGTTAAAATTGCGGGGCGTTTTACAAGCCCCACAATTTTTTTATGGCCCACAATCAACTCCAATTTTGGAAAATGCCCCACATCAGACCAATCCATGTCTATATATATATATATATATATATATATATATATATATATATATATATATATATATATATATATATATATATATATATATATATATATATATATATATATATATATATATATATATACCCCTTGGGGTCATGAGCAATCTTGCCACTGTAGATTGTTCAAACCTATAAAGGGAACAGTGAAAGCCACAGTTGAAAACCTGTCTTTCCTTTATAGGCAAGACGCTTCACTGCGGCAACAGTACCCCCGTTGGAGTGCCGGGGGTTTTCAGTATAAATAGTATCCCCACTTTATGGAAATTTAGTGCTTTAAATTCCCACTGTCGCTGTCTTCCTCATTTACTTTTTCCTATTCCTGCTCTGTCCTTCACTCTGCTATACTATCTTCTTCTTCGCTAGATCAATGACCTACCTTTTTTCTTGAAAACTCTTCCTGGACAAGACTCCTTGTTTGTGTATGAGGTCTGTTGGATCAGCTTGGGAGTGTTGGACGCTTTCTGCCGGGTGGTCACTAGGGCTTCCTATGAATGTACTATTTAGCACTATAGGCATTTTATATGTATGTGTTTGGTTGATGATTTATAATGATGTTTGTATTCTATTTTGTTTTTGTAACCGGGGTGTTCGCGTAGTTGAGGTCAACCCTCAGCCGTCCCCCGCGTGGGATGTCTTTATTGTAAAGTGACTGGCCGGTGGAGGGCATTCAATTTTCCCACTGGGGTTGTTTCAGCAGATCTTTTATGCGGATCGGGGGTTGTCCGGTCCTGATTTGGCTCGGAAGAGTCCGCTGGACCTAAAGCAACAATAAATCAATCAATCAATCAATATATATATATATATATATATATATATATATATATATATATATATATATATATATATATATATATATATATATAGGGGTGTCGGATAGTGCAGTGGTTGGAGCACTCGCTACTGTGTCGAAAGTGAAGCACCGTCCGGTGCGGTTAGCACTTGGATGGGTGACCGCTAAGGTGTGAAGCGACAAACAACAACGCCCCCAGTTGACTCAACTGTGATTGAGTACCTACTCTCTTGAGGGTGGGGAAGGTAAAGCAGCGAGGGAGAGAGTTGGGCATCACCCTCATTACGCTGGCCCAAGATAAGTGTGATCTCCAACATCACGCTCCCCTACGGCCACAAGGCTATGGGACTACCTTTACCTTTTATATATATATATATATATATATATATATATATATATATATATATATATATATATATATATATATATATATATATATATATATATATATATGTGTGTGTGTGTGTGTGTGTGTGTGGGTGTGTGGGTGTGTGGGTGTGTGTGGGTGTGTTTTGTATATATATAGATATATAGAGAGAGAGAGAGAGAGAGAGAGAGAGAGAGAGAGAGAGAGAGAGAGAGAGAGAGAGAGAGAGAGAGAGAGAGAGAGAGAGATAGAGAGAAAGCACAAAGGAGCAAGACAGTGACAGTTGGAATTTAAAGCACTACATTTCCCAAAATTTGGGATACTATTTATACAGAAACCCCCGGTGCACCCAGGTGGGGTTCTGTCAAATGTTCACTAGGGCTTTCTATGGTATTATTATTTAGCAATATAGGCATTTTATATGCATGCGTTTTGCTAATATTTTATAATGATGTTTATATTCTATTTTGATTTTATAAACGGGGATTCGATAAATTATAGTACAATCTAAGCAATGTATAAGCAATGTATAATGATAAGCAATGTATGCATATATATAATATTATTATATTCTATGGTATTATTATTTAGCAATATAGGCATTTTATATGCATGCGTTTTGCTAATATTTTATAATGATGTTTATATTCTATTTTGATTTTATACAATCTAAGTGTCGGCCGCATGGGATGCCTTTATTGTAAAGTGACCGGCTTGTGGAGTCCCTTCAGTGTTACCATTAGGGTTGTTTCAGCAGATCTTTTACACGGATTAGGGGTGAGCCCTCTTTCAACCAAGTTGTGGTCCTGATTCGGTTCTTTGTAGTCCGCTGGACCTTATAAACAATGACTAACTAACTAGCTTACTCTTTTTTTCCCCCGCGGGGACAACACTGAGTTTGCAAAGGATCCGTGAAACTAACATGTGTGAACATGGATCCCTTTAAAGGTTCGTAACAGTAATGTCTTGAATGCCCCCTGTAGACCTACTGTGACCTGTCCTTTTGTTACATTACATTACATGATTGTTGCTTTAGGTCCAGCGGACTCTTCCGAGCCAAATCAGGACCGGACAACCCCTGATCCACATAAAAGATCTGCTGAAACAACCCTAGTGGTAAAACTGAAAGCTCTCCACCAGCCAGTCACTTTACAATAAAGACATCCCACGCAGGGGACGCTGAGGATGTACTCTAATTTATCGAACCCCCGTTTACAAAAACAAAATAGAATACAAACATTATAAATTATGAACAAAACACATACATATAAAATGCCTACATTGCTAAATAATAACATCATAGGAAGCCGAAAAACGAAAACCGTCTAAAGCTCAATGATGACAAAACTGAAGCGCTCTTGATCAAAAAGAAATCCGACAAATCTGATTTACCAAATAGCATCACAGTAGGAACCTCATCCATTTCATTTTCTGACCATGCCCGCAACTTAGGTTTCATTCTGTCTTCTGACATGTCACTTGACCAACACATCTCCAACATATGCCGCTCTGCCTATTTCGAAATTCACCGCATTAGCTCCATCCGACAATATCTTACAACCGAAACAACCAACACTCTTGTCTGTGCATTTGTTCTATCTAAACTGGACTACTGCAACTCTCTCCTCTCTGGCTCCCCTCTCTACCTTCTTGAAAAACTTCAGAAAGTCCAAAACTCAGCCGCCCGCCTTGTTCTTAAAGCTAAAAAACGAGACCATGCCACCCCTCTACTCCGATCTCTTCATTGGCTCCCTGTTCGAGCTCGCATCTTGTACAAGCTCTCAACTATTGTTTTCAAATTCTTCACTGGTTCTGCCCCCTCATACTTTACTGACCTTCTCTCTGTCTACTCTCCTGCAAGACAACTCCGCTCTTCTTCTGATACAAGACTGCTTTCTATCCCCCGTGTTCACTCAAAGACCTATGGTGAACGATCTTTCTCTTTCTCTGCTGCAACTGCTTGGAACTCACTACCGATGCAACTCCGACATGCTCCATCACTTTCTTCCTTCAAGCGCCAATTAAAGACCCACCTTTTTAACATGCAAACTCAATAATTTTCACTTCCCCTCCCTTCCATCCTGTTACACTCAGTTTGATGTTGGTGTTTTCTATCAGTATCTGATTCAGCCCCGATGCTTGAATTCCTGATAGTTGTGTAACTCAGATTCGTTTATTCACACAGCCCGTCCAAACAGCATACAAATCACAAAGTCGACGTATGAAGTTTTCCACTTTTATTCAGCATACATCAACAACTGCATACAATTCTCAATTCAACTCAACAACTTTCACAGCAACTTTCCAAATCACTATCAACAACTTTACTCTCTACAACAATCTCGGCACACGATTAAATAACCTCTCTCTTTTCCGGAAAGATTTCGAATACCGTAGAAGTGACGCACTGCCACCAATCGAATAAAAGATCGTCATCACTGACTTACGTCAATACATATTTTTATATCTTCCAGAACGACCTCTTGCTTCGACATGTATCGGGAAGTTTCTATCAAGAGTAAACACGCATATCCAGAAGATTCTCAAATAATATCGACTAACGCAAATTATCAACGTTATACAAAGCCTCTCCTAACAACAATGCAAACTCAAATCAAAGGTAAATAAACACCATTATTGAATACTTTGCAAAACGAAACGATTAGATCTATCGTGCGCGCTTTCGTCGTACTTTCGTACGCGTTTCAACGTAACATAACCCCCCACTCAAGAAGAAATTTACCCAATTTCTTTCAACAACGTTGAAACGTAATGCACAAACAATGTACAGAATTAAAACTAAATTAAGACTTTCTGAATACTGTGATTGCGCTCAGCTTATCTACACAGAGTCAATGGTTTTCATCTTCAGGTCTATCTGGATATTGTCAATGTTCACAGTTCATCCACACAGTCAATGTTCTTTACTCACACACTCTGCTGAGGAAGTCCGCACCAACATTGTCCGATCCTTTGATAGATTCTACTCGCATGTTAAAGTTCTGCAAGTACATAGCCCATCTCATGATCCGACTGTTCACAAACTTGGCAGAGTTCAAGTAAGTTAGCGGCTTGTGATCAGTCTGTAGCACGAACTTCACTCCTTGAAGGTACAGTTCGAACTTCCGGATTCCCCATATGATGGCAAGGCACTCTTTCTCCATGGTCGAGTAATTTTTCTCAGCCCTGGACAGCTTCTTGCTGGCGTAACTGACCGGAAATAGTTTCCCTTCGTGTTCTTGCATCAGTATGGCGCCGATGCCTTCGTCCGCTGCGTCTGTTCTTAAGACGAATTCTTTGGAAGTGTCAGGCAGTCGTAGCACCGGATCCTTCGAAAGGAGGTCGCGCACAGTCTGGTATGCCCTCTCCTGAGACGGTCCCCACTGCACTTGGTTTGGACAGCCTTTCCGCACCAGGTCCGACAAGGGTGCTGTGATGGCGGAGTAGTTTGGTACAAACTCCCTGTAGTATCCAGCCAACCCCAGGAAAGATCGCACCTGCTTCTTGTTTGGGGACGTGGAGCGTTCAGAATCTTGGTAACGTTTTCTAGTAGAAGCCCCTTTTGTCCTTCTTTCAGCGAATGGCCGATAAAGTCTACGTTGTCAGTCCCCAGAATGCACTTACTGGGTCTCACGGTCAAGTTGGCTTCTGTGAGACGGTGAAACAGCTCCCTCAAGGTCTGCAGATGCTCTTCCCAGGTGCGAGTGTGGACTAGCAGGTCGTCCCAGTAACACACGACATTGTCCATCCCTTTGAGCATCTTCCTCATTCCTCTCTTCAGGGTAGCTCCGCTGTTGACCATGCCAAAGGGCATCCTTAGGCACTCGTACGTCCCATCAGGAGTTATGAAAGCAGTCTTTGGTATGTCCTGTTGACGCACGGGGACTTGCCAATAACCCTTGCTGAGGTCAATCTTTGAGAAGATTTTACTCCCCGATAGTTGGCGGAAGAGGTCTGCTGCGGTAGGCATCGGCTCAGGGTCGAAGACGGTGATCTTATTAACCTTCCTGTAGTCGATGCATACTCGGTTGCTCCCGTCCTTCTTCTTCACGACCACGACAGGGGATGCGTAAGGGGAACTGGACTCCCTAATGATGCCCATCTTCAGCATCTCATCGATGTCTTTCTTCAAGGATTCACGGGCCTTGAAAGGGATCGGGAAGGGCTTGGATCGAACAGGGATATTCGAAGTGAGGTGGACTTCGTGTTCGACCAAAGTTGTAGAGCCAGGGACATCGCTGAAGTTGTGGGGAAACTCGCCCATAAGGTCCTTGAGCTCCAACTTTTGACCTTCCGTCAAGCTCGGTCCTAGCTTAACATCATCGATGCCTTCTTTGCTGTGGAAGTCTCCCAGTTCCAACAGTTCTTCGCTGTCAAAGCTGTCGTCGGTCACAGCTGCTGTGGCTGCGTGCACAGTCTCCGGTGGCCTTTCCACGTACAGCTTAAGGAGGTTGGCGTGGTATATCTTGGAATGCTGGCCGACCTTCACCTTGTAGTCGTTGATTCCCACCACGGTCTCCACTTCGTACGGGCCTTTCCACTGCATCAGCAACTTATTGTGATCGGTAGGTAGCAGCACCAGCACTTTGTTGCCAGGTTTGAACTTCCTGTTCACAGCCCTACGGTCATAGTAGTGCTTTCCACAGTCCTGGGATTTCTTCAGGTTTTCTCTAGCTATCTCGAGAGTCTGCTCCAGCTTCTCCCGTAGCTCAAACACGTACTGGTAGCTGTTCTTCACCTCTGGGGTGTCTACTTCTTTCGTCCACAGTTCTTTTAGGATGTGCATCGGCCCTCGGATGGTTCTTCCGTACAGCAGCTCGAACGGAGAAAAGCCGGTGGACTCCTGCGGTACTTCTCTGTAGGCGAAAAGTAAGGCGTTAATGTAGCGATGCCATTGTCTGGGCTGCTCGCTGCACAGTTTCTTCAGGGTAGACTTCAGCGTAGCATTGAACTTCTCGACAAGCCCGTTGCACATCGGATGGTAGGGTGTCGTAGTCAAATGCCGGATGCTCAGCAGTCTGTTGACCTCCTTCATGCAGTCAGAGACGAACTGCGTCCCGAGGTCTGTCAGAATTTCTTCAGGCACTCCAAGCCTACTGAACATGTCCACCAGTGCCTCTGCTACAGTTTCAGTGTCAATCTTCTTCAGTGGCACTGCTTCTGGGTACCGAGTCGCATAGTCCACTAAAGTCAGTACCCACCGATGACCTTCTTCACTCGGAGGTCTTATTTCTCCGATTAAGTCTAAGGCCACCCTCTTGAAAGGTCGGTCGATCAGAGGCATCCTCTGCATAGGCACTTTCGGGACCCTTCCTCGAGGTATGGTCTTCTGGCAAATATCACATGATCGGCAGAAACGGCTGACGTCCGCATGAAGCCCTGGCCAGTAGAACACCGCCTGGATTCTGTCTGACGTCTTTCTGATGCCTAGGTGACCTCCCATGATAGAGTCGTGAGCTACTTCCATCACTTGGCGCCTTAGAGGTAACGGTACCAAGACTTGACGTAGTGGTTTCCCTCCGTTGACCCTCGGGTGCTGGAAGATTCGGTACAGGATCTTGGCCTTCACCTCAAAATAGACCGTGCCACTGCGTTTGGTCACGTGATCTTGGCGGTTCCTGTACTTGTTTAAAGTGCTATCAGCTTCCTGGAGCTGGATCAGCTTATCTCTGTCCATGATGGCAGCTTTAGAGTTGTCGGCGACCTTCAGTGGCGTAGACGTCTTGTCTCTCTTGGCCTGGGCCCTGGTTGTAACGGCACCGACGACCTCTGGTCGGCAGGGCTGAGCCGGAGTAACCACATTGTCCCGTAGCAGCTCTGTAAGGTCTCCATCGGGAAATGGCAATGGATCCTCCTCCACAACTTCGACGTGTTGAATTGAGGCAGGACTCCACTCTGGATCGGGATCGTCGGGTCGTCTCGCGCCGTCGATATTCCCGATCATCAAATCGTATAGCGGCTTCTTCAGGCAAACCGCTTCGACTTCGCCTATGTAGAAAGGGGTGTTGACATGAATCTTCGGAACTGGCGCTCTCACACATTTGCTGTCGGCCATAAGTGTCCATTTGAATCGCCAGTGAACTGTTCTTTAGCGATTAGGTCTTCTCTGACGATGACCCCACTACAGCCAGAGTCTCTTAAGACAGTCACTTCACGATTTCCGACGCGTCCCTTCGAAACAGGCATGTTCTGGACGGTCACAGCTGCGCTGGCGACGACGGGGATGGATTTTCCGTTGGCAAGGAGGAGTTGGCCATCAGTCATGCACTCTTGCACGTCCGCAGGGGTAGCTGTGCGCTCGGTCTCACTCGGAAGAATGACGCTCCCGCCGCACACTTGATGGTCAGATCTACTGGTTTGCCGTTGATTGGAGAACCGCCTCTGCCGGTTGCCCGCCGCTGAATTGTCCGTACTGCTCCGCTGTCCGCTACTTTTGTTTTGAGGACAGTTAGCCGCTCTGTGGTCTGTAGCGTTGCAGGTGAAACAGCCTCTTGAATGCCCTTCCCTGGGAGGAGGCGTGGAGTCCGTCTGTCTCTGGTTCGTCTGGCTCCCCTGGATCTGGTTCACATGGTTTCCAGTCTTCTGAAAATGTTTCGTCGCGCTGGGTGGCCCCAGGGTCTTCCCATGAGCGATGAGATATCTTTCAGCAGCCTCAGTCACATCTTTAAGCGTCTGCAGCTTTTGTTCTTCTAAGTGGGTCGCTAGGTCCTTGTGACAGGCATTGAGAAATTGTTCCTTCACGATCAGGTCATGGAGACTGTCGTAAGACTTGCTTTCGCCTGATAACTCCACCCACTTGTGTAGATATGACGACAGGCGCTCCACAAACTGCTTTGGCGTCTCGTCTGACTTAGGCCGGCATTCACGGAAGCGTTTACGGTAGCCCTTCTCTGTAAAGTTATAGCACTGCAATAGGGCCTCTTTCAAGACGTCGTAGTTTTTGGCGTCATCGTTCGACAGTCTGGTGTAAACTTCGAGCGCTTGCCCTGTCAGAAGTGCACTTAGTCGAATCGCCCAGTCTCGAGGTTGCCAGTTGGAGCTTTCGGCGAACCTTTCGAATCTCGCCAGATAACTGTCAATCTGGTCCTTCCCGTCGACGAAAGCTGGCAATTTTGGAGCCGTATGGTCGTTGGTGACTTGTGGCGCACGCTGATTGTTTTGGATACGCGCCAACTCTAGCTGGTACTGACGCTCTCTTTCTTGCTGCTGCTGTTCAATTTCCAGACGCTTCAGTTCAAATTCTCTTTCTTCACGGCGTCGCTGCTCCTCTGATTCTCTGTCTTCACGACGTCGCTGCTCCTCTATTTCTCTTTCTTGTATTCTCTCCTGAGACTTGACGTACTCCGTCAGCTGTTTGCCTTTTAGATTCAGTTGCATCCCTTTCTGCCAGAAGTCAGCCATCTTGATGCTTCTGGAAAGTTCTTTTCTGGAAAGTTCTTTTTATAGAAAGTTCTTGACTGTAGAGTTCTTTTTTTCTGGAAAGTTCTTGACTGTGCTGTACCTTTCTAGACTGTTCTAGAACAGCACGCTTTCTGCAGTAGCGCTGATGCTTGTCACTAGTCGCCTTCGTTGACGCAGGCCCCGCTGTCCTCGTCGTATGCGACGCTGCACCACGCTGGTGTTGATGTACACGCTCCTGTGCTGAAGTAGACGCGACGTCCGCTCGACGCTCGCTGTAACACTGGCGATGTAGCTCCGAGACTGTCCCTCGACGTAGTCTTACGGTAGCCACGTAGTCCCGCTCTGTTGTTCGCTCACGAAACAACTCTTCGGCGACTACACGCCCTTGCAGTCAACCCGAATCTATCGGATGTAGTCCCAGTATGTTGGCCCCTCTCGACGCAACTCGTTGGCGGCTACCCTCGATGACTGCTTCTCGTAACGTTGACTCGCTTGTTGTAGCAGTTGAACCCTTGGCTATGGCGTGAATCGCGGCTTGACCCCCAAAATGTTACACTCAGTTTGATGTTGGTGTTTTCTATCAGTATCTGATTCAGCCCCGATGCTTGAATTCCTGATAGTTGTGTAACTCAGATTCGTTTATTCACACAGCCCGTCCAAACAGCATACAAATCACAAAGTCGACGTATGAAGTTTTCCACTTTTATTCAGCATACATCAACAACTGCATACAATTCTCAATTCAACTCAACAACTTTCACAGCAACTTTCCAAATCACTATCAACAACTTTACTCTCTACAACAATCTCGGCACACGATTAAATAACCTCTCTCTTTTCCGGAAAGATTTCGAATACCGTAGAAGTGACGCACTGCCACCAATCGAATAAAAGATCGTCATCACTGACTTACGTCAATACATATTTTTATATCTTCCAGAACGACCTCTTGCTTCGACATGTATCGGGAAGTTTCTATCAAGAGTAAACACGCATATCCAGAAGATTCTCAAATAATATCGACTAACGCAAATTATCAACGTTATACAAAGCCTCTCCTAACAACAATGCAAACTCAAATCAAAGGTAAATAAACACCATTATTGAATACTTTGCAAAACGAAACGATTAGATCTATCGTGCGCGCTTTCGTCGTACTTTCGTACGCGTTTCAACGTAACACATCCCCATATGTAATCTTTTACCAAGTCACGTCATCTGTTCATGGATGGTGGCGGCACCGGCTCGGTTCTTGGTATTCATATTATCTGTTGTTTTGCATGGCCATGTACTGTAATTATTTAACCATTTGATAAGTGTATACGTGTTCTGTGTGCGTGTGTGTGTGCGTGTGTGTATGTGTGTGTGTGTGTGTGTGTGATTGCGGGTGTGTTGTCAAGCGCGGCGAGCTCGCTTTTTTTACCGTTTGCGAGGTACCGCGCGATATAAATGTACTGTATTATTATTATTAAGCCCTAGTGACCAACTGGCAGAAAGCGTCCAATATTCCCAAGCTGATCCAACAGACCTCATACACAAATAAGGAGTCTTGTCCCGGAAGAGTTTTCAAGAAAAAACGGTAGATGACTGGTCTAGCGAAGAAGAAGATAGTATAGCAGATTGATAGAACAGAGCAGGAATGAGAAAGAGCAAATGAGAAAGACAGCGACAGTGGGAATTTAAAGCACTAAATTTCCAGAATGTGGGGATACTATTTATACTGAAACCCCCGGCACCCCAACGGGGGGGGGGGGAGGTGTTCATTTGTTTCCAACGTTGAAAATGCAAAACAGAAGATAGATACAACAACATAATGTCATAAACCAGCAATACCTCATAGGACATTAAAAAAAAAAAAAAAAACACTAATCTATCTATTCGCATAATCATGGCGTAACACAAAGAAAAACTAAGTTAACATGGAGAAAAGTATGTGTAAATAGCTGAAATAATACGTGTAAAGTTTGTGTCTCCTTGTTTATTGTGTGATTTGACCCAAACTATTTGTACACAATACCTCATACATTTCATTTTTAAAGTCAGGAAATGTCATCTGTAATCAAGAATAACGATGAGAAATATCCTGTAGTGGTCAGTTTCTGGCACGACGATGAAATCGCTGACATAGAACTATGGACTCTCTCTCTCTCTCTCTCTCTCTCTCTCTCTCTCTCTCTCTCTCTCTCTCTCTCTCTCTCTCTCTCTCTCTCTCTCTCTCTCTCTCTCTCCTTTTTTTGACATAGAATATTGCTGCATCACTTGCCACCGAACTTTATGCTCCTGAGAAGAGTTATTTTTTTGGGTGGTAAGTGAGCACTGTCTGCTGCCCCCGGTCTAGGATCCTCCAGATCTATCGTAGCTAAGTGGAGTATTAGACTCCTGCAACTGTCGAACACTAACACAAAGTACAACCTAAACCGTACTTTTTAATTTAGAGGGACATTTTAAAAAAAAAATGCTTTACAAGACGAGGAAACGTGCAGAAATGGAAAAGAAGGCATGAGTGTTAAAAGATTAACTGAATTGGCGGTCCGACCCTTCATATGAGAACACAAGAATGCATGCTGGCTCTAGTACCATAACACTCTCTGCAGCTCACTTGCCACTAACCTACAGCCGATAATTTTACCCCTGTCCCGACAGAAGACAAAGGCCCAGGTTGGGAGAACATAACACGTGTTTTCGACCAGTCCGGCAAGAGCTCGATCACCACCAAGTCCAGACTGACAACAAAGAGACAATCTCTCTCTCTCTCTCTCTCTCTCTCTCTCTCTCTCTCTCTCTCTCTCTCTCTTGTATTCAAGGGGGACAATCCCTCCTAAACGTAACAAGTCGCCTCCCACTCCGTCAAGCCAATGTTTCCTCAGAATTAATTCCCCAGGTCTCTGTTACCCTAGGTCAATGTTCCTTCCCCCAGGTCTTTCTTCCCCCAAGAATCTATGTTTCCATGGGCCCTTAATCCTCGAGGTCTGTGGTTCCTGATATAAGTTTGTGATCACACAGGAACCGGTTTATAGTGCTAATATGTACGTCTCCCTAACGTTTTTAGAAGGTTCCTTCACAGTGTAGTTGTCTAGCGAAATTTACCTTTGGCTACAAATATAACGAAAGCATAGGTTATAGAATCTATGAACACTGAGAAGAAAGAAATTGAGAATGACTAAGACAGTGCAAAGGCAGCTGTTAAGTTAAGTGCTCTTTGGCAATCATGATAAAATAGCGAAAGAGAGAGAGAGAGAGAGAGAGAGAGAGAGAGAGAGAGAGAGAGAGAGAGAGAGAGAGAGAGAGAGAGAGAGAGAGAGCAAGAACACTATTGCTATATTAAATCATAATATGCACATCGTCATACATACCAATAGGCAGACATACACACACAAATAGGCACACAACACACCACATGTGCGCACATACACCAAATAATGTTTTGTATAAAGATTCTGGAGAAAATATGGACCTGGTGGAATATAGACCCGGAGGAACAGACACAGATTTGAGGGAACAAGGACCTGGTGAGAACATGGGGCTAAACCCTGCTGTGCATTCTCCAGAGCCCACTCAAACAATACGCTATTCATTACATTCCTGCAGACTTCTAAGGGGTGTGAAGACGACCGTTGCTTGAGATAAGTGAAGGATGAGAGGTTACCTCCATATCTACACCTCAGTGATATAAACAACATACTATTTTGTGGTCTTTGTTTCCTGTTCATTAATGTGCTGCATTAAGTTTACATGTCTTCATCAAAGAATTCAACTTTTTCCTTGGTCTATAAACCCTTGTGTTGCGTTTACATGCCGAGACAGATTCCAGGGGGATGTGGTTCACAATGGTGAGGATGATGACGATAATAATGTTGATCGTGTTGACGAGGAAGATGACAATGATGATGATGGTAGTGATGATAACGATGATAAGGGGGATGAATGGGGATAGTGTGGTGATGGTGATGACAATAGTGATAGTGACAAACAATGATGATGATGGTAGTAGTGGTGGTAGCTGTAGCTGAGATTCCGTGTGTTTTGATGATGATGATGATGATGATGATGATGATGATGATGATGATGATGATGATGATGATGATGATGATGTTGATAGTGGTGGTGGTAGTTGTTAACAAATTAATTTATAAAGAAACACACGAATGCATACGCCAATAAAAACATAAGAACTCCAATCAGGCTATATACATAATTATAATGTATGTTTTATAACAAAACCTAAAAATTAACAATATTCCATCCCTACAACAACTCTGAGAAATCCAAAATAAAAATAAGACTTAAGCTTACACGGTTAATTGGGAATCACAAATTTCATTACGCTAATGCCAAACTGTTTTAGAAACATGGAAAACGATATTTCTACAAATTTAAACAGAATAATTATTCATCTTTTTTTTTAAAACAAAATCAAGCAAATCTCCAATAAACTAGAAGGGTAAAGCCCGTATGACTGACATGCTTCTCATGGAACTCGCAATATTTAACATGAAAATGAGTGCCCAGAAAAATCAAAATGAAATGGTGGCATTAAAATGCAAAATAATACAGACTTTGATCTTTCTATGCTCTTGACCTTGAGATAATCTTGACCTCCGGCTCCAAATACACTCATGTACTATCAAAAAAAGTATAGAAAAAGTTGCATTATGCCAAAAAACTTTGATCTTGGGATGACTTTGACTTTTAGCGACCTTGACCTTGAGATGACCTTGATATTCACGTGATCTCTCGTGTATGTCTGATCAAATAACCCAATGTTGTTGCATACTATGGGTTAAATAAACAGCCAAACCATGACCTATTTTTTTATGTTTTGCAAGGCCTAACATGACCTTCAAGATAACGCATAAACTGAAAATATATGAAAGATCACTATCCTATCCTATCCTGTCCCATAACCCGAAGGTCGTAGGGGCACCACAGATGATCGTTTAACCAGCATACTCCATCTTTCTCTGTCCTCAGCAGCCCTCATGGCTTCGCTCAGTGTCAAACCAGTCCATTCTCGAATGTTGTCCTCCCACCTCTTTTTCGGTCTCCCCCTTCTTCTACCTCCTTGCACTGTGCCTTGCAGAATGGTCTTTGCAAGGCCTGATGATCTGGTGACGTGGCCATACCATCGGAGTTTCCGTTTCTTCACCACTGTGAGCAGGTCATCGTGTTGTCCAATGGCTTGTGTGATGGTCTGTCGGACTTCGTCGTTGGTGATGTGTTGGGTATAGGAAATGCACAGAAGTCTTCTGTAGCACCTCATCTCCATGCTTTGTATTCTTCGTTGGAGATCTGCTGTGAGGGTCCATGCTTCGCAAGCATATAGGAAGATGGAGATGACCAGAGAGCGCAGCAGTCTTACTTTGGAATGTAGACTGATGGTTCTGTCTTTCCAAATGGGCTTCATCCTTGTCAGGGCAGCAGAAAGATCACTATATCATCTCTAAATACAACAAGTTTGGACTTTATATCCCTCATAATTTAGGGTCAAGGCCACTTCAAAGTACCTATACAAACCGACTTTGGACAGCTCCAGTGACCTTGACCTTGAAGTGAGGTTGACAAAATTTACAAAGTATGTGTGTCTCATTGATATATATGATGCATCAAAGAATCATAGGTTTAATATTAATGACCAGATGGACAGCGGACAAGCAGACAGATGGACATTTTGTCTATATTATTTTATGGACTATTTAGGACTCATCTCGCACAGATTTGCAAAATTAGGGAAAAAAATTTGGAAGGAGTGTGAGGAAGCCCTGGGTGAGTACATAGACTCACATTGTTTTGCATGAGTTAAAAATACAAATGTTGCTGCATTTGGACGGACATTTACAAAACTAATTTGGAATCATTTTTATAAACATTCAAAATAATCATGACCACTGTGACATAAATATTAGATGCTAATACAAAGAAAATGTGGCATAAAACCATTTACAAAATACAAAAGCAATGATACAATAATTAATCATGTTGTAAATATGTACTGGTGAAGTGTATTGGTACTGGTCTACCGGCTAATAATGTGCTTGTACTGAAGTAAAATTTGAAGAGAAAAAAACAACAGATAAAATCAGATTCATAATCAGAATCTTTTTTTTTTTAAATATTGTTTTTGTGCCTTTATGTTGGATAATATGTAAGCCGCACACAAATTTGCTTGTGTTTTTATGGGGACAATAACGATTCTGATTCTGATTCAGTTATTATGTCAGGCAACAAATTAGAACTTAACAAGACAAATTTGTCAGGAGCAAACTACCAAATAAATAATAAGTTCAATAACAAATAATTGGATAAAACGCTCGCCAAACCAGATATCGTATCACAGATCTAAAAAGTATATTATGCAAATAAAAGTATCACACACACAAAAAAGAACATATTAAAAAAATTGTTTTTTTCAAAGCATCTCAAAATTATCACCAAAGAAAAATCTGTAGTCTAAACATGTCTGTTTTATAAAATAACAAACATTTAACTTACAGGTTAATCTTCCCATACATTAAGTTATTTTACATAATGTATACAGACAAGTTCACCAACAATCCTTTACTGTGCAGTATACCTAAAAACAATATTAAGATTAGAATATTTATATCTTCAATCCTCTGAATTCACGACACTGCAGGGCAAAACTAAACATGATACACAATTGTCAATGCGTCTCAGGGAAATAATTTACAGTGTAAGGGGCATAAACCAAATTAATAAATGCAGTGAGTACATCAAATTCATATTACCTCCCTTGTTAATAGTTTCACCCCTTTCTGGAAGTGTTTCAAATATTGCTTATTTCTTAGCAAGAAAGAAACCAGTAGTTTCCTTTCCTTTCAGTGTTTTAACTATATCTTTTAATAACAAAATGCTTTACTCTATGGAAAAGTATACTGCCACACTGGAGGTTTCTTTCATATAAAATTATACAACTCTCAAAAAAAAAAAAAAAAAAAAGGTTCCAGAAATCTTACAGAAAAACTGGCCAAATGCCCAGATTGGGTCGCTGCCTAAATGCACCTCAAAATATAACAGCGCAAATCAAAATAAACAAATAAATTACCAATACATATGCCAAAAAAAAAATGGATATGTTGGAATTATGGAATGAGATCAGATGTGATACTTAAAACTGATGTCCTGAAAGAGTCAACCTTTTTGGTCTTGTATTTGAGTGACCATCACCATGAGCTTTCCTCTACAATGAAAACGTCAAAGAAGAATAAACAGTTATTCAAACTTCAGAAAAGAATACAGTTATCTTGCTAGCTTGAAGGGAACAAGGTTGTTGGCTGGACTCCATGGTGGCCTATAGTCTACTTCTGTGCCTCCGGTCATGCCCTTGCGTCTGGTCTGAATTTTCTCTCTTTGCATTTGCTTTTCCTGCAGTTCAAAACAACAAACCGATTACATATCGGAACAGAAAATCAAAACAACAAAACGATTACTTATTGGAACAGAAAATCAAACACAACAAAACGATTACTTATTGGAACAGAAAATCAAAACAACAGAACAATTAAATATAGGAACAAAAACTCAACACACAAAAAAAACGATTGCATATTGGAACAGAAAATCAAAACAACAAAACGATTACACTTTGAAACAGAAATCAAAACTACAACACGATTTCACTTTGGAATAGAAAATCAAAACAACAATTACATATTGGAACAGAAAATAACGATTACACTTTGGAACATAAAATCAAAACTACAAAACAATTACACTTTGGAACAGAAAATTAATACAACAAAATTATTACATATAGGCATAGAAAATCAAAACAACAAGATTATTATTTACTGGAACAGAGAATATTACATAACTAAATGCCTGTTAAATATAGTCAAATGTTTCTTAGTTCAAGCTCTGTCCAATCCTTGTTGCCTTTGCCTTTAATAAAACAATCGGACAGTTTCAAGATGAGATTACTCTAGTCAATTTTTAGAACCAAACTGCTTAAAATATACTTTCAAAAATACACTGTAATATTGTAGTCATTTTAGGAACTACGACAATACATGCACCAGAATCCTAGCCTATCTTATCCTATCCTATTCCGTAACTCAAAAGTTCTTGGGGCACCACAGATGATTGTTTAACCAGCGTACTCCATCTCTCTGTCCTCTCCAGCCAATCCATCAATGTCATCCGAAAAACAGAGGTTGGAGATTGCTCCATCCCTTATGCTGACCGTAACTTCGTGATCTGCAAGGGCATCTGACATGATGCGCTCTAGGAAGATGTTGAAGAGTGTTGGAGAGAATCGGCATCCTTGACACACGCCGATTGTTGTTCTGAACCAGCTCCCGATGGCGCTGTTGTGGAGGACTGCACTGGTAGCCTTGTCATACAGGCTTTTGATGACTTCAAAAATGTTAGGGCTGATGTTGTACACTCTCATGGTTGCCCACAGAGCTGCATGCCAGACTCGGTCAAACGCTTTCTTGAAGTCTACAAACACATGATATAGGTCTTGTTGGTGCTGTAGGTATTTCTCACAGATTATTCTGAGGTTGAAAATCTGTTCAGTGGTACATTGCCCTGCCCTGAATCCTGCTTGTTCTTCAGCTATGGTTTGTTCAGCTTGGGGTTTCAACATGTTGAGTATTATTTTCAGGAGGACCTCGCTGGGATGGCTGATGGTGCAGTAATTTTCAAACTCCTGAAGGTTATCTTTTTTGGGAAGAGTGATGACAAGCGACTGGGTCCATGGTGTAGGCCACTCCCCACTCTGCCAGATCTTGTTACAAATAATTGTGAGGTCGTCAATCATCGCTTCTCCTCCTGCTTGAAGCAATTATGCGGATATGTTGTCCACTCCCACTGACTTCCTCTTCTTCAGCGATTGCACTGCTGCCTCAACTTCTTCTCAGAGAATTGGGAGGATTTCTTCTTCTTCTCTGTTCTGGGGACATGCTAGAACTGATGTGTCTCCGTTTGGTGTGTGGTCGTAAAGGTCAGAGCAGTACTCTGTCCATCTGTTTAACACTTGTCAGCCGCTTCACAGTCTGGTAGGTCTTCTTGCTCTTTTTCTTGTTCAGATTGTTTTCTATTTCCTGGCATTGATCTTCTATTCAGTTCTCCTTTGCTGTGTGCATGCCTTTTCTGATGTTATTGGTGATTTTTCGGCTGGCAACAGCTCCCTGTGAGGTGTTCTTTTTCTTTTTCATTTCTTTTCGTTTGTTACACAGGTCCAAAAGTTCGGGTGTGATCCACGGTTTCTTCTTTGGGCGGTGTTTGCCAAGCCTTTCTATACAATGACCCTGTTTGGTTGCTTTATGTATTTCTCTGCGTTTTCTCTTTTGTAATTAACGTACCTCTCTTTATTTTTAAACGTACCTTATTCTCCATCCACTTTTCATAACGTTCCTGTGCTTCTTCTTCCTTTTGTTTCTGTGTGGCTGACAGTTCTAGTTTTTTCTTTTCCTGCTCTTTCTTGGCTTGGTTGGCTTTCTGCTTCAGCCTTTCATCCTTTTCCTTTTTCCTGCACCAGAATAAACAAAATAGCATCGTCAAATGAAACAACTATCCTCACAGATGGAATGTGACTGCCTTTACGGCGGGATAGAAAATGGTCACATAGGCAACACTTTCAACAGAATGGGGATGTTTCACAGTTCTAGTTTCAAAAACAAAACAAATAGAAAATACAAAATGCACAAAGCTAAAGTGATACAGTAACATATTTCTGCTGTTTTTGTTCTGAGCACAGTGATCATTAATCACTGTTAAATTATACTATTATAAGATGAAAGTTTTAACAGAGGTCTCGAAGTTATTGCACCCATATGTCATACTGGATTCATGTAGACTCCATGCCGATTCTGCACAATCAGTATAGAAATAACATCACTGCTGTCCTGTAACAAAATCCTGATTGCAAATTTCACCATCTTACCACTTGAGAAAAGCAGACTCTCCAAGTTTCTGTTTCATTATCTTCTCCTCATGTTGTGCTTCTTTCTTTTCCTGTTCTTTCTTCTTCTTTTCTTCCTCCTTGGCCTTGATAACTTGATCTTTCTGTTCCTTCCACGACTTGAAAAACTGAAATGTAAACAGCACTTTCACAGCAAGTAAAAGTATGAAGACAAAGCCGATTGATGTGTATGGCAAAATGAACAAAGTGTAGACAAACACAACATGACACAACAAAGACATACATTTAGCTCACACTGTGGACAACGTTCAAAACTGATTCGACTGCACAGCAAGACAATGCTAACGGTAACATTCTACACACCTGCTCAGAGTCTCCTTTATTATTCTTCTCTTCCTCTTCTTTCTTCCTCTTCTCTGCATCCTCCTTGGCTTTCTGGGCTTTCAGTTTCGCCTGCTCCTCCTTCTTCTTCTTTTCCCAAGAAATAAAAGACTCTTCTTTATCTTTTTTTTTCTCTTCCTCTGCCTAGAAACACAAAAAATAACAAAGTGACATTTTATGTTCATAAAAACCACCAGACCTTTTATTCTGAGGAGTAATGCAGTAACAAAACTGCATACATACAGACTCAAAACAATGCATATGGAAGAGAAAATGTTCACAAATACTACAAATCTTGTTTTTTTAGCCTCACACTATGAACAGAACACATCTTTCTTTTCACTTTTAAAAAAAATGTATAACTCAATGGTATTCAATTATCCCTGCTCTCACACTTTCGTGAATAAATACATTCATCAATGACATATTATTTAACATAAACAGGTAGTTTCAATCTAACCCTTAAGACACAGAACATGTGTTTGTGCAAGAAAAGGTTTTTTTCAGCCATGTAAATCAAAAATCAAACTAAAAAATAATTTTTAAAAATAATAACAACCTTTATAATACTAGATCTTGGAATAATAACTAGTTACTATAAAATAACCTACATTCTAGTATATAGTACTAGTTTTTTAATTACATTAAATCATTTCTTCTTTCTTTTCTTTCTACGAGCTCTATTTTAAGGAGAACATTTTAATCAATGTTCCCTTGTAAAAAATAGTTTCATCATTTTTTTCCCACTACAAGCCATTTTCCACTCTCCTATGTTTTTTCACAGACTGTTAAACAAAATATATATTCTTCTTCTTCTTCTTCTTCTTATTATTATTAATATTATTATTATTAATTTTATTTTCAACCAAATGTTAATAATAACAATAATAATCCTATCCTATCTTATCCTATAACTCTGAGGTCGTTGGGGCACCACAGATGATCGTTTAACCAGCGTACTCCATCTTTCTCTGTCCTCAGCAACCCTGATGGCTTCGCTCAATGTCAAGCCATTCTCGAATGTTGTCCTCCCCTAATAATAATAATAATAATAATAATAATAATAATAATAATAATAATAATAATAATAATAATAATAATCCAATCCTATCCTATCCTATCCTATCCTATCCTATCCCATAACTTGGAGGTCATTGGGGCACCACAGATAATCGTTTAACCAGCGTACGCGCTTTCCCTGTCCTCAGCAACTCTGATTGTTTCGCTCAGTGTTAAACCAGTCCATTCTCGAATGTTGTCCTCCCACCTCTTTTTCGGTCTCCCTCTTCTTCTACCTCCTTGCACTGTGCCTTGCAGGATGGTCTTTGCAAGACCTGATGATCTGGTGACGTGGCCATACCATAGGAGTTTACGTTTTTTCACCACTGTGAGCAGGTCATCCAATCGTGTTGTCCAATGGCTTGTGTGATGGTCTGTCGGACTTCGTCGTTTGTGATGTGCTGGGTATAGGAAATGCCCAGAAGTCTTGTATTCTTCTTTGGAGATCTGCTGTGAGGGTCCATGTTTCGCAAGCATATAGGAAGATGGAGATGCCAAGGGAGCGCAGCAGCCTTACCTTGGAATGTAGACTGATGGTCCTGTCTTTCCAAATTGGCTTCAACCTCGCCAGGGCAGCAGTTGTTTGTGCGATCCTGGAGAGGACTTCCTGTCAGAACCCATTGTCTGATATAATGGCTCCTAAATATTTGAAGCTATGCACTGTGTTGAGGGATTGGCCTTGGACTTTGATGTCCGTGTTGACGCCATTGGTGTTGTTGGTCATCATTTTGGTTAATAATAATAATAATAATAATAATAATAATAATAATAATAATAATAATAATAATAATAATAATAATAACAATAATAATAATTACTAGTAGTAGTAGTAGAATTTTTTTTTTAATTATAATAATAATTATCATTGTTACCTCTTTCTTTTTCCTGGCTTCTTCTTCTTCTTTGCGTTTCTTCTCTCTCTCCTGCTCTCGTGCGGTCTTCATACGCTTTTGGTACCATTCTTGATAGACGGCATCTCTGATGTCCAGGGTACTATTGTATTCAGGTACCTTGGGCTCCTTGCTTTTCTCACCTGGTAGTGTGCCATACCTTGGCTTGGGTCGGGTCACCACTTTGGCTTGAGCCGACACGGGCCTGTTAACACAATAAAATCACAATTTACATAACAGATTATAACATTTATACAAAAATTATAATTAGTAATACCACAATGAAACGTACACATCTAATATTACAGAAGCCAACATATAAGTTTCACACACACATGCACAAAATTGACATAGAAGAATTACACTGTTCTTTACATGTGAGTCAAAAACACAGTTTTAATTTTAAATCAAGTCAACCTTATTAGTTAAATCAGTTAAGCAAAACTGAACTTAGTTATAAAGCAAACAAACAAACTTAATCATTATTCAAAAATCCTGCATCAGTTAAGTCAGTAACTCAAAATGAGCTTGGCTATAAAACATCAGAGATTCATGATTCCTGTACCAATTCACTTAATCAAAGTTCATAATGTTGAAAATATCTTCATTGTTCAAAATACCACTGCACCATACATGTACACTGCCACAAAAGGAACAATTAGATTTCTTTAAACCTTTCACAATAATACTCTGGCTTGTTTGAAGGATTATGATAAATACTTGATGCAGAACAAGAAAACAATCTTCTAATACAGTAAGTCATCAAACTACACAACAATCTAAGTGACCCAGTCTTAAGTCCTGAACTGCATGCAGTGCAATGAGCTGGAAAAGGCTAATACTAGCAATAGTCAGGGATACAACATAGTGCAGTAATAAAGGTTGCTAACCTGACAGTTTTCAGGGGCTTGAAGTCAATGCGTTTCTGCTCTTGGAATACTTTATCAATGGCTGCTTCATTCTGCATGGTCTCTTTTGTTTTGTTCCTGGGAATCAAGGAAAACAATTGAACGCAATTCTAGATGTGCAGAGTAGACAATAACAACAACAAAATCAGTCAACAAAAATTTGGATGACTGGCGTAATTTAAAATGCCAGCTGATAAATAAACTTGAGTATGAACCACAGGTACATGAAAGAGCAATATTTTATTCTGTTAATAAGGACTTTTTGCAACTCAATGAAAATATTTTTAATGGCGGTTCACTGATGTATTTTTAGAGCGATTGCAACTGCTCCTGCATGACTTTAGTTCCTGTTTACTCTTTCAGTTCAAATCAAAATTTATTTTCAGCAGAGTCCCTGATTTGACGAAGAAAAAACTGCAAGTTTTCGGTAAGCGATTTTCCTTGCTTTTTATAAAAAAATATGAAGCTGTGAATATGTCTGGTAAATGCACAATTCAGTCATGCATCTTCAGGTGCATTTCTTTGTCGTATTTACGTGTTGAAGTAAAATCGACAGAGAAATCTCCTGTGCACGTGGTAACACGTTTGTTCCTAAACCATTAAGTTCTGAACTATGACTGTGATAAGATGAAAGCATTAGAAATATACCCTTTTATTTACCACGAAGTTTATTTCTTTCACTCGAGTTGGAAACAACCTATAGTAGCAAAAGAATCAATGTACTGATTGTGGCTACTCAATCCAAGAAGAAGAAGAAGAAGAAGGATGATTTTAACTGAGATAGATCTGTGACATCATATAATGGTGTATTATAGCAAGAATCTATTGATGCAATAAATTAACAATTTTATATAATCATAACTGTCACAGGTGTTTGTACCCACCTAATTAGGAGTCTGATCTCTTTTAACTTGCCAAAGAAAGAAAACTGTAGGCATGATGAAATTGTGCGTGTGTTTCTTTTGCTAAAATGTGAGGTAGGCCAATGACCGAGTCTAGCATGCAGCTCTGTGGGCAACTATGAGAGTGTACAACATCAGCCCTAAAATTATTGATGTCATCAAAAGCCTGTATGACAAGGCTACCAGTGCAGTCCTCCATAACAGCGCCAACGGGAACTGGTTCAGAACAACAATCAGTGTGTGTCAAGGATGCCTTCTCTCTCCAACACTCTTCAACATCTTCCTAGAGCGCATCATGTCATGTTCCCTTGCAGATCACGAAGACACAGTCAGCACAGGGGATAGAACAATCTCCAACCTCTGTTTTGAGGATGACATTGATGGATTGGCTGGAGAAGAACAAGAACTTCAACAGCTGGTTCAGAGGCTTGACACCACTTCCAGAGTCTATGGAATGAAAATAAGTGCAGAGAAGACCAAAATGATGACCAACAACACCAATGGCATTAACATGGACATAAAGTCCAAGGCCAATCCCTCAACACAGTGCATAGCTTCAAATATTTAGGAGCCATTGTATCAGACAATGGGTCCCGACAGGAAGTCCTCCCCAGGATCACACAAACAACTGCTGCCCTGACAAGGTTGAAGGCCATTTGGAAAGATAGGACCATAAGTCTACATTCCAAGGTAAGACTGCTGCGCTCCCTTGTCATCTCCATCTTCCCTTATGCTTGCGAAATATGAACTCTTACAGCAGATCTACAACGAAGAATACAAAGCATGGAGATGAGGTGCTACTTCTGGGCATTTCCTATACCCAGCACATCACCAACAACGAAGTCCAATAGATCATCACACAAGCCATTGGATAACACGATGACATGCTCACAGTGGTGAAGAAATGGAAACTCCGATGGTATGGCCACGTCTCCAGAGCATCAGGCCATGCAAAGACCATCCTGCAAGGCATGGTGCAAGAAGGCAGAAGAAGAGGAAGACCGAAAAAGAGGTGGGAGGACAACATTCGAGAATGGACTGGCTTGATACTGAGCGAAGCCATGAGGGTTGCTGAGGACAGAGAAAGATGGAGTACAGTGGTTAAATGATCATCTGTGGTGCCACAACGACCTTCGAGTTACAGGATAGGATACAATAGGATAGGATAGGATAAGCCAATGTGTATTGTAAACAATAACAAAAGAAAGAAAGTGACTTACAATTTCTTTTTCCCATCACCCGCGTCGTCAAGTTGTTTAGGACGGGCAGTCGGATCTTCCTTCACCTCTTCGCAATAGGAGCTCTCAGAGTTTCTTCGTCTGGGGACTGGCCGAGGCATTTCATGCTCTTCACCCACATCATGCGCTTCTTTGAATTCATCTTTTGGTATCTTTGTGCGCCTGGACTGACGACCTTTAGGCTGGGGTTTTAGTATATCGTCATCCTCCTCAGCACGGCTTTTTGGAATTTTGGGCTTGACATCTGTCTCCCCAGTCAGAAAGGCCAAGAGAGAGGAACTGTTCTCATCTTTCTTTTTCTGGTGTGGGGGTGATTCCACAGACTCTTTTTTCTTGCCAAACATGCCTTCACCTGGAGATTTGCGTCCTGGACAAAAGGTTCATACAGGTCTCACATGCTGAAATCAATCACAAACACCTAGAATCCCTAAAGTACAGCACAAAAATCGAAATGATTTGTCCGGCTGACCTATACAAATATAAGAAGAAAAAAACGAATATTATTATACATGAAAAATGAAAATCCAGGCCAAGGTACAAGAAACTGTTTCCCATAATTTAAAAAAAAGCTCTACATTCAAGGTAAATATTTGAGTTCAATATGCAGAAAAGTGTTATCCATTGTACTATGGGGTTCAAAATGCAGCACAAAAAACGAAACACTCTTGGCAATAAGTTTGAAGGGAGCAGCATGATGCACTTTACCTGGGGGTGTTTTTCTTCCACGCACATCAATGGGTGACCTGCGATCCCCTGAGGTCTGAGAACCCAGACCTGGTGACTTGCGACCCAGACCTGGTGATTTACGATCAAGGCCTGGGGATTTACGATCAAGGCCTGGGGATTTACGGTCCAGACCAGCTGACTCTTTGTCCTCACTGGTCTTCCTCCTGACAATCCTTCGCTCTTGGATACGCTCCTCCCTCTCCTGCTTCTCCTTCATGTCCTGCATCTCCATGTTAACCTCCATGCTGGACTCCCAACGCGATTTGCCAAAAATATCTACGGTCGGTGTGGTATGTGCAGGAATCTTCTCTTGGTTCTCCTTGTTACCAGGTCCCACCCGAACTCTGGCTCGAGGGGTGGGTTTGTCAGAGCGTGGTGACTCCATGGATAATCTGCTCCAAGAAAAAGATTTAGAAAAGTTTTTAAAAAGTCAAACAAAAACGCCAATGAACAGAATAAACACACACAGGAAAAGACAATCTGTTAACTTTGTCAATGTTTTCATTAAAAAATACACAAGTTTTGAATAGGTTGCAATATGAAGTTGAATAATAGCTTGCATGGTTGAGTGATGTTCGCCACTCAGCTAGTGTCAGCTTAAAAAAACAAAAACCAGCAGTGCACTGAGCTAAAGAATCAAATAGTTACCCTGGTGATATTCTCTTTTCCAATCGTGGTGTGCGCTCCTTGCTTTCGCTAATGGATTCTAACTCTAGACCTGGAAGAGAAACAGAATATAAATACAAATATGATCCATTTATTATCCTCATATTTTTATGTATTCATTCTTGGTAGATTTGTGTAAATTACAATGATAGTCATTCTGTTTTAAATATTAGCTGCCCACTGGCTTATGTACCATCATTCCATCCATGAAATTACAAGCTTTGTGCTGCAGATTCCTTTCTTCCATTGGATTTCGTTACCTGAGTATTGATCAACAGCAAGCCAGCAATATTTCACTTGCTGTTGCTCTGCGACACAAGTTCATCCTATAGGACATCTAGCTTCAAACCAAGATGGCAGTTTATTTATTAAGCTATGCCAACATCTGTGTAGCCTAGATGTGGCGGAATTGGAGGCGACTGTTCACGCTTATGAGAGATTATCTACTTTCCATTTGTTGGTTAGTCTAGCCTTAGGGGGCTCCTGCTGTGCAGAATCTTTTGGTGTGGCCATTGGGACTAGGTGACACGACATATTTTATGTTCTCCCTGCCTGACCATTGATCTTCTGCTTTTCGTGGTGAGCAGGACTACATTGACGGCAAGCATTTTATGCAGGTTTTAGTGGCAGTGAGTGACCTGCAGAGAGAGTTGGGTTTGGGTTGGGCCGTGTTCTCAAGGGCATGAGGCGGGAGTCAAATACTCTGCTCGGCTACATAAGTTCACTCAAACTGATTAAACTTAACCAGAAAATCTACAGTTGTCGCAAAGCTGAAGTTGATGAAAGTGACAAACAATAAAAAATGCATGATTTAAGCTCTCGTGCACAAAAATACTCACCACCAGTTTTATTACTTGCATTTTGTTCCATAGACGGGGATACATTACGGAAACTGGGTGGTTGCCATGGCTGTTTGCTCATACTTGGCAGGTCTGAGCCTCCCCGTGGACTTTTCCCTCTAGAAACATTAAACAGCAGAGTAAGGAAAATAACATGAACAACAAGCTTTCAATTCACAGCTGCTAGATTTGTAGATGGATTTAAAATTTACAATTACCCAAAAAAAAGTTATTTTAAAATAACAATGCATGCTATCAGCTTCAGACACCTTATATATTTAAATGCACACCAACAAAAAGAAGTAGTTATAAAAAAATGATACCAGCATACTATCACACAGTATAAGTGTTACTACAGTTCTTATCCAAGAGTCATGTTTAAAAAATAAATGACATACTTGCAATTCATATGCACACAAACAACTTACATCATCTCCTTCCATACTCATCATTCATTGTCAAAACACTTGTCCCCATAATTATATCATACATAATCAAACAGACAAAGAACAGAAAGAAAGAAAAAGGAAAAAGAAAATTACGTAGGCGTTTTGCGACCAAAGATGATGTCCTCTTTGGATAGCTCTTGGAGCTGTGGGCTGACTGGAGTCTTGCGTCCAAACAGACCTTGCGTTGGAGTGGGCGTCTTCCTCTGGGAAGGGCTAAAACCTCCTGAGATGGGAGTTTTTAAAGTGCTAGCAATTTCTTCATCATCTTCATCAAAACTAGTGGGCGTCTTTCTGCCCAAGATTTGCTGTGCCTGAAGCCTCTGAACGTCCTTTGTGCGCAGAGTGTCACCCAGTCGAGGGTTCCAGTCTGATTCAGTTGCATGTTCCCCTCTGCGCTTGGCTGATGTCGGACGATTTTGTTGTCGCAACGTGTTAAAATAGAAATCTGGAATTTTTAATAAGAATAATAATAATTATTACTATTATTATTAATAAACTGGATGATATAATCACTTAATTAGACTTAAAGCACATCAATATGTAGATGATCGCATGTTATACTCACTCTTACGTCTTAGTACATACACAACAAACCCACATTATCTCTTAAATTTATGTCATTATATAATGAACGCTTGTAATATGTATGATTTAGAGTTTTCAAATATCACATAAATTTACATTATACATCACTGGTAAGTCTGCAAATGATTTAATTTCTCTCTCTCTTTTCTCTTCTGAAAAAAAAATGATACCAGCATTCTATCACATAGAATAAGTGTTACTACAGTTCTTATCCAGTTCTCTGTCTCTTTATCTCTCTCCTTCCATGAGAGTGCCGGGGGTTTCTGTATAAATAGTATCCCTACTTTTTGGAAATTTAGTGCTTTAAATTCCCACTGTTGCTGTCTTTCTTCTTTGTTCTTTGTCGTTCCTACTCTGTTCTATCAATCTTACTATTGTTCGCTAGACCAGTCACCTACATTTTTCCTTGACACTCTCACAAAATCTCCTCATTTGTGTATGCGGTCTGTTGGGTCAGGTTGGGGATATTGGAAGCTTTCTGCAAAATGGTCACTATGTCTTTCTAAGGTTTTATTATTTAGCAATGTAGGCATTTTATATATATATATATATATATATATATATATATATATATATATATATATATATATATATATATATATATATATATATATATATATATATATATATTTGTTTTGTTAATATTTTATAATGTTTACATTCTATTTTGTTTTTGTAAACGAGGGTTTGATAAATTAGAGTAAAACCTCAGCCTCTCTTGCATGTGATGCCTTTATTATAAAGTGACCGGCTAGTGGAGTGCCTTCAGTGTTGCTATTAATAATAATAATAATAATACAGGATGCTATATACGCGCCTTTCCCCAAATCAATCAGGCTCAAAGCGCGGCGATCTATACCAACATACACGCTCACCTGTCTCATCCACCCTCACACACACCAAATACACATCAATCACTCAAACAGGTGGTGTAAAGGCAGGAAGATCGCTATTGGAAGACGGAAAGAAACTCGAATTTTTATTTTTGAAATTTGCATGTTGACTGCGTCCTGTACCATTATTGAAGGGAGGGAGGAAACCGGAGTGCCCGGAGAAAACCCTCGGTGACCTCAACAGTCTCGTACCTAAGTCACATACGTTCGCCCCTTGCGGGAATCGAACCCGCGACCTTCGGCATAGGAAACCGGCGACTTATCCACTGCGCCACGAGGGTTGTTTCAGCAGATCTTTTATATGGATCAAGGGTAAATCCTCTTTCAATCAAGTTGTGGTCCTGATTCGGCTCTTTGCAGTCCATTAAACACAATCAACAATGACTAACTAACTCTCTTTCTCTCCGATCTTTCTCTCTCTTACAATTTTGCGTTGGAAGATTGGGTCTGAATTTATTCTCAGCAAGAAAGAGAAACTTTTTTTTATTAGGGATAAAGATTTTAGACTAATGATAAAGTCTAATCTTCCAATCTGTCCCTTAAGAAATTAACATAATAAAGAACCTTTAACATTAACTTGGAAATCATATAACTCATATACACACACACGCACACACCTACCGTGCACTCACACACATGCACACACAATCACACCATCATCTTCCTCTTATCTTTAAACAATTTTAGACAACCACTCTCTTCCCCATCTCTCACCCTTATAATAATATGAGGTGAACAAAACAAACAGCAACACCCAAGCTGAGGTCCGAGGCAATATTTCAATTTTTATTCAAATCTTTATCAAGCCATGTATTAAAAACATAATAATAATAATAATAATAATAATAATAATAATAATAATAATAATAATAATAATAATAATAATAATAATAATAATGAAATAATCACACGAAAGACTGTTATCATATCAAAAAACATCACTTTTATAACTAATTTCACAGATGCCTACATAGTTTATATCTGAAAGAAAATATTGTGTCGCAATGTTTACACTACCGAGGAAGAGAGAGAGAGGAGGAGAGAGAGAGTATAAATGTGAGAGACACTGACTGGAAAATGTTAAGCACTCACTGATTAATCAAGCAAACATAATTGACTTTTGATTTTGTAATAGAGGGGAAAAGAAAGAACTTTTCTTAAACAAACCTTCTGCACTGTCCTCTTCACTTTCCTCACTGGTGACTTCAGCAGCTAAACCCTTTCTTCTGCGTTCACGGATTTTGTTGTCCAGCTCCTTCTGGAAATTATTCTTGTTTTTCTGCTTCATAAATCTTGGTTTTATTTCTGAATCCACCTCATCCATTGTTGCTATGCCTTGTGTCTTTAAAATAATTAAAAAAATTAAAATAAATAACATCACACCACAACACAAATTATTTTATTAATTTTTTTATTTATTTTATTTACCTTATTGATTGTCCCTTTTTCATAGGAAAATTCTGGGCCGCCTCCCCTGGGGAAAGCGTACTAGTCGCAGCCTTGGCGCGCCCTAACCCAACCTACCTAACATTGGTTGTGATTTTGAAATTTTGCTGGGGGAGCAAACCGGAGTACCCATAGAAAACCCCCGATACGTTGCCCAAGTCGATAGTAAATAATATTCAGAGAAACATAACGCCCAGATGCTGGATCGAACTCACACCGGTCAGGCGCCATTGGTTTCTGGCCTTTGGACAAGGCAAGTTAGTCCCGCCTTAGCCCACTTGGCCACAACGCTCGCTACAAATCTAAGTTGTTGTTCAAAATAAGACTAAGATAAGTAAGTTAGATTTTAATCAAATGAACTGCATATTTATACTAATTATAGTCCAAAAATATATTTTAAAAAAAAAGATAGCTAACAGCTCATAATCATTTATTCATTCAAAGACAGCACAATTATGAATTTGTACATTTGTAAGGTGTTGCATCTGGGAAAAAATAATCCTCAGCATGAGCATTTTATGAGTATGTTGCTTCTGGTCAAAAATAATCCTCGGCATGAGTATTTTATGAGTGTGTTGCATCTGGGTAAAAATAATCCTCGGCATGAGTATTTTATGAGTGTGTTGCATCTGGGTAAAAATAATCTTCAGCATGAGTATTTTATTAGTGATGGTAAAGAAAGGTGTAAGACTGAGACGACTGGTGCCAAGAGGGACCTTGGAGTGATTGTGGATACAGAGCACAGCTTTAGAATCACATTGAGAGTACTGTTAAGAAAGCCAACAAAATATCAGCCCTGCTTGTAAGAATCATAAGTAATAAATTATAAATCCAAGGACATCGTGGTACCCCTCTTTAAGGCTCTTATACATCCCATCTTGGAGTACACTAACCCAGTCTGGTGTCCATACTTGAGGATGCCTCAGAAGACAGCACTGGCAGTATGTGGACTCCCTTATTAACGACTCCCCGGACAAACCCCATGCAACAAAGAAATTGTGGACGTATATTAAACAGAAAAAGAATGAAATCTCTGGCGTCTCCTCATTGAAGATTGAGGGAAGGTTGGTGACCAACAGCAAGCAGATGGCTGAAGTTCTTAATGAACAGTTTAAGTCTGCTTTCAGCCCCAAGGTGTCGCTGACCCCAGAGCAGTTTGACGCTAGGTGTCCCATGCCTCCACCTGATCCGCTCCGACCGCTCTGCGATGAGATCGTGATAACAACTCCAGGTGTTGAGAAGCTGCTGAGGAACCTGGACCCAGCCAAGGCCAGCGGACCTGACGGCATTTCTTCAAGGGTTCTGAAAGAAGTGGCGATGGAGCTTTCTCCTACTTTAACAGTCCTATACCAGACCTCCCTGGACACTGGTGTTGTCCCAGCCGATTGGAGAACTGCCACTGTCACCCCTGTCTTCAAGAAAGGAGAGCGCTACAAGCCAGAAAACTACAGACCTATTTCCCTTACGTGCATCCTGTGCAAACTACTAGAGGACATCCTAGTTAGCCGCATCATGGATTACGCTGAAGATCAGGGAATTCTATGCCATGAGCAGCACGGCTTTAGAAAAGGTCGATCCTGCGAGTCCCAGTTGGACTGGTGAACGAGTCTTCATAAGTGCTCGAGAGAGGTCGCCAGGTAGACTTGCTCATCCTGGACTACTCCAAGGCCTTTGACAAGGTGAGCCACTGCCTTCTCCTCCGCAAGCTCAGCCACCTGGGCATCTGCGGAAAAACCAACAGGTGGATCGACAGCTTCCTGGCTGACAGGAAACAGTCAGTTGTGGTGAACGGCGCAGGGTCGGAGCTTGCAGCAGTGGAGTCAGGAGTTCCCCAAGGTTCCGTCCTAGCCTATTCCTGCTGTACATCAATGACTTGCCAGCCGGACTGTCATCCACTACCAGACTATTCGCCGATGACACTGCCTGCCACAAAGATTTCAAGACTCCGCTAGACCAGCAGACTCTCCAGGACGACCTTGACAAGCTAGCAGACTGGGAAAACAAATGGATGATGTCTTTCCATCCCCAGTAGTGCTCGGCAGTCCACATGACCAGGTGCCGTAAGAAGCTGAAATATGACTACTCCCTTCATGGCCACAAGTTGCAGGAAGAGACACATGTCAAGTACCTTGGCGTCACCCTTACCAATGACCTGAAGTGGGGGCCCCACATCACCAGCGCCACCAGCAAGGCTAACAGAACCCTGGGGTTCCTGAGAAGGAACTTGAAGACGTCCAACATCAAACTAAAGCAGGCAGCCTACTAGTCAGACCCATCTTGGAATACGCAAGCCTCGTGTGGGATCCCTACACAGCAGACAAGATCAACACCATAGAACGGGTCCAACGCTGAGCTGCTAGGTGGGTGTCAAACTGCTACCGCCAAACCGCCAGTGTGGACATGATGTTAGAAGAGCTGCGGTGGCTGTCGCTTCAAATAAGAAGAAAATGAGCAAGATTGACAGCATTCTATAAATACCACCATGGACTCACCCACATCAACAGCAGATGCTCTCCGAAACCAAGTGCCCGCCCTAAGAGAAGCGCCCGCCTGTACAACCAACACTCCTATGACACCCCCTCTAACAGAACTGATTACCGACAAAAGTCTTTCTTCCCCCGCACTATCCCTGAGTGGAATTCCTTGCCTAAAGAGGTTGTCTCCGCAACGACCCTGGCCTCATTTCAGGCTAGCGGTGTGCAGCTCCTCCAGTAAAACCCAACTGCACCTCCAACCACCTCCCCTCCTTCCTCCCCTTCTATTCCTCAGAACCTATTATACAATTATAAACACGACAAACATCTTTAAATACCACTATCTATGATTATAGCCGTAGTACAGTATTTCCGGATCAGCAGCCCCCAATCCAGCACAGCAAGTTTCTTCACTATATTGAAGTTGGCTGCCCACATCAAAGAAGAAGAAGAAGGAAGCATGTTGACTTGATCGAGGGTGTCCAGTGGAGATTCACCATAAAGATATGTGAAATGTCAGGACTCTCCTAAGAGGAGAGACTGAAGTAACTGAGGTTGCCCAGTTTAGAGTATAGGAGAGAGCAGGGTGATTTAATCAATTTTTTTAATTGAGCACAATTTGTATGATCCTTTAATCACTTCTTCTCTTTTAAATGATATGTTGGTATAAAACGAGGACACAAATTTTAAACTTACTAAACTGTTAAATAATAGTATTAATACTTGCAAATTTAAGAAGTATTTTACTATTTTACCTTTACCCTATCCACTCCAAAAAAAAACCTGGAGTCTAAAAGGTTCTAAATTGGGAGGCACTGAGGCCAGGGGTTTGGATCTTGAGACCCTCATCAAGGTTTAATATGAGGGCCAAATATGCTGAACTATGGCATGCTATGCCTAGACTTGGCTGACACTTCTGGCATTTGTTAAAATGTACATAAATGTCAAACAATAGTACTTAACTTCCGATGTTGCATTTTTTAAAATGATAATTTAATTATTCTCACCTTTTCCTAATGATGCCTCTCAATCAACGAACACTAGAAAATCCTCAATTACTCCGTGCACAATGAACAATCCTCCATGTTGATACTTGTTACTGGGACGCGCTTTTCCGGAAGTAGTGCAGATTTACGTCCCTTGCCCATAATAATAATAATAATAATAATAATAATAATAATAATAATAATAATAATAATAATAATAATAATAATAATAATAGTCCTTAACTAATAACATATCAATATAAATTAAATTTCAATTTTTAAAAGCAAACCCGAAACTATGGATAATATACTTTATTTACGCAAAACAGTATAGGCCACTGAGCTATAATACATGTATAATTGTATACAGTAAAACCTCCGTTTGAGGGGCCGGGTAGCTCAGTTGGTAAGAGCGTCTTGCTAGTAACCGAAAGCAAAGACACTCTACAATTAGAGTGTCTTTGCCGAAAGGTCGCTGGTTCGAATCCCGGATTGGTCAACGTGTGATCATATTATTTTCCCCTTTACCAACCACTGGCCCGCTGGTGTCAGTATAAATCGGTCCAGTAGTCACCTATATGCGAAAGTGTCGTGTGACTATAATCTACAAACAACAACAACATCCGTTTTGAGACCCTCTCTTAAACGACTTCCTCCAACATATACGATGTCCCACCGCCGTAGCTCAATTGGTAGAGCGTTCGCCTGGCACACCGATGATCCAGGTTCGAATCCCGTTGTGGGCGATATAAAATGTGGCCATTTTCACTGTCCATTTTAGCAGTATGATTGCTTTGGTGGTTCAGTGTTGATTCAGGTCCCTACCCCTCTTTCCCTGGGATGGTTATCCCCGTCTGCCGTATCGCCAATGGCGGATGTAGACGTTAAACCTCAATGTTCATATACGACCGGGAAAAAAGTCACCGATGCTTTGTACAGTAAAACCTCCGTTTTGAGACCCTCTCTTAAACGACTTCCTTCAACATAGGCCTACGACCAGAAAAAAATTCACCGATGGTTTGTACTATATAAACGACCTCTCTTAAACGACTACCTCTAAAACGCGACTTGCGACCTTCAAATAATTAAATTTTACGACCTAGCATCCAAAGCAATACTATATTTGTGCGCTTGAAGATAACAGTTTCGTTTACAACTTAACAGCAGACGATGCATTAAAGCAGCTGGGAAGTCGGAAAGGGAAATAACTCATGCGCCTTAAATTTGTCTTGAAAACAAACTTACTTAGCTTAATGCCCTTCACCCCTGCCAGGGTATGGGCCGCCAACAACAGCTCTCCAGAGTCCTCTGTCCTGTGCCATTCTTTCTAACTGACTCCAGGTGTAGCCCATCTTGGTGGTGTCGGCCTCGAGGTCGCGTCGCCAGGTGTTCCTTGGACGGCCTCTCTTTCGCTTTCCATGGGGGTTCCACTTCAGTGCCTGCCGGGTGACATTCGTCGCTGGTTTGCGTAGGGTATGCCCTATCCAGCGCCATCTCCTTTTCCTGATTTCATCTTCAGCAGGGAGTTGGCGGGTCCTTTCCCAAAGGTTGGCGTTGCTGATGGTGTCGGGCCAGCGGATCTGGAGAATCCTTCTGAGGCAACTGTTGATGAAGGACTGGACTTTTTTGATGGTGGTCTTGGTTGTCCTCCATGTCTCTTCTCCATACATTAAGACTGACTTCACATTGGAGTTGAATACCCGTATCTTGGTGGCCAAAGACAGCTCTCTGGAGGTCCAGATGTTCTTGAGCTGAATGAAGACAGCTCTTGCTTTGCCGATCCTAGACTTGACATCCGCATCTGTGCCGCCCTGCTGATCAATGATGCTACCCAGGTAGGTGAAGGACTGCACTTCTTCCAAGGGACTTCCATTCAAGATGACTGGTTCGGTACTGATGGAGTTGATCTTCAGGATCTTGCTCTTGTCCTTGTGGATGTTGAGGCCGACCTCCGATGATGTGGCCGCCACTGCATTTGTTTTCTCTTGCATCTGCTGTTGGCTATGGGAAAGAAGAGCAAGGTCGTCAGCGAAGTCCAGGTCCTTGAGCTGGTTCCACAGAGTCCATTGGATTCCGTTCCTACTTTCCCTGGTGGACGTCTTCATAACCCAATCTGTGGCGATGAGGAAGAGGAAAGGTGACAACAAGCACCCTTGTCGGACTCCGGTTTTCACCTGGAAGTTGTCTGTGAGCTGTCCGCCATGGATAACTCTGCAGGACATGCCGTCATAGCTAGGAGTTCCTGATCAGATTGACCATCTTGGCCGGGATGCCGTAGTGTCGAAGGAGCTTCCAGAGGGTATCTCGATCCACGCTGTCAAATGCCTTCTCATAGTCGACGAAGCTGATATACAATGGCGAGTTCCATTCCAGGGACTGCTCCACTATGATGCGGAGCGTTGCAATCTGGTCCGTGCAGGATCTATTTTGTCAGAAGCCTGCCTGCTCGTTTCGTAACTGTGGGTCGACAGTATCCTTCATCCTCTCCAAAAGGACCCGGTTGAAGACCTTTCCAGGCACAGATAGAAGTGTGATGCCCCTGTAGTTGTTACAGTTGCTGAGGTCACCTTTCTTGGGAAGCTTGATCAGGTAACCTTCCTTCCAGTCTGCCGGAACATCTTCTTCCTCCCAGATCCTCTCAAAGAGTGGGTACAGCATCTCCACTGATGCTTCCAAGTCCGCTTTTAGCGCCTCTGCTGGGATGTCGTCTGGTCCAGCGGCCTTTCCGTTCTTCCTCAGGGTGATGGCCTTCTTGATCTCTTCCCTGGTCGATTTCTCACAGTTGATTGGAAGATCCACATTGGCTGGTTCAAAGACTGGGGAATTTGTTGGTGCTGGTCTATTCAGAAGTTCTTGAACACAAAGATGGGGGATAAAGTGGCTAAATCGCGTAAACGAAAGGCTTTAAGTTTAACTCTAGAGGAACGTGTAAATGTTATGAAACGTAGCCAGCATGGTGAAACAGCAATTTCAATCGCAAGAACACTGGATGTAGGAAAAACTCAGATCCAGAACGTCATTCGTGATCAAGCACAGATAATGAAAAGCTGGGAGTCTGGTGCAAACAGTGGCAGGAAATACGTCAAAGAGAAGAAGTCTACTTATGAGGAATTAAATAAGAAGGTCTGGTAGTGGTTTTGTGAGGCTAGAGACAAAAACATTCCAAACATGCACTCAGCACTTACATACACTTTTAAACAACTATCATACCAACATTGATTTTTTATTTTGTAAATAATGAGGAACAGGAAGATATTGACTGTATTGGTTGTGAGTGTGACTGTGAGACAGAGTTTAATTTATATTTCTGAAAGATGGTAGATGTTCCCTATACTTAATGGTATGTGTACTTTTTGTACATGTATTTATTTTACTTAATTAATTTTCTAAATGTCTTTTTCGAAAATGTCATACCTCCTTTTTAAGACCCCTCCAATGTAAGACCTTGTTTTAATGGCAATTTCAAGGTCGTAAAACGGAGGTTTCTCTCTCTCTCTCTCTCTCTCTCTCTCTCTCTCTCTCTCTCTCTCTCTCTCTCTCTCTCTCTCTCTCTCTCTCTCTCTCTATGTATATATATATATATATATATATATATATATATATATATATATATATATATATATATATATATATATATATATATATATATATATATATATATATATATATATATATATATATATATATATAATATCTTGGCCTGCTGTGAAGTCTCGTCTTTCGTAGGCATCAATTTGTACATTTGAGGTCTATGAATGACGAAACTTCACAGCCTGTGAATCAGCATCAGAAAACAGAAGTCACACCTGGAAGATCTGTGCCAGGGACGCAACGGTCAGTCCAGCTCTGTGCGGACTGGGGAGATTCCGACACGACACTCCACATCACCTTTCAAGCTTCATTTTTTCACCTGTGGGCTCCTTGGACTGGACATACTATACAATCGGCGAATCGACAAAAGCCGGTTTCCTCATTACGTGACATCTTTGCCTCTCTTCTGGTTCTCTTCTTTTCCTCGGCATGAGTATTTTATGAGTGTGTTACATCTGGGCAAAAATAATCCTTAGCATGAGTATTTTACAGTGGAACCTCCGGTATCCGGCTCTCTGGTATACGACTCCCTCCGTTATGTGACCTGAAAACTTCTGACGGATTCACTTCCAATAATAAATGACCTCTGGTTTGCGACAACCTCGTTTATGCGACCAGCGACCGTGTCTTAAGCCCTTTATACGACCGTCTTAGGGCAATTTAAAAGAGATATCAGTTAATTTGCTGTCTGTACCTTCCGTTTTTTCTCTCATGTTAGTGTACGCCTGCTGTTGTCTGCTATTTGCGGTTCGCAAATAAGGGACATTACTCGCCTACACTGGCTGTCAAAATGGCGTCGCGTAAGAGGAACGTTTTGAGATTGGCAGAGAGAATGAAAGTGATTGAAAGAAGTGAAAATGGGGAGAGTTGTTTGTCGATTGCAAGACGTTTAGACGTTGGGAAGACCCAAATTCAGCTCATCATAAAGGATAAGGAATCTGTGAAACTACGATGGGAGAGTGGAGAAAGTGGCGAAAAGGGAAACATCGAAACTGAGAGCTTCTGCACTGACAGACTTGGATGAACGTGTCTGGCAGTGGTTCGACTGTTTTCTATTTTTGAAGTTGTGAATAAAAGACAAAGCTAAAAATGAAACATGTTTTACAGTTTCCTTTGTCAGAGAATACATGCTGGTGAGTGTGAAAATTATGACTACATAATGACTACATACCCCTCCGAGCCTGACCCCCCCCCCCCCCCACCCCACCCCACCCCTTGTTTCCGGTATAAGACCACCTCTATTATAAGACCGTTTTTTCTCAGATTTTGGACGGTCGTATACCGGAGGTTCCACTGTATTAGTGATGGTAAAGAAAAGTGTAAGACTGAGATGACTGGTGCCGAGAGAGACCATGGAGTGATTGTGGTACTGAAGTCACTGAGGTTGCCCAGTTTAGGGTATAGGAGAGAGCGAGCAGGGTGATTTAATCAAATTTTTTTTTATTATTGAGCACAATTTGTATGATCCTTTAACCACTTCTTCTTTTTTAAATGATATGTTGGTATAAAACGAGGACACAAATTTAAACTTACTAAACTGTTAATAATACTTGCAAATTTAAGAAGTATTTTACTTATAATAGAGTTGTAACCCCTTAGAATAACCTGACTGTCGAAGCTGTGGATCCTAAAGTCTTCAACAAGACGACCCACCAACTCCATCTTTGGACGTCTGAATTTACAAGTCCATGCTGCCTTGTGCGCACACCTCCTGAGAGTTTACATAATGACCTCTTCATCCTTCCTGACATCTTAAATATAATTACTTCATATCTCCGTCCTTTATGCACTAACGTGTCCATGGACGTTAATGTGTATGTGTTTGCCTGTGGACATAAAAAGATAGACACACAAACATAAGGGAGAGAAATCATGCATGTGATGTTTGTAATAAAACTTTACATGACATCCAAATGCCCTGTGGCTGCACAAATTGATACACACAGGAGAAAAACTTAATATGTGTAATATTTGTAATAAATGTTTCTTTCGGTGTGATTACTTGAAGAAACACACATTGATACACACAGGAGAGAAAATAATCACATGTGTAATTTTTGTAATTAATTAATCAAAATCAGCTCACATCATTTTGAGATTCAGCGCAAAATGTGTTTAGAAAGTGGTGAAGTACATTGATCTTGACTTTGACTTTCAGAAAATACAAATACGAATCATCCAACAAAAGTATCCACAAAGAAAAGTTTATAAATTTTGGCTGTTATTCTTGAGATAAAACAAAATGTGTTTTTAGCACACATAAAAAAAATCAAACTCGGAGCGAATGTATTCACCAGCTGCCTGACTGGTAACTGGACGGATTGCTACTGAAGGATGGCCCATAATTTGAAGTACCAGTATATCAAATTGAAATAGTGATCAAAACGTGTTTAATAACAAATTGACTGGTGACCTTGACCTTTAAGGTAGAGCAAATATGATACAGTAGGCAGGCCTAGGTAAGGTTCCTATAAGTTTGGTAAAAATCCATTCACTGGTTCTTGATATACGGCTTCCAACGGACTGGACTGACAGACTGATATTTGGCTCGTTCTGATGCCCACAAATTATTTCAAAGTATTTTCAGATAAAAGAGGAAGCAGATATGCAGAAAGGAAGCTATTTTGAGAATTGGAAAGTCATGTACTGTATTTTAATTTTTGAATACTTACATTTGGTACACTTTTAAATTTTGAAATTTGTGCTGTGATTGTATATATATTTTATCTGTTTGAATTCTCATAATAAATTATTATTATGTTTGATGTGTCGGTGCATATTATATGTAATTGTTTATGCATGGGTACTTTCCTGTGAGATGTTAAAATTCTTTTTTCTACTCTAGTACTCTAATACATTTATTTATATATTTTTGTTTTATATAATGTAGCAATTTAAGTGTGTGAATGCATTTTAAAAAAAAAATCTTTTCAGTTCATTTCTTTGTTTTTATTGTCTTGTTTGTATAATGACTAAATGAGTTCAATAAACTTTCACATACAGATATATAGTTTGTTTAGAATTGAAGATTAGATTAGTCAAGCCCTGTAAACAGCAAGCTTTAATGTTTTCCAAAGCTGTGGTATTTCCACAATCACACAGCAGTTTTATTTCACACACACTTTCTTGTCAAACAAAGAAACAACACAACAGGTGATCTATGAGATAATGTATTGCAATTTTGTACAAATGCAAGAAAGACTTTCACAACAACTCTGTTTTATAAATAGCAAAAAATTATAAGTACACTACAAAGTTCTAACCATAAAACTAGCTGGCATCTCCTCCTGTCATAATATCATTCAATTTTTGCCATTGGTGGAGGGGTTTAAAAAAAGTTACAAAATGTTTATTTGAAAAACACGAAAACTGTTTTCATGTTTTTTACTATGCCGCACCATCATGCAAAGTGCTAGCCTACTGTTCATCAATCATGATTACAGTAAATTGGTGTCTTATTTGTTACAATCCAAGAAATTACTCACTTTACAAGCAAGGTCATTCAGTACATCATCATACTTCTAAGCTCACATGCCTCGATATGTGGCCTAATGGGCTCAAAAGTAAATTTAGTTTACAATGTCTCACACTTACACGTTTCAAACATACAGTATACAACATAGTTTTACATCATCTTCATTGTTAAGAGATAAAAGCCAGTAGGTATCACAACGCTGCACAGTTTCAGCAACCATTAGAAAATGTACTCAGCAACCACCAAAGAAATATATGCAAATCCGCATCATGCACAAAAAGAGAGGGACGTTGTGTTTCATATGGATAATAAAGTGCTTGAAAATAATGCCTGAAAGCTTGTACCATGATAAATCAGTAACACTTAACATTGGTGCAGGATATGTGAGCAATATCTCCACCATCTCCTAATCAAGTTTGAGATCTTATCAGCTGTACCTTCAATTAAAATAGTTTCATTTGTGATTGGGAATTTAAAACAAACATTTCCATTATGATATCAGCAACAAAAAAAATGTTCAACTGAATATTTCAATCATCAATAAGTAAACTATACATTCAAAACTAAAACTAACAAAACATAAAAAGTTAAACAACAAAAAATATAATTATTTGTTCTATTCATGGACTGAATCTAGGCAAACACACAAAATATATAAAATCAAAACTGATCTAGAACAAAAAAATGAAAACTGATGTATGCTGCAAGTCCTGTATTTAGATGAATGACATTAGTTCACAATGTGTTGTCCTCATGCTCTTACACAAATTCTTCAGAAACTGACGAAGATTGGTCAATACATTAAGGGCTATAAGCTGTTGAAATAATTTGTACTGTAATTTTTCACATACACATACAGAGTTACATTCACAATCACTAATGAGCACAGAAACGTGGCAGTGAAAATTCAGGAGCTGTTTTAACATTCCATACAAGTTCCAAAGCATAAACTTATTTTATATTTAATACATCAAAATAATAACTAAAACAACAAATTTCAACAGATGATTCTGTAAAAGTTTATGAAGAAACAACCCGTTCAAAGAAGATGTGTAAAAATGGAAATTCATAGCCTTGCAGACATTTCTAAAATATTCAGACCCCTTTTTAAAACTGTGGTTCAACTGTGTGGGCATAACTGCATTTTTCGATAATTATGAAGGAGATAAATTAGTACTACAACAAACACAATATCAAAGGAGAAAATGGAATACATGTGTAACACTGACCTTGATTTCCTCCTGCTAAAAGGTACTAAATTATAATAAAAATTCATTTCTGGAAACGTCTATGAATGTATCTTTGTATATAATGCATTCAACATGAGAAAATCAACATGACCATATGTAATAATTTTTACATGACTAGTGTAAGAGACAAGATAATAAAAACAACAACCCTGAAGAAAAAAAAAACAAATTTAACACAACAAAAGGTCATATAAATGCCTGTATGCAAACAAAAAAACTTTGGACACAATCTTCAACAGTGAGAATTAAGTATAGCTGAAATAAAGCAAAATGTTTGGAAGAAGGTAAATTAAAAGTGTAGAATTTAATGGGTTTTTAAAAAATTATAAACAGCTTTGGTAGACAATAAGGCAGCAATATATCAGGTTTTCAAAATTTAGCTGATAGTGATAATGTAAACAAAAACATTTATAAAGTAGCATGCATATATAGAGACACCGAATAAATTAAGAAACAAAAAATTTAGATACAATCTTCTAACATAAAAAGAACATAAAAGTTTCACATTACTAAAGCTTGCAAACGAATGATAAACCACGCAGTCAAAATCACTTTCATCTAAACCAAAATAAGAATAACATATAATACAGCATTCAAATATGCTTAGTTTGACTTCGATTAAACATTTCAATTGTTTGTAACATGGTTCTACTTAATCATGCTTTTAAACATTGTTTCATACACTTTGATGTCTGTTGAGTTTATCCCTGTAAGTAAAATACATACCAGTGAACAAGGCAAATACACACTGTCTTATTCACTGTTGTAATAAGTAATTCGATTTGGTTATACCCAATCGCAGTAGGGAATCTGAATAATTTGGCATCTGAAATATACATAAGTTATAACATATAGTACTACTTTCAATTCTAAACTAAAGCAGTTAAATAAATCAGCTCTGTAAACCAAGCAAAAAAATGGTAACTCTTTGGCAGTTTGTGATTTACTGATCTTGATTCGTTCAAATTTTAAATGTAAAAAAAAAAAAAGCACAATAGAATATTAGAAAAAGGCCAACTTGGACATAATACATGTGCACACCATTAATACAATTATAAATGAGTATATTTATATGGCCCAAAAATCATAAAAGATATCCAGCAGTAAATACCCTTCAATGTAAGAAAAAGAAAGGAAGATTTTGGTTTTGTTTTGCAAAAATAAAAAAAGGAGAAAACCCTGTTGTGGTGAATCTGACCCAAAATATTCGGTGCATGACCATATGGCTAACAACTGGCATTGATACAAAAACTTTACAAATAATCCACAGAGTAATATAATAATATTTCACACAATAACAAGCACAAGTCTCAATGCAACAGCAATAGTATTAAAAAAACAACACCTGCACATCACTGTGAAGGCTAAATAGCTCCAACATAATTCTCACCACTCATACACCATTCAAGTCTGTGACATTTGCTTCTGGCCTAATTCAGTGTTGTATGTCAAGTGTAATTTTGTTACAGAAGAAATGAGAATTCCATTTGACGGACATTCTAGGATTACTAACCTTTACCTCTAGTTTCTATCTGCAATAGCTTGCTATACATAGAGCTATACAAAGTATTTGACTCGTTGACTTGGCCAGGTGTCACCAAATCCTGAATGGAGCATTAGCGGTTAGCATTGTGTGTGCTAAACTTAGCCAAACATTACACACTGGTTTCTTTCTTGAAGATGTCCGACTTGTCATCAGACTGTGGCAGCCACACATTGTCAAAGCTGTCATCCTCATCTGAGCTGGAGGAGGTGTCTTCAGCCATAGCACAAAAGCCAGTCTGTGTCAGGCGATCGTACTCACTCAAAGAACGAGGCAACCAGAATGCCTTCTTGGCCAGTTCATCACTCTCACTGGCCTGCTTGATCAGTTTGGTCATCACCTTGTCTCGGTAGTGGTGATTGACATATGCGTACGATACCTTGGCTGGCCTGCCTTTGAACTGTTCCTCCCAGCCCAGAGAACGTTGTTTGGTCATCAAACCTGCCTGGCCTGACCGCCGGTGGTGGCCATATTTGTCTCTAGACCTGTGTTTCTTGCGGTGGGTGGGGTCTGAGTGGTGGTCCGAGTCAATGGACCGAGCCTTTTTGGCTGACTGAGACATGTCTAGGTCAGGGTAGCGGCCATCGTGAGAAGATGGGGTCGCTGTAATGTCTGACACCACAGGGCTTTTGGAGCCTACATCACCAGTCAGACCCACACCAGCACCCACACTGTTGACACCTCCGCTGGTGGTGCGATGTAAGTTTCCGCTGTGGTTGCTGTAGCGTGAGTGGCGACGCAAGTGGCGACTGCTGGCATCAGAGCTATCTCCCCCTGACATGGGCTGGTTGTGACTGTGGTAGCTGTGAGCGGGACTGTGTGGAGTGTGGTGATAGTGATGAGATTGATGAGGAGCATGTGGGTAGAACATGAACCCGTGCATCCCACTCACCACAGGACTGATGGAGCGAGCCAGATTGGCCGGCGGTGGCCCAAAATGTCCGTACGACGTTGTCATTGTCCCTGGGCCCACAGGGATATTGCACAAGTTAGGTGGGAGGTAGTTACTATGCCCGCAGTCAAAACCACCTCCATACTGGGCTGGGGCAGGAGGAGGAGGGGGTCCAGGCGCCTCTGGTATACCCCCAGGTCCATCCACAAACACACCACAATTGTCATAGCCACCACTGCTGCCACACACTGCCTCTGAAGGAGGGCTAGACAGCATGTTGGTGGGTGTATGGCTCTCTACTTTGCTTTGGCGCGGCAAGGTGCTGTTACCCCGGGGCTGGACTGGAGTAAAAGCGCTGGGGTGTGGGGTGCCAAGGGAACAGGAGCTGGTTGTACGCTGATGCTGAGGTAGGTGTTTCAGGGACTGTTGCTGGGCTGACTGCTGAGTTGCGTGGGAAGAGGCATGGGAACGAGATGAGGGGCTGGGGGAGTGCCCCCCACGTTGTGGAGCAAACATACCTCCATCAGAGCGGCAGCTGAGAGGGGAGGGAGCATGGGGGTTCTGCTGGCTGGAGATCAAAGCGGCAGTCATGGTTGTGTTGTTGTATGGACCTCCTGCGCTGGATGTGCGAATAAAGTTGTGACGGTTGAGGTTAGGATTGGAAGATGTAGCGGATGCATTGTCATATCCACTGGACAGATTCCTGCCACTGTTCCTGCTATCTTTAGGCTGAAAACCTATGTCAATGCTGAGATGAGTGTTAGCTTCACTACGACTCTCTGGCCCTGACATATTATTATCAGTCAGGCTGGAGTTCATGTCCTTGTTCATATCTTTATTCAGCACTTTGTGCTGCCGGTTCTTGGACCAGAACTTGCGTGCGGCACCATTCTGTCTAGGGTTGTAAAAATTGGGAAAAGAACTGTTAGCTCCATCCTGTGATGCTGATCCGCATGAGACTTCTGTGAGGGAAGAGGCAGGGAGGGAGACAAGATTGATATTGCTGTTGTTGGTTTGCTTGTGCACGTTGTTCTTCATGTTGCAGGCCTTAGTCAGGTTGGAGGACTTCTGAGAGTACAGCGAAACGTCCATATTACTGTTGGACTTCACCACAGACCCGTTGGCTTGGCTGCCATTCAAAGCAGGGGAGCGAGGGGCTGGGGTGGATGGCTCTGAAGTTGTCTGTGCAGCAGGCTGCTCAGTGGCTACTGGACCAGTGTAGCTGGCAGGGGGACCATAGCCGCAACATTGCTTCCAGCTACTGCATGAATCCTTGCGCATAAAGCAGAAGTATACCAGCATGAAGACACCAAAGATGGCACTGACTAGGCCATACAGGTAGCTGAAGATGAGTTCCTGGTAAGGGATGATGCTGTGAAAGGGTCGGGCAACAGCCACAGCACCACACACCCACATGACAATGTACAGCAGCAAGGTGGCTACCAAGGCCCTCAGCTGGGTGATAGGCCGCCTTTCAGCGTCTGGCAAGCTTGCTGTGGACTGGTTGTCTTCCTCCTCATCGTCATCATCATCATCTCTTCCTACCACCACCACTCGTCCGTTCGGGCCGGTACTCCTACGCACTGCCCCTCCCCCGTTGGTCATGCTGCGACTGCGGCGATTTGACGTCTCCATGTCATGGTGGTGAGTGACCGTCTGGATGTCCAAATTAGTGTCTGCCTGGCTGGGCACCAGCTCGATTTCGTTGGTATGCACTTCTTCAGTCTCATCAGAGTCATTGAGGGTCTGTGCAGTCTGCGCATGTACCACGCAGGAGATGCGCAAGAAGAAGATGAGGTTCAGGATGATGAGCAATCCCATTGGGGCATAGAAAGCTCCAAGGCTTGGCTCCCAGGCCAGGAAACAGCTGAAACAAACCATCTAATTATTAACAGTGGCAACTAAGTGTGTAAAGGTTAGTGACTGCAAGCAGGGTGGAGAAAAACTGAATCAAGAAATCTCTGAAATCCGGCCGGGGCCCAGGGGCCAAGCCCCGGTATTCGCCCCCTGGAAGAAAATGAATTTATGCTATTTTGAAAGTAATTTAGGGCCTCTCCTGAAAGCAAAAAGCACAAAGTAAACATGAATAGAAACAACAACAACCAAAAAAAAAGAATGTTTTATGCACATGTCTTTCAAAAAAGTTAAGAATCTTGATTTGTAGGCCTAACAAAGTTTGAGGTCCACCACTGTTACACACAAACTCCACATTTCAAATTTTACTGGGCACACGTTTGTCTATTTTTTAGCTGTAAACAGGCAAGAAATTTTTTTATAATTTTAGAGATATTTAGGGGTACGTTAGTAAAAACACTACATCTTAGGTATTAGTGACTAGTGTATAGATTTAAATGAAATAAAATGCAAAATGAACAGAAATAAATCTCTTTTGATTATCTACCTTTTTATACTTCTCTTGTCATGTCTTGCTTTTGATTACTCCATGTGTATACAATAAAAAAGTTTTAAAAAGTCCAAACAAGCCCCCTCCTCTTCTTCACTTTCATGCCAGTCTGAAAGATCGTATGCATGCACACTACTGACACTAATTGTCTAATGTCAGTACCGATCTCTTCCTCCGACTCCAAGTCCATTTCTCTCACTTTAATGTCTGATAAATGGAAGCCTGTAAACTCTTCTTCATCAGTCGAAGAATCCAAACCATCCATTTTAGACACACACACAAGAAAATTTGAAAAAAAAAAAGAAAAAACGAACGCATCACAGAGAAAACTTGTGGAAATGCAGTCGAATGTTTTCACAACAGAATTTAACCGGAAGTCAATTTCGGGAAGTCTCGCAATCTTTCAAACAACGCGAGAATATATCCACATGGTTGATATGGACGCTTTTGGACGTTTTGCCTGTTTAGACCTTCGGCCGCTTTTGGCCGCTATGCCCAGTAAAGGGTAGCCCTCAGCTTCTCCCACTCGGAAGTCAATATTTTTTTCTCGGAAATGCAAATGCCTTCCGCGGAAATCCGCGGATTCGCGGAGAATTCTCCACCCTGTGCAAGAGAGATAATAATCCAAAACACATAAACCCCTACCTAAAACTTCAAAACCTCCATGTACTAATAGATTGATAAAGATAAATTGTGAAAGAAAACAACAAAATCTTATTTCAGTTTAGAAACCAACATTTCATGAAATATTTGTTTCAGTATTGCTGTTATGCACTTAAACAACAATGCCCTTAATGTTTCTGAACATGACTAAGACAATGATCTTGTTTAACTCATTGAAGTCGCAGAGTGCCAGACTCGGCATCATTCCAGAGTCGCAGGATTTTAGGCTATTTTTTAAAAATCACCAAAAGTACTAGGCAACATAGAAACATAAAATAAATTGCAAATGAAAGCTTAAAGTATGTATTTTTAATTTCACGTACCAGCAATCTGCTATAATCCTCCAGAAAAAAAATATTTTGCACCAAAAACACATCACTTTTGCAAAAAAAAAACTTTTTTTTATAAGAAGCACAATATCTATATGTTGCACACATTTTTTTATGAAAATATTTGATTCTCTTGTTTTTATGATGTAAAAACACTGTAGAAATGAATTTTACACAAAAATAATCATGAAAGCACAATCTGAAGAGGCATTTGTCACATAACTAAAACAAAATTTTCCGAACAATCGGCGTTATAAACGGGAAGCCATTTTGTAAATAATAATAATAATAATAATTAACATTTATATACCGCCCTTTCTAATGAAAGCTCAGAGCGCTTTACATTCACATAAGACACTTCTTCTAAGAACTAAAATGACTAAACAACAATATAAAAACATGGTAAACAAAACATACAGAATGTAATTACATAATATAAACACGCATGAACACACACACACACACTCACACACACACACAAGCCAAGTTCAACACGAATTTAAACAAAGCATGTATCTAGGTTTAGAAAAATCGCGAGATGTCAAGAGAAACTTTGTCAAAAAATATGGTCAAAGGGAAGCCATCTGCTCTTAAAAAGACCCCTTTTAAGTAAGTGTATTGCTTAGTTCCCTTGGTACTCATTTTTCTGTTATTAAAAAAATGTAAACACGCGACGTAAACAGAACTACGGCACGCTCCTTTGCGGCACCGCGAGTGCCGACAAACCGTTTACGGCCCGACTTCAATGAGTTAATGAGATAATGACCCCAAACTGTGCATTTAAAATGAAAATGATGAATATTATAGTTTAGCAAAAGAAAAATATGTAAATACAAATGTTTATGGCAGCCTTATATGAACTTGTTGATGTGATTTTACGCATTTCTGGCTAACCATAATAAGTTGTTTATAGTGGATGAAGTCAGGAATGTGCATACAGTATAGATTGTCACTTGTCTTATTGTTGAGTGACTTTCCTTCACATTTTTTTAATTGAAACTTCATCACTTAACAATTAAACGTATTTGATTCTACTGATAATTTGAACAGACTATAAAGGTGTTTAATATCTTCTTTGGACAGCCTTGCCTCTTCTTCTATTCCCTTTTATTTTATTTTTATTTATTTATTTATTTTTTTAATTGTTTAACATGTAGTAACTCTATATCTTTGTATTTCAACTGCGTTTAACAGCAGAAAATTCCAAGGTAAATTTTCTTTTCTTTTTTAAATTGCCTCAACTGTGGGTTTTCTAATACTGAAATGTTTAAAAAGAATTAAAGATAAGAAAAATAAATAACTGATAAGGCTAATTTTGATAGATAAAGACCATAAACAATGGATTCACTCAATATACATTTATTTTAAGATAGTTATGATTCAATTGACTCACTATTCTGTGCCAATGTAGTGATTCAAGTTGACGGCTGCTGTAATGCCACAGACGATAATTGGAACTCCCCATCCTAGGAAGTAGAAGCGCAGAATGGGCTTTGGTGGTAATGGCATGGACACAGGTTCAGGAGGGGGAGAGGGAGGTCTGTCAGCTTTGGTGAACTTCTTGTACATGTTGCTGTCAACAGACAAACACACTAGTTATTACATAGCTAAGGTATTTTACCATGTTAATTGTTTCTGGATCAAACAGTTTTCGTTCATCCTTCTGTGCTTTAACATTGAAGAAGGTTTGGGTCATTCAACAGATGCATTTCACAATGCCACATACTCAAATAACTTTTTAATTTTCCAATATTTATATATCAAAACTACCACCATCAGCATTGACATGCACTAAATCACTATAAATCAGTCAATATCTTGTACTATTTAACAAAACTCAGATTGTACAAAAGAATAAAACAGATCTGATAGGATTACATCAATATTACAATTCTCTCTCATAGCATAAACGCTTACTTGGCAGTAATGGTGATCCAGAATGTTGTGGCGAGAGTAAAGTAGTGGATGCAGATACCTGTGATCTGACAAGGAACTTGCATATCTATACGGTTAATGCCCAGGACAAACCCCACCAGCAGCATCACAACTGCCAGAGTAATGTTGATGACAGAGTGCTTCAGCTTTTTGGGGCACACAATCGAGCTGCACAGTATCATCGTCACAATTATCATCACAGTCATCATCATCGTCATGTCAAGAAGGTAATTGAACCTTTCAGATTATCATTCAATAAATGCTGGCAAACCAAGTTTAGCTTGTTACAAAAAGCAGAAAAATGGCTGATAGTTCATGGAACCTCCCTACTAGATAGTGAAACATCCACAGGCATAATAGACCAGCTAAGACATATTCCAAGATAATAAAAGAAAGGAAATCGAATATTATCCACTACTAACTAAAACCACATAAACTGCAGTACAAACTTGAAACAGGAGGTGTAGGTACAGAAGACCATCAGCATGCAAACAATACAGATGGAGCTGCCAACATAGATGATAGGCTCCATCTGAATGACAGACGGCTTTTCAGACACGTCCTCTACGATGGTAAAATACGACAGGTGGTGCACATGCAGCAGAGTGTGGTTAGCGTTTCGCTCCACAATCTTGCATCCATCCGTTCGCCAGTCACCCTTGCCATCTGGAACACAGAAAGAGAAGAATGTAGGCTAAACGATAAATGTGGTATAAACGTGATTGCGAGTACGATAAATGTTGTATAAAAACAATGTGAGTAAAACTCCAAAACCCGGATAAGATAGGATTAGTGTAGCAAAACAGCCGTGTTTCTGCCGTATGCAGTGTACAGTTCTTATCACTGTTAATCATTTGTTAGGCGGATGGATGAATGAGGAGGGGGGGGAGTTAGTTTAGCTGTGAACAGCATGCTTATGAATCTCAAAATTGCCTAAAGATAATGTAAGCAAAGTGATGTAAGCAAGATGGCAGATGTAGCGACAATAAGAAGTGAGCTAGGCATATCGCTTGTGAACAAGGAGAGAGAAGTGGCTCAGCTAAGTGAGCTAAGTGTTTGTTCGTTCTGATGGTGCTCGTGAGGTTACGCTAGTGTCTAAATTTTAATAACATGAACAATGACTCCTAAGACAATTTCAATTTTCTGGAATCGATTATTTTTTTAAGTTTGGATCGTTGTTTTTCTCCTTCTCTTCTTCAAAGGAATTTGTTGGTGGAAAAAGGTGAAGATGGGAAAAGATTAGTATTGATGTATGAATGAACTTTCGATGTTTTGATCATAAGTGTTGTTGTGTTGCTGTTTAAACGTAATAATTATTATTGAACTGTTCATCTGTGTCCGTGTGTGTTGATCACCTGTTTGAGAGACTCACGACCATTCCGAACCTTCACGGATCTCGTCTTACTTTTTGAGTGCATGTGTATTGGGATGTGAGGCATGATCACGTGAAAATGAGACTTTTCTTTTTTCCAGATATCATTTTTAGATAGCTTACCACTCATCTGACCCAATTTTGCAAATTCTGGGATACTTAACATAAATTGTGTGGGTAAGTACACACAGATCCACACCATGACGTGCATGAAAATCCAATTACTGTAGCCTTTTAACACTCATATTTGAAGCTCCATTATAGATAACTCTGAAAGCTGAAACCCAATTGTCAAAATAGCTGAACTAAAACAAATTATCTAAAATAATAACATTTAAGAATAGAACAGAGAAAAAAAAGTAGCTTTCCTTGGTAATGACTGACTTAGATGCTTGCTGCAATAGAAACTGACAGGATTACCTCCCATCCAAATGTCTCTCAATGTCTGCCTGTTCAATCTCAATTTTTTTTTTATAACATCATTCAAACTGACATTTAAACTTACATCAAAATGGTTTTAATTTTGAACACAATACCAATGTAGTTTTCAAAGAAAAAACGTAGCTTCACTCGAAGCACGCGCAACTCACTGTTGACCGAGAAATCCCAGTAAGCAGCTTTGATTGGGTTTTCTGTTTCTCCAATTCGCAACACCAACGCAACGGGCTCAGTGAGGTTTGGCACAGGATGACCTGCAAAAATCAACAACCTAATCAATCAACTAGGCTAGTACAATCATACAATCCTATCAAAAAATCATTTAATCAAGATTGTTTCTAAATCAACCAACCAACCAAGCTAGTACACAATCGTACAATCCAATCAAACAAATGTTAAATCAAGATTATTTCTACGGTCTTCGTCGACATGATGTCATTCGCTTACGAGGTAGAGTAATCGAATTAGGACTGCTTTCACGTAAAATGCATAAATGGTAAGCAAGTGCTTGGTCAGATCGGGGGAAAGATCGACAGTATTTTTTGGTTCCTTTTGTCAGCATATAAAGAGAAAAAGTATTGGAAGAACTGACAAGGCAGGGACATGAATGGGAAGCCAAATGTAGCAATGACGAGTACACATCAAATTTGATGCCAGAGCCAGAGGCAAGAAAACAGTTATTCCAAAAGAAAAAAGAAAACCAAACCACAGCTACATATATAAAAGAATTAGTTCTGAAATACATTTTGTACATATTAAACTCCACATTCATCAAGTCTTATTCTATTAATGTATACTGTGTGTATATATATATATATATATATATATATATATATATATATATATATATATATATATATATATATATATATATATATATTTGTATTTATATTTCGATAAAAAAATTCTTATGTATGGTTTTGAGTACAGGTTGTTTTTTACTACTAACCTATTTATACTTTTTTGTCTCATTGTGTTGTGCTTTTTAATTTTAACTATTTTTATAATTGCTACATTACGCATTCTTAACGTTGGTGTCTTTGTTATGTGGTATGTGTGTGTGTGTGTATGTGCGTGTGCAAATTTTATACATTCTTTTTTTATAATTAGATGCGATGTTGGTTATTATTTCTTATGATGTTCAACGTGTTTATATATCATAATGTTTTAATACTGTTTTAATATTTATTCTTGCGAATGTGTGTATGAGTGTGAGCGCTTAGAGCTGACTTTAGTTTGGTTTAGCGCTTTAGAAAATAAATTATTATTATTATTATTATTATTATTATTATTATTATTAATATTATTATTATTATTATTATTATTATTATTATCATTATTATCATTATTATTATTATCATCATCATTAATAATATTATGGGGAACTTGAGAAAGCGAATTACAATACTTATATCACAACAGGAAAAAAGAGCCATAACACAGAGGGTCAATTAAAAATATATACTGATGACACTGTCCTAGAAAATGGTGATAGTGGTGCAGTATTTTTTATTCCAGATTTTAAAGTTACACAATCACACAATTTAGGAAAAGGATTTTTAATTTTCACTGCAGGGCTGATAGCAAAACTAATGTCTTTAAATAAAATTTCTAGTAGGCCCTTAACTTTATATAGTATTGTAATATGTGTTGATTCTAAACCTGTTTTGGAGGCACTGAATTCCAATATTAAGAAAGAAAGAAAAGGGATTATATTAGAAATCAAAACCTTGGTTCATAATCTTATAATTAATGATACACAGGTAAAGTGTTGTTGATTCCTTCACCTTGTGGCTTTCTTTTTAGCGACTGGGCTGAACGAGCTGCCAGAAACTGGGCTGCAGCTGTTAATGCAATATCTTTATATATTTCACTGTCTGTTAAAGAAGTTCATAATTTCATTGAAAAAGATATGAAGAAACATTATAAATGTAATCAGTAGCATGAAAAAAACTGGAATTTCTAGATCTGTAGTGTCAATGGTGTATAGAATATATATTGACATGCTATAAGGTCTAACTTTTGCATAAATGTTAAATGTGTTCGTAACGAGACATTTTCTTTGAAACATTTACTGTTTGAATGCAATGATTTAAGAGGCCTCTTGCATAACAATGTACCATCAGTGGGTAGAATTAGTTTGTATATTTGTATTATTTTAGCAAAAACGTTTATACTTATAGGTCCTTTTGTTGGTGCATTTCTCTGATAAACGTTAGTATATTTTACATAATAATGCGGCAGTAATATTAGTTGTAGCGCTGGTTGTGTTCTAAAATTTGGTTTTGTATTTGATTTTTTTTTTCAAAAGCTTTATTGTTTTATCATTGCGATGAATAAAGACCTTAAAACAACACAACTGAACTGAACATATTCCGAAAATATTTCCTACTTTGATGACGTAGATCCATACGAACTTCCAAATTCTTGGAGTTCAAATCCGGATTTTTATCCGCCACTATGAGTGCATCCTCAACTATTTTATGTGGGGTGTGTCTGCTTACATGATGATGATGATGATGATGATGATGATGATGATGATGATGATGATGATGATGATGATGATGATGATGAACATTTCAAAACATCTAATCTTGACAGCTCTAAGCATGTACAATAAATATACAATAACACATACACAAAGTCAAAAAATTTTAACAATGACCATGATAATGATATACGAACCAACAAATAATAATTAATATTGATGATGTTACACTATGAGAAATAAAAAAAAAAAAACTCAAAACAGTTAATTTCATGCTCTGCGCTACATTACCAGTATAAGCAGTGAACACACTAAATATTCTTAGCCTAAACTACTAACGCATTCACATGCCAAGTCTAGTATGTCCAAAATGTATTCTGTGTGACATGATTCATAACAAAAATTTAATCTGCTAAGCGACAATGACATTTGGGCTTCCATCAGGCCTGTAGATCAGTATATCATGCACCCAGCCAGCGAAAAAGAGCTTGTATGCTTGCAAACTCTAACTTGTAGGCTCTAAACTCGCCCCATGTAATGTGTCAGCAGACATCGCCAACACAAAATAGTTAACAATGCTCGCATAGTCGACTGGCGGATACAAATCCAGATTTGAAGAATTGTATGGATCTAAGCCATCAACGTAGCAAAGTTTTTTTGAATATCATTTCTTGCCTTTGGCATCAAATTCAATGCGCACGAGTCATTGATACATTGGCTTCCATGTTGACGTTGACCCTAACGAATCCTAGGCCTAATTCAAGGGCAATAACTCTTATGTACTTTTTATGTCGACAAAGACCACACATGTTGATGTTCAAAATGCATGGGCAAAAAGTAAAGAGTCAAGCTGACAAATTAAAATCAGAATTTATTACCTCAAATTAGTCTACACTTCATACATATTTGCTTCTCCTGATTAGAAAAAACAAAGAAACGTAGCAGTAAAATATTTACAGTTTTTATAACATTTATACAGGCAATCAACACATGCTTTTAATTGGCTTCACACCCGATTCCTTCCCTAAACAGACTATGCTCGGAAATACAAGGGGAGACAACTTTAGCCGGCTTGCCCACATGTTGCTCTCAGAGTTGTCAAACGTTGAAGCGGGCATCCTTCGCAAACGAACATAGTTTCTCGCGTACAATTTCTGCTCTGTCCTCCAACAAACCTTCCAGATCAACCGAAAGGTTAATTTTAGTTGCAATCCTAGCTAGCTAGCTATGCTAGTTCAGCCTTGCACTGCCAGGCAATCACCACGCCTCTTTCCCGAAGAAAAGCTTGCAGCTCAGGGTAGCTTTCATAGTGTTCTGAGACAAGATGTCCGCCCAGATTACTCTAGGAAACTAAAAACAAAACAAAAAGACAACTTAACTCCCATTTCTGAAGACGGCCTATTGGCAGAGGTAAGCGATTTCTATAAAATGTAATTTACACTATAATTCCTTTTATTAGTGTCAATATTTCTCTATACTACGCATTTTATTCAAATAGGACATGACCACTGACCAACAGAGACGCTGACTACACTGGATGCCACAGTCCAGTTGCCACGACCTAGCGCTGAGTTGCTTTGCTGTACAGTATTTGAAGGAAACAGACGGCCATTGCGGAATATGGTGATGAAAATGCTGGTGTTGTTCTCATCATACACTCCTGCATCCTGAAGCAGTGTGGCTGGCAAGTCGATGGAAACATCAGCTTTCTGAAACACACAAGCAAGCAAAAATGATTAGACTAAGGTGAGGGCCTTTTAAAAACAAAATAAAATGCAACTTTCCAAAACATGAGAGCATAGGCAAAGAAATTATAAATTAAAGCTTTAGGAGATAGTCTCATAGAAAAAATTATTGCCATTTTCTTCCTCCCCTTTCTTTCCACAACTGGTCAAGCCACTGCATGTGATATGAGCATTTGTGGCATGAATGTACAGCAATCTCTTTATTAGTTCTGTTGGAGGCTGCTGGGAGCAAGTCTAGCCTTGACACATAAATCCACAACCTCAAACGTATTATGGCCTGCATTATATGAAAGAGTGCTGTTTTAATGTTGTAATATGAAAGGCGCTGCCAGTCTGTGGCTAAGAAAGCCAACTGGTTTGTAATTATTATTCTAAGTTACTTGTGAAAGAATGCCTATAAAACATCTCTGTAAATGTTGGCCTTCAAAACATCCTATCATGGAATAAGCAGGTCACTCTGGTGCAAAGTTACCAAGCATATTGCACAAAACAGGTTTTCAACAAATTAGGACTCGATCTCTTCACAGCAGCAGATACAAGCCAAGCTGTACATCTTACTATTTATTCTCCTCCTTCTGCTGCCTTTGGTAAGATTCATCCTTTTAACAAAATTCCACTTCTGTAGTTTAAAGATAACAACAGCCACCTCCCCCCACCTTCCACAAATATCTGAGAACCTTGTAGAGCAATCATATTGCTTTGAGTTGCGATAGGGACCCTCCCGATCACCAGATAAGAACTACCTTGAGTGGTGAGCCACAGATTGTAGTGGATGATAAACAAGCACTCTTCACTTTTAATGTATGCAGATGGCACACCCAAATAAGTTGTTTTTGTTGTTGTTGTTTTTTTAAGCCAATTGCTTGACAATTAAACAACTATTTCATTTCTCTTCAGTTCTGTAAACATACAGATGTTATCTTCCTATATGTGTAGTCACTGCAAGACAGATATACATGAATTTCAACAATTTGGAGAGGGGGAGGAGGGGGTGGCATAGAGAACTTGAGATTTTCTAGGTCGAAAGAAGGAAATTGAATGGAACAGAAGAAGACAAATTAAGGCTTCAAAAATAGTTTACAATGTTATACAAGAAAAATAACAATCAAAGTGCCATGAACTAGAAATATTTCCTCCTGCTATTAGACTTTTTGTAAAGTATATCATCCACTGCTATTATGATTTTTTTTTGGTAAAGTATGTCTCTTAAAAAAAGAAAAAAAAATACATGCACAGAATGAAAAGGAACATACTTATTAGGAACAATTCAACTGTTTTGTTTCTTTGCACAAATGCCATAAAACACCCAAGTTTCATTGAGGACAGTCTATACGCTTTGTTCACAAGTAGCACTGACACATCTGCAGTCTTAAGAAGCTTGCCTCGAATTCACAGTACGTTTTTGGTACATCCACATTCATTCACACATGACACACAAACATGGCATCAAGTGTTCAGTCATCTTTCTCACAGCTTATGAAGTGCATGTCGGCATTAGGGCAACGCACCTCCCAGCTTCTTCAGGGCCATAAAACCACAAGTACAGCCACAAGCCTGACCTACAGTGCTCCTCACACCTAGGAAACCAGAGACACCTCACAGCCAACTACAAAGACCAAGGGACATCAGGATACAAATCTCCAAAGAACCAGCAAAGTGAAATAAAAGCTCTAGACACCACACAGGCAGTCAGGCAAGCAGAAAAGAATCTTTACACTTACCCAGAGAGGGGTAAAGAAGAGGGGGGAGAGCGGGAGGGTAGGGAGGAGGAGGAGGAGGGCAGGTAGTAGGAGGATAAAGGGTCAGGTGAGAGAAACAAGAGAGCGAGGTACTGTGAAAGACTGGCCAAGACTCCCAAACATGCACCTGTCTTCCACTGTCTTAAATGGTCGGCCATCCAGGCAATTTATATTAATTCATGAATGACACAAAAAAAACCACCAATAGCTTTTAGAAAACCATTTGAATGCACTGGATGGTACAGGACCTTCAAATACAGTTATGTGGGGTATGTAAACACTTACTTCATTACATACTCATCGATACCCATAGTAAGAGATAAAACATCAAAACCACATCTGATCCTATAAGGTAATGGCAAAAATAATGCTGCGAGACATTATACAAAAATATATTTTCTTTGGAAACTGGAAGCTTTTAAATGCAGTTTCTGCTAACATGAACTACTGGGACATGAACAGCATAGGAACACCAGCAACAAGTATCATGTTTCCCGTTAAAAACTCATTTAGGTAAAATAACTGTGAAAGAAAATACTTCTTATGATACTGACACCAATCCACATTTATGCTTTTTATGTCAGTGCAGATGTCATCAATGAACTAATATTGGGTGATGGTGGTGTGAGGGGAGTGAGGAACGGGGTGTAAGAAAAAGAAAACCCGATAAACAAATACAAATAAAAATGGATCAAACCATATCAAGTCGACGGTGACTGACTTGCACAATAAAATCAAGTTCTCCAAAAACAAAAAAGGAAGCCTAGCTGAGTTAAAGCTGGCTTATACCTCCTCCCCTTCTCACCTCCATCATGCACCCCTCCCCTCTCTTTTTCCCTCCATGCGTGTCTTCCCCTAATTCACCTTAACGCCTGATTACATTGCCTGAATGCAGCAGCTTGACCTGTGCAGTTAGCTGTCTACAGTTTTCAACTTCAACTCAAAGATAAAGCCCATCCTCTAGTCCAGTTCATCCACAGTGATAAAGTCCACTAGCCTCATGTTAACAGTAAATTATAAACATAGTATCAGTCCAGGTAAGAAAGGTGGTCACCAGCGTGTCACTACAGTCTGACTGACCTACCTAGCTATGATTTATGTACTACTGTAATGTATGTATCATAAGGAAGAATATGGTTTTTTTAGCACTGTACAATACTGAAAAGGCAAAAAGCGTAATTGTTAGTGCACAACTATGGCTGTGCAAATTCTTATAAAAAATCTTTTCACTTTCATACTGTATTTTGAATCGATTTGAGAAAACTGTTAAAACTATTTCATTGTAGTACACAGTAACATTCATTTCCCAACTACCTCTACCCTAATTCTTCATCTCATTGAAAAATGTATGTGCTTGCTTCAAAACAAACTAAAGAAAATGCAACAACAAAATTTGCATGAGCATAAAAAAAGAAAAGAAGCGATGTTCATTCAAACCTGTTCAGCACAATGATTATTCCAAACATTTCATTGTAGAGCATGTAACTCACTGAACTCAGTTGACCCAAAATATCTGAGCTGGTTTGGAAGAGGGATTGGGGTGAGGGAGGGTCCTTTTTACCGCACAGCTATCCTATTTTATCCTATCCTATAACTCGAAGGTCGTTGGGGCACCACAGATGATTGTTTAGCCAGGGTACTCCATCTTTCTCTGTCCTCAGCAACCCTCATGGCTTCGCTCAGTGTCAATCCAGTCCATTCTTGAATGTTGTCCTCCCACCTCTTTTTTGGTCTCCCTCTTCTTCTGCGTCCTTGCACCGTGCCTTGCAGGATTGTCTTTGCAAGGCCTGATGCTCTAGTGACGTGGTAATACCATCGGAGTTCCGTTCCTTCACCACTGTGATTATGTCATCGTGTTGTCCAATAGCTTGTGTGATGGTCTGTCATACATCGTCGTTGGTGATGTGCTGGGTATAGGAAATGTCCAGAAGTCTTCTGTATCGCCTCATCTCCATGCTTTGTATTCTTCGATGTAGATCTGCTGTGAGGGTCCATGTTTTGCAAGCGTACAGAAAGATGGAGATGACAAGGGAGCACAGCAGCCTTACCGTGAAATGTAGACTGATGGTCCTGTCTTTCCAATTGGGCTTCAACCTCGTCAGGGCCGCAGTTGTTTGTGTAATCCTGGAGAGGGCTTACTGTCGGGACCTATTGTCTGATACAATGGCTCCTAAATATTTAAAACTATGCACTGTGTTGAGGGATTGGCCTTGGACTTTGATGTCCGTGTTGATGCCATTGGTGTTGTTGGTCATCATTTTGGTCTTCTCTGCACTTATATCCATTCCCTAGGCTCTGGAGGTGGTGTCAAGCCTCTGTACCAGCTGTTCAAGTTCCTGTTCCTCTCCAGCGAATCCATCAATGTTATCCGCAAAACGGAGGTTGGAGATTGGTCTATCCCCTATGCTTACTGCGCTTTCATGATCTGCAAGGGCATCTCACATGATGCGCTCTAGGAAGATGATGAAGAGTGTTGGAGAGAGTAGGCATCCTTGATGCAGGCCGATTGTTGTTCTGAACCAGTTCCCGATGGCGTTGTTGTGGAGGACTGCACTGATAACCCTGTCATACAGGCTTTTGATGACTTCAATCATTTTAAGGCAGATGTTATACACTCTCATAGTTGCCCACAGAGCTGCATACTAGACTCGGTCAAACGCCTTCTTGAAGTCTACGAACAAATGATAGAGATGTTGTTGGTTCTGTAGGTATTTCTTGCACATTATTCTGAGGTTGAAAATCTGTTCAGTGGTACTTCACCCTGCCCTGAATCCTGCTTGTTCTTCAGCTATGATTTGTTCAGCTTGGGGTTTCAACCTGTTGAGTATCATTTCAAGTATTTAACAAATGTTTTAAAATGTAAATGCAGACCTTCAATCACACTCACGTCACTGATCCATAACTACCATCACATCAAGAGCAAACATTCTCAATAAAAGCAGAGGTGTGATACAAAGGATATCATGGTACAGTAAGGTAAGGCACTGAAGCATAATAAAGGGTCTCTTTATTGCCCTCATAAAAGTTTACTTTCCATCTCGACTTCTCTCCTTCTCCATCTAATATTTTCCTTGCAATAAAAAATGGTCATGGAAAAGTGGGGATTAGATTTTTTTTTTTTAAGGAAGAGGTGATGGGAGGGGAATGGGGGGCTGGGGAGTTTATTATTTTAAAAGAAAAGAAAATAAAAACTTTCTTTTCTGTTTGATGGTTTTTGTTTTCTAGGCGTATTTTTTGGTATTAAAATTACTTCCTCCCTCTCCCCCTCTCTCCTGTCCCTTGAGAAAGCCTTGTAATAGATTGCACCAACAAAACAATAATGAACAAAGAAGTAAGAACTTATGTGGCTGAGCTGAAAAAATAAAACCTTTAAACTTAACTAAAAAAAATATGTCATGTGTCCAAATGTTTTCCAACATGCCAATGCATAATAATTATAAGAGAATAAAGGAAAGCATGAAAACATATACACACTTCTTAATTTATTCACTTTCCCTGAATTCAGAGAATACCTATAATTGCAGTGAACAGCAGCAGTCCAATGCTGTTGTGAGAATTCTAACGACAGATGACTCTTTGATTCTGAACATATTATCCATTATTTTTTGGCAATAAGGAGTTGCATCTTCCATGTTGCATCTTCCCAAATCTCCACAATGTACATATCCTTCGCTTTTCAACTGGGGAAAAATAACTTCCTAAATGACATTGTCAATACTGTCAGTTTTTGTGCAGCAAGCAGGTAGTCATAAGTGGTTAATTTTCAGGCGAATTCATCTTTCAGATGTACAAATCACTCAAAGGGGCAAACTTGGGCTGCCCTTGTAGCAAACACAAACATTCATAATTCAAGCTATCCATGTAAGCGTGAGGGGGTGTGTAAGCGTGTGCGTGCATGCACATGTGTGCGTGGATGAGATCGCGAGCATATCCATGTAAGCGTGAGGGGGTGTGTAAGCGTGTGCGTGCATGCACATGTGTGCGTGGATGAGATCGCGAGCATATACAATGTGTCTGTGTGTCTGCATGTGTATCTAGATTTACCTCGCCTAATTGTTGTTTATCTTGTGTGGTATTCCCCAACAGACGGCTGCATTCAAATGGTCGACCACTGAGCATAGGCGAGCCCACTTTGCGTGCACGAGTGTATGTGCAATGAATACGGGGAGCAGCAGCAAGCGGCACTTGGCGCAGAACCATCAAAGCAATGTTGCGTGATGACTGAGACCAATCATGGACGCTAGGATCCACCTCAACATTCATAGTAAAGTTTTGCAGCATGTCCAGTACCCTACACACACAAAATTAAAACCGCAAAATAATTACAAATGATGAATGACATTTATACTGGAATTAACCTGACCAAACAGTGCAGCTGTGTGACCCTGAACATTACAATGGAAAGGAACAACCAGCCATTTTAGGCACAGCCCATGACACAGAGATGCCTTATGTTACATTCCAATATACAGCATTTGCAAACAGCTGGAACCAGAAATACCACCATTTATGAATACGCAGAGTGGCCAACCCCCAAAAAAGTTTTTAGTAGTAAAATTTCTGAATTTCAGTAGTTTTATGACATTTTCCGTAGCCATACGTCCTCGCATTTGTTTTTAAACGAAGACATGCATACACAGTCTGCAACGAAGGTCGTGAAGAGTGTTTCCGCACGAATTATTGAGAGATCCATATCGGGCTTGAAGAAGGTGGCTACCGACTAAACAGGGACTAACTTTTCTGGATCAGGGCAACGACTTTTGTGACGGTTGCCATTCACGTGTCGCGTCACATCGTGTGATCTCAATGACGCAGTGATGCACGGAAATTTTTCAGAATACTCTTTCCTGTACTCTTGATTTGCTGTCCTCTTCTTTTTTTCTGGGCTTTCATCGCTAGTTTTCTTTCTTTTTGGCATCATGGATTCAAAATACGCCGCACACAAACTTTTCTTCTCGCGCTGTAGAACGTGACCCGGAAACGTAAGTGTCACAGAAAGGTCAAGGTTTTGTGCACCGATTGGCCGTTTGCAAATCCACTTCTAGGTGATTGGTCAAATTTCCTAACATGCACTGGGAGCGTGATCTATTACACCGTGCTTGTAAACCGAATGACCGTGACCTTGAGGTGCTTCGGGAGGCACAGGCGCTCAATAAAACTCGTTAAAACTGTAATACTATCGTCGAAAATTGACTTTCCGTAGTAAATTTTCGATTTGCGTAGATCCGTAGCCGCGTATTCATTTCCGGAGTAAACTACGGAAATTCCGTAGTGGTTGGCAACCCTGAATACGACAACTGTAATATCTCAATGAGAAATTACATTATGGTGTATATAATATAAACAGTAAGGCACAATAACATTAGCTTGCAAACAAAACAGGGTGTGTGTGTGTGTGTGTGTGTGTGTGTGTGTGTGTGTGTGTGTGTGTGTGTGTGTGTGTGTGTGTGTGTGTGTTTGTGTGTGTGTGGGTGTGTGTGAGCGCGTGCGTACGAGCGTTGATGTTTGCATGTGTCTGAGGTGGACACGGGAAAAACCAGGACAGTTTGAAAAGAGCTGTTATTATCAACGATAAAAATATCAAAAATAAATAATTTTAACATACAAACACAAAAGAAATATTATAAGAATCTTTTTTTTTAAATTAAATAAATATCAACAGTTCATCTTCTCCCCATATAGCATCTCTCTGGTGAAATGTTCAATTGCCCTCCTCCCTATTTATTAGTACAACACTGGAGACACACAATGAAAACTCACTTATTAGTGGTCAGTGCATCACTCTGTGCCTGAGCCAGCAGCGTTGGAGGTAGAGATGAAATGTTGCTGGCTAGCCATAAAAGATTTTCTGCCACCTGTTAGACACAAACCAAAAAGCAAAATGTCAGATGGGACTGCCAGCCTCTGCTGAGTTGAGCATAGTTTCTTAGCTTTGCACACTCAATGACAACATATTTTCGTTATCAAACAGCATGGCACTTACACAATCACAACTTTCTCCTCACTCCTAACAGTAGGACAGTTAATGTGAACAGAAAACAAATACAGAAGCAAGGTATGCACGCTAACCACAGTCAAAGTCTCCATAGACCGTGAATAACTCGAGTTTTGCCGGGTAAAGGGAAGCAACTGCTAACAAACTAATTCAGCCAATGCTACCTTCCACAGAAAGAAATAAAAACAAATAAATTATAATGTTAAACGTAAAATCTCAAAATAAACATAAAACATGTTTTTTTGTTTGAAAAAAAAATCTTAAAATACATGTACTTAATAATAATAATAACACTAATAATAATAATAACAATAATAATAATAATAATTGCTATATGCGCTTTTTCCCCAAATCACCAATCAGGTTCACAGTGCCGCGATCTGTACAACATACACGCTCAAATGTTTCACCTCCATCACACACCAAACAACACAATTTATCACTCAAACATGTGGAGTAAATGCAGAGGGATAGCTATTAGAATTACTTAGTGAATACATTACTCATGTAAGAGAAAATCTACAAATAAAAAAATACTACTTTTTTACACCAACAATGGTAACATTATTTTAAATGCATACGTAAAAAGGTTGCTGCTCTTCATACATCAAAGTAAAATTAAAATAAAATTATCTGATACATTATTTTAGCATTCTTAACACTTCAAAAATATATTTAATAAACAGATTATTTTTTTATTGAGACTCAATGAGTGTTTAAATTCTCCTTGTGGTCAAATATTACAATCTTGATTTATTGTTCATATATTTTAATTATTCTCAAATTAAATACTACTGTCAAACTTACATATTGAGAGGCAAAAGCCAATGGCAAGAGGCGTTTTTGAGCAATCTGAGTAAGATAGCCAACATCAATGGACCCAAGTTCTGAGACCAGCTTGTGTTTAGACATTGCCACATGCTGCACACGCTCTATGTACTCTTCTATGTCAGTAATGTTCACCTGCTCCTGAAACAGCAAAGTAAATCATCATCATCGAGGTAATACACATTGCTGCGATCAGCAGAACGAATCGCCAAAACTCACGCTAGCAGCAGGTGAAAGTATTTCCTCCATCCCTTCAAAGTATACTTTGGGCTCGCTGCTAGCCGCGGATGCGAACCACAGTACTGTTTAAAAGTGACGGAAAGAGCAGAATATTGCTACAAGGGTTCGGGTAAGGGTTAGTTGTAGATCTATCCCTAGCCCTAACCCTTTTCTCTACAAAAATGCTCTTTTTCCGTCCCAAAAACTCATTTGCCTTCTTGGATTCTTAAATTGTGTGAAACCATGTGAGGACACTATTCGGCATCAATAAACGGTTCGAAAAGATTCTCAAACGGTTGGTAAAAGACAGTTGACCTAGAAACAAATACAGCGTGACCTAATTCGTTGCCTAGAGGAGACAAAACTTACTTTTCCGTTTCTAGTCTTTCACCGACACTGTAACTGAGCAGGCTGCTAACCTCGCCAAAGTATTCTTTTCAAGGGACATACTTTGGCCTGCTGCGCAGCGTGTGCCTGGAGTATACTTTCTTTCGATCGTAGCTATGTGCAATGGATGCATCATTATCATCATCTATCATCATCGATCATCATTATCATTGCATAAAGAATTATAAATTTACCCTGAGTAAATTGTATTTTCAAACAATGCCGTCATGAAACTGTTGCGTATATAAGCTTGGTCTCCTCCACTGGAATTTGTAGGCGGTGCTCATAAGTCAACTTGTTTGATTTTTAAAAAAAGCTTATTGATTTTTCACATACTCCCCATGCCACATTGATATATTTATTTGGTTTCCTGTACAAAAGACAATATTGTAAAACTGAAACTTAGCTGATGAAGGATAAAGACCAACAATGAAGAGAAAGCTTTTTTCCCCCTGTTAGAAAAAGTAATGGTGTCTACATTCTGCAAAACTCAAAACCTAAAATAAAAATAACATACACCCACACACACACACACTAAATGCAGAAAAGAAACAAACCTGCGCTAATTCTTGCAGGCTTCTCGTCAAGTCTGAGGTAAACCCACAGGCAGAGGTGTTCAAGTTGACCCAATCTCCATTCCTGTCGCAAGAGTATGTCACGAACTTGTCAGGCCCTCCTACCTCACAGGGAATTTTGGCTTTGATGCCAGCCAGCATCTCCTTGAAAGAGTACTTTCCTTTGGGTGTGCTGAGCGTATGGGCAGGGCAGGCAATGCCTTCATAACTCAACACCTCCACTGACACATGTTTCATAACTTTCCCTTGGGGTGTGGTAACCTGGGAAGAAAAATTCAAAACACCCCTATACTTGATCTGGAGCAAAAATCAATCATTGCAAACTACTACAAGTATCAAACTTTTAGTTTCTTTGACATGATCTGCAGAAGCTTCTTAGAGATAGATGAAACGTGACCTGAAGTAGCATAAGAAATCCATCCGTCTCTGAACACTGTGGAGTTCAGAGTCTATGAGAATCAATGATATTGAAAATCTGTTGTTATAAAAACTATATACAAGAGAGAGAGAGAGAGAGAGAGAGAGAGAGAGAGAGAGAGACAGAGAGAGAGAGACAGAGAGAGAGAGACAGAGAGAGAGAGAGAGAGACAGAGAGTGAGAGAGAGAGAGAGAGAGAGAGAGAGACAGAGAGAGAGAGAGAGAGAGAGAGAGAGAGAGAGAGAGAGAGAGAGAGAGAGAGAAATAGATACGTAAGTACTGCTATAAATGATCTAGCCGCTTAGCCTATTATACACACCTGGCAGCTCCAGACACCTTCATGACTTTTATCCAGGTTTTCCACCACCAGGCTATGGACGATGATAGTACCATCAGGACTGTAGCTAGTGTGAACAAAGATGCCGGCAGTCTTGTTTGTGGTGATCTCCACTGCTCCTTGCTCCCTCACCCATGCAATGTACGTTCTGGGGTGGATGACTGTAGCTTGACATTCAAACGGCAGCTTGTCTCCTTCAAACACTAACTGGCTGTGCGATGGTTTGATCTCAAACAATGGCAGCTGAAGGTCATGCTCTGCAAAAGAATATAAACATATATGTACAGTGAAAATGGCAAACATGAAAGTGAAAACTACAGTACAGCAGCATACCCAGTGAAGATGTATAGCACATTCACAGTTTGGTAACAATTTCTCACTTCAGTCCAATCTTAGAAGACAACATTAAGAGAGAAAGGGACAGGAATATTTGTCTATCATCACGTTGTTTGTTTCTCCGATAGCAAATAAATGAATCATTTTGCTTTTGTTCAGACGTTTCTTTGATAACTAAACAATAATGCTACTCATTCTCTTACCACAATGTAGCTGCTCTGCCTCTAACTTTCTTAGCAGCTTTCCTTGCATGGGTGATGGAAGCGCACACATTGTTTCTTTGGCCAGCCTCACTTTCTTGCTCTTTGCCCAAGTCACAACCCATCGCAAGTGACAGTCGCATCGCAGATACTCGGACCCAAAATCTCTGCAGGACAAAAATATTAATAGTCAATGACAAAATACATTATCAGTAATACTCAATACACTAGAAATTATATTTATTACATAATCTAATCTTTTTATTTTGAAAACAATGAACTCAGCTTTTCTAGCCACTGTAACTTTTTTTCAAACTGATGCCGTTTTATTTGCATGAAACATGACCTTTATAATCAAACTGGACAGTCCAAAACAACCCCCCAAAAAACAATCACAGGAATGCACAGTAAAATTTTTACAAAAAAAAAATAATCATTAAAAAAAATGACACCAGGACCACAGAAATGGAGAAGTGATTGAATGTGTGTGTGTGTGTGTGTGTGCATGTGTGTGGGTGGGCATGTGCGTGTGTGTGTGTGTATGTGTCTATGTATGAGAGTTTGACTGGGTTTTGATACTTTGGTGTATGCTTCTTTTATACATTTTGTTCTAATAATAATAATAATAATAACGGATTTTTATATAGCGGGTACTCCAGCCTATGACCAGACTCACCACGCTTTACATAGTCATTACATATAAATACATGCACACAATAAAACATCGCTTTTGCTACAATACACCAAAAGACGGAACAGTAAAGGTACAAACTATTTACAACTATGTACACAAATTACAAAAAAGACAGAAATAGACTATTTACAACTATGTACACAAATGACAAAAAAGACAGAAATAGAATAGCAAAAACCTATTCACAGCTATTTATATGCCCGGTTAGGCCCAGGAGGAAAAACAGTATAAATATTTACAGCCGTGTATACACTTACGGATCAGACAGAGACAAAAGAGTATGCTTTTTAACAAAAGAGTATGCTTTTTAACTGCGCTTTGAGCTTCTCCATTAGGAAAAGGAGTTTATTTGTTTTCAAATTAAATAAATTAGTATTATTAATATGAAAAATGTAATTTCACTTTTTCACAATGAGACAGCAAATACAAAATGTTTTACAGCACACAGCATCAAATACAAAAAGATACAGCACACTACTTTCATTTAAAAAAAAACGAGTCTTCTCACATTCTGCGTAAAGATGTAAGATCGTTGAATGTGCCATCTGGAATGGTGTAGATGTTATTGTGATTGAGCCATCTGCAAAATATTTTTAAAAATCAGTAGGAAATCCAATAAGCATTAACATGCGGTATCACACTTCTAAGTCTAGTTTTTAAAGAATCACAATCATAGATCAGTACACAAGATTACAAATAATACATATTCATTTTCAAGAAAGATTTTGTTTAATTCTGCATATTTTAAAACAACTTTCTGAAGACAAAACGTCAACTTACAATTTTTGTAACTTAGGTAGTCCAGAAAACATGCTACTGTTGACAGTCCCAATTTTGTTGTAACTCAAATCTCTGCAAAATACAAAATTAATATTTGAGAGTGATCAAAAAAAAAAAAATGCTAAACCACACAAACAATATAATCTTTCTCAAGAAATTGTTGAGATTAATTATTTTATTTTAGAAACAGTTACATGTTTTTCCTTGATTCCCTCCACCCACCCCAAACAAAAACAAAATAATGCTTAAATTTTATATCTAAGCAAAGAATGTCCAATACTCTTGAAGGGAAAAATAGAAAAATATACTAGAAATCTTATTTTGTTTACACACCTGCACATGCATTAATGTATCCATGCATACACTAACCCTTGTGTGGGATTAAACTTATGTCATTAATTATTATTACTGTAACAAAAATGTTCTACTCACAGATGGAGAAGATTCTGTAGACCGTCAAAGGCACCTGGTTCAATTATGCTTATCTCGTTCTCACTCAGGTTTCTGTAACAAATTTGTAAACATCCAAATGCATGAGTATCCTGGTTGAAAATAAGTAGTGTTAAAATCACTTACATAGATCATACACTTTGAACTATTGTTGTTTTTAATTTGTAAAAAATAATTTTTTAAAGAGTTATATATTATATTATATCATAACCTTATTACTATAGATCTGCATGCTGAGCTGACATGTATCATACTGAATAATAAATTATTAGTTGTTAACATCTTTCCTTCCTCTCCCTCCATAATTAAAGAATGCTCCCTAACTTGGTGTGGGTACAGAAAATGGGTAATACGCATGGGTAGTCCAGTCCTCTTGCACCTCTCTATCTCATAACAGTAGGAAATTGCTTTGCAGCGAGTGGTATGCAAGTACTCACAAAGCAATGTTCTGTGCCTGCACATTAAAAGATCATAAGCTAAAATCCAAAGGAGGATAAGCCCACAATGCTGGTGGCCATGATGTACTCGCACAAAAGTATCTATTTTTCTCAACTCGCCAAAGTCACGTGACTGGATTGCTTGTTTTCGCCTTGTGCAATGGAACTCGTAGACTATTTTCCCATATACCCGCGCGTACTCGCGAATACTCGCTTCAAAGCAACTCGCTACAGGTAAAGTTGCTGCCATGCTATTACCAAATTACAGAGAGACAACGAGAGCAGCAATGCAAGGCACAGGCAGCACCACCTGTAAGTCATTACCCAAAACTACCTACAAAGGGCTTTCTCAAAGAAAAAGCTATTTGAAGGGCTAATTAAAGCATTGTAATAAGAAGCTAGGCCAGTTCAAAAGCCAACATCATAATCATTGATGCAGATACCGTTTTCTTCACAAAGCTGGAAGATGATTTTGATAAATATATTATTTGAAAGGGTTCATTTAAGTTAAGAGTAGCCAAAAAGACTAATCAAAGGATCACTTGAAAGTCTCACGTCATAAGAATACATCTGAGAACTTACTATATTGTATACAGATATAGGTCTTGAGGGAAAACAAAGTACAAACTGAACAAAAACACAACTCTGCTTGGAAATCCCTTTTCCTCATAACTCCCCACCCCAAAACACATACAGTACTCATTCAATTTAGATGTTATAAGCTACTTCATATCCAAAATAATGTACATTTTACTCTCAGCGTGAACTAGAATCTTCATGTTTGTCTAACAAAGATGGGTGAACAGTAAGTAAGCTGCATTTTCCTTTAGAATCAAAGGTAACCTTCACACAAAATAAGTCAGATAAAGAGACCTAATCCTTTGCTGCCAGACTTTGAAGGAGCCAATTTCGCCCCTCACACTCTCCTGTAATCTTCAATTATTTCCTCTCTCAGCTCATTAATGGAATTAAAATGTTAATGTACTTTACAGTGCGTGTGGACAGATGGACCGACCAACAGACAGACCGACATTTGGCTCTCTCTGATTCCTGACTTTACAGTACATAAAACAAAACAACAATTTCCCCCCCCCCCCTCCCCCCCAAAAAAAAAACCCCACAAAAACAAACTTGGTCCTAGCTATGGACGTCAAAGAAGACGTTTTTTGAAAAAGAAAGAGATGGGAAAATAAGACTTATAGTGAGGCGGCAGGTAGAGGAGGGGGAGAAGGGCAGGGCAACATTCAATATTCACAGAAAAAACGAAACATAGCTCGAATAAGGGCAACCAAAATCCTAGGATTATGTTATATGCAAAGCTCTAGCCTACTTCTCAAACTTTTAGCAGGCGCCATGGGAATTTTCAAAGCTGCAAGAACCTGACAGCACAGTGTACAGACAAAACACACACACACACATTTATAAACGTACAGACAAATACACACACATAGGCAAGTTTAGAAAGAGAGATGAAACAGCAAGGAAACATTGTGCGCGCAAGTGGCAGAGGCAGCCAGGCAAAATGCTTTTCTAGCTTCCTGTGTCAGAATAAACAAAGCAAGACCAGCTGGCTTCTTCGTTTGAAAGCAACCGTTTCTTCATGTCTTTTCTATGTGCACATGATGCAGTTGATAAATTGAGTTGTTTTCTTATTGGCGAATAATGTTTATATAATGGGAACGAGGGGAGGTAAGGAGGGGAAGGGAAAGGGCAGGTAAGCTCGTGTTCCTCTCCCAATGTAGATGAAGATGGAGTGAGGTCTCCCCCGCTTCCTATTTATTGACGTCATTTAATGCGTCACGTATCAACATTGATAAGAGAGAAAGAGCGAGAGTGAATGAGTGAGTGAATAAGTGAGTGAGTGAGCGAGATGAATTAAAAATACCCCTTACATGACACACAAAACACATCTCTGACTTTACCCCACACCCCTTCCTCTCACAATAAGAGGAATATTGTAGTGTAAACCTAAAAGAAATAGAGGGTAAGGAGAGGGGAGTTGGGGGGAGTATGTTAGTGCTTCAGAAATTACATGTACAATAATTCCAAGAGGGAGTTTGTAAACACTTAAAACGAAAAAAAGATATTGTATTCAATATTGATTCCCACACAATTCTACCAGTACCTTTGCTGTAATCCTCCCACCTTCCTATCTTAAAATCCCCTTTCCATCTTCCTTTCGGGGACAACGAAATTCCAATACACGATAGCGTGCAGAAGATAGTGTGTATGCAACATAAAACAAATATTTATCAAAAGGGATAAGAAAAGAAGGCGGAGAGTGTCGGGTCATGCCCGAAAAGACGCCCCCAGCACTTGGAGGTGAGATAGGCAGACGGCTACAAAGCCTGCTTTTGTATCATCAGCTACTCAAGCTTTTCTGATTCCCCCTCTATCACTTGCCTACACTACAGTATCACTTGAAAACACTACTAGATAAGCAGTTTCTTCAGATATTCTCTCCAAACCCTAATTTTTCCATCATATCCCCATCCACTCCTATTCACTTCTCTCATCCTCCCCACTCTCCAATTTCCCCTAAAGATATTCTCAACTTTTCTTCTGCTAAAATTAAACTATCGTCTTTATTTTCTTCAGTAACATGATATTTTTGAGTCAGCTACCGGTTGTGAAGGAGGCCAGTAAACTATTAACGCTAATGTATCAAACAAATCTTTCTTAATACTAGCTATTACGTTTCGGTTGTATGATCTTTCCTCCTCACCCATGGATTCTTATCTTCATTGTATGTGTGCATCATTCAGTAAAACTTAACTCTCTTCCGTAGCATGAACTGACCGTGTAGATCAGACAAAAGAAGAAGAAGAACACAGAATGGCATAAAATTCGCACCGTCACAACGCTGGGCCTCCGGTAAACTTTTAAAGTAGTAGTTCAAGGGTCTCAACAACACAATTTTAATGCTGAATGCCAGCGTGCCATCACAGTATCACCATTCGCGCAGCTCCATTCACCTCCTGTCATTAACCCTTAACGACCAACCCCGCGCACTGTTTAACCTTTGCACTTCATATCCAAATGTTACGAGCAAACAAGGTCCGCGACGGCCAGAATGACAGTACACCTCCTGATCGTTTGGGTATTCTATCAAAGTAGGTAAATGTGTTTGGAAGGAGGGGAAATAGCTTCAGAATATGAAGGTGGTATCAGCGAGATGACAGCACGCATCCTAACCACAAGCAGTTCTAAGTAGGAACAGGAGGGGAAATGAGGTCGGAATATGAGGATGGTACCAGCAGAGCTTACGCCTGCCAATACAGAGCTGTTTCGTTTATTCATTCACATGCAGGGGTGTCAAGCGTCGGCTTCGAAAAGTGCTTTCACCTTTCCCATCCCGTGTGACAACCAGGGACAATTTAGGGCAGTTATAAAGTCATTACTGGCCCTCCTTTCCCCCACAGAAACCTAACAGCACGCATACTTCTAAAGAAGGCCCGGTGACGCTGCAGGGTCCATGGATGCATTCGAACGTCGGGCACGCACAAACAGCAAAAGACACTAACGACGACTGACATGGTGGGAAAACAATTCTATTTAGTTTTACAAAGCTCACGGTTTAGACACGTTACACCAAATAAATGTACCCAAACGGTTGTTACGTCCGATTGTGTACCTAGGACATCGACGTAATGCAGCGTGTGGGTATGCTCACTTAAATTCGGCATTTCGTCAAAGTTGACATCAACCCATATACGTATAAACTACTAAATATCTCTACCACTTGGTAGTATAATCTTAACCGAGATAGATCTACTTTTGTAGGCGAGGAAATCGAAAATACCGCATTTTTCACTCAAGTATTTAGTATATTGACCTATTCATCGGAAAACTTTAAATGTAGGCTACTTACATACCAAAATTATGTAAGGGAAAAAATAAAACATCACACCAATCTATCAGAGTAAATGTTATGTTTGTAATCAAAACGAAAGGGGGGAGGGGGTGGGGTGGTTAAAGGAGGAGTGTTTGTGTGTTGTGTTACAGTCCCCAGATAATCACCTTGTTACGGGCCCCGCAGAAGTATTTGAAAATTCTTGGGCGCGTAAAAGTTAAACACTGAGCACATGGGTACCCGTTTCATTTTATTCTCGTACTTCTTCACGATTGATCTAGTCATTATGCCCTTTTTCAATTAAAGAGGGTGTACAAAATAAGTTTTAGTGAATATCGAGCCAATGCCAATGGACTGCGTTTCTGTAGTGTTTTTAGCATTTTTCTCTCCAACGTAGTCACATTTTCGCTGAAATAGTTTTCTTGAGTGATTGTGCTTTAGAACAGGCTTAAATCACAAACACTGATAAGTGCAGAAAACATTAACAATTATAAAGGAACCACCCTGGTTTTAATACGCTTCTGATTCTTTTCTGTAATAACATATTAGTCGGCATACCTTCACACCGCTTTCGCCTTCTGGGTATAAAATGGGTACCTCCCTTATATGCTTTGGTGTTGGGGACGTAAATTTAATCCCGTCTGGGTACGTATACTGGGCGCAACGTGTCTCCACCATGATGCTAGGAGGACACGAGAGGTCAGGTGTGGAGGGCGTAGCATTAAAGACATGTGAATGGTTGCTTTGTAAGTGCACTGCGAGAAGGAACAATATAATTGACGATGCAGTGGGTTACACTTGTTCATAAACCGAAGAAAAATATATTGAAAATGATTCAACTGATCATTACTTTCTTGTCCACTGCGCGGGTTAGCAACTCTGGTCAGTAGATACGTAAAATAATAAAACCAACCACCCAAAGTCATGAGTTTACCGTAGGAAATTGTTATCATGTCTGCGAACGTGTTACTAAAAACTCTAAGAAACAGAGCTCGAAGAACATGGGAGAAATTATAAAGTGTGTCATACGTAAGGAAAGAGATCGAAGATAAAAGAGAAGTATTTGCATCAATGCTATATAGACAGCGAGTGGTGGTGGAAGGGGAGGGTGGTTGGAGAAGGGGGAAAAGGGCATGACGCTTGCGGCATTGCGGCACAAATGATGTCCCAGCTAAAAGACTTGTACTGTATTGATATAAATATCATAGCGGCCCTTGAAGCGTGCAGATGACGTTGGACGAACAAATCTCGGCGACTGTGACTGTGACAGCTGATGAGCTTCGGGTGGAAGGCAGGGAACTACGAGTCGGACGTGCCCTAATGGGCTGGCGATGTTTCGGGCAAGGACAGAGTGCAAAGTATCCTTAGCTCGGACTCGTCCGTTCAATAAGGTACAACCCAGGGATATTCACTATGTCGAAGACAATGGGATGGTCCGTTGAGGTTTGACACGATGACAGCCAGTGTGCATGCAGCCAGATATCCTTGATCTTTTGGGTCCAGTAGAAGTATTAGTAGTACCAAAGATTGCTATTCACGATAGGTGCTAGTACCGACATCTTTTCTTCCTCAAAAGTCTCGAATATACCAGTCCCATTGTCATTTACTCTAGGACTGAGGTTCAAGAAAAGAAAACTGTGACATGTACCGAGGTATTAAGTTAGCTTCTGTCGAGTTCTGAGTGACAGTAATGTAGTTTGTGGGTGAGAGTAATGTAGTTTGTGGGTGAGAGTAATTTATTTTCTGACTGAATCGACAAGTAGACAGTGAAGGACTCAAAACTCTCTCTCTCTCTCTCTCTCTCTCTCTCTCTCTCTCTCTCTCTCTCTCTCTCTCTCTCTCTCTCTCTCTCTCTCTCTCTCTCTCTCAACAAATAGGTAATAAAAGGACTCAACACACACAAACACACACACACACACACACTCTCTCTCTCTCTCTCTCTCTCTCTCTCTCTCCATCCTCTCCCTGGGAGGTTGATTGATTGATTTATTATTGCTTTAGGTCCAGCGGACTCTTCCGAGCCAAATCAGGACCGGACAACCCCCGATCCGCATAAAAGATCTGTTGAAACAACCCCAGTGGGAAAATTGAATGCCCTCCACCGGCCAGTCACTTTACAATAAAGACATCCCACGCGAGGGACGGCTGAGGGTTGACCTCAACTACGCGAACTCCCCGATTACAAAAACAAAATAGAATACAAACATCATTATAAATCATCAACAAAAAAACATACATATAAAATGCCTATAGTGCTAAATAGTACATTCATAGGAAGCCCTAGTGACCACCCGGCAGAAAGCGTCCAACATTCCCAAGCTGATCCAACAGACCTCATACACAAACAAGGAGTCTTGTCCAGGAAGAGTTTTCAAGAAAAAAGGTAGGTCATTGATCTAGCGAAGAAGAATATAGTATAGCAGAGTGGTAGGACAGATCGGGAATGGGAAAGAGCAAATGAGGAAGACAGCGACAGTGGGAATTTAAAGCACTAAATTTCCAGAAAGTGGGGATACTATTTATACTGAAACCCCCGGCACTCCAACGGGGGGAACTGTTGCCGCAGTTAATTTGTCATGCCTACAAAGGCAAGACAGGTTTTCAACTGGGGCTTTCACTGTACCCTTTATAGGTTAGAACAATCTACAGTGGCAAGATTGCTCATGACCCCAAGGGGTTCCCTGGGAGGTAAGTCTATCAACTTTAAATCTAAGGTAAATTTGAGCGACTGATCAATAATCAAAGAAAACTACAACCAACAAAACGAAACCTAAGGGCCATACAGTTCAATACTCCGGTCTGATGTAAAGGCTACTACTATATTAACAGACTTCAATGCAGATCCTCCGACCTCCCAGCGTGTAGTGAGGAGTGACCTTGGGTAGCTTGGATTCGGTGGCTGGTATGCGAAAGAGAGGACATGTAAAAATGAGGTCGGGAAGGGAGTTAACACAAGTCTTTGGTTAGCATCCGAACGGTATATTTGATCGAGAGGTGATGTGGAAGCGGTCAATGCAAGGGACAGGAGGCGAAATTGTAAGTGTGTGTGCGTGTGTGTGTGTGCGTATGGGTGGGTGGGGGGGTGGGTGCGAGCGTGCGTGTGTGTGTGTGTGTGTGCGTACGTGTGTGTGTGTGGGTGCGTGCGTGTAGGTGTGTGTGTGTGTGTGTCAATATTTCAGGAAAGTACGATTCCCTCTCCTACCATCATGGCATGTGCCAACCTTAGGCCAAAAGTGCTTCTATCATAAAGGGCATGGTTTTCACATCCAATGTTGTTACGCATAACAACTGTCGATTCAGTTGGGGAACAATTGACTTGTTCATGGAGGGTAGGCTGCACATTGTACAGTCCCCTGTCACATGGTACAAGCACCGTAGATCTACTAACACCAATAGGATGACGATGGCGACTAAGATGATGCTGTGGGTGACGACAACAATTATAACGACGATCACGGCTACGACGACAATTATAATATATAATTCATAAAAAATTATTTATTTAGTAAAAACAAACCAAAATTAATTTTATATCAGGAGCTGTACAACAGAAAAGAAACTACATAACTAAAACTCATCATAGTCAGTTATGTAAATTGACAGAAGCGAGAAACTCACTTCCTTTTCTCCTTACTAGTTGGTTCGCTCTGGAGCGACAGCAGTAGCGTGTTGCTTTGAAGCGAGTACTCGCGAGTACGCGCGGGTACACGCAAAAATAGTCGATGGTTTCCGTTGCACAAGGCCAAAACAACCAATCCGTTATGTGACTTTGGCGAGTTAGAAAAATAGGTACTTTTCTGCGAGTACAACATGGCCGCCAACATTGTGGCTTTTTCTTGTCGATTTTAGCCTAAGATCGCTTATTGCGCAGGCGCAGAACGTCTTATTTTTCCCAACGTTGCTTTGTGGATACTTGCAGACGAAACAACGGCGAGTAAGCCACTCGCTGCAAAGCAAGTCGCTACAGCACTTCTTTTTTTTTTCTATGCGGCTACGGCCGTGATGCTTTTTGTGATTCACAACTGTCTGCCGGTGCGAGAGTGATTAATCGTCCCCGCTGGATCATCAATACCAGCAAGGATGAGAAGGAGGGAAGGAGGAAAGAGTGCGTTTAGTTGAAGATGCACCACAATTTTCTTAAAGTGAATCTGAGGTCATTTTTTCAAAACTTTAACACTAGATAGTATGTTTATAAAATTAAATAGTTTATTAATCCACGTTATTGAGGGGAAAGCTCTCCATAGGGCGCGTAAGTAGCTGGAGTCTTTGAAACGTCACGTCACGAGTCTAGCAAATGGCTCCTTGATCCAGTCATTACATACCATTCAATTCCACAGGCATACAATGCTTATACTGGGTTATTTCAATTCACAACAATGTTTTAAATATTTTGGGCGCCTGTGCTTCTACTCTACGGGAGACAGCAAATGGCCTTTTGAACGCTCGGACAAGAAGTTTAGATTCAAATTTCATTATTAGACACAAACTATAAGGGCAAAGCCCATATGACTCACATGCTCCTTATAAAACTTGCAATGTTTAAGATGAAAATGATTGCCCAGAAGAAGAAGAAGAAGACAGAAAAATTGGCATTAAAATGCAAATATCGACTTTGATCTTTCTATGCTCTTGACCTTGAGATGACCTTGACCTGCTTCAACTACACTCGTGTAATATCGAATAAACCCCAGCAAAAGTTGTATTATGCCCCCCCAAAAGTTACCTTGGAATGACCTTGAACTTCAGTGACCTTGACCTTTGTATGACCTTGACCATCACATGACCCCCCGTGCATGATCAAATAACCCATTGTTATTGCATGGTTAATGTCACAAGAGGCTATTTAGACCCTGCACTAAGGCGAGAAGCCTTAACTAGCTCAGCCTGCTTTGGCCTATGTAACGTAAAGTTGCTGCCTAGAAGACCACACAAGTCAGTTGTGTGCTAAGCATGTGTAAGCTCAGGTAGGCAGTGACCTCATCCTGCTGACGTATAGCCACTACCCCCCCGCTAGAGTGCACCACAGATCTCACGAGATTTTTGCGGGCTTTGGCTGACCACAAGGCTAGGTAGTCATTCTGTGCCTAACTCTCAGACGAGAAGGAGCAACGCTCTGAAAGATCGCTCTAGCAGAAAGACTAGCAGGTGACGGGTGAAATTCAATTCATCACAGTATAGCCACAGCCTGACATTGTCGAAAGAGGTAAATGATTAATCTTTTGTTTCATCGCGTTTATTAATAATATTGTTGGATTATGTTTGTGAAGTCTTCCCATGTTTTATCATTGTGAATGTGTGTAAAGCTTAGCGTGACCACGTGGCTGACACGCGACCGGTTTAGGCACCACGAGGTAGCATCTACTGTCCAACTGTTGTTTCTCCTATGTGTATTATTGCAGACCAGTGGCTGTACCAGAGAATGTGTATATTGTTAATTACTTCTCCATGTGTTTAGTTTAGCCATGATATATATAGGTATAGGAATTATGTTGGAAATTCCAGTGGACCACGAACATAGAAGATTGTTCGTCCCTTGTCTGTATAAGTGGAGCGATCTCAACTGAGGGCTGTTTCTGCCATCAGTGAGACGCTCTGCACAACCTTTGTATACAAGGCGTTGCAGAAACTCGTCTTATGTTTTGCAGACGAGCAGGCTAGTTGGTCCGAGGCAGGGATAGACCACTAAGAGTCAACCCTGACATTCGGCTTGCAGTGGAGCATCTAGCACTGAGCTACGATAGCCCAATAGTAAACAACCAAGGAGGAGACACGATCACCACACCTCAACAAAACAGCTAAGTGCACAAGAAGAATTGCACAAACACTGCCCTAGAAGGACTGTGCTGTAGTCCACTCTCCAGAAACAAGAACAGTAGGCCTACCAGAACAAACAGCCCAATGATGAGACATTAGCAAATATCAAGAATATTAGCAGCATAGACCCATCAAGGAACGAACCATTCGAAGTAAACTTGGACATTTAAGTTAATAGAGTTTTTAGAAAATAATGTATAGAGTAGAGGAAATAAATGTGTGATATTTACTGTTAACAAGTGGCTGGACTATATATGTTTCATAGAAGTGTGAGAGCTAGTGTGTAAGTGAAGCTTTTACCATTTTCTCCCTATCTCTATAGCCATATCCGCCACAGACCGGACAAAACATATACATGTATTAAGATTAGTCACAGGGTGATTAGTTAAAAAGAGTCACAGTTAAAAAGAGCCATTCCAATGTACGATTACCTATGTTTTGTATGTTTTTGCAAGACCTAAAATGACCTTGACCTTCAAGATCAACAAACAAACGGAACATATACGAAAGATCAATCTATCGTCTTTACAACAAGTTCGAACTTTAAATCTCTGACTTTGGACAGCTCAAATGGCCTTGACCTTGGAGTGAGGTTGACCAAATGTGCATAAGGTGTGTGTCTCATTGATACATATCATGCATAAAAAAATAATGTTCAATATTAATAACTTTTTAAAAGTGAAATTTTATTAAACATTTTCTTTTCTTTTTACTAACATTTGTTGACCCTGTGCCCTTGATCTTCAAGTGAAGTCATTCATTCACTGTTCCTCAGTATTCAAGGATATATACCATCTTACTAAGTTTGGTTGTGATAGCTGAAATACTCGTAGTTTCTGAGATATTAATCCAATTGTAAGTTTTGCAAGTCCAGACGGCCGACGGCGGACAGACGAACGGACGGACAAGAAAAAATATCAATGCCATTTGTGGACTATTTTCGGACTTATCTCGCACAGATTTGCAAAAATCTGGAAATTATTTTATTTTGTTTATTTATTTTTGGTTGTGGGGTGGGGGTGGTGAATACATAGATTCCCATTGCTATGCATGTGAGTCGAAAATGAATGAACATGTAAGCAACTAGTCATCTCTTAGTGTGAATTAGATATGTTACAAGCTTTTGACCTCAATCATTTCATTCATTGTGTAGATTAACGTCCCCGAAAACTTTAGCGTATAGGGGACTTAATTTCTACCTCAATCTCAAGATGCACTTTAACACACTCACTTGCTGTTGGGTGCAGATATAGGTTGAGTATTTACACCGAATGCATTTCATGACACAACGTGTAATGCGTGCAACAAATACACTCACTCCCCCTCCCTCCCTCCCCCATCTCTCTCTCTCTCTCCCTCTCTCTCTCTCTCTCTCTCAAATCAACATGTGGGTTATTCTGATGCTTTTATTGTACACAATTCATTCTAAGATATATTATCTAAAGCTACATTACATTACATTACATGATTATTGCTTTAGTTCCAGCGGACTCTTCCGAGCCAAATCAGGACCGGACAACCCCTGATCCGCATAAAAGATCTGCTAAAACAACCCTAGTGGAATTGAAAGCTCCCCACCAGCCAGTCACTTTACAATAAAGACATCACACGCAGGGGACGCTGAGGCAATACACTAATTTATCGAACCCCCGTTAACAAAAACCAAAATAGAACACAAACATCATTATAAATTATCAACAAAACACATGCCTACATTGCTAAATAATAACATCATAGGAAGCCCTAGTGACCACCTGGCAGAAAGCGTCCAATATTCCCAAGCTGATCCAACAGACCTCACACATAAATAAGGAGTCTTGTCCCGGTGTGACATCGTAACAGTTCCTAGTTTGTTTGTTTGGTTTTTTTTTCTCATTGTATAATTTCTAATGCAATATTGTCAGTTGTTTCATGTTTGTTTCTTTCCTTTCATATAAAGCGCTATGCGCTTGTCTATAAAAAGACAAGTAATAGCGCTATATAAATGTCCAATATTAGTATCTTAGCTGGGCTGGGAGCAACTGGGAGCATTCTGATTGGTCGACGCGTTACAAAATTCGACGCATGCGCATAGTGCTATCGTAGTCTTAGTTAGGGTTAGGGTTACGACGCTTAAGAACATCATGAAAAAGCCGGCCCGACATGACCTGGCGCATGTGCAAAGGCGCCTGGATAAAGTAGGAGACCCGGAACTTGGATGATGTGACACCGGAAGAGTTTTCAAGAAAAAAGGTAGGTGACTGGTCTAGCGAAGAAGAAGATAGTATAGCAGATTGATAGAACAGAGCAGGAATGAGAAAGAGCAAATGAGAAAGACAGCGACAGTGGGAATTTAAAGCACTAAATTTCCAGAAAGTGGGGATACTATTTATACTGAAACCCCCGGCACCTCCACGGGGGAATCTAAAGCTAAACCGAAGCGAAGCCAAGACAGGTCAGTCACAACTATGAGTAAATATACCACAGATCAAAACTTAATTTATTCAATAATCGAGAGTACATTTTTAAAAAAAATTTAAAACAAACAAACAAAACACAACATGCAGTAAGCAGAGAAGAAAAACAAACTTAACTCATGGCAGACTTATGAAGATTACCATCGGGTGGCCACCACCCAATACCGATAGACCACTAACCCCAAAATAGAGTACAGACTATTCCAAAATCTCGTCGTCTAATGAGGAAATAATTAATCTAGACTTGACATTTGGGGGACAGCACTGCCTTTGACTATTGTCCTCTTCTTTCAGCACTCCAGCAAGAACCCCCCCTCTCACCCGTGGAGCGGGGTAGCTCAGTTGGTAGAGCGGCTTACTAGTAACCAAAAGGTACCTGGTTCGAATCCCGGATTGGCCCACGTGTGACCATATTATTTTCCCCTTACCATCAACTGGTTCGCTGGTGTCAGAATAATTTGACCAGTAGTCACCTATACGCTTCGGTGTCGTGTGACTATAATCTACAGTTACCCCCTACCAGACAGCTTTCTTATTGGACAATACCATTTATCAACGACAATCTTTTCGCAACTCATGTTGTCAACAAGGGGTTTATTAAACCGAAAGACCACAAAATAATCAAAAGATCTGCCATGCCATATAGTTTTTGACCATGGATTAAAATTAACATATTTAAACCGGCCTAAAATTCTGCTGTTGACGGTATTCAATAGCTTCACAGAGGCTTTACTACGAGTCATCATTTTTCTGTTCTTGTCATACATGCACATAGAATTTCACAGAGAATACACGATCAATGTAACCATTGTTGGACTGAACTGGGTCGTTGGACTGTAAACTCCTAAGTTATGCTGTCAGACACTAACATTTTCGAAGCTAGAATTTAATCCTTCTGATTACAATTTGGACACGAAAACTCCCCGAACGCTATGAAAATTTTAATTTTCCTCAGCTCAGATATAAGCGTTCGCCTGGAAAGAGATGGAGAGAAACCAAAACGGAATCGCTCGAAAAAGTAGCGGTCTGGCATTTTTTATAATTTCTTTTCCTGAAGCCAAAGAACTGGGCTGTCCGGGGAGGGAGAGAAAGCGTTAGACTTGGTTTTGTGTGGCTGCTTACCAGCAACACTGAAGAATAATGGCGTTAACACTATTGGCCCCGATACGGTCGCCAGTCTGTCAAGCCCACAATAATCGCATTCCACCATTTCGCAACAAACCCGGAATTCGCGACAAGAACCGTCAACAAGGGCGCTGGGAAGTGTGAGACCCATAGGGCAGAGGGCCACAAAGTAGAAATCGGGGGCATATAAACTACACTATTGATAACCACTCAGAAAACAGACGATAAATGCATTATCAAGTACAACGTTGCTTTGGTAAAAATTTAACTTTCTCAGTTTCTTTTACCGATAAATGTAAGGCGAGAACTCGTTTCTAATCTACACTAAAACTGAAAACTGAGTTACTCAAGATTCAGACAACGCCGCACACTACTGTTGTTGTTGTTGTTGTTGTTGTTGTTGTTGTTGTTGTTGTTGTTGCTGCTACTGCTGATGCTTCTTCTTCATCATCTTCTTCTTTGTAGAACTAAATCCAAACTGCCGGCGTCATTGAATCTCTCGCACAAACACCACCTCTTAACCGCCCTCTATCTAAATCCATATTGGTCGATCTCTTTCAAACTTTACCTATATGACCTAACCTAGGCTAAAAGAGGTGAACCCCCCTCCCCCCCCCCAAACACACACACACACACAAACCTCTTTATGATTGTCTTACTTTAAAGACGTGTTGCATTACCATCGCAATACCCGCGCCTTGTATAATTTAACCTGACCTGGATATAAAGACTGTAGTACCCAAAACTTGAACCTTATCCCACCACCACCACTCACTAATCCCCACCCATCCCTACATCATTTAAACAAAACTTAAATTCACAATGTTTGAGTATTAAATGCCGATTGCTTCAAGGCTTGACAAGCCAAGTACGTAGAAAATTGGGAACTAGATTAATCGAATGAGTTCTATTTGGTCCTCGGGTAGGGATTGGTTGTGGAAGAAAAAGCTGATATGACATTTTCCAACTGAAAACGAACGACTGCAGATGCTATGAGAAAGACGTCATACACAGCCCAGGAATCCACATTATCTAACTGAGCCAGAGTAGCGCTTAAGTCGCCATACGTAAGGCTGTCACTAACTATTGTCCCTTCAGATTACCAACACGGCCATGGAGGTGAAATCCATTAGAGGTAAATTCTCACACAGGTTTAGACTTCGTGCGTCACGTGGTGGCAACAGGCCTGTCGGCCATCTTTTCAAGGGACGCTTACTTCCGGACATAGAGAAGAAAGAAAAAAAGTCGCGCACGTGTCCTCAAAAAATGGAAAAAGTGAAGGGAAGGGACAAAAAAAACAAATTAAAAATCGTTTAGAAGCACTACGCTTACTTTAAATTTGATGTCACAGCACTTGACTTAGTTGTAGTTATGGTGTAAAAAGACATACATGATACAATACATATTACACCCTTAAGCCCTAGCTTAACTGGGCGAGACAAACCGAACCTTGTCTCGGCGAACCAAAGGTCAAAAATGCAGTTTCATTCTTAATTGGGTCTTCCCGAGACCCACGGCGAGCTCTTTCGTTTCTGAACTGGGTCTATTTTTAGCTGCGTCGAAACTGACATACCTGACAAAGTTACGTTAGCAACAATGGCGGCCTTCGATCGTGAATTGAAAACTGCAGAAGATTTTGGCGTTGATCTAGCGCTGTATGTCCTAAGCGAGAACGAAGGGGCAGCAAAAAGAGAAAGAAAGCAAAAGGCAACACTTCCCTATGTGTTGCAAAGGCACCAGCAAGGTGCATTTCATGCACTGGTGCAAGAGTTGGCTGAACAGCTCAGTGGCTATTCAATGATTTATTATTTTTACTGATTCAGTATTTTCACTGTTCTCCAGTCTAAATTAAGTTTGGATTTGGTGCACCTACTTATTTTAAGTGTTGTAGTATTTCTTTAGATCAGTTGTCATTGACATTGATAGATTTTTCAGCAAATCAAAATAGTGTCTCGGGCAGGTTTGCTGCGCACGAACGGCAAGACAAAAGGCCGGCCCGCGACACGGCGAGACACGTCTCGAAGTTCTCGCCGATCCTGTCTCGGATTGCTCGCCGAGCCTAGTTAAGGGCAAGGATGGTTCGGGTGTCTCGCCGAGACTGTCTCGGGTGTCTCGCCGAGACAAGGTTCGGGTTTGTCTTTACGGCTACGGTAAATATCATAAACACAACAAAGAAATATCTAAGAGTAAGATACTTTTGTGTTATTAATTATAGCTTCAAGATAATTTGCAGTCCCAGTTGTGTTTACATTTAAAAAAACAAAAAAACAAACATACGTGATCAACTGAGACGAGAGTGAGACAGTAGGCCTACTTACCTCGTATATCTGTGACTTCCCACTGGTCTACTGACTAGTCCTCCTCCTCCCCCTCCCCCCCCCCCTGATTTTAACGTGGTCCTGGAAATTTTACTCGTAACATTTATTCTCCCCTCTCCCTCGGGGTACCCATAATACTGTTTTAACAGCTCGTCCCCTATACGCCTAGGTGTGCGAGGATGTTAATTTTACTCTCTACTGACTAGTGCAAGCCCTACTCTAGGTTAATGGACATACATTTCCTAAGGGAAAGCAAACACGAGCTCCCCTTCGAGAATGTTCGAAAGTAATCTCTTTCAAGAGACACCCATGCCAGTCTTCTTCTGCTTGTCACATCTTTCATTTGCGATCCATTGTTTGTTTTTACTTTTGGAATCGAAAACATCTGAATGGTTTGTTTCATTAATCCTGTTTCCACTTTTGTCATGCGAACTCATATAACAGTCTTTAACGCAGCAGCGCGAACCTTTCTCAGGCATTTTTATCTGAGATTTCGGAGATCTGAACAGGCTTCGCTGACTACTTTCTCTTTCCGGACCTTGAAAATATGTCGCCGCGCAATGCTTTGTGGGAGTTTTGACGTCACACGCACATACCCTTTTGGAAACAAGCCTTTTCATATTTGTTCATTCAAACTATTGTTGCCACAGTGTAGTTCATAAAACGCATACTTATATTTTTAATATATTCAGGCCCTGTCGCTTACAAAATATATAAATTAATACATAAAAATAAAATAAATTTTTTACTTGTCCAATCCTTCCTTCTGAGGTTCTTAGACAACATCTTCTCTTAAATTCTTGAAAAATCAAAAGTCTTAAGTTGCCTAAAAATATCTTAGCCATATCTTCTGAATTTCTATTTTCGTTAAATCACGATGTTACCTATCAACTAGTCTTACCTAAATCTTAGTTCGAAATTTCTAAGGAACATCGGGGAACATATAAATAAAAAATGTATTCTCCAAACAGCAGGTGCAGTAAACGCAAGCTCAAAGCCCCGATGACTACACTGCAGCATACCTGTGGATACACAAACATAAAATGTATCGTTTGAATAAAGTAAGAAAGAGGTATCAAGCAGCAGCGATAGAGAAAATACATGTAGGTCTACTTCTACACCGCTTTACTTCCCTGTACGATAGCCCCAAAGCCATGAAGTGAGCAGTGCAACACGTATGTTGGGCCCTAAAATCTTCACAGCTTATCGTGTTTAGTGCCAGAGTTCCTCAAGTCACGGCATCAGTCAGCCTGCCGCTCAGCCAGATAACCGAAGCACGAAGGCATTCGTTCCTGTGAAAAGACTACTGACAAATGGGAAGCGAACATAGACCGCACCTGCCAGAGGTGCTGGATGGAGCGCAGTGCCATGACTCTGGCGAATCCTATCTCACTTTCTGGTGATGGTTTCTTCGCGGTTCATGCATGAAGCCTTTACAGGGAGTGAGTAAAGACAGTCTTGCTCTGGATAACTGCGAGTCTGGAACCACATGCGTGGCAGGAACTGAGGAAGCGGCCCTTTCATTTAGGAAAGATTCTTTTTCGCTGCTTCAAAGGTCAGACAGGTACCCCGTACAGGTGTTCTGAATTCAGTCAAGATCAACTCCAAATCTCGCTCAGTCTCTTTCTCATGCCCCCTTCGCCATCTCCCTTAAACTTCTAACATTCGTAAACTCAGCTGTGCGTGGCAGCTAAAACTTAGAACTAGAAATCAGTGTTGAACCACAAATAACAATGGTCTACCAGCTATTTACCACAGCTAGAAGCTAGATGAAAACAAACACAGACAATGGATGATATTAAGGACGTACCGTGAGCAGTGTTTGGTATTTCTCTCTCTCTCTCTCTCTCTCTCTCTCTCTCTCTCTCTCTCTCTCTCTCTCCCTCTCTTTCTCTCTCGCTCTGTGTGTGTGTGTGTGTGTGTGTGTGCGTGTTGTAATAATCTTTTGCGATGATGATGTAAGGTTTAGTTCGGAAAGGGCGCCACTCAGTAGAAGTGGAGACAGACGATTTCTTAAAGAGGAAAAAAAAACAACTAATTTCCTTTACTGAGGTCGCGCACCATCTTAAATTTACGCACAGCATTAAGTGCACCGGAAATTTATTTTAAACGACAGCAAGGGCAATTAAGCACAGTGCATATATAAATATATACATTCATAATAAGCAAAACAGAAATACCGATATTTTCTGCAGATACATGCTTAAATAAAAACATTCATATAAACATAGTCTCACAATTTTTTGCCATACAAAAGGGAATATCTCACAAATGAGAAATCTGACGAACTGAAATGCAAAGTCTGAACAGTTAAATATGGCACTGAAGAAGTGTGCTTGGAAATAATGGGAAACGTAGCTCATTCTATATTAGTTTCAAATGTTAGTGACGAAAATAATTACGCTTAACATTAAAGTGAAATGGAATTCGTTCAGTCTCTCATCATATAGACTTCTTTATTTATCTTTCGATTTATGTTTCCCATTAGCCCCCACAAACTGAATAGAGAAAATACCCGGGTAACTGTTTTATGGACACTAAAATATACTCTACTGTGTCTGTGACAACAAAATTATACACGCAACAACCCCATTCAACTATATACTGTGTGGGACTTTATAAACGCAACCACAAAAGAATAATTGCGTGCACAGCAATAGGACGGCTCCTCTTACGGACCGTACATTTGGAAAATTACGTTTGTTCTTCACCCCGACTGAAAAAGGAGCCTATCGTGTTACATAGTACTGACAGATAAATGGCCAGAGATTACAAACTCCGCACAATTCAAAGGCTGATCTCCACACGCGGGTAATGCAAACCATTTCAATGCAAGATACTGTTTTAACCATAATGAATGGGAAAAGGAAAAACAACGCGGAAAGGCTCCCTGATATGGACCAGGAACGCAAAGAGAAGAGCTCCAAATGTTTTGAATGAATTAATTACAATTATATTTCAATGTTTTTTCGTATTGTGAAAAGAGAAGAAGAGAAGAAGAAGAAGAAGAAGAAGAAGAAGAAGAAGAAGAAGAAGAAGAAGAAGAAGAAGAAGAAGAAGAAGAAGAAGAAGAAGAAGAAAGAAGAAAAAGAAGAAGAAGAAAAGAAGAAGATAGGAAGAAAGAAGAAGAAGAACAAGAAGAAGAAGAACGAAGAAGAAGAAGAAGAAGAAGGAACTACAGACAACAAGAAACAAGAAACAAGAACATCCATCATCCATCATCATCATTAACAAGGGAAGAACATTAACAAGAATCAACAACAAGATGAACATTTATTACGAGAAGAACAAGAGCATTAATTAGCAAGAAGAAGTCATTCTTTCAGAAGAAGTTTAAGAAGAAAGAAGGAAGAAGAAGAAGGGGGGGTGGGGGGGGGGGGGGGGGGGGGGGGGGGGGTGGAAGAAGAAGAGAAGAAAGAAACAAACAACAACAACAACAACAACAACAACTACAACAACAACAACAACATCATTCATCATATCATCATCGACAACAACAACATCAACAAACATCAACAACAAGGATGCATTATTTTTATTACGAGAAAGAACATGATTTCTTAGCATTAATTTTGCTAATCTTAGTTTCTTACAATCAGTCATTCTTTCAGTCACTCACATTTTAGTTTAAATCATACATCACGTAATTGGTGCAAGAAAAAAGAAGGGGGGGGGACGAGATTTTCTCTTATGTAACTTTACAAGCTCAGAGAGCTTCTCAAGGCGTTGGCCCGTAATATCCAGCAATCACACAATAGTTTGCTGAAGTCAGGATTCGAACCCACGTCGTCCAAGACGCACTCAACAACAAGTCGTGCGCTCTGACCACTGAGCTATCCCCCCCTGCCGCCAACAAGAAACAAGTGCAAGAACAAGAGCAAAACATTCTTCCTCCCAAATAAAATGCTGTAATTCTCTATCATCTTGTTACAATAATTATGATGGATGTATAACGTTAACTTTTAAAAACTTATTATTTAATTTTACCACAGACTGACAGAGAGATAAGGTGTTTAAGCCATGATTTATGATTTTCCATATTAACTCTTTACACCGGAGGAATAAGGACAAGTTCGCACTGAGCATTAGACACGAAAAGTTTAATGCCCTGTAAATCTATCACAATCAGGCTCTGCTACCCAGTCTAGCACAAGTTATAATTCCATTCCCAGAACCTTTATATAGATTATACCATAAAGACAAGAAGAATTGATTTGGAACGCTGGCCAAAGTGTAATCAGAATGCATCTGTGATGATTCATTATGCCGTTTTTGAACCGTGGCCTGTCCACTCGTTCATCACAGGATAGGACCCAATGACGCTCCGCAGTCAAGTTTAGCTCACATTCGGGTTTCCGGGTTAATTCCGAACAAGTCCGGTTCGAGTTAATAAAGCTAGTTAACAGATAATATTCAGCACAGGTGCTTTCACTAAATCAATACAATATCTCAGTGGGTGCTTCTCGTCCGAAGTTACCTAACACGGATTCTGTTTATGTGGGGTGGAAAGACTTTCCTTCTAGAGGGTTATTAAGGTTTATGCCCGAGCCACAGGATCGCCCTATTAGTATAACTAATGGCCAAAGAACGTCTTGGCCGACAACCGGCGGAAAAGAAGGATCACAAGTATCTGGCCTAATTGGGGACGATGGGTGCGTCAATTGAGAAGACTACTGGGGAAGAAAGCATCTGGTAGCGACTGTACTACAGAGTACTTAGTCAGGCCTATTCTAAAGAGCATCGTTGGTAAAAGATCTAGGAATGAAGCGATGGTTACATAACTAAGTAACGAATTTAAATAATCACGGAAGTTTAACGTCTATGTCTACATCCACCGTATGGCAGACAGGAATAACCATCCCAACGAAAAGGGGTAGAGACCTAATTCAACACTGAACTACCGCAATAATCATACTGCTAAGGTGAACAGCGAAAAATGGCCACTTTAATCCTGCTCACCGCGAAATTCGAATTTGGGCAGCAGACCGCTCTATTGTTTGTATTAGTAGTAGGTCTTAAATGTAATTGGCGACCCAAGGTCCATTGTGCAGTTAGAGAAGTCATACCAAGATGACGAGTGGGGAGTGGAGGGGCCCCCACTATCAGTATCGGCAAACAATGTCTCGACTAGAAAGACATATCTCCCTGGCAGACTCGGTGAGTGCTCAGTAAAGAGAGAGAGAGAAAAAGAGATTAGGACAATGAAATTCAGATTTGTTAGCAAATAGTTTCAAGACGTTGACTAGAGGTCAAAGGCAGACTCGATGAATGTTCCTTATAGAAAACAAGAGAGAAAGAGATTAGAACAATAACATTCAGACTGCTAGCGAAGCGTTTGAAGACGGAGTCTACATTCAAAACTCAAAACAAAATGCCCAATTATTTGAGTTGAGTTAATGGGGTGATATTGCCACAGTCTGGCAGGAATTTATTACTACGGTGACAATCGACTGTACTTGCTTGACTAATATATTTATAACGAAATACAGCATCGTCACTACGATGAAGGCGGTAGTCAACGGAAAGAAGAAGACTATCTCCCTTTGCCAGTTTGGTCTAGATATCATTTTAGTCCGTTTTTCTCTTCCCCTTTCGATTATTATCTTGTTTTATGGCTGTATTTTCTCTCTCTTTTCTTATAAATGAGAAAAGGAAAAGAAAGAAAATACATTTCTTCCGTCAAGATCTAATTTTCTTTCCGTCATAGAACGATCCGCCAAAAACTCATACTAGAAACTGCAATAAAGGCACCGGCAGCATTACATATTTTGTCTCCAACTGGGACTTGGAGAGATCATTCCGCATAGTCTTACGGCCTTATCCACAATAATCATCAACATACAAAATGTTTCTCACTTCTCCGTATTTCCAGGTGTTATGGGGCCCGCGCGAAAAAAACCATTATAAAATAATTACCATTATTTCTCCCGTGACCCGTGTCCTAATTTGATCCACCAACGTTGTCTAGTCATGCAGTTTTGATGTTCCCTCCGATGAGAATTCTATCCTTACTACTTTCATTCTTCCTCTTTCTCAGTATCATACTCCCTCACAACTTTTATGATCTACTTTACTCACTTTCTCTAGTCGTGCACATTTGATGTTTCCCCCGATGTGAAACGCTCTCTCTCTCTCTCTCTCTCTCTCTCTCTCTCTCTCTCTCTCTCTCTCTCTCTCTCTCCTCTCTCTCTCTCTCGCTCGTTAGTGGGGCCGGGTAGCTCAGTTGGTAAGAGCGTCTTGCAAGTAACCGAAAGGTCGCTGGTTCGAATCCCGGATTGGTCAACGTGTGATCATATTATTTTCCTCTTTACCAACAACTGGCCCGCTGGTGTCAGTATAAATCGGTCCAGTAGTCACCTATATGCGAAAGTGTCGTGTGACTATAATCTACAAACAACATCTCTCGCTCTTCTTTATTTATTTTATTTGTATTTATTCTCATTCTTTCTCCCTCCAATAATCAATCATTTTGCCCAAATAAAAAAAATGAACGAAGGACAAGGCAGAGAGATGTGGAGATGTATGGGTACACGAATTCTAAAGTGCCAGACAGACACCCTAAACTAATAACGAGGGGCTCCGGGGAGATCGGTGAGAGCTAGGAGAAACAGGAAGAGAGGACGTGCACAATGACCCTCCCAAACACCCACGGCAAATCCTCTTTACACCAACCTCATTCAACAGATCCAACTTCGCTTTCTCTTCCTTGCACCCCTTGGGGTCATGAGCAATCTTGCCACTGTAGATTGTTCAAACCTATAAAGGGAATAGTGAAAGCCACAGTTGAAAACCTGTCTTTCCTTTATAGGCAAGACGCTTCACTGCGGCAACAGTACCCCCGTTGGAGTGCCGGGGGTTTTCAGTTTAAATAGTATCCCCACTTTATGGAAATTTAGTGCTTTAAATTCCCACTGTCGCTGTCTTCCTCATTTACTCTTTTCTATTCCTGCTCTGTCCTTCACTCTGCTATACTATCTTCTTCTTCGCTAGATCAATGACCTACCTTTTTTCTTGAAAACTCTTCCTGGACAAGACTCCTTGTTTGTGTATGAGGTCTGTTGGATCAGCTTGGGAGTGTTGGACGCTTTCTGCCGGGTGGTCACTAGGGCTTCCTATGAATGTCCTATTTAGCACTATAGGCATTTTATATGTATGTGTTTGGTTGATGATTTATAATGATGTTTGTATTCTATTTTGTTTTTGTAACCGGGGTGTTCGCGTAGTTGAGGTCAACCCTCAGCCGTCCCCCGCGTGGGATGTCTTTATTGTAAAGTGACTGGCCGGTGGAGGGCATTCAATTTTCCCACTGGGGTTGTTTCGGCAGATCTTTTATGCGGATCGGGGGTTGTCCGGTCCTGATTTGGCTCGGAAGAGTCCGCTGGACCTAAAGCAACAATAAATCAATCAATCAATTCTCTTCCTTGCGGATGATCAATGAGTATTGATTGTTAATATTCATTTTTCTGCATCATTAAAACAATTGGAATTTCACAAATGATTACTGGAAGTTCACGAACGAAATGCTGGCTGTAAGAAAAAAAAAAGTGTGTTACCTGGGCCATCCTGTTTACGCGTCGATGTAACCTTACCGTAATACTATCTCCGATCTTTGAAAATCAGAATGTAGGTGGATAGTAAAAGCTGAAGGCTATTTGTGCTCATGTTCAATCCTTTTTTCCCCCCTCAACACGTTCCACAAGCTCAACCGCCCATGTTCTCTTCTTTGTTGAGTCCAAACTTAATGCACATGTATTATGCAAACAAACAAACTTTCTTAAACAAAATGTTGGATGCCATTAGTATTACAGGACCAACAACACACGTCATTTACGACGACAACAAAGAATACAATATTAGTTTTCTATTGTTTCAGTTGGGAGAAAAATTTACCTCAGTCAACTATGACTAAGAGATAGCAAGAGCAGACACCTCCATCCTCACCCCCTTCCCCTACCTCCCCTCCTCCCCAAAAAAATGTGGGGGTGGAGGTGGGGGGAGGGAGAAAAGCGCGCTGTCAATCATATAAACAACCATCATGGACTGGCAAACCTGATGTACTACAAATAATAACATGGTAGAAACACGAGAAACAATACGCCGAGGTGCACCAAGTTTGTTCCCTCTCAAATTCTCCAGACGGCAATCACATTTTCTCGGTTCTGCTACACTTCTTCCTCATTTGCTTTTCCATGGATCTATCAGTATGTAGATGCAGGCATTCCTTACTGCCACCTTCGCCGACACATCCACTTGTCTTCCATCACGCTACTACCCTCTATACTAAACTACAATGGGCACTATCCGCTAAGGCGCTCTGAGAGTTACGAGGAGACCAGTATATGCTTTAGATTTGTTTATGTGTATGCATTTCAAAAGGTCTCCAGCTAAAAACAAAGAACTGTAACTCTTTTTCCCCTGAAGTTCGAACATTTTAATCAGGAAATAGCTGCAACATATCCAAAAACAGAGACATACACGGAGAGAGAGAGAGAGAGAGAGAGAGAGAGAGAGAGAGAGAGAGAGAGAGAGAGAGAGAGATGGTGGGCGACAAGATACAGAGAGAGAGACATGCAGAGGCAGAGACAAAGGCAGAAAGATAGACATATGCTTATAGACAGCCAGAGACAGATCGGTTGTGGTTCAATATGGATGTAAAGTTATCTTGTGTAACATCGCGGAAATTTAGGATCATAGATAATAAGCACAATTTGTATTCTCGTTCAAAACTAAAAGGATGGAGAAAATGGGTTCTCAAGATACTCTGGATGGCTGCCAAGGAATCATTAAGCAGCAATACAGGTCGCGAACTGGGCCAAAAAGTCTGAATGTCCTGTCACCCTAACTTCTTCGTTGCAAATTTCCATTGCGTGTCCAAAATGCAAAATCGTGCCGGAACGCATCATCCTCAGAGAAACACTCAAAACTCCACACACAAAATGAAAAACTGGAACAAAAGAAAATGACACAATATGCAATCTAATGTAAAAAAAACAACAACAAGTTTCTGGATTGGAAACCTTATGCAAACAGCAAACAAACTAAGGCGCATACACTCACACACACAAAAAAAGTGTCGGATGCAAATGCCACACAAACCAAACTGCAAGATGGAAAATGCTTTGCATTTCCTAAGACGGCTGCAGCTTGAAGAAGAGAAGAAAAAACAGCTAAGTTATGGATGCTAGCAGCAGGGATGCCACGTGCCATTTGCATTCTGCATGAAATGGTACGGGAAAACATAGGTTTGTTTCTTCAAATTCGGCTCCCAGCCAAACATGTAACTACTACACTAATTCCAAATGTTTAACAACTAAAGTCAGAAAACACCCTCAAAAATATATATGCATTAGTTTCAGAGTTAATTAAAGTATTGAAAAATAATACTTTCAGAAGAGCTGGTGATTGTCAAATTCGATTTTTTTTTTAACAGATCATTAGTAGGTTCAAGTTGTTTTCGCCGAAACCAAAGGAGACCTTTATAAATTTAAAAGGCTCAAACGCGCAGGCGCGCTTCCACTTCTTTCATCACAGAACAATAATAATAAGAAAATTCAAATTAAATGGATAAGGGATGCGGGAATGAGAGGAAGTGAGAATATGTAAAGTAAAACGTTAAAACGCGATATTTTGTAAACATGTTATCAAAGTTCAACAAAAGTTCAACTATTAATGGAAGATCCAGAACCTCGCAATAATGCTACCGAAGTCATGGGAAACGTAGAAACAGAAACGTTTGAAAGAGCAATAGAATAGAGACAAGAAGAACGTAAATACTAAAAGTAACTGGCTTCAAAGATAAAGAAACAGAGAAAGCACTTGAGCCATCAATCTGGGGCGATCACGCCTAGGGAAAGACAAGATTGCCAGACGGGGGAGCCATCACTACAGCTGACTGCGCCTTTTGCCCACTCTAATTACGACCATTAAGGAAAGTACTTCAAACACCTACTCCCCTCGTTCGCCGATAAACCAAAAGACTTATTTCCCATTCCAGCCAGTGTGACATCGTGCAGATCTCACAAATTGCCTTCACAGCCTAAACCCCACATCGTCAACTCGCGCCCCTGCAATATACACGAATAATACCTACTGCAGACATGCAGATTTTAGACAGTTCAAATAAATAAATAAATAAATACATAAATAAAACAATTTCGTTTTATCATCTCCTCTGCAGCCACCAAGCACCCTCTCCCACCTCCCTCAACCGTCCAAATCAATCTTTAATGAAGAGCGAAGCAAGATCAAATAGTATAAAAATAAAAATAAAAGAAGATCCTTTAAGAGTGGGTTGATGAGGCCTCTCGGTGTGTGTAGAGTGAGTTTGTGAGATTGCACGGTACGTGCATGTGTGTGTGTGTGTGTGTGTGTGTGTGTGTGTGTGTGTGTGTGTGTGTGTGTGTGTGTGTGTGTGTGAAGAGAGGGGGAAAGGGAGTTAGAGGGTGCAAATGCGAAGGGCGTGAGCGCGGAGGGTAGGGAGCGGCGCGTGCGTGCGTGCAAGTGCGTTATAGTGTGTGTACCCTGAAGTGGAAAGGTGGGGGCCACTTCAGACGGAACACTGTTTCAGATCGCTGGGATGGAGCTGGATGTTAAGCCATCCAGAAACTTTGGGTGGAAACCAGGCTAACAGTAATAGAAGCAATACCTCAGTGCCGATAGTTCAGAGACAAAGAAGAAGAAACTATACGAATCATTTATCTGTTCTGTGGCAAATCTATATTCTACAATGGTGTGAAACCCGCTGGGAAATAATAAAATTAAGAATCAAACGAAAACAACCGCAGTAGCCGGTTATCCAATAACCTTCATTTACTTGGATTGGCCAGTGACTAAAAAAAAAAAAAAAAAAAAACGCATGTATTGTTTACTTAACAAAAATAATAATTAGTTCAAAAGAATGGCTTACTCACGCTTAAACTACAATTTGGCGGATAAGATGCAGTTGCAAACTATCTATTGATTGAGATTTTTTCGCAGAAGCCTCTGAGTTGCTAGATTCATCATTCGCCTTCAAATTAAACACAAACATCAGGCACATGTTAGACAGACACCGACTAAAGAGGCGCGCACGGCGAGTGCACCTACACACACACACACCCACACCCACACACACCAGACACAGACTACAGACACGCGCACGTCGAGTGCACACACACACACACACAAACACAGCACGCACAAAGATAGTTTCTAAGACTCCGAATGCTTGTGGGGAAAAGGCACTTGTCTACCTTGATGCGCTCTAGCATCTTCACAAGCGCACACCCCAAGGCGCGCGACGACATGTCAGGATAGAGAAAGAAAAAAGTTGTTGTGTAGCAGATTCTTTGTGGCGAGAGAAGAGAAAAGAGGGAAAGGGTAAGACCCAAAGAGGAAATGTACGGCAGAGCTAGGCCAACACAGGGCCCCTTCATCTTGAAAATTTCCACCCCCCACCCCCATCCCCGTTCGATATTTTCCAGGTTTTTATGAAACCCCTTGTGGACGCTATTGCCAATCTAATCAAAGCCCGGGAAATTGTTGAATCCTTTTAGAATCTGTTTATGACATTCACCCACACACACAGACACATGAAAAAAGCAACGCGAAGCAAAACAACGAACCAGGGCGGTTAAAAAAAGATAACCACCACCTAGTCCTGCCGTCATTATATTCATGCAAAACCCCCTCTCCTCTCTCTCTCTCTCTCTCTCTCTCTCTCTCTCTCTCTCTCTCTCTCCCTCCACACAATACAAGCGTCCATTCTCCTCACTTAACTTCCTCCCCCTTGTTCTTCTTCCTCCTCTCATTTCCTCTGTTGAGACGTTCTCTGACGCTATGTCAACATCATATTTTTCATGTATTACTGTGTGCTGAAGCGGTAAATACAATGGGACTGGAAGGGTATACAATCATACAATGAAATTTTCCCTGAACCGACAATATCGCAAAAAGCTGAACTGTCTGTATTCGGGTGAAAAGAACAGAATGGGAGGAGAGGAAAAAAAATTAAAGTGGCTTGAATAGACAGAGAAATAGACACAGTGGGGGAGGAGAGGCAGCACAGACAAAACGAGAAACAGAACAGTATACTGCACAGAATAAGCACATCAAAGACAGAGAAACAGACAGACAACAACATTCTGGATCTGGATCTGGATCTGGATGTGGTACATTGCCGAGGCAATTGTTGGCTATTTCTGCAGCGGTCTTACGACTTGGGAGAGCGCCTTGCTTGTATTGTAGTCACTGTTTTACAACTAGTCTATTACTTTTAGTAATAGTATATATCTACTATCATCGATCTAAAGCTTTTCTATGAAATTGCATAGATGTAAGATCGAAGTATTACAACCTGAAAACTGTCTAGCCGTGCGGACTGAGAAGACAACCAACCGTAAAATGAGAGTTCTCGGCACCCTGAGTATAAGAGACGATCTGCTGTCTCGTTCATCATTCAGTGTGAATTCTCGGGCAGTCAGGACAATGCAAAGGAAACTCCGTCCCTCGAGGTTAAAGCAATACTGTATATAATAACATTATATATAATATTATATATAATAACATAAATGGTTGCTGTTCAGACTTTGGAGGACAACAGTGTGAAGCTTTTCAAGAAACTGATATATATACTGTCAAAGTGCAAATGTGGCCATTGGCTCTCAGGATCCTCGCATTTACAATACAGAATTTGAATAACAAATGAACAAAATATGAATTAATCTGAAGCTCTTAAACAAAGGTTTAAGAACTGATGTAAGACGCTGATGTCATACCATCTTTCCTCGAACTTGAATACACCAACAATTAAAATTATAGAGTGTGAGTGTACAGGTTTGTACCATTTCACACACGAACACATCCAAACATTAAAAGATTCAAGGACTGCTATTATAGACTATGATTTGGAAACCATACTCTGGCGAACACGACCATGCATGATAATTGATCCCTTTGCTGCCAGACCTGAACGTAAAGAACTGTAATGGTTATGGCCATATAATGGAAATTCCTCCGGTACGGCACACCATGCAATACTGGAAGACTCGCGGGTGGCCTGAGGAAAAGGAACAGTTTGGATTTCTATCCCTTAATATGAAATTGAAAATATGAAAGGTCAACGGACTGGTATCGGATAAACAGCGAGTGTGCGAGCTTGAATGTTTGCAAGGCACACTCCAACCGTGGAAGCCTGAAAGAAGTTTATTTTCCATATTATACAATCACGAACTCAGAGTTAACCCTAAAGTGTTCTGCAAACAAGCTGATGTTGGGAACAAGATTAGATGGAGAGTATAGATCTGTTTTCAGCCCTGTTGCATTACTAAAAAAAATATTCCTGTGTTTTGCAAACTCTAAACACAACATTCTACTCCCCGCTTCTAAACATCTTTAAACAACAACATTCTTTTTTTTCTTTTTTTTTAACCTCGTTCTAACAACTTTTCGGCATCTTAAAAGCCATCAGCACAAGACCAGCTGGTATTCGCCATCACGGTAAACCCTGGAACTCACCACCGGTCAACAGATCTTTATTACTACTATAAGAAGTCATACCAAACCCAAACCTCCATAAACCACAAACTAAGTAAGACTTCCGCTGACAGATAAGAAGCGGCAGGTCAAGATATAACGTACGTTTTATGGTTTCGTGATGGAAACTAATGAAGGACTGGTCGAAACCACTGACCTGTATTCTAAGAATACAAGTCAGTGTCGGAACCGTCTATTTTACTCGGTGGTACAGTACGAACGTTCGTATGAATTCCGTGATAGTGTTCCCAGTTTGTTGTGTGCACTCTGCACCGATATCAACAGTCCTTATCTACATGAGATCTGACAAGGAAAATGCAGATACTGAGGTAAGTAACCACACGAAGGCGCCCGGACCCCTAGCCCTTACAACAGCTTCTCCTAGTCAGAGCACTTGGCATAAAGAATATTCTTTTAAACTGAACTAATTTGCGACAAGGTGCGAACAACGCGCTCTGGATATGGATAAAGCATCACCCTTTCAGTAATGAAGAGACGGCGTCTAAAAGACAACTATCGGGGAGATTAACTCTTAGAAGAAAATGAGAGAATCTTTGGGGTTCTTTTTTTTTTTTTTAAAATAGCTTGATTCAAGATTGTTCAGTTAGACTAAAGAAAACTCATTCGTATTTGGTTTCTATCATGCATCTATCCCCCAATATATTGTACTTTAAACTAACTTTATGTATGGTTAGGGCATGTATTTTTGGATGCTGATCGTTGCTTTTTTTTTTTTCACCAAGAGAAGGAATGTTGAATACCCTATAACGTCGAAATCGCTCCTAGAACCGAGATCCCTTGCTCCACGCGTACGGACTATTATACAGTACTAATCATTGCAGAATGAATAATGACTGGTCATTTGGTACTGGTGGTGAAAAATGTGGGGTCCGGCTTGCAACCATAAAGCCATCACCAGGTGGACAAGCAACTACCACGCCAGGCTTTGTAGTTGATGAAAGCGTCCGTGCCGCGGGCATTCTGCATTGTGTTTATAATGGACATTCAAATCACAATAATTATACAGAAAGTGGTTGCTATGTTGTAAAGTTTTGTGGTAGAATTGAACTAATCTGGACATTGCGTTTAAATCAAATACGATTCAGTGGAATTCTTGCTAATTTTTAAAACTATTACTCAGCATCACTAACACTTTCAACTTTCATGGCGCTATAAATCTGAAAAATGTTTACTGGTATAAACGCCAAGCCGAAGAGCATACATTGGAAAAAAGAGTAGAATAGTGAAAGTCAGTCAAGGCGACATATGTAGAGACTATTGTAGAAATAGGGAGTGGAAGCGGAGAAAGAAAAACACACAGAAGAAAAAAACAACTACGAGGAAACAAAAACAACAGTGAAACTAAGGAGGAAACAATCGCAATCTACAGCACAGCGATGTTCCCGTGCCCTTAGTTATGGGGAGTAAGCTTTTCTCTACAAAACTCTCGTAGTAGAGAGGCCGGGGGCTGGGAGAAGAACGAGAAAAACAAAAGAGAAGGGGAAAACTATTTTAGGCGCATTGGTGTATCAGGTCGGCCGCATCCCTACTCCTTAAACACAGTTGCTGCAAGCAAAAATCATCACCGTTTTACAGCCTCACCACTTCTAGCAAGCACTAACACTAACTCGCGCGAAGAGAATACTCTAAAGAATACAAGAGAAGGAGCGGTACGGCATGTGGAGCCAGACATTAATTTAGAAGTGAAACTGCATTGGTGAACGATGATGGTCTCCAGAAATAAGCTAACATTCTATTTTCATTCCAAAAGCAGTTCATTTTCAATCGTGATCACTTATGCCCACGCTTATCTTCAATGCAAAAGATAATGTTAAACTTTAAATAAAAGTTAAAGTAAAGTTTCAACATAGTTTCAGTTGAATAAATTCCTTTCCATACCAGGTAGTTCTGAAGCATATTGTTTTTGCAATCATAAAAAAGCTATTCCAAAACTAACAATGACGTATGTTTAGCCTTCCTAAACTATACGCATCCCTTGTCTTATAAGGCCAGAGCCTCAAGGATTTTCTTTTTATTTTTTTATTTTTTATTTTTACAATGTGATACTTGGGAAATTGTATTGTTGTCGCGTGATACGATATAATGAATAATCGTTGCTCAGACCGACCCATAAGCTTTGATTTGTAGGCGTCTCTTACTCGTAATGTAAACAACCAACTGTGCCAACTATACACATTTTAATTGCGCTGCTATTTTCTTAAAAATATACCTAGAAGCTTTTAGTAGGCACATAAACAATTTAATATATCGATTTATATCAAAACCGTACTTTTTCAAAAATGTTATTTTTGTGGTGTTATGATCTGTGATGCTGAAATGTGTGATCTTGTGGCCCTTTAAAGTTTAACACTTAAAAGTTTCCAAATCTGTGTACTGTGTAAAACTGTATGCAATATCTTTAAAACCAAACGTCACCATATGATGTATGATTATTGTAAGAAAGCGTGGCGAGGAAGCCTGCTGTGTATGCATAAAACGCTGGGTATAAAGCCTGGGGCGATGAACCATTAAAGGCTTAGGTGATAGGCAGCATCGTGTATCGATTTGAGGAGAGTGCATTCCGTCTTCTTCTCCTGCCCGCATTATTATTGGGTCTGTATTTCCGTCATGTTTCCAAAACAACATTTGCGAAGTGAAAATTCGCAAAACCCTAAGGCACAACAACACTGACATTTCGGAAAACCTTAATGCACAATAACACTCCATGATAATGAACAATAAAGCTCTATGGCCAAACTCGATGTAATGCCTTAAAGAAAAACTAATTCGACAAACAACAGAGAATGTAAGATAAAATAAAATAATGTAAAGCACTAGTAGTAGTACGAAGTGGCTGTACGGTTGTCAACATTTATTTTTGCTTTCCAACTAAATAACAATAAATAGATACAAATCAACTGAACCTAACTTGATACCTTAGTAATTGTTGTTTTAGCCAAAGATCAAAGATAAGAATGAATATGTTTTATATATATATAGATTTTAAACAGATCAATCCGAGGAAGAGGAGTGTTCAATCTAATGGCTTGGCGTGAAGTTCTCAAAGTGAATTTTGAGCATATGGTATATATATGTTTCGTCTCTCGCACGATTCTTACTTAAATGCTTTTTTCTCGAAGTCTGAAGTTGAGATAACAACTGCGGCAACATTCATAATTGATTTTATTCTCGTCACACAATTTGATTGCGACTAACACCAAGGAGCCATTCATATTGTATTCAGATGACAGGCACAGCACTGTTTGCTCTGGTGCGGCATGCATGGGTCCAAGAGTTGAGAAAATGAATTAACATTCAATACACACAATATTCCATATGGATGCTTTTTCAGTTCTTGCTTGAAAGCATACGGACATTCTCAAAATGTATGATAGCATTAGGTTGATTGATTGATTGATTGTTGCTTTTTAGGTCCAGAGGACTCTTCCGAGCCAAATCAGAACCGGACAACCCCCGATCCGCATAAAAGATCTGCTGAAACAACCCTAGTGGGAAAACTAAATGCCCTCCACCGGCCAGTCACTTTACAATAAAGACATCCCACGCAGGGGACGGCTGAGGCTTTACCCCAACTAATCGAACCCCCGGTTACAAAAACAAAATAGAATACAAACATCATTATAAATTATCAACAAAACACATACATAGAAAATGCCTATATTGCTAAATAATAACATCATAGGAAGCCCTAGTGACCACCCGGCAGAAAGCGTCCAATACTCCCAAGCTGATCCAACAGACCTCATACGAAGAGTTTTCAAGAAAAAAGGTAGGTCATTGATCTAGCGAAGAAGAAGATAGTATAGCAGAGTGATAGGACAGAGCAGGAATGGGAAAGAGCAAATGAGGAAGACAGCGACAGTGGGAATTTAAAGCACTAAATTTCCAGAAAGTGGGGATACTATTTATACTGAAACCCCCCCCCCCCCCCCCCCCCCCGGCACTCCAACGGGGGTACTGTTGCCACAGTGAATCGGTCATGCCTATAAAGGAAAGAAAGGTTTTTAACTGGGGCTTTCCCTTTTCCCTTTATAGGTTAGAACAATCTACAGTGGCAAGATTGTTCATGACCCCAAGGGGTATAGCATTACGTACCTTCCCCCAACAGCAAGTGAGAGAGAGAGAGAGAGAGAGAAAGAGAGGGAGAGAGAGAGAGAGGGAGAAAGGGAGAGTGAGGGAGAGTGAGGGAGAAAGAGAGAGAGAGATGAGATGAGATAAGATAATTATTTAACGAAGGTAGTAGTAGAATAAGCAGTGATCTGCTTTTTTTCTTACATCTGGCCCTTGCCCTAAAGAGGAACTAGTCTACAGAAACTACAAAAAACAATTTTAAAAAATCATTAAAACTATTACATGTTTACAGCTAAACTTGAGTAAGAACACGTATAATTAAAAGCATTGCAAGGAATAGGAGGAGGATTTGCACATACTTTTTATATTTATATTTAACTTGTATAGCATTTTAAGGATCAATTGGATAGTAAGCAGCAAAGCTTAGAGGACATTATACACATTAACTAGCACATGTATATATGCTTTATTTTCAAAATAATTAAACGAAACAATATACACTGCATAGAGTAGCAAAGAAAATAAGTGAGTTTGTAGAAAGATAAAACAAAATTCTTATTTTCTTACATGTACAATTAAAGCAACCTTTATTTTGACTTCACAAGATGGGAAGCATAATTGCTCTTGAAAGTATTCATGTTGGTAGTTTGTCTCATGAAGTTTGGGAGAGAGTTCCAGAGACTGCTACCTGAATAAATTAAACTAGACTTTAAACAGATCAATCCGAGGAAGAGGAGTGTTCAATCTAATGGCTTGGCGTGAAGTTCTCAAAGTGAATTTTGAGCATATGGTTTCTGGTACATATTAATTCAGTGAAAACTGTGCATAAATGAACCCTTATTTAGTTATTATAAGCCAACTTTGCTTTTAGAGAGAGAATCCCCAAGTTTATGTAGTCTAACTCAGAAAGGGTCGTTTTCTTCTTGTTGTTGTATCAATTTTTATTCATCAGAATTCAGATTAACATAAAATGTACCGATAAAAGTTGCCTTTCACTGATTTCAGTGATTCCTATAAGTTGTTTTCTTTAATAGGACTTCTTTAAGAGCATGCTTGTGTAATCTAAGAAGTGGTTTAATTGTATTATTGCTGGCTGAATCCCATAAGGTAGATGCGTAATCAATTGCTGACTGAATATGTGCATTGAAGAATGACTTCCTTGCATCAAAATTTAGGAAGTGCTTGATTCTAGTTAAAATATACACTTTCTTGGACACCGTTTTGGAAAGTTGTTCAATGTGATTTATCCAAGACAGGTTGTTATCAATTTCGACTCCAAACACTTTATGATCTCTGACTTTTTCAAACGAGAGAGAGAGTGAGAGAGAGAGAGAGACAGAGAGAGAGAGAGAGAGAGAGAGAGAGAGAGAGAGAGAGACAGAGAGAGAGACAGACAGACAGACAGATAGACACAGACAGAGAGAGACATAGAGAGAGAGACAGAATACAGAGAGATTGACAAAATGTTGGATGTAAATGTAGGTCTGTCAGCACTTATAATCAATACTAAATATATTTATTCAACTCCACCGTCTATAGATAGTTTAAAAATATTATAGTGTATAAATTGAATAAGGTACTGACACAGTAATCGAATAACGCCTAACAGAATACCATATGGACGACTAACTAAATGATTTCTTGGTTGAGTGGTTCACTGGTTGTAAAAATTATTCAAAACCTGTAGCAGGCCAAAATATATATTATATGGGCAATTTCGTTCTGGTTCAGTCGCGAATATATCAGAAAATGAAATATTCTTTTTTTCCTTTTTTTCCCCTTCCTTTATGAGTTTCTTCTTTTTATTTTTTTTTTAAAAATAAACTGGAAAGGGTGTGGCGTGGGCGGGAGTTGGCGAGATGTGGAACTATGGCATTCTTTTGGTGATAGCAAAAGAGGGAAAGACAACTTCATCTTAAAGTCTGCTAGTAAGATCAATAGCTGCCCCTGTCAGCAGCAGGGATCGATAATGGATCATTAAGTTTCCTGTCATGGCAGTCACAACATTAGCTGCCATCCTGTGTCCTAAGGGACGGTAAGATGGAGAGTGAGAGGTCTTGTCGAGGGTTACATCCAGATTAGTCTGAGGAGTTGGGAGCACATGAACTACTCCATGACAGTAAATGTGGTCAAGAATAAATATAGGCGACCGTCGAGAGCCATTCAATTTGTGTCACCTGAAGGAGCCGTCATGTGGCCAAGTTGCGGAACTGGTACTACGGCCACTGACCTTCATGGATTCCTACATTTTCAGTAGCATTACTAAAAGTGTGAAAAACTATTATCCAGATTACGGACACAAGTATAACTATGCTGTAATTTAATACTAACAACAATTTTAAAAAGTCGTTTTCCCCCTACCTGGGATATTCCTTGCTAAATATTTTTTTTTGTAATAAAGATTAGGTAGACAAAAAAGACAAACCGAAAGGTTCAAATCCTTCAAAACAATTATGACCTGGAAAGAAATATCTACAAAAATCTACTCTTGTACTAGTTGCTGTACTTGGAATAGCACTCCGATCTAGCATGAAAAAAGTAGACTGTTAAAGAGAAGAAAAAAAACACGAACTGAATATAATTTGAATTTCAACTTGAAATTTTTAAAAGCTAGGCACATTATATTAACATAATTATGCAAAAACTATCTGAAAGACTGACTGTTTAATAATACTAATAGGCAACAGCGGTAATTGTATCCTCTTTCCTAAACACGGTGTTTAATCCTCCTGCTGCTCTTCTTCGTCCAGACTATCAGCCTCTTTTCCATTCCTGTCAGCATGATCATCTGCTGGGGGAAAATGTACTCACGATATGAATACTTTTATTATGCTTCCTTCGCATTATGAATTCCATTATTCCACTATCGTCACTGCCCAAAGACTGTGCCCCTTTCATCAAGTTCGCGAGTTGACACACAGTGTGACACACGCGTCAACTTTACCCATGCCTCCAACCCCTTCACCACAAAGAAGAAAGCAAGATCCCCGCTCTAAACATACAGATCTGTGGAAAGACAGAAGCCAAGATGGAAAGAATGCAGCCCTCCACAGAATTCAATAAATAACAGTGAATGAAAAAACAGACAAGCACAAAAAAGTAATACAACAAAAAGAAAGACTAGAAGAGGAAATATTTTTAAAAGACTGTTACATAAATAAAATGTAACTCTTTAATACAAAAAGGACTAATTAAAATGTTATTTAGTTTATTGTTCTTATAGCGTATTTTCAGCTCAAGAGCTGATGGACATTATTGAAAGCAATGGGGCACGGATCTGTCCTTTTAATACTATTGAAATTATTGTAGTCTTCTTTTATTTGCTGATAACCACTAGGTCAGTTGAACTTGTATAGATCATTTTCAATTATTGCCGAAATATTGAAAATTGACTATACAAATTAACATTACTCAGATAATAAGCAACCGAAGAAACAATAACCTTAGATTCAGACTGAAAAAAACTGAGCATGCAGATGACTGATGAAAGAGGAGAGGAGAGGAGAGAGAGGGGGGAAGGCCCATGAAGGCAGCCTACAGAAAAAATATAACATCAAAGAACATCAGAAGAATCCATAATTCCATTGAAGCACATCAGAAGAATCCATAATTCATTCAAATTCCAAAACCCAAGAGGACGCTGGCTGCATGCAAATGGTGACTTCAGCAGCTTCCCACTTCAAAAAAATAATAATAAAGGAGAAGGGTAATCGATTGATGGAAAGGGCAATAGTCCGGTTCCAGACAAGATATTAATAGTGATAACAAATAATCTATCCTATCCAGTAACTCGAAAGTCGTTGGGGCACCACAGATGAATGTTTAACCAGCGTAATCCATCTTTCTCTGTCCTCAGCAACCCTCATTGCTTCGCTCAGTGTCAAACCAGTCCATTCTCAATGTTGTCCTCCCACCTCTTTTTCGGTCTCCGTCTTCTTCTACCTCCTCACACCGTGTCTTGCAGGATGGTCTTTGCAAGGCCTGATGCTCTTGTGACATGTCCATACCATCGTAGTTTCCATGTCTTCACCACTGTGAGCATGTCATCGTGTTTGGTTTGTGTGATGGTCTGTCGGATTCCATCGTTGGTGATGTGCTGGGTATAGGAAATGCCCAGAAGTCTTCTGTAGCACTTCATCTCCATGCTTTGTATTCTTGGTTTAGGTCTGCTGTGAGGGTCCATGTTTCGCAAGCATAAAGATGGAGATGAAAAGGGAGCCCAGCAATTTTACCTTGGAGTGTAGACTGATGGCCCTGTCTTTCCAAAGGGACTTCAACCTTGTCAGGGCCGCAGTTGTTTGTGCTATCCTGGAGGTGACTTCCTGTCTGGACTCTTTGTTTGATACAATTGCTCCTAAATAGTTGAAGCTATGCACTGTGTTGAGAGATTGGCCTTGGACTTTAATGTCCGTGTTGATGCCACTAGTGCTGTTGGTCATCTCTGGGTCTTCTCTGCACTTATTTCCATTCCATAGGCTCTGGAGGTGGTGTCAAGCCTCTGTACCAGCTGTTCAAGTTCTTGTTTCTCTCCAGCCAATCCATCAATGTCATCCGTAAAACAGAGGTTGGATATTGCTCAACCCCCTATGCTGATTGTGCCTTCATGATCTGCAAGGGCATCCATGATGCACTCCAGGAAGCCAATTGTTGTCCTGAACCAGTTCCTGATGGCGCTGTTTTGGACGACTGCACTGGTGGCCTTGTCTCATAGTCTTTTGATGACTTCAAAAATATTAGAGCTGATGTTGTACAATCTCATGTTTGCCCACAGAGCGGCACGCCAGACTCGGTTAAATGATTTCTTGAAGTCTACAAACACAGATGTTTTGGTGTTGTAGGTATTCCTTGCAGATTTTTTTTAGGTTGAAAATCTGCTCAGTGGTACTTCGCCCTGCCCTGATTCCTGCTTGTTCTTCAGCTATGATTTGTTCAACATGGGGTTTCAACCTGTTCAGTATTATTTTCAGGCAATAATAAACAAAAATTCCATTAATAATGTTAATTACTATAATTAATTAATTTTTTCTCCACCCTAATTCATTTCTTCTCCCAGTCACTCTGATAGCATAATAGATAAACTGAGGCCGACGTGATAATGCACCCATCGTTTCGGCCAAGCTATCTGAACAGCGACCCTATTGTGTACTGAATGGAGCCCCCAAGGTAGAGTGCTTTGTCAACATGACAAAATCAACAGAGAAAAGCAGGCAAGGAAGATCAATGGCTCTCACTCACAGTTTGCGCAGCATGGACAGCTGGATGAATGAGTTCTTCTTCAGCACTGTTAGCTGGTTCTGCATCAAGTCCCTGTGAACAACAGAATCATCACAATGACCTAACTTATGTATTCAAAATGTATTACTTTAAAATTAAAGATAGCAAGCACACGCACCTCTCCACCATCATAATTCTAAGTTATATTTATTGCATTGCAGCTTACAGGTACACCACTACACACACAAAAATTACTTTTAAAGTTGAACCCTTTCGCTGCCCACAGAGAATTACACCAAGTTACAACCATTTGCCAGGCAAATCTGGCTCATCACTGCACAAAATTACACAAAAATTCTAGCATGAACAATATTAGAAATAACTGGATAACAATTATATACATTTTTGAAAGGTAATTACATTTTCTACACAATTATGCTAGTTGGAAAAAGGAAATTTAAAAAATATGTTTTACTACTTTTTGACCCACATTGCAGATTGCTATGCATGTGAGTCTATGTACTCACCCCCAAAAAAAAACTAAATAAACAAATTCCAGATATTTGCAAATCTGTTTGAGATTAGTACTAAATAATCCAAAAATGATAGAAAAAAAAATGTCCATCCGTCTTTCCGCCATCTGTAAAAAAAGACTGGCTATGTACTCAGACCCTATTTCAACTATGTGAACCAAACTTGGTAAGGTGGTGTATACCTATGAAACCTCATAAATGATCAGTGAATGAATGACTTCACTTCAAAGTCATAAAATGTTAGTCAAAAAATGACAATTTTAAACAAATTTTCACTTTTTTTAATAGGTTATTAATATTGGACTTATGATTCTTTTGATTGATTGATTGATTTATTGTTGCTTTAGGTCCAGCGGACTCTTCCGAGCCAAATCAGGACCGGACAACCCCCGATCCGCATAAAAGATCTGCTGAAACAACCCCAGTGGGAAAATTGAATGCCCTCCACCGGCCAGTCACTTTACAATAAAGACATCCCACGCGGGGGACGGCTGAGGGTTGACCTCAACTACGCGAACACCCCGGTTACAAAAACAAAATAGAATACAACCATCATTATAAATCATCAACAAAACACATACATATAAAATGCCTATAGTGCGAAATAATACAATCATAGGAAGCCCTAGTGACCACCCGGCAGAAAGCGTCCAACACTCCCAAGCTGATCCAACAGACCTCGTACACAAACAAGGAGTCTTGTCCAGGAAGAGTTTTCAAGAAAAAAGGTAGGTCATTGATCTAGCGAAGAAGAAGAAAGTATAGCAGAGTGATAGGACAGATCAGGAATGGGAAAGAGCAAATGATGAAGACAGCGACAGTGGGAATTTAAAGCACTAAATTTCCAGAAAGTGGGGATACTATTTATACTGAAACCCCCGGCACTCCAACGGGGGGAACTGTTGCCGCAGTGAATTAGTCATGCCTACAAAGGCAAGACAGGTTTTCAACTGGGGCTTTCACTGTTCCCTTTATAGGTTAGAACAATCTACAGTGGCAAGATTGCTCATGACCCCAAGGGGTATGATTCTTTTAAGCTTGATATATTATTAATGAGACACACATATTGTGCAAATTTGGTCAACCTCACTCCAAGGTCAAGCTCACTGCAACTGTCCAAAGTTGGTTACATTACATTACATGATTATTGCTATAGGTCCAGCGGACTCTTCCGAGCCAAATCAGGACCAACCCAAAGTCGGTTAGTATAGGTACTTTGAAATGACCTTGACCTAAACAATGATATATAAAGTCTAAACTTGTTGCATTTAGAGATGATAGATTGATTTTTCGTATTTTCCATTTTTGCATTGATTTTGAAGGTCAAGGTCATACCAGGCCTTGCAAAAGCATGCAAAAAATATTTCATCGTACATTATATTGGAATGGCTGTTTATTTAAACCATAGTATGCAACTACATTGGGTTATTGTAATTGCAGATCAGGCATGCGTGAGAGATCACATGAGGGTAAAGGTCATCCCAAAATCAAGGTCACTGAAGATCAAGGTCCTCCCAAGATCACAGTTTTTTTCTAGCATAATACAACTTTTGCTGTACTTTAATTGATAGTACATGAGTGTATTTTTGAGCCAGAGGCCAATGTCATCTCAAGGTCAAGAGCATATAAAGATCAAAGTCGGTATTACTTTGCATTTTAATGCCACCATTTCTTTTCTTTTTTCGGGGCTCTCATTTTCATGTCATAAGGAGCATGTAAGTCATATGGGCTTTGCATGCCCTTCTAGTTTTAACAAGTATTAATTTATTTACTTATTTTTAGTCCAAATAAGAGATACTGAGAAAGAGAGGCAATCATATCATATTTGTTGCATTTTTTATATGGGCAATCAGTATAGCTTCCTTTTCGCCTATGCCCTGTTTAGCGCATGCATAGATCAGATTTGTGGGGAGGTGGGTATGGAGGCAGGGAATGTGCCACCACCCGCCACTTACAAGATTATCATACCTAACTTATGAAAATTAAACAGCTAATGTTCTGATCTTTCCTATCATAATAATAATAATAATAATAATAATAATAATAATAATAATAATAATGGATGCTATATACCCGCTTTCCCCAAATCAATCAGGCTCAAAGCGCGGCGCAGCGATCTGTACCAACATACACGCTCACCTGTCTCATCCACCCTCACACACACAAAACAAATACACATCCATCACTCAAACAGGTGGTGTAAACAGTAAAGGCAGGGAGATCGCTATTGGAAGACGGAAAGAAAATTGAATTTTTATTTTTGAAATTTGTATACTGACTGCCTCCAGTACTACCATTATTGAAGGGAGGGAGGAAACTGTAGTGCCCGGAGAAAACCCTCGGTGACCTCACTAGTCTCGTACCTAAGTCACATACGTTTGCCCCTTGCGGGAAACGAACCCATGACCTTAGGCATAGGAAACCAGGCGACTAATCCACTGCGCCACGAGGCCACCCTATGTATTTCTTTTGCTGACGGTTTAACTGTATTGAGAAAAAAAAACATCACAATGATGACGACAAGATAACATGTCATTGTCATTTTTCGTCACATTATTGTAGGACGATTTGTCTCGTCATAAGCAGTCAAGGAATTAAACGGCAAAAGCATTCATAAATAAATAAATTATTAAATTAAACAAATAAATAAAAAGAATATGCAGTGATAATAAAAAGTTACGTAAAACCTAGCCCAATTGCTCTCCCTGATAATGTGATATGATGTGTATTAAACTTTAAAGTTGCTATAACAAAATTGTTCCAAGTAGGCAAGTTGGATGTCTGGTGAGAAAAGCAGTTAAAACAAAAAGAATTGTCACATGACATTACAGAAAGCTACCTTTATATGATCATGTATGCATGCAATGTGAAGCTGATAATGATATCGGTGATTGAAAAATGTATTTTTTAAATAAATTCTGGTTGTGAGAGTGTGTGTGATACAAGCTGGCTGAACAATGACTTGTAATTTTAAGAATTAATTATCTACTTCGATTCTGCACTCTATAGCAATGCCAGACAGTACTATTTCAAAGCATGTACTGTAAGTGTAACACAGCATACAAGTTTCTGCCTGCATCATACTAAGTGTAATATGGTTCTATGCTAACTAGACCCATTACTAGTAAGTCTACTACTACTACTAGTCCTAGGCCATAACTTGTCAAGATAATGACCACCCGCCACTTACAAGATTATCATACCTAACTTATGAAAATTAAACAGCTAATGTTCTGATCTTTCCTATCATAATAATAATAATAATAATAATAATAATAATAATAATAATAATAATAATGGATGCTATATACCCGCTTTCCCCAAATCAATCAGGCTCAAAGCGCGGCGCAGCGATCTGTACCAACATACACGCTCACCTGTCTCATCCACCCTCACACACACAAAACAAATACACATCCATCACTCAAACAGGTGGTGTAAACAGTAAAGGCAGGGAGATCGCTATTGGAAGACGGAAAGAAAATTGAATTTTTATTTTTGAAATTTGTATACTGACTGCCTCCAGTACTACCATTATTGAAGGGAGGGAGGAAACTGTAGTGCCCGGAGAAAACCCTCGGTGACCTCACTAGTCTCGTACCTAAGTCACATACGTTTGCCCCTTGCGGGAAACGAACCCATGACCTTAGGCATAGGAAACCAGGCGACTAATCCACTGCGCCACGAGGCCACCCTATGTATTTCTTTTGCTGACGGTTTAACTGTATTGAGAAAAAAAAACATCACAATGATGACGACAAGATAACATGTCATTGTCATTTTTCGTCACATTATTGTAGGACGATTTGTCTCGTCATAAGCAGTCAAGGAATTAAACGGCAAAAGCATTCATAAATAAATAAATTATTAAATTAAACAAATAAATAAAAAGAATATGCAGTGATAATAAAAAGTTACGTAAAACCTAGCCCAATTGCTCTCCCTGATAATGTGATATGATGTGTATTAAACTTTAAAGTTGCTATAACAAAATTGTTCCAAGTAGGCAAGTTGGATGTCTGGTGAGAAAAGCAGTTAAAACAAAAAGAATTGTCACATGACATTACAGAAAGCTACCTTTATATGATCATGTATGCATGCAATGTGAAGCTGATAATGATATCGGTGATTGAAAAATGTATTTTTTAAATAAATTCTGGTTGTGAGAGTGTGTGTGATACAAGCTGGCTGAACAATGACTTGTAATTTTAAGAATTAATTATCTACTTCGATTCTGCACTCTATAGCAATGCCAGACAGTACTATTTCAAAGCATGTACTGTAAGTGTAACACAGCATACAAGTTTCTGCCTGCATCATACTAAGTGTAATATGGTTCTATGCTAACTAGACCCATTACTAGTAAGTCTACTACTACTACTAGTCCTAGGCCATAACTTGTCAAGATAATGTTGTAGGCTGGCTAGTTGACATGGGTCACTGAAGCGTAACCAAGGCAGGAAATAATGGGAATTCTACACAAGTTGTAAACTTGTAGCAGTGGTACATGAAAAAGGAAAGGCAGGTGTAATCTGTAGGCACAGCCTTTGTGTCTTGAAATATCAAATTCCCGCCCAAATCCCTCAAATTTAAATGGCAATGACAATGTCTATTTATGGTGAAGCTATGGGATTACAATAAAAGACCCTAGGATTAAGAACTACAATAAAAAACAAATGGGCATACACATTAATGTGCACTGTACTTCTAGAGCCCTATAATGTTAAAAACTAATATTAATTATTAATAATAATACTAGTTACTACTACTACTCAGTGTTCCCGATTACGCACAGTAGTGCGTCAATTACGCACAAAATATGAAAAATTACGCAGGAAAATTTGCATGTGTGCGTCCTGTGGACGCACACATTTTTTTGGAATCGCTGAAGTCATAAATACGACCAACGAGTGGCGAACTAATTCACGGCATAATCAGAATCAGAACCCAACTGAGACTGCCATTGCAGACGATTAAAGATTGTGTCGGGAGTTGTCGTCCTTAAAAATCGCATGCGCGCGCATTGTAAACTTCCTCCAAGCAATACATTCACTGAACAAAAGAAATCTTCGTTAATCCATTCTTTCACCATCATACACGATCATGTCACTTCTGCCTTGGTTGACTGGACCCAAAACCCGTTCATCCACCGATTTGGGGACGCACAAAATTTGCACAAGGACTCTTAAAATTTTATACCTGGGAGTCCCAAGGACTCTCATTTTGTGTGTGTGGAGGGAACACTGACTACTACTACTACTACTACTACTACTACTACTACTACTACTATTAGTACTACTAATAATAATAATAATAACAATAATAATACAATAATAATAATAATAATAATAATAATAATAATAATATTAATAATAATAATAATAATAATAATAATAATAATAATAATAATTAACGTTACAAAATCTCATCTAATAAATAATAGTATTAATAGTAATACAAGTAGTTAATATTATTTTATTGCCTTGGAACAAAGACAGTGTTATTGTTGCCACCTATAGAGAGTAGACTAATTAAAATAAAAATTAATGACATAATGTGCAACAAATCATCATCATCACCACCATCATCATCATCGTTTTCATAATCATGAATAATAATAATAATAATAATATTAATAATAATTATTATTATTATTATTATTATTATTATTATTATTATTATTATTATTATTATTAAATATTATTATTATTATTATTAATATTATTATTATTAAATTAATTTATTTCATTAATTAATAATAATTTATTGATTGATTTATTATTATTATTAAATTATATTATTATGTGTTTGTTTCTGCTGTCGTTGGTGACAGTGCTGCTGGTGGTCCTCCTATTGCTGCAATGCTGCTAATGGAGTAATGTTACAAATAAATTATATCATTTCATACATGTATGATTTACAAACAGTAGGTATATAACAAGCATTCACCAATCCACCAAAATGTTTATGCCTGTAATTTTGAAGAAGCTCAACAAGTTCTCTATAAATGCATTTTTACTCAACAATGCAATTTAAAAGACATCGTTTTTAGTGATTTAGTGGATTTGTCCATAGAGATAAGAATCAGAACTATTGCTGTCCACAGCAGGAATTAATCACTATTACACAATAAATGTTCTACCCTCTGGACAAGTGCATTGAAATAAACTCCCATTGCTGACAGGTCTACCTGCCCTAACTGAGTAACCCTAACAATTGCTACTTAATCAAGTTAATGGATCATTAGATTTCAACTGCCCATCGCATTAGGCAGGCCTATAGTATAGTAAGTATAACTCAGCATTGATGCAAACTGCTTGTTAATGATAGCAAGGTTTACTTGCCTTGGGCAATTGGGCAGCTAATCAGGTTAAATGCTGAACCCTAACCCTCAAAGGGTTATTGCCAATGCTCTCACTAATCTCAGTGCCATCAACTGAATTGACTGTTTACTTTTAAATGAAATAAAAATAAAAGCTCTAGAAAGTTAGAAGTGTGCCTTAGTTTTGGAATACAACTGTTTTGCAAAAAAATGGTCAGCAAATCATCAAAACTTGGACGATCAAAACACCTCACCTGCTCTTAGGAAAATAAACTTGTACATTTAAACTAAAAAATATTTGATAGGGATCCAGGTTTTGATGGGTTTTTTTCGCCAAAATTATAAAGCAGTCTGTAAACCATAGTATACTATAATACTGAAAAGGAACTTTTAGACATTTCAAAGCATCCTTGCTTTTTCAAAAATGTCAGTGTTTCAGTAAAACTTACTATGTTTAAAATACGTTTCTCAATATTTTTTTTTATATCAGTTTATAGTCCCCTCTCTTCCCGATAAGGATTTTCAGAGAGGAGACTGTCAAATTCTCAATAGTTACTTATTTTAGTTTAAATATTACGGCTGTGCAAAAAAATTACGTCTGATCTAGCATCATACCTAGTCCTACTCCTAAGTCTTTGCTATGAGTCTGACACCTTAAATTGCGAATTTTTATGTCTTGTGCATTTACACCTTTCACTGTTTCAGTTTCCGCTGAGGGGTGTCGGATAGCGCAGTGGTTGGAGCACTCGCTATTGTGTCGCAAGTTAAGCATTGTCCAGTGCGGTTAGCTTAGTTAGGTTAGATTATGTGAATTATATGCAATAATTATGGTACTAGAATACATCCTCAGCATTCCTTCTAAGATATTTAATATTAATTTGTGTTGACTCTAAATCAGTGCTTTATGCTTTAAAAAATTGGAAATGTAGAAAGAGAACAGATATAATGTTTGAAGTAAGATATATCTTATTCATAGTATTAGAATTAGAGGTATTGGAATTACCTTTTGTTGGGTCCCATCACATTTAGAGATTTATGGTAATGAAATTTCAGATAAATTGGCCAAAAAAGGTGCAATGAAATGTGAGCATACAGTCTTTAATTCTAATGTAAAATTAGCTCAATTTGAATATTATTCGTTATTAGAACAACACTTTACTAATATAACACCCAAAGTAAATATTGTTAGTTGTTCCAGAACTATTGCTAGATTAGTATATAAGCTACGCTTGAATTCATGGTGTACAAAATATTTGAAAAATGTTACTTGTTTATGTGCTGGAACTATTTCCTTACACCACATATTATTTGATTGTCCTGTTTTAACAGCATTGTACAAAGAAAATGGAATTATTTTATGTGCACAAGACGATATTAGAGTCATCTTACATAGTTCGATGTTACAGGACATCGCGCGTATCATTGTCGGAACAGATTTATTTAAGTTACTATAATTAACAATTTCTATTTGTTTGTTTGTTTCTTTTTTTTTTCTTTTTTTTTTTGGAATGGTTGTCTAAAATCACATTGTTGTGAAAAGACGTTAAATTAAAATATTGATTGATTAGCACTTGGATGGGTGACCGCAAAAAAGCGACAAATAACAACGCCCCAAGTTGACTCAACTGTGACTGAGTACCTACTCTCTTAAGGGTGGGGAAGGTAAAGCAGCGAGGGAGAGAGATGGCATCACCCTCATTACGCTGGCCCAAAATAAGTGTGATCTCCAACATCAGGCTCCCCTACAGCCACAGGCTATGGGACTACCTTTACCTTTTAGTTTCAGCTGATTCTGATTATGATGATCATTACATGATCTATCATTCTATGTTCATACAATATATTTGTTTGCCTTGTGGGAAGTTGTGCAAGTAACTAAAGCTCAAAAACTCAATTCCTCAATACTCACAAATGAACAATGTCCGCTTGAAAGGTGATGTCTTCAATAGATGTCAACGGGGCAGCATGTTTGGAACAATCCATCCGTTTGCCTTTTTGTTTTTTCTTGGATCCCACCATGGTGCACTGGCAGCCACGGTAGCATGCCTCCACTACCACCACCATCAACATCATCAGCACAATGGCCAGTGACCAAAAATATTTTCCCTGAGGTAGCGTGCATCCCCACTGACTCTTCATTGTCACAGACCTCAAAAGTGGTAATATTCCGATCACAATCACTGAATCAAGAGATGTAGCATCAGAACACTCTAACCATATGGGTCACACACACAATGATGTTGTGCAGTCCTACTTTCACTTTGTCGAGTCTGTGCCATTGTGATGTTGGCAATGCTGCACACAGTTCTTCTGAGATAGATAGATACCTTTAGCCTTCAACTTCAAGAACCTGCAACAAGGTTAATTTGAATTTAAAGTTTCCTTCATTTAAAAATGATATTTTTAGTATTGCTTATTTACTACTAATTTAGTGGCTTACAACTTTAAAAGTGAGATAATAATAAATTTGACCCGGGCATCATGTTACTCATACTTTAATTAGTTAATAGTTACTTTATACACTGTAGTGACAGGATTACAACATATTATGTCTGTTAAGTCTGTTAAATGTTATTATTATTATTATTATTATTATTATTATTATTATTATTGTTGTTGTTGTTGTTGTTGTTTTTGTAGCACTTTTAAATTTCAATAGATGCTCAAGGTGCTGGCCAAAACAGGATCTAACTTTCCACAGCCACCCATTTGCACATCGTCTAATAAACTGACAAAACGAATAAGCTGATTGCTATTGTTAATAAACTGATTGTTATGGCTAAACTATAGGTGGCGCAGTAGCGTAGTGGTTTGGGCACACTCATGTTCTGTAAAGCAAAGTCGAGCGCATTTAGAACTTCAATGGGCGACCATACCTCTTGGTCTTACCTGGAACAATATAATGCAAACCACCTAATGACACACAAACAAGCGCACAACACACCCCAGCGCACCCAGCGCCTGGCTCTGTTTAGAACCGGGTAAGATAAGGCACCAAGGCAGAGGAAATGGGCTAGCTCTCATTAACCTGGTCCACAGAAAAGAGAGGTCCCAAACTCTTCTCTCTCCAACGACCGATAATTTTTGAGAACACCTTTACCTTTGCGCACTCATAGTGTTCATGTACTAAAATAAAAGCATAGTTGCTCCGTTTTATTTTCATCGTTATTATATTAGAAAACTTGGTCCTGTACATGCATTGTATACCTTTATCAATACTCCAGTAGGACAGGTTTAGAGCTGCTTCAAACTGAATAGGTAAGGAGCGAAAGAAGCTTACAGTACAAACGCCTTTTTTCTTTGATCCTACCGCATTCTTTCATGTTCAGAAAGGAAATCTGATACCGATAGTGGGTCATGCACTGCCGTGTTCTACTACAGTAATACCCCTTTTCCCACTTAATATAATTACGATAGGCCACTGTGGACGAAGTGCAATAACAATTCAAATAATGAAACCAAGAATATAACGTCTTAAACCCAACAGACATCACACTCTGACTCACACAACAGAAATCTTGTGTTACTAGAGAGAGCGGTGAAACCCTCGCTGACTGAACGAGCGGGCTTTGAATGGAGGAATCCTTGGGGCAACTCTGCCCCTCATGCCCCGTTCAGTCTAAAACCAAGAAATGTGCACACTTTTTCAAATCCCATTCTCTGCCACCACAACATCCGTTCAATTCCAAAGGTTGCTGCAAACATCAGAACTATAATATTTCACTAAATGCACAGTCTTAGGCCAAAGCACAACGATGAGGCTTCTACGAGTGCACAGTTTTGTGTACCGAAACGCGATTTTCCCAAACATTGAGAGCCATCTTGCTCTTCAGTTCTCGTGACGTCACGAGTTCGCGCGGTTCAGTGGATTTCATTGGTTGGTGCTCGCGAAGTGTGCAACAATGAATAAGGAAGGGGAAAGGAAGGAGGAAACAAAGCGTTTGTAAATATTATTAAAATTTACACGTTAATTTAATTTAATTTCATTTTGATTTAGTTGCTGGTTTCTATACTTATTTTGTAAGCCTGTAATTATGATTTTGGTATAATAATTTAATAATTAGCTTATATGGACTGAAGAGGAAACAATTATCGCACAATTTTCAGTCTAAACTATAAACTCTTTATATTAGGCCTACTTCATTCTCAATCTTTCCCTTCATTTGGGGCTTTGTCTGGAAAAAATATTTAAAGTGATAATTATGCTGTGCGTATCGCGGTTGGTCGGCTGGTCAGTTCAGTCCTATTTGGGACCACCCAGATGAATTCTCGAGGCTTTTTTTAATGTCCAGCATTCTCAGGCCAATTTTTTTTTAATCGGTTTGCTTGGTGCGCATTTATTTGTTCATGGAATTACAAAATATAGTAATCATGCGAAAGCAACTGATCAATCCACAACGAAATTGATTTGTTTCAAGGCATTTGAAACCTTAATAAAGCAGTAAAGGTCGTGAAAAATTCGTCGTTATCGGTCAGGGCGTTTGCAAAAAATATCGTTGGTTTGAAAAATCATTGTTTATTTCCTTATTTATTTATTTATTTATAAATGCTGTCTGAATTTGGAAGCAAATAATTAAAGTATTGCGGTGATGCTATTCACGTTATAATATTGACGTGAAAAGTCGTTTGGTCAGTCAGTACGTGAAGCCATTCCAAATTTGCAAAGACCGGCGACATGTGTAAATTTATAACAATATGGAGATAATAAAAAGTCTTTGTCGAATTCAGTACTGATTATGAAACATCACTGTGTCAAACAGAAGAAGGGGAAGAGAGAGAGAGAGAGAGAGAGAGAGAGAGAGAGAGAGAGAGAGAGAGAGAGAGAGAGAGAGAGAGAGAGAGAGAGAGAGAGAGAGAGAGAGAAAATATTTTCCCTGGGGTAGCGTGCATCCCCACTGACTCTTTATTGTCACAGACCTCAAAAGTGGTAATATTCCGATCACAATCACTTAATCAAGAGATGTAGCATCAGAACACTCTAACCATATGGGTCACACACACAATGATGTTGTGCAGTCCTACTTTCACTTTGTTGAGTCTGTGCCATTGTGATGTTGGCAATGCTGCACACAGTTCTTCAATTTATTTTATCATTCATATATAGCGCTTTTCCAGCTCAAGAGCTGCTCAAGACGCGGGCTAAAACAGGACCTATCTCAAGCGGGCTGACGTGCCTACGATTTTTAATAACACTTAAGGGGGGAAAAAATAACACCTTTTTCTTCTTTCTTTCTGATGTGTGGACGCCCTCGACCCTTTGTCATCACCGGAAGATTCATCGGACGACGATTCGCCATCCATCTCCTCATCGGACGACTACGACTCCTACGTCCGACGTCGCAACCGCGTCTGCATCTGAGATGGTAATAATAATACTAATTTTATTTATAAAGCGCATTATCAAACAATAGTCTGCTCAAGGCGCATCAAACACAGTCACACGCACAATACAATAGTTAGAATACAATAAATAAATAAAATTTAAAACAAAATCCATTAAATTAAAAAAAAAGAAATTGGAAGTAAACCTCACTAACACAATAGTCGCATTAAAACAATGTACTAATAGATTAATAAGACTGACAATATAATAAAAAGTCAAAAATAATGATGGAAAATGTAAAAACAGAAAATGTTATTTTAAAAAAATGCAATCACATCTTTTAAGCTCTGGACAATAAATAAGTAAATATCAAATTCCAAGTTTAAAAAAAATAAGATTCAGTCACATAAGATATGAAGAATGATTATTAAAAAATCATGACCATGATGTCGTAGACATTATATAGCACCCATACACAAACACCTAGGAATTGTCAGAAACAGACGCAAGTACACACAGACACATGCAAGCTGTTGTGATATTTTAATTCCTCAGCACCCACTCACTGACCATCTTACGTATGCAAGCATCTCTCAAAGACTGAAATCAGTCATCCGACCAGTGACAGAATCACAGCGGATCAAGCATGCAGATGCTTGCAGAACAGAAAAGTTTTAAGATTCTTTTTGAAAGCAGTGACAGACTGAGTGTGACGAAGTTCGGAGGGAAGAGAGTTCCACAGCGACGGAGCGAACACAGCAAAAGATCTTTTCCCGAAGGAGTTAAGAGAATATCTGGGGACGGTCAGTAAGGAGGCATCTTCAGAGCGAAGAGAACGAGTAGGTTTGTAGAGGAGGATGAGATCAGCCAGATAAGAGGGAAAGGTATCAGTGTGAAGACAGTGAAAACAGAGAGAAGCAATTTTGTATTCAATGCGAGCCTTTACAGGCAGCCAGTGCAGTGTTTGAAGTGCAGTGGTGGCACTAAAGCGCCGCGGCTGCAGGAGGACAAGGCGAGCAGCGTTATTTTGAATACGTTGAAGTTTGGAGAGTTTTTCATCAGGAAGGCCAGCCAGAAGAGAATTACAGAAATCAAGTCGGGAAAGAATAAAGGAGACAGCGAGTTTGTTGGCAGTGTCCACAGAAAGGTAGCGGCGTATTTTACTAATCCTACGGAGATGAAAGTTGAGGGATTTGCACAGACTGTTTATATGTGTCTCCATCGTGAGTGTCTGATCAAGGTGAACTCCAAGATTGCGGACAAACCTTGAAAATGGAATCTCCTGATCAGACATATTCATGGACAGAATAGCAGACTGATGAAGTTTCGATCTTGTCCCGACAAGGATGAGCTCGGTCTTATCTTCGTTCATTTTCAGTTTGTTTGAGCCCATCCAGTCAGCGACAGAACGAATGCAATCAGAAATGTTTTGGGCAAGAGCTGGGATTTCAGAAGGAGGAGAAGAATTGTGCAGTTGAGTATCATCAGCAAAGAACTGGAATGAATGATTGAAAGCACTGATTATTGAGCTGAGAGGTTGTGTGTACATAGTGAACAACACAGGACCAAGAACAGAGCCCTGTGGAACTCCATACTTCAATAGTGAGGGAGTGGACTGCGAGTTGTTCACTATGACAGACTGGGTACGGTCAGAGAGGTATGCGCGGAACCATGCGTGAACCGCTCCAGCACAGCCAAAAGTCTCCTCCAGCCGGACGCAAAGGATGTCATGATCAATGGTGTCGAAGGCAGCGGACAGGTCGAGCAACGACAAGATCGACACTCTACCCTGATCCGCCGCCGTCAACAGGTCATTGACCACGCTTAGTAACGCAGTCTCTGTACTGTGGCTTTTTTTATAGGCTGACTGGAACGGCTCGAGTAGGTTGTTTGACTCAAGGTGTGACATGAGCTGTTTAAGAACGATCCGTTCAAGAACTTTTGAAAGGAATGGTAAATTTGAAACAGGACGATAGTTTTTGAGAAGTTCTGGATCAAGGTTGGACTTTTTGAGAAGTGGATTGACCAGAGCATGTTTGAAGACAGAAGGAACGCTGCCAGAAGAGAGAGAATCATTCATGATAGCTGTGATAGTGGGAATGACTTCGTCTAAGCACTGAAAAAGCAGATCTGTAGGAATAGGATCAAGTTGGCAGGATTTCTTGGGCATGCCCAGGATGATTTTTTTTAACCAGATCCTCGGTCACTGGTCGGAAATGGTCAAATTGAGTACCAGAGAAACCCAGCGAGAGAGAAGGCGTGACTACTGACGGGTTGGAGTCAAGCGTCTTCCGTATGTCAGCGATCTTGCTGCTGAAAAACTCGCTGAACCTCTCTGGCAAATTCTCATTCGGAATAGTGGTAGGAAGCGCCCTGTTTGCCAACACACCCATCAGCTCGCCGCTTATTCGAAAAAGTTCACGAGAACTGCCAGCGTCCATGATTTTTTGGCGCACGTACACTGCCTTTGCCTCGCGGACCATGCGATTTACCAGATTGCGGTGCTGGGTAAAGATCTGGCGATGAACAGTCAAGCCAGTCTCCACGCAAATGCGTTCGGCACGGCGATGGTCGCGCTTGGCCTGCGTAATGGCAGGCGTCATCCATGGCGCCGACATCCGGTCTGACACGCGGCGTGTCACAAGCGGTGCGTGCTCGTCAAGAACGTCATGAAGGGACGAGCTGTACGACTGGGCGGACACCTCAGCTCCAGAACTAAGAGTCGCGAGTGCAACAGACACATCTGCCTTAAAAGCTGCGACGTCGATTTTCCGAAAGTTTCTGGAAGTGACGATTCTAGACTCTCGACGCGGTTTTGTGACAGCAAGCGCGAAAGAGATGCAATAGTGGTCAGATACGCCTTTGTCTTCAACTCTGAGGTCGGACACGCTAGTCGCGCAGTTGGTCACGACCCAGTCAAGAGTGTGCTGACTTCTTTGGGTGGGCACGCAAACAAGCTGCTCCAGATTAAAACTCTGCAATGTGGACATCATAGACTTCACGTAAAGTTCACCAGGTTGATCAAAGTGTAAATTGAAATCACCGACAATGAGTACCTTATCATGGGAAATGTAAAAATCAAGCATAGTGTTAAAATCATCAACAAACATCTTATCAGTGATTCTGTTCTTTTTACTGTATGGTGGTCTGTATATACTAAGAAATGTAAACTGATGACCTTGTATTCTTAGGCGGACCTCACAGACTTGGAATGATTTAAATGTGAGTTCGTTCGTTCCGTAAGTCACAGTCAGCAAGTTCTTGAGATTGTTTTTATATAGGACAGCAAGACCACCACCAGACCTAGCCAGGCGAGGAACGGATACAAATGAATAGCCCAAGGGCGTCAGTTCAGCAACAGTGCTCTCGTCACCCACTAGCTGAAGCCATGTAGCCTTGGGACAGAAGAAAACATTGACGATGATAATAATAATAATAATAATAATAATAATAATAATAATAATAATAATAATAATAATAATAATAATAATAATAATAATGATGATGGTGGAGTGCGAGGCCACCAATCACGATTGGGAGATGCTGTCCCCTGACTCCAACCCTCTTGAGGCTCACACCCCTTCTTTGTACATGTCGACCATTCTTTAAAGTTATTCTACATTTTACACGCATGATGATGATGATGATGATGAGGAGGAGGAGGACGGAGGTGCTGATGAGGCAGAACCCCCTTAAAAAGTTTCTCGGTGAGGGTTTTTGTTGTAGGTTGATACAATATACCCTACTCTATCACACACACACACACACACACACACACACACACACACACACACACGCACACACACACACACACCCCACACACACACACACACCAAAGACACATTCTTGAAGCGGCGTGGTTCATTACGAAATTGGGTCAGAGCTCACGCGGCCATTGATGACATTGAAAACCACTCCCTCACAGAACAGAAATTGAAACTATCAAGTTTTAGTGGTTGGTAAGAGCAAAGAAATCCCACTTTATCACTGCTTAATGTTATTAACAATGCGAATTTAAAGGTCAACCTGTTTTCGCCAAACGTAAACAAATCCTTCCAAGGCCGAGGCGCCATTTGCAGTTTTTGGGCCCATAGCCTGGCGATCAGACGATTAAGCTTCACCCTGAGCCACCGGGGATGGGAGAAGAAAGACCTAGGTGAAGCCCGTCTCGCTTTCTCAGTAAAAGCACGGCAGTAGCAGGGATGCGCCACCCATAAATTGGGGAAATAAGACCCGCTATGTATGACTACTTCATAATTTGAAACCATGTTATGTGCTTAACCACCAAATTGTTGAAGTATTCAGTACATACACCTAGTTCAAGGCAACCAAGATCGAATCCGCGGCCTTTAGCCTAGGACACAAAATCGACACTCTATAGCAATGGGGTGTCGGATAGTGCAGTGGTTGGAGCACTCGCTACTGTGTCGAAAGTGAAGCACCGTCCGGTGCGGTTAGCACTTGGATGGGTGACCGCTAAGGTGTGAAGCGACAAACAACAACGCCCCCAGTTGACTCAACTGTGATTGAGTACCTACTCTCTTGAGGGTGGGGAAGGTAAAGCAGCGAGGGAGAGAGTTGGGCATCACCCTCATTACGCTGGCCCAAGATAAGTGTGATCTCCAACATCACGCTCCCCTACGGCCACAAGGCTATGGGACTACCTTTACCTTTACCTTTTTATAGCAACGAAACTATTCTGCCACTATCAAATATAATTAAAATGACATTTTAGTTATTGCAGAAAAGATAGAGAGAAAGAAAGAAAGAAAGAAAGAAAAGGCTCGATCTATTTAAATAAAGACAACATGTGAACACAACAGCAGTATGCGTGTATTATTGGTAAAATGATATAGCAAACAAGACAATGAAATGGAACAAAAAATTCAAGAAGCTGACGACAGACCGACCGTGGTTGATGATAGAGTACAAGTTGTCAACAAATGCGTTGGTCTGGTCTCTTGGAACCGCACGTCAACTCCTCTCCCTCCTTCTCCCCCCCTCCCACTTCACGTATCCCTTTATCTCCACCCCCTCCACTCCATGCCTCCCTTTATCCATCCCCATTTCCCCACTTTCAAGATCTACATGACCATGTGCCTATTCAACCGCCGAATCTGCTATATACTATCATATGCTCGTTGTCAGCTATGCGTATGTCTGCAGAAACATTTGAATGATTTTCCATCTAGTTTTATTTACAACTGTTCTTCGGCGCTTTTTTTTTGTGGAACTGTTTGCCTCGGATTTATTCTAAAGAAGCTAAACGAAAACATGGAACGATTGACTCCTCCTTGAACTGTCTGCAAGCTAAAATGTATCAAACTCTGTTTAGTTAATCTTGAAATACACCGCAAAACGTGTTTTAAAATTACTGATCGATCTCAGCGACCTTGGCCTTTTGGGAAATTGCAAATATAAATGACATAATAGGTTTAGAAATACAGTTTTTAAGAAGTATCAAAATCGGGATAATTAATTTAAATAAGGCAAAACTAGAAAGTGTTTTGAACAAAAAAGTAAAATACCGACCGACAGTTTGATCGATTGAAAAACAAATTGCCACAGAGTGATTGGCCATTAGATGAAGTATATTCCCACACTAAGTATCAGAGATTGATACCCCGCCCCTAAAGACATGAGTCTAGTGTAGGAGAGTGCCTTTGCAGTCTCTAACCATTCAGTTTTCTACATTCATGACCTATTTGTTGGTTTAGACAACTTCGTCAGAAGAATCCAACGAACAGGAAACTTGGTGGACTATTTTCTTGTATGGTATACAAAGAACGGTATAAATTTTCCGCTGCTAATTACCCACAATTTACTTTGAGAAAACCAAGTCGCGTTAGTATAAGTCGTTTGTCTGAGAAATTATCAGCGTTGTTTTCTTGAGCAAGAAATTCAAGAAAACGTGGTTAGAGTAAGTCATTTGTTTCTCTCATAAGCTATAAAAATTGTTTTATTTAGCACAGAATTATGCGTAAAAAAAAATCACACATTGTTGTAGTTAATAAACATATTTAATGCTGGTCATTGGTTTGTCTTACAAACTATCAGCAGTACTCTCTTTAGAAAAAACAACAAAAAACAATGGGTTTAAATTGAGTTTGAGGTCTAGATCAAAACTGCGGAATCCGTAATAAAATGTCTGCTTTCCATTAAGAGACAACGATTTGCATTTAATTATATTCATACAATTTTTGGGGTGTGTGGAATGGGGTGAGTGGTGTGTGGGAGGGGGTGAAGGGTGTGTGGGCACAACGGCAAACCCTCTCCGCTTCCCTCTCCCCTCCGCACTCTTCCCTATCCCAATCCAATGACTACTTAGAATATCTGCAGAATATTGACGGATCACTGCCAGCAATGCAGGCACTCCGAATATTATCCAGTAGTATTCTTATTTATGTACAAATACTAATTGCTGCCTTCAAACGGCTGTTTACACTGAGGAGAAAAAAAATTCACTGAATCCACTAATTAAGATGTATTTTAAAGATATTCAATTTAAGTCGCATTACAAAATCTTCAATCTATCACTTTAAGTCACAATGCAAAATCTTCAATCTACTTAGTAAGTGCAAAATTGGTTTTGAAATAAGTGTATTATTATTATTATTATTATTATTATTATTATTATTATTATTATTATTATTATTATTATTATTATTATTATTATTATTATTATTATTATTATTATTCACAAAAAACACACTTTTTTCGAATATAACAAGACTTCTAAAATAAACTTATTTTCGGTTTGCAAATTCATCATCTATACCATATTTCGTAAGGGATTCAGAGTTAGAAAACACGTTTTTTAGATGGTTTATTGTCGCTTATCGATCTAGAAAACATTTTATGAAATAGACTACAGTTTTGTAAGAACTGTAGTAGGTTCATATAATTTATATACTATATGCTATAGGCTATATAACAAATATTGTTCTAAGACGACGGGCAAAACGATGTAGTCGTGTGAGAGAAGCACAAACAAAAGCGGCAGCAGAAGAGAAAACAGGAAATTACAGCAATAACATATACGTTTATGTATCCATTTGTTTGCTACCTACGGAGTTTCAAGGACAGTAAAAACTCTTTTCACGCATATCTCGTTGTACGTCCTATGACACGACTTTGTGCATAGAAATGAAGGAACTACCTTCGATCCTATCCTATCCTATCCTGTCCCGTAACCCGGAGGTCGTAGGGGCACCACAGATGATCGTTTAACCAGCATACTCCATCTTTCTCTGTCCTCAGCAGCCCTGATGGCTTCGCTCAGTGTCAAACCAGTCCATTCTAGAATGTTGTCCTCCCACCTCTTTTTCGGTCTCCCTCTTCTTCTACCTCCTTGCACTGTGCCTTGCAGAATGGTCTACCTTCGATCATTGAAAATCAGTCAGAATGGACAATCATATAATCATGTGCAATATTAACATATGCCAAAATGTCTTTAGATAAGGTTGCTTTCTACTAGGTGCAGAGGGGACCAGAGTGATGACCAGCGGCACCAATGGCATCACATGGACATCAGGGTCCAGTACCAATCCCTCAACACAGTGCATAGCTACAAATATTTAGGAGCCATTGCATCAAACAATGGGTCCCGACAGGAAGTCCTCTCCAGGATCGCACAGACAGCTGCTGCCCTGGCAGGGTTGGGGCCCATTTGGAAAGACAGGACCATCAGTCTACATTCCAAGGTAAGGCTGCTGCGCTCCCTTGTCATCTCCATCTTCCTATAAGCTTGCGAGACATGGCCCCTTACAGCATATCTACATAAAAGAATACAGGGCATGGAGAGATGAGGTGCTGCAGAGGACTTCTGGGCATTTCCTATGCCCAGCACATCACCAGCAGCGAAGTCCGACAGACCATCACACGGGCCATTGGACAACACGATGACATGTGAGGAGTGGTGAAGACTGGTCCTGATTTGGCTCGGAAGAGTCCGCTGGACCTAAAGCAATAATCATGTAATGTAATGTAGTGGTGAAGAAACGGAAACTCCGGTGGTATGGCCACATCACCAGAGCATCAGGCCTTGCAAAGACCATCCTGCAAGGCACGGTGCAAGGAGGCAGAAGAAGAGGGAGACCGAAAAAGAGGTGGGAGGACAACATTCGAGAATGGACTGGCTAGACACTGAGCGAGGCTTTGAGGGTTGTTGAGGACAGAGGAAGATGGAGTACGCTGGTTAAACGATCATCTGTGGTGCCCCAACTACCTTCGAGTTATGAGATAGAGTAGAATGCTTTCTACTATCTGTACATTAATCAGGTAGAAAGATTTTGTAGATGAATTAAAATATTAAAAGAAAAATATTTATAGGCTATATCTTATAATAATAATAATAATAATAATAATAATAATAATAATAATAATAATAATAATAATAATAATAATAATAATAATAATAATAATAATAATAATAGTACAGTGTTGATCTGTGACCAACATACTAGCTTCCATGTTACACACGCAAGAAACACACAATCATCACCCAAACATGTGGTTAAAGGCAGCAAGACCGCTATTATAAGACAATAGAAAGTAATACACAAGTGCAAGATGTAAACAAGCATATACTGTGCTTACTATTTTACCACTGTTAAATTAAATTGTTATCTTATCTTATGTTATAAGACAGAAAGGAAATTGGTTTATATATTTTTGACATTTAGATTGCCTGCATCCAATATTAGTATTAAAGGGAGGGAGGAAACCGGAGTAGGTTATCCTAAATAAATAATTTTTTAGAAAAGTCGTTGACCTAGTGAAGTCTCATATACTTCAGTTAAATATATAGTTCCCGGCGGGGATCAAACCCCATACCCTTCAGCATTGGAGATTAGCCCTCTACCCCATCACTACAAGCCAAAACCCACCTCGCTCCACCAGGCATAGAGAAACTACGACTAATTGCGATTTATTCAAACGGTACTTGATTAATTTTATTATTATTTTCATTTAAGTAAAATGTCTCTTATACTTTGTTTCGCAATGCATGCAAAAAGTACAGGTCGTTCAAGTGGCAGGTCTACGTGTTTGAGGGTCTAAATTACATCGGGGAAAAATATTGTTTGAATCCATCAGACAGGGGAACACATCATATCCATGTTCAACAGTGGGACTGCTCGCGCCTGCTTATCGCCAACACCAGGGGCGGATCTTTCCATTGTTGAGGGGGTGTGCACAGCTAATGCGAAGTGGCGTAGAGCGCGAGCCTGCGAAGCAGGCGAGTGTACTAGGGGGGTCCGGAAAAATTTGAAAATAATGGTTAAAATCTGTGCAATCTGGTGCATTTTGGGCATTATTTTAAGGACTGAAAATAGTATTGTTTTGTGCTAAAAGTCCTCTTTTAGTCCCCCCCACCCCCCCCCACACACACACAAACACCCCTCTGCAAACTCTGATGATAAAATTTACAATAGCAGAACATCTTGCATAAAGGCTTATACAAAGACAGATAAAGTTACTGCCACGGCTTTGCGAGCGACTCTTCAATTCTCTGCTCTCGAAGCAATGCGATTCGTCACAATTCGAGTTGAAAAGACGCTTCACTTCCGTTTTTGGTTTGCAATGGCTTCTCAGTTAAACTTGGACGAATTTCATTTTTTTCTGTTTATTTTTGTGTGATGATCTTGAAGGATGTGAAGGGGTAAAATGGGTAGTATACAAAATATATTATGCTTTGCAAGTACTTCTTGTCATTGTTAACCAAAAAGACTGACAAAGACTGTATTGCATAAAGTATTCATTGAGTCACGGAATTAGATCACTATTGGGGATGAATTTCACTTTATTTTCGAGTGTTCAAAACACTCTTCAACATCTTCCTAGAGCGCATCATGACAGATGCCCTTGCAGATCACGAAGGCGCAGCCAGCATAGGGGGTAGAACAATCTCCAACCTCTGTTTTGCGAATGACATTGATGGCTTGGCTGGAGAGGAACACGAACTTGAACAGATTGTACAGAGGCTTGACACCACATCCAGAGCCTATGACTTACAATCGTAGTTCCTCGGGTATCTGGACGTTTCGGCGGTGGGCACTTTCGGCGACACCGCCGAAACGTCCAATCTATTTTTCCGCCGAATCGTCCATATGATTTCTGAAGAAAGTTCCCGTCGAAAGCGCATTGGATATTAGCCGCGCTAAAATAAACTTTTTTTGGGTATGTTTTTGTATTATTTTGTATACGGAAGCACGTTTCGTTTCACTTGGCTAAATATTTTAGAAAAACCGCATCTATTAAAAGAAAAAAGGAGAAGCCAAATCTCGCATGATGTGTTTCTGCTCGTGACTTGGCGGCCTTTAGCATTCTTCTCACTCAGTTGTATTGCGTCTGTTCAACAGCTTCAGTACGACAATCGCTGATTTTTACGACTTTATACAGTAAGTATCTAACATTTTAGTGGGTTTTTTTTTTTCAATCTTCTATCGCTGATAATGATGGTTTCATGATATATCTTTCGATCGAGTCACAGTAAACTGTCAGTCTTAGTCTTTTCAGTTTTATTTTCTCTTTGTAAACTCGTGGGCCTCCTACATACGTACGTAGTATGTATAGCATGTAATTGAGCCCTACGAAAGATGAGATTTCCCAGCCTGTGGTCTAATCAATGAACCGTTTTAATCAATGAAATTAGTTCTTTATTTTGATTATATTTCATCATTTTCATCTCGGGAATAAACTGTTCAACTTCACCAAAAAATGGGAAAAGGCTTAATCTGCCGTAATGAAGAACAATGTTGATGATCATTGCTATTTCAGTTCAGAGTTGCCTGTTAGTATTTTAATTGTAAACTAAACTTTGTAATTATTACTAGTATGATATTATAATCAATCAATGATTACAAAAAGTTCTATTTAACATGACGAGTATTCCAGTAAACTTCTAAATAAAAGAATGCATAAAATATACTGAAAAAGGGGAATTGCATTGGAAAGAGACAAAAGATGAGATCTGCTTTAAGCGTAAGAGTTTACACTGATTGTTTGCATATTTTGCGTTGTTTAATTTTAATTGTGTATTGTATGATTGACGTATCAGTTCTATAATTTAATTAATATTCCTTTTTTATATGTTCTTCATGCCATGGGTCACAATGATTAAACACAGGACAGGGCTCGAAATTAGCGGGGGCCCGGGGCCAAAAACCCGCAAAGTTGATTTCGGGCTCGGAAAGTTAAAAAACGAAGGGCCCGCTTGGCCCGCAAAATAATTCGTCTGCTACAGCTAGCTCTACTCGGCAGTTTCGTATTTGGGCCAAGGGAAGCAACCCACACCGGTGCCCTACATTTGGACAGAAAAAACAAACAGAGAAAAGAGGTGAAAACCCTTTAATTTTGCACTCAAAAGTTTAATATACACTTCAATATCTTTTTAATTTATAAACAAAAGGCTATGGCACAACATAAGCGCAAAATGTGCATCTTTGTAAGTACGAAAGTATGGCTACATATTGTCGCCATACAGTTGCTAAAACAATCGGCGATGGCGTATTTTCCAATTTTTGGGAAGCGAAAGATGCCAGAAGAAAACATCGACGAAAGGAAAGAACAACAAAAGGAGAGAAAAAAGAAGTATGAAGAGGAAAAAATATCAAGGAACTACAATGAAGGGTGGAAAAAAAAAGATTTCCATGGCATGGCCTTGAAGTGAACGAGGAAGAGTACTGTTAAGTTTAGTTCCCTTTCATGGTTTTGTTTTGAACTTTTGTGCATTGAGGTCAGTTTTTTTGTTCCTATCCTATCCTATCCTGTCCCATAACCCGAAGGTCGTAGGGGCACCACAGATGATCGCTTAACCAGCATACTCCATCTTTCTCTGTCCTCAGCAGCCCTCATGGCTTCGCTCAGTGTCAAACCAGTCCATTCTCGAATGTTGTCCTCCCACCTCTTTTTCGGTCTCCCCCTTCTTCTACCTCCTTGCACTGTGCCTTGCAGAATGGTCTTTGCAAGGCCTGATGATCTGGTGACGTGGCCATACCATCGGAGTTTCCGTTTCTTCACCACTGTGAGCAGGTCATCGTGTTGTCCAATGGCTTGTGTGATGGTCTGTCGGACTTCAACGTTGGTGATGTGTTGGGTATAGGAAATGCACAGAAGTCTTCTGTAGCACCTCATCTCCATGCTTTGTATTCTTCGTTGGAGATCTGCTGTGAGGGTCCATGCTTCGCAAGCATATAGGAAGATGGAGATGACCAGAGAGCGCAGCAGTCTTACTTTGGAATGTAGACTGATGGTTCTGTCTTTCCAAATGGGCTTCAACCTTGTCAGGGCAGCAGTTGTTTGTGCGATCCTGGAGAGGACTTCCTGTCGAGACCCATTGTCTGACACAATGGCTCCTAAATATTTGAAGCTGTGCACTGTGTTGAGGGATTGGCCTTGTACTTTGATGTCCGTGTTGATGCCATTGGTGTTGTTGGTCATCATTTTGGTCTTCTCTGCACTTATTTCCATTCCATAAGCTCTGGAGGTGGTGTCAAGCCTCTGTACAAGCTGTTCAAGTTCTTGTTCCTCTCCAGCCAATCCATCAATATCATCCGCAAAACGAAGATTGGAGATTGCTCTGCCCCCTATGCTGACTGTGCCTTCGTGATCTGCAAGAGCATCTGACATGATGCGCTCTAGGAAGATGTTGAAGAGTGTTGGAGAGAGTAGGCATCCTTGACGCACACCGATTGTTGTTCTGAACCAGTTCCCGATGACGCTGTTATGGAGGACTGCACTGGTAGCCTTGTCATACAGGCTTTTGATGACTTCTATAATTTTAGGGCTGATGTTGTACACTTTCATGGTTGCCCATAGAGCTGCATGCCAGACTCGGTCAAATGCCTTCTTGAAGTCTATGAACACATGATATAGATGTTGTTGGTGCTGTAGGTATTTCTCACAGATTATTCTGAGGTTGAAAATCTGTTCAGTGGTACTTCGCCCTGCCATGAATCCTGCTTGTTCTTCAGCTATGATTTGTTCAGCTTGTGGTTTCAACCTGTTGAGTATTATTTTCAGGAGGACCTTGCTGGGATGGCTGATGAGGCTGATGGTGCGGTAATTTTCACACTCCTGAAGGTTACCTTTTTTGGGAAGAGTGATGACAAGCGACTGGGTCCATGGTGTAGGCCATTCCCCACTCTGCCAGATCTTGTTACAGATAATGGTGAGAGCATCAGTCATCGCTTCTCCTCCTGCTTGTAGCAGTTCCGCTGGTATGTTGTCCACTCCCGCTGACTTCCCTTTCTTCAGCGATTGCACTGCTGCCTCAACTTCTTCCCGGAGAATTGGGAGGATTTCTTCTTCTTCTCTGCTCTCGGGACATGCTAGAACTGATGGGTCTCCATTTGGTGTATGGTTGTAAAGGTCAGAGCAGTACTCTGTCCATCTGTCCAAGACTTCTTGTTCTTCTGTAAGGCAAATGCCAGACTTGCTTTGGATAGTGGAGACTTTGGGCTGTTTAACACTTGTCAGCCGCTTCACAGTCTGGTAGGCCTTCTTGCTGTTGTTCTTGTTCAGATTGTTCTCTATTTCCTGGCATTGATCTTCTATCCAGTTCTCCTTTGCTGTGCGCATGCCTTTTCGGATGTCATTGTTGATTTTTTGGTAGACATCAGCTCCTGTTCTTTTTCTTTTTTAACTCTCTTCGTTTATCACACAGATCCAAAAGTTCAGGTGTGATCCACGGCTTCTTCTTTGGTCGGTGCTTGCCAAGGATCTCAGTGGCGGCATCTGTTACAGCTGAGTTGAAGGTATTGGTCATGGTGTTGACATCTACTTCGCCTGCCCCCAAAATAAGCAGTGGTGCAAATTTCCCTCCAATTGTGGCCTGAAATATTTTTGCCACCTCCGGGTCTTGCAGTTTGTCCAGGTCGAACTTTAGCCTAGTGCACTTTGCTGTATTTACTCTCTTCAAATGGAGCCGGAAAGACATCATCACGAGATCGTGGTCACTTCCAATGTCTGCTCCTGGAAAAGTGCGTGTCCTGCCAATGTTGATGCTTGATCTGAAGCGTTTCTTGACCATGATGTAGTCGATCTGGTTGTGATGTTCCCCGCCGGGACTGTGCCATGTCCGTCTGGATTTTTTGTGGAGACCAAGCGTGTTTGCCAGTACCAGATTGTTGTATCTGGCAAACTCCAATAGCCTCAGACCCCTGTCATTTGTCTCGTTGTTGCAGTGGGGTCCGCATGTGTCTCCCCAGTTGTGGTGCGCATCTTGGCCAACCTTGGCATTCCAGTCGCCTTGCACTATGACTATGTCCTTCTTCGGCACTTGGTCAAGGACCGCCTGTATATTTTCATAAAAATCCTTCACTTCACTGTCTTCATAGTCTGATGTTGGGGCATAGGCCTGGATGATGGTAATGTTGAAAGGGGTTGCTCTCAGACGGATGGTAACGAGTCTACTGGAGACTGGGCGGCACCCCATGACAGTGGCTAGAATGTTCTTGTGGACCAAGAATCCAACGCCGTGTTCGTGCCTGTCATCTCTACCGCTGAAATAGAGCTTGTGGCCTTTGTCAGTCGTTGTTTCACCTAGACCTTTCCAGCGCAGTTCGCTGATACCTAGAACGTTCCATCGATAGTGGTCCAGCTCGTTTTTTTGTTAGGTTACTCATATTAAAAATTTAATTATGTGTATTGTGCAATACTGTCACGTGGGGTTTATGGGCTCTGCACAATGGAATTATGGACCCTCACGTTTATTCGGTGGGAACTGCTAGTAAGTCACCCTATGAATTACTTTAATAAATTTATTTGTTTAGCTCGTTCTGTGTTAAGGTTGGGGTACAGAGATAGATAGAAAAATGGTAAAAGAATACTGTCACACTAGCTTTCACACGGCTATGAATCATATGTAGTCCAGCCACTTGATAACAGTTAAAATCACACATTTATTTCTTCTACTCTATACAAGATTCTCTAAGTACTAATCTAACTTAAAAAGTCTCTTTCAATGCTAATAGTTCGATCGCTGATAGTCTAGGTAGCTGTTATTTCTTCCTCGGGCACTTGCTATAATATCTCATGTAGGTTTGGACTACTGTGGTCCGTTTTACAGTTTCTGAAGAGTTGGACTACTGTGGTCCTGTTATGATCAGGTTAAGTGCACTTGGGATAACACACTTAACTGGCGGGTGGTGCGGTCGAAGTCCTTCTGTGAGGTAGCTTCTGGTCCACCTGTGTCGTTGTGTAGTTGGGTTCCCTTGCCACGCTGTGGGGTCTGACAGGGTGTTTTTCAAGGTAGCTCCTTCCGACTTGTGCGGTAGAGTCTCCTCAACCAACTTGTTTCTGTGGAGTGGGGTTCACAGGATAGCTCGGGATAGCTCGGGATAGCTCGCCTGCTCGTCTGTAATATAAGAGACAAAATTCTGCACAACCCTGAATAATCGGTTTGTGCAGAGCGTCTCACTGAAAGCCAAGTAGCCCTCAGTGATAGCTCCACATCTCTATACATAAGCGACGAACATTCTGCTACTTCCGGGTTCCACTGGAATCTCAACTCTAAATTCCTATACATACATAAATATCAATCGTGTCTAGCTATACACATCCAGAATTAATAATATTATAAACATTCACGGGTACAGCCACTGGTCTGCAAACATACATATAAGTTAAACAACAGTGGTTCCGTACGGGATACAACATGGCGGCGCAACCGGTCGTGTTTCGCCTCGTGGTAGGCTCTTCCACGTGGTCCCGCAAATTCGGATTAACACTTCACATTTATGCATAGCAAATTCTTCAAACATAATGTCAACAATAATACAAATATATCACGATGAAACAGAAGGGTGTTCATTTACCTGTTTGACAAGTTCAGGCCCGTGATGACTTGAGAGAATTCTAAGATTTCAAAGTCCTGCTTCCTGGTCTATGAGTGTAGAGATTTCTCTAGCTGTGGAGATGTTGACTCTACCTCGTCTCACACACGACTGATGCAAACTGTGTTAGGCTCTGACACAGTCAAACTGGCGCGAACCGCTTTGCCTAAGCTATCATTGGGTAAAATGTTCAGATTCAAAGCTCAAGTGCTGACTCACTTACGCTGTGTGTGGCTCGCTCGCTGTGTGTGGTCTGCTGTGTAATTTAATTGCTACTGTGTACTATACTAACTCTCTACTGTTACAAAGACTACACATGGCTAAATAGTCAACAAGCAGAGTTAAAACTAGCCAATTCGTCACAAATACTCAGTCACAGAACTGAAAAGTATTATACAAGAGACTCTCTTGATTTTTTTCTATTTTGTTTAATGGCCATTTCAGGCTCACTAGTCACTGGAATATGTGTGTCACTGAATGTGTGTGTGTGTGTGTGTGTTTTCCCCTTTTTTGTTGGTAATGTTTGAAAGTGAAAGAAAAGGCAAATAAAAATGACATCACTCAGCAAAATTGGAAATTCAATTGTTTTTATTTTAGATTATCAGACAAATTGTACTTTCTACTTATTATATTGTCAATAATTCTTTTGTTTTTTGTTTGCATTATTTTTCAAGTTGGGCCCCGAAAGTTGCTTGTGGGCCCTCAAATTTTTCAATCAAGGGGCCCGGTGGCCCCCAAAGAAAAAAGTTAATTTCTAGCCCTGCAGGAGTATGACCATAGAAAATTCCTAATTATATTATTTGTGTTTCACAGATGGCAACTTATCCCTGCATTGATTGCACAAAAGTCGTGCGTCCATGACAGCATGCTAAATGTGATGTGTGTGAGAAATGGCAACATAGGCTTTGCCGCACAGGTATTTCGCACAAAGCTTATGGGAGGAAGGAGGGCTTCATAAGATGGACTTGCAGATTCTGTTTGCCAGCAGCTACAGCAAGACCATCATTGACCTGTGAAGAGATTCCATATCTGCCTGAGATGCAGCTTTTTGAAGCTGTGCATTCAGCTGCTCAATATTCTGCTGAAGCACCAATCTTGCTGTTACAGGAATCTACTATTCATTCCAGTTCCTGTTCTGAGCAGGTACATAGCAATCTATATTTTGTCCTTGTAAGCAGTGTTTTATACGTAACAAATAATATAAATAATCTTAATTGAATGTGTATATTTACCCAAAAATATGCTTATATCATTTAGTTGCTTCATATTGAGTAATATACTTTTTGCTGTGTATGTATATATATTAGCATTTCTTAAATTGATCCATCGATTCATGATTTTCTGTTGTTCAGGTGGCTGACTGTTTAGCAAGTCTGCTGTCACCAAGCTGTGTGCACCAATAATGATGTTGAGGGATGGCATAATGGTTTGAACAGGATGGTATCAAGAAGAGACAATGAGAACGTAAATCTGAGCATGTATGAGTTGGTCGAGGTTCTCTATGAATCTTCCAAGCAGGTTGAAACTGATGTTCAGCTTGTGACTGAAGAGAAGCTCATGAAGCACCAGCGCAAGGACTTCCTTCATTATCAGGCCAAGATCTTTTCCTTCTGGGATCAGTATTCAAAAAGAGAACTTAGGCCAGCTCAACTAATTCATAAAGTTGCAGAGCTTCAAGCATTACAATCCAGTGATGACTAACTAGTTTTGTGTTTCAGTACATTTTATATTTTAAGTGGAGTTAAAAAAATATATATCTTTTATTTTGCTAATATTTGAATTTATTTTTTTCAGTATCACTAATTATTATCTGTGCAGGTATTTTCTTCTTTTACATGTTAATACTATTCTGTTTACCAGATTGAATAATATTTATGAAATCATAATACACTTTTTGCATTAGCTTTTTTATCTGTTGTATTAGTCACTGTATATTACTATTATTAGCCAAATCTTTGCCAGTTACATTTATTATTAATATTCAAATAAAATAAACCATGTCTGAGATATACCCCGATGTGTATTTATATGATAGATATGTAACACTGGGTGAAAATGAAGAGCATTTCTTTGAATATTGGATTGATATAAATGTACTTTAAATCAAGTCGTAATTATGTGTGCAAGTGTACATGCATACGAGTGCGTGTGTGAACGCGCAGGTGGGTGTGTACTGTGGAAAGTGTTTTTAAGAGAATGCAGAAGAAGCTGAAGTATTGCACTGATATTTTATATGTGTGAGTGCATACTCAAGTCAACATGATGTACTGTGATGCTTAACCTAGTAATCTGTTAGAGTCTTTGAATGTTTGTGTTGACTGCATGTGTTAGTCATTTGATATTGACACTTTGTGTGAATTATATGCGTGATGGTGTGTGTGCAGTTTATTTCTTTGCATACTCTAGTCAACATGATGTACTGTGATGCTTAACCTAGTAATCTGTTTGCGTCTATGAATGTTGTGTTTGCTGCATGTTTTAGTCATTTGATCGCCTGATATTGACAATGTGTGTAGTTGATTTCTTTGCATACTCTAGTCAACATGATGTTCTATGATGCCTAACCTAGTCATCTGTTAGAGTCTATGAATGTTTGCGTTGACTGCATGTGTTAGTCATTTGATCGCCTCATATTGACAATTTGTGTGAATTATATGTGTGATGGTGTGTGTGCATTTGATTTCTTTGCATACTCTAGTCAACATGATGTTCTGTGATGCTTAACCTAGTAATATGTTAGCGTCTATGAATGTTACCATGCAACCTCATATTCTGATTCAAAGATTGATTGATGATTTTGAATTACCTCACCAGCTTGTACTGTGCCTTTTGGAATTCTTGACTTTTAGAGAACGAGTTTTTGTTAATGAATTGTACTCTGATAAAAAGGTTACATGTACAGATGATTCGGCTTTGTTGTCCTTGAGTGGTTCGGAGAATGGCCACGGTGATTCTTTGCCTACTTTTGTAGACTGGTGTGATAATTATTTGGAAATGAATGTTTCTAAGACCAAAGAACTTATTGTTGATTTCAGAAGAGACAGAGATGATGTTGCTGCAAGCACAATCCATGGTGAAAAAAATACTTAGTCTGTTTTACCAGTCTTTCATTGAGAGTCTTTTGACTTTTTCATTCATATGCTGGTTTCCTAGTCTGTCGGTTAGGAATAGAAATAGTCTCTTCAGCATTGTGAAAATGTGTTTCAAAATTACCGGTGAGGAGCAGAGGAACCTATCTGCCTTCTGCAATCAGCAAATCACAAGGAAAGCTAAACAGATTGTCAGTAAACTGGAACATATTTTGGCCGATGAGTTTGTACTTCTGCCTTCAAAACGTCGTTTTGCTCAACCCATTTCGAAAACTAATAGATATTCAAACTCATTTGTACCCTCTGTTGTCCGCCTTCTCAATGCCTATACAATGTAAAGGGACTGTTTTTTTTTTTTTTTTTTTTTTTTACGATTGATTTTATTGATTCTTTGTCACTATAGACAATAGATATAAGCTGCTGTGTGAGTGTGGGTATAATTCCAGAGAGAGTGAGGAGATTTTTGCTGGTAGAAACTATTATCTGTGATATTTGTTTTATATTTTATAGTTTACTTATGCATTTAACAGCACATTTACTTATTGATTGGGAGTACTCTCCGTGTGTACGTATGGTCATTTTTAATTTTTATTCTTATTCTTACTGGTTATTTCTGCGCCAACGCTGCCTTTGTAATTGTAATTGCCCAGCTTGAGAGGAATGAAGTTGTGTGGCGTTGTGTTGTATGGTATTGTATTGTTGGGATGTACATTTTGTATTGTAGCTTTCTGCGGAGAAACTATTATCTGTGATATACCGGGGCAGTTTACTTTTTATGACATTCACCTCTAGTTTATTGTATGTATTTAACAGTATATTTTATTATTTATTTGTTTTATTTATTATTTATTGATTGTATTACTTCTCATGTGTATGTAATAATTATTTTTAATTCTTGTGTATTCTGCTAATTGCGCTGATGCTGCCATTGTAATTGCTCAGTTTAAGATGACTAAAGTTGTATTGTGTTGTATTGTATTGTTGTGTTTGCTGCATGTGTTAGTCATTTGATCGCCTGATATTGACAATGTGTGTAGTTGATTTCTTTGCATACTCTAGTCAATATGTTCTGTGATGCCTAACCTAGCCATCTGTTAGTGTCTATGAATGTTTGTGTTTGCTGCAAGTGTTAGTTATTTGATCACCTGATATTGACAATGTGTGTGCATTATGTGTGTGATGCCTAACATAGTCTTTCAAGTCCTAGTAATCCTAGTCATTTTTGTTTTATTATATCTTTATGTTTATCTGTTATTGTTGGGTATGCTTGTGCGAGTGTGTGTAGTTGTGCATACATGTGTGTATTTGTGTATGTAGGTATGTGTGCGTGTGTGTAAGTGAGAGAGAGAAAGATGTTAAATCTAAAACAATTTGTGTGTGTGCAGTTGATTCCTTAGGAGTTTGATAGCATTGTTTCTGTTTGTATAAGTTATGGATGTGTGTATGCGTTCCAGATGGTTGAAAGAATTTCTAATGTTAAACAGATTCATTATTATTTTCCTTGCTGTACTTCTGCATGCCATTTGTCAAATTAATTAACTGTTTTAATTCTAATTTTGGAAAAAATATTTTGGGATAAGAGTTGTCAAAAATAAATGTTGCAGGCTCTAAACACCATTAAACCATTGTTTTTGTTGCCTAATTATGTGTGAGTATGCGTGTGTTTGATGTCTATGTTGTGATTACTTTCGCAGGCACATAAACATGTCTTATCAGCTAATAGTACATACTCTCACAAACATGGAAATTTGCATAACACCGGTACAGGTCACATTCTTCAACAGTATCTTGCGGCAATCAGATTTTGGACACTACATCCCTTATCAGCCAATATAGTCTCTGGGTTCTCACTTTTGTGGCAGATCAGATTTTTCCACGATCTGTTGATCGGATGTTGAACCTCCATTCGTGTGTAACTTATACATGTATGCTAAATGTGGCCCTCTGTGCACTTGGATTGGAAGGTTTTTCTACTGGTATCTCTGTACCATTTAAAAAAACAAAATGCAGAAAACACTTTTAGTGCGTAAATAAGTCAAACAATTTACCGCAGGCCCTAACAGTCCTGTATAGTAATGCAGGAGAGATTTATCAAACTCTAGAGCTTAGACAAACAGAAAAAAAAGGTCAGCTCCAAGCATCTTTGACTTCGGAAATTTATGACCTATGCTCCTAGCCATGTAGCAATGTGTAAATGGCACCGCCGAAACCTCCAACCATCTAGCAATGTATAAAATAGAGTACCGCCGAAATGTCCAGACATGTTATAATGTATAAAATATAGTACCGCCGAAACGTCCAGCCATCTAGCAATGTATAAAATAGAGTACCGCCGAAATGTCCAGACATGTTACAATGTATAAAATATAGTACCGCCAAAACATCCAGTCATCTAGCAATGTATAAAATAGAGTACCGCCGAAACGTCCAGACATATAATAATGTATAAAATATAGTACCGCCGAAATGTCCAGACATGTTAAAATATAACCTAGTACCGCCGAAACATCCAGCCATATAACAATGTATAAAATAGAGTACCGTCCGAAACGTCTAGCCTTCCATCAATGTATAAAATATATAGTAGTACCGCCGAAACGTCCAGCTATATAGCAATGTATAAAAAATATATGACCTATGCTCCTAGCCATGTAGCAATGTATAAATTACGGCACCGCCGAAACGTCCAGCCATCTAGCAATGTATAAAAATATAGTACCGCCGAAACGTCCAGACATGTTACAATGTATAAAATATAGTACCGCCGAAACGTCCAGACATGTTACAATGTATAAAATATAGTACCGCCGAAATGTCCAGACATGTGACAATTTATAAAATATAGTACCGCCGAAACATCCAGTCAACTAGCAATGTATAAAATAGAGTACCGCCGAAACGTCCAGACATGTTACAATGTATAAAATATAGTACCGCCGAAACATCCAGTCATCTAGCAATGTATAAAATAGAGTACCGTCGAAACGTCCAGACATATAATAATGTATAAAATATAGTACCGCCGAAACGTCCAGACATGTTACAATGTATAAAATATAGTACCGCCGAAACATCCAGTCATCTATATAGCAATGTATAAAATAGAGTACCGCCGAAACGTCCAGACTTGTTACAATGTATGAAATAGAGTACCGCCGAAACGTCCAGACTTGTTACAATGTATAAAATATAGTACCGCCGAAACGTCCAAACATGTGACAATTTGTAAAATATAGTACCGCCGAAACATCCAGTCAACTAGCAATGTATAAAATAGAGTACCGCCGAAACGTCCAGACATGTTACAATGTATAAATTATAGTACCGCCGAAACATCCAGTCATCTAGCAATGTATAAAATATAGTACCGCCGAAACGTCCAGACATATAATAATGTATAAAATATAGTACCGCCGAAACGTCCAGACATGTTACAATGTATAAAATATAGCCTAGTACCGCCGAAACATCCAGCCATATAACAATGTATAAAATAGAGTACCGTCCGAAACGTCTAGCCTTCCATCAATGTATAAAATATATAGTAGTGCCGCCGAAACGTCCAGCTATATAGCAATGTATAAAAAATATGTGACCTATGCTCCTAGCCATGTAGCCATGTATAAATTACGGCACCGCCGAAACGTCCAGCCATCTAGCAATGTATAAAAATATAGTACCGCCGAAACGTCCAGATATGTTACAATGTATAAAATATAGTACCGCCGAAACATCCAGCCATATAACAATGTATAAAATAGAGTACCGTCCGAAACGTCCAGCCTTCCAGCAATGTATAAAATATATAGTACCGCCGAAACGTCAATCTATATAGCAATGTATAAAATACAGCGCCGACGAAACGACTATCCATGTACAATATGTGTATTACCCACACTTACTGTGTATCATTTATAGTACACGTTATAACTTTTATATTTACAAAAATCTCGACCAACGTTCTCTATTATTAAATACAAGAGGCAAAAATTTACCCAGCCTATGAAAATATTTTCTAGGCAAAAATTTACCCAGCTTATGAAAATATTTTCTGCAGTAGAAACGGACACTCCGCACACACGGGACAAAGGCAGATAATCGTATCTTGCCACAGTTCAGTTCAGTGGATAGATTTACGTCCCCGGACACAGTGCGTATAGGGGACAATCTTGCCGACATCAATAAGAATTGATTGTGTAACCATTGGAACTTAAAACAGTAATAACACTTATTTATAAATAAGCCTAAAGACGGCACCGCCGAATGGTCCAGACTAGCGCCGAACCGTCCCGCCGCCGAAACGTCCACCGCCGAAACGTCCAGGGTGTGACGCCGAATCGTCCCGCCGCCGAAACGTCCATAATTCGTTCCTCGGTAGTATAGTGGTCAGTATCCCCGCCTGTCACGCGGGAGACCGGGGTTCAATTCCCCGCCGGGGAGATCTTTTTATTTTTTCTTGTTTTTGTTTTGGGAATCGAAGACAATACTGTACATAATATGATTTTTAAACCCCAGATCTGTATCTTTTTAAAGCGCAAATCTTTAAACCGCAGCTTGTGTTACCGTTTGGTCGTAATTATCTCTGTAACCTGATATTTATTTTCATACTTTGATATAATTTCGTTGTTCAGATCATACGTTACAAATAGAATTAGGAAGGCGGGAAGGTGTAATAAGGAAAAAAGATTTTGTAGGGATTGTAATATGGGTTCTATTGGGGGTGCACTTTTTTTTCTTCTTTTGTGTGTGTGTTGGGAATCAAAGACAATAAATACTACTGTATACATAATATGATTTTTAAACCCCAGATCTGTATCTTTTTAAATCACAAATCTTTAAACCACAGCTTGTGTGATCGTTTGGTCGTAAAAAGTATATATCTCAGTTACCTGATCATATTTATGTTCAAACCTTGATAAAGATTCTAATCTCAGTGCAGCCTCCAAGTTCGTGAAGTCGTATTAGGCTACCATGCAGAATATGAGACCGGAAGTGCGCTATCTTTTCAATTTAGTCACTCCCACTCGTGCACACTTTCGTGACCTAGATTCAAAGCCAGCCTTCCAGTGATCTAATTCCGTAATTACTGCAAATAAAACAAGAAATAGCCACTCACATCAGTTTTATTCAAAACTGACCTGATGCATGTACAAGTTTGGTCACAAAAAAAAAAAAAAAAAAAAAAACTAATTTGGAGGTACATGAAACTGTGTGGTGAGTGAGAATTAGTAATTTTGTTCTCTTCTTTCTTCTCCTTTTCTCACTCCTTTTCTTTTTCTTTCTTTTTTTTTTTTGACCGCCAGGGGGGTGTGCACGTGCACAAGTGGCACAAAAACAAGATCCGCCCCTGAACACTGTGTGTGGGTCTTGAAAGTCTGTCGCATCGTTTAAGGTTATCAGACTATATTGCAATTGTCAAGTAAACAGTCGTCCTTCCTGTTGGCTCAAGTTGAAACAGAGAGGAAACTGACGGCGGGAGGCAGCTGACCACTGCAAATGATACAAATAGCATCACACCCTTTGTAACCTGGCCAACTCCACGCCCTGAATCCACATTCCTCCTCTTGCTTCCTGTTACGGTATAATCTGAACCGTGCCTCAGCGTGTCGCAGTTTTTACGCTATATATATATATATATATATATATATATATATATATATATATATATATATATATATATATATATATATATATATATATATATACATATATATATATATATATATATATATATATATATATATATATTTTTTTTTTTTTTTTTTTTTTTTTTTTTGGGAAAGTCTCTCACAGCACAAAAAAGATTCTTGGTCTGTGAAATGCAGGCTGTGGGTTGACGCCTACGAAGTGCTAAACTGATGGGCATAGCGGTGTTGGTTCAGATGCTTCAGTTGAGTGTCTGCTGATACTCGAGCATACTCTCCTATACTTCGCAGTAGTAGTAGCAACAATCCAATACATTTAGAGAAATGTTGCACTTGAGGCCTTGATTCCGTGCAATGTGGTGACCCATCTCAATTCTATTATATATATAGCATCCGTCACTTTCTGTCTGCCAAAGCCACTCAGACTCTTGTCTCAGCTATCATTCTCTCACGGCTTGACTATTTAACTCTCTCTTTTGTACGTGTGGTTGCCCGGACTATCTATTGCAAAGACTTCAAAAGATTCAAAATAATGCCGCCCGTCTCATTATTCGCATTCCAAGATCTGCCCCTATAACTCCTCATCTTAAATCCATACACTGGCTTCCCATCGAACAAAGAATTGAGTACAAAATTGCTTGCCTCTGCTTCAATGCTCTCTCTTCATCCGGCCCTTCTTATCTCAAAACCATGATAAACCCTTCGATCTTCTTCTGCTGTATTCCACGAGTGAACAAATCCTTTGGGGAACGCTCATTTTCTTTTTCTGCTCCCACTGTCTGGAACTCCCTTCGCATGTCTCTCCATTCTTCCCAAACATCTGCTGCCTTTCGTTCTGGCCTAAAGACCCATCTGTTCAAACGTTCCTTTGATGACACCACAATGTAAATTTGTGTTGAACTCTGTATGTGTGCGTTTGTGCGCGCGCGCGCGCGCGCGCGTGTGTGTGTGTGTGTGTGTGTGTGTGTGTGTGTTCATATTATCTAATGAAATTTTGTATGTTTTGTTTACCATGTTTTATATTGTTATTGCTTAGCCATTTTAGTTCTTAGAAGTGTCTTGTGTGAATGTAAAGCGCTCTGAGCTTTCATTACAAAGGGCGCTATATAAATGTTTATTATTATTATTATTATTATTATTATTATTATTATTATTATTATTATTATTATTATTATTATTATCTCAGACCAAATTAACTATAAAACATTATATTTATGCAGTAGGCGCAAATATTCGTGACATTCCAAAACTTGACTTTTTTTTTTTAAGAAATTACTTCCAACTAAAGTGCATCAGAAGCAACTCGTCGCAGTAGGCCAATCTGTGGTCTGTGTCTGTTACACTCTGTTTGATGATGGTGTTTTCTATCAGTATCTGATTCAGCCCCGATGCTTGAATTCCTGATAGTTGTGTAACTCAGATTCGTTTATTCACACAGCCCGTCCAAACAGCATACAATTCACAAAGTCGACGTATGAAGTTTTCCACTTTTATTCAGCACACATCAACAACTGCATACAATTCTCAATTCAACTCAACAACTTTCACAGCAACTTTCCAAATCACTATCAACAACTTTACTATCTCTCAACAGCAACTCGGCACACGATTAAATAACCTCTCTCTTTTCTGGAACAATTTGGTACGTGGTAGAAATGACGCACTGCCACCAATCGAACTAAAGATCGTCATCACTGGCTTACGTCATTACACATTTCTTCTCCTTCCGGATCGTTCCTTCAAATTTCTACAATTATCCCGAATCTTCGATCGATAGTAAACAAGCCGATCCAGAAGACTCTACAACAATATCGACTAACGAAAATTATCAACGTTATACAAAGCCTTTCCTAACAACAATGCAAACTCAAATCAAAGGTAAATAAACTCTATTATTGAATACTTTGCAAAACGAAACGATTAGATCTATCGTGCGCGCTTTAGACACACTTTCGTTCGTTTCAACGTAACAGTGTCGTGTCCAGGCTCTTCCTATCACAACAACGCGGGCAACTACCTGGACAATTCCCCGCTGACTGTCCACGTCCATGAATACGTTACCCACAGCCCACTCTAATCCTGCCCAGGGACTTTGACGCGGCAGTTCCGTCAAGTGATACATTATCTCTGCGCACTTACGACAGCCTTTTGGAGAAAACTAAAGTTTGGGAAGATAAACCGCAGGAAGATGCATCTAGCGTAGGCCTACTTAGAAAATTGTCGACTGAGAGAGTGACAAATCTGAAAAACTCTGAGGAAGAAGATGAACACAGGTCGCGCAAAGTAGTTACATCCGAGGTGGCTGATTCAGCGCTGATTGAACTTAGTAAAATTTATAAGCGCACAGGCATGGGACAATATACAAAATCACTCCTACATCTGTCTATAACCCGGAGGTCGTAGGGGCACAACAGATGATCGTTTAACCAGCATACTCCATCTTTCTCTGTCCTCAGCAGCCCTGATGACTTCGCTCAGTGTCAAACCAATCCATTCTCGAATGTTGTCCTCCCACCTCTTTTTCGGTCTCCCTCTTCGTCTACCTCCTTGCACTGTGCCTTGCAGAATAGTCTTTGCAAGGCCTGATGATCTGGTGACGTGGCCATACCATCGGAGTTTCCGTTTCTTCACCACTGTGAACAGGTCATCGTGTTGTCCAATGACTTGTGTGATGGTCTGTCGGACTTCGTCGTTGGTGATATGTTGGGTATAGGAAATGCCCAGAAGTCTTTTGTAGCACCTCATCTCCATGCTTTGTATTCTTTGTTGGAGATCTGCTGTGAGGGTCCATGCTTCGCAAGCATATAGGAAGATGGCGATGACAAGGGAGCGCAGCAGTCTTACTTTGGAATGTAGACTGATGGTCCTGTCTTTCCAAATGAGCTTCAACTTTGTCAGGGCAGCAGTTGTTTGTGCGATCATGGAGAGGACTTCCTGTCGGGACCCATTGTCTGATACAATGGCTCCTAAATATTTGAAGCTATGCACTGTGTTGAGGGATTGGCCTTGGACTTTGATGTCCGTGTTGATGTCATTAATTGGTGTTGTTGGTCATCATTTTGGTCTTCTCTGCACTTATTTCCATTCCATAAGCTCTGGAGGTGGTGGCAAAGCGTCTGTACCAGCTGTTCAAGTTCTTGTTCCTCTCCAGCCAAACCACCAATGTCATCCGCAAAACGAAGATTGGAGATTGCTCTACCCCCCTGCCTTCATGATCTGCAAGAGCATCTGACATGATGCGCTCTAAAAAGATGTTGAAGAGTGTTGGAGAGAGTAGGCATCCTTGATGCACACCGATTGTTGTTCTGAACCAGTTCCCGATGGCGCTGTTGTGGAGGACTGCACTGGTAGCCTTGTCATACAGGCTTTTGACGACTTCAATAATTTTAGGCTGATGTTGTACACTTTCATTGTTGCCCATAGATCTGCATGCCAGACTCGGTCAAACGCCTTCTTGAAGTCTATGAACACATGATATAGATGTTGTTGGTGCTGTAGGTATTTCTCACAGATTATTCTGAGGATGAAAATCTGTTCAGTGGTACTTCGGATTCAGGGCAGGGCGAAGTACCACTGAACAGATTTTCAACCTCAGAATAATCTGTGAGAAATACCTACAGCACCACTACAGCTTACACTAACTCAACAATTTCCACAATGGTCTACAGCAGCAGCAAGGCAGGCGTCTACTTCTCTGGGCCGGACGTGGCATAAAACTTATTATTTCTTACCTGAAGCTGTTAGTCCTAGTGGTTACAACAAAGCTGGATTGGGAAGTTACGGCAGTGAGAGTTTCCTCCCAACTGTTGTCCTCCCTTCCCGGGGCCATCCACCCAAGGAGCAATGCCAAAGTGTCATTCAACACTTCAATTGTTAAACACTTCAGTAATGGGTATGGAATCCCCGCATGATAATTGTTTTTAAAAGTGTTCTTAAAATTATCTGTATTTTAATCTTGACTGCTCTAAATAGATGACAGCATTTCAGTTATAAACTTATATGTATATGATTGATTATTTTTAAAAAAAAATTGCTTTAACTGCACAACTTATTTTGTGGGACTTATTATTTGTGAGTGTGTGCGTGTACACAAGTATTTGAGAGATGTATGTGTGTGTAAGTCTGTAAGAGAAGGGTATAGACCGTGTATAGTGTAGATTAATAAGTAATGGGTGAGTGTGTGTTTTGTGTGCACTTACTTGAATAATTATGAAAGTATGCATACACTTTAATGATGGTTTTTGTTGTATATTGGCTCAGAGGGATACAGAATGAGAATCACATCAATCAATTACCAATGTTTAAGGTTTCATGTGAAATCAATTATCTCACTGCAAAAAGATTATATAGTTTAGCTGAATTTTTATTTCTTTATTTATTTGTATTTAGAGGGATGGAGGGATTTAATAGGTGAGTGGCAATTATATTAAATCTTTTCCCGCCAGTCAACAAGTTGATAGACCATCATAGTCGACTTTCATCAATATAATGAGCTCATGTCAAACAAAGTTTTGCAGGGATTAGAACTTGCTTTGATGCTGTTTAGCATGACATCAAGTTGATGAAAGTCGACTACAACAAGCAAGTCAATTGAAGTCGATTATACTGGCTACTATTTGTATTAGCATTTTTCTCCTGAATCAGACTCAAAAGCGCAGCGATCTATAACTAGTATTGAAGCTCACATGTTGCACACTAAAATGTACAACACACACATTTGAATAAAAAGTAAATTAGTTTTGTGATTTTTGAATTTAGATGGTAGTAAAACAGTTAATGGGGTGTCAGATAGCGCAGTGGTTGGAGCACTCGCTACTGTGTCGCAAGTTAAGCACCGTCCAGTGTGGTTAGCACTTGGATGGGTGACCGCAAAACGTGAAGCAACAAATAACAACGCCCCCAGTTGACTCAACTGTGATTGAGTACCTACTCTCATAAGGGTGGGGAAGGTAAAGCAGCGAGGGAGAGAGATGGGCATCACCCTCATTATTCTGGCCCAAGATAAGTGTGATCTCCAACATCATGCTCTCCTACGGCCACAAAGCTATGGGACTACCTTACCTTTTTACCTACCAAAACAGTTAATCATGTTTTAATACTTATTATTTATACTTCATAATATTGATCAGAAGACAAACAAATATAATCATTGATGTGGATGCAAATTAAAACAGCAACATTACGTTCTTAAGAGATTAGAACTTTTCAGGTGTTTATCTGCAGCAGACGGCCTTTTTGTTAAAACAAATCAGTCTGCAGCAATATTTGGTGCTTTGACCTATTCTGTTATGTAATATTTGGCATTAAATAGTTAAAGCATTAATTATTGGTGTATCCCAAATTAGTAAAAGAAAAAATAATATTCTAATGTGCATTTTTTATTTAAAAAGGAACAAAAAAGATCTTAATTTTTGTTTTCACTAGTCAAAATATTGACAATATATTGATATTTAGGGAACTGCACTCTCTGCTCTCTATGCTCTCTGCCTGTCATAAATGGGGTTTATGTGTTCGTGAGGCCTACATTCCTGCAAAAAAATAAATTGTAACTCGTTTGGAATACCTTGTTGTGGGATCACTTCATATTGTTTTAAAGTGTTGGAGAAAAGGAAAAAAGTGTACAGTAACAATTACATCCTTGATTTGGTGTGATCGAATGCATTGTGAAATTCACTCTTGAACGCTTACCAACAAAACTATAATAAAATAACAAAACTCAATCACATAATTATTTATTTTGTCATACATGATACACAAACCTCACCTAAATAATTACATCCATGATCATCAATATAATGAAAAATAGTTCACTGTCCCTAAGAACAGACACTATCTTTACAGACACGTAAAATGACAACTTGACAAATGTATTTTGTAACCATTCCTCACACACAATGACAATATTACACTTATTAAAAAGTTGGCATACATTACACACACAAAAATCCTTGACACAAGCCTCACAACACAAACAATACACAGTGATTCTTACAGTTACATACATATAATTTCATTCAAGAAATACATTTCTCTTCTGTACACTATGTACATGTGACCTCCAAGAAATCTTAAAAAGCTGCATGTTGAATAGAATTAAATCTTGCCGTGCACAAATATAAATACCCCCCTGTAACATTATCCACAGCAATGCTCTCTAAAATCATGCACCCTGTTACAAATAACTAGAAAATTGTCTCACTAAGTCTGACAGAATTGCTTACTAAACTATGATACAAACAAGCAACTAACTACCAAAGGAAGAAAGTGTTAATAAATTGCACCACTGACACTTGTATGTCAACAACTTACATGAAGAATATTTTTTAACAATATACATTCATGTTCCCAAACCTCGTGTTCAGTGCACCTAGAATGTACACACATTCGAAGCAAATGAAAAAAACACAAAACAATTCTTCATACGTTTCACAGTACAAACAAGCAGCTACAAACCAAATGGTACAATGGCACATGTAAATCGGAACACCTCTGAAATATTGGTTATACATTTTCATAAGGAGAAAATTAAGTACCATAATTATACATCTGTTGTAAGATGGTGGACAGGCCTTAGATGTGTATGTCGACACATCGCACAAATCAATGATGTAAAGTACACAATCCAAAACATGCCACTGTTCCATGCATATCTTGTTTAACCATAACAGATTGCGAACAAAAGCATGATGATGGGAAGAGTTTTATTAGTTTACTTCAGGAGCTCGCAGAGATGGTACACTTATATTTTCTCTACTTTCTTAACCTTTCCACAATGTCAACCATGAACTAGAATGAACTCTTTCACTGCTAAGGGGGAATTGCACAGTTACAACCATTTACCAGGCAAATCTTGCTCTCAATTGTAAAAATGTACCAAAATTTCTAGCTTGAACAACAATAGAGATAACTGGGCAACACAAATTTCTAAAAGGTAATGTAATTTTCCACACAAATATGCTATTTTGAGAGGGAAAATGGAGGATGGGGAGGGGGGGAAGGTTGGGAGTGGGAAATTAATTTTTCATTTTTTTATGTTTATTTATTCTTATTTTAGTCCCATTGATAGATAGTGAGAAAGAGAGAGTGAGGCTGTATTTTGTATGGGTTGGCGTGCGCTGTATTGTGTCCCTTTCATCTATATGTACTTGTTTTGTGCATAGATCAGATTTGTGGGCATGTGGCCGAGAGTGAGATGTGATGGGGCTGAGGGCAGGCGGCCAACCGTCAATAAAAAGGGATGGCATAACTAACTTATCAATGTTAAACAGCAAATGTTCTGAGCTTTCCAACTGGTGTGCATTTGTGTCGCCGACAGATTAACTACACCGAGAAAAAAAAGGTCACAATGATCATGAAGAGATAACACGACACTGTAGTTATTTCATCACACTATTGTATGATAAGTCATCATAGCAAAGGTTTAAATAAGAAGAGACAGTACCCTGTTCATAGTTTAGTCATTCACAAACATATATACTTTAAAAAAACATCATTTTAAGCTCTTAAAGCTTCAACAAAAGAACATGCATGCACAACATGTATTTCTACAGAGCTACTCATAACTCAGGACTCTTTCAAGTTATACTACAACCTAATGCAAGTTCAAAAAAAATCTTTCATAACTAATGCCAACTGGAACTTTTTGCAATGTAGATCAGGTATCATCCTACCTAGTCATAAAATGTGCTGTTTTGCTACTCTGACAAGCCCAAAGCAGGAATGGTTCTTTTACAAAATTCACACAAAGGCACATACTGTTCTGAACAAAATGCTGAAATACAAAATATGATAACCACAAAAGAGCATTTCTGTGTGGAAAAAAAAAAGTCAACACACAATGAGATTACACACAAAAATGTCAAAATGGCGATAAGTCCTTCTCCTTTATCTCATACAGCCTGTGATGAAATTGCAGCGTTGCTGATGTGCATACAAGTTAGCACAGTGGCAGTATTAGCCTCACAACACACTCCTCTTCCCTACCCCCCCCCCTCCTCCCCTCTCCCTTCCCAAAAAATGAAAAAAAGAAAAGAAACATAAACGGTTAAAAACAACAACTGTAATTTGCAGAAATACTATAAGTCTTAATTAATAAGCCCTGAACAAACAAACAAAAACATTAAAAAAGCATATGAAATTTTATGTTACAGCAAGGTTTATCTTAAAAGTAAAAACACAAACTGTCTCATTAAGAATAAGCTCTGAACATTTCATGGGAATATTCAGTGTGCTTGTCCTGCCATACACCGTCAAACAGTTTTTGCCAATAAACTAGTTGCCAGTCCAGGAAGACTAACATGCCTGCATTGTTTAAATAAATGTTTAAAGCTTATTCATTACTTAACACTGACATAAATATGAACAAAATGGGTAATCAAGGCACTACTGACTAGAACCCTAAGTTTCGCCTAGAGAAATAATACTCAAATGCAGAGATAATTATGCTGCTAAGAAATGCAAGGACACATTCTCAAAAGTTTACAGTCAAAATTGTAGCTGATGTTCCAGTGTCTTGGTCCACAAAGGAGAATGCATGTATATTTCTGTTGTTGTTGTTGCTGCTCCGTACGCATGTATCATATTATGTAACACAATATCACAACTGAAGATCCAATAACTTCATGCAACAAACAAAACAATTTCAAAAATAAATTAACAAAAGAGATAGATACACTTCCCTAAACAATCCATTTCTTTTCCAAGCTGATGAAAAACAAACAAAAAAAGAAACCCAACCTATCTTTTCCGTATAGTTGTCTCAATAAAATCACTGTACATTTTAATGCTAATGATCATTATTAAAAACTCTTTAAAGTTACATCAATGTTACATTACATTTTCTAGATCATAAACTTTAATCTTTGATTCTTTTATTTTTTAATACATATAATCCGCTTTTCTCCACAGTGTGCTATTCATGCAATGGCATATTAAAATTAGCATCTCTTTATAAATAAGTAAGCAATTTAAATAAATAAATAAATAAATAACCAAACAGATGTAAAAAATTAAAACAAGTAGGAATAAATAAAACTCGTTACCCAAAAATATGGTGCTCAGTAAAACTGTACGTTACTTAAAATGAAAAACAAATTTGCAGAAGGATGGCTGATGGCAAAATAGTCATAAAAATGATGTCCAAAATGCAACTGTCCCCACCCCACCCTCATTTCTTGATGGACTGGGAAGTTGGCTGCAAATATAGGCAAAGTCACGCAGTTCAATGCTATTCTGTGTAATTTTGAAAAATGCCAAAGTCTCCAAGTTCAGTAGCAGGTTGGTTGAGCATGCCGAACATGTCGCTGAATTCCTCGCCCGGCTGCTGCTGTCCGCCTGCTTGCTGATGACTGCCACCATCCCCTTGGCCCTGCTGGGGCCATTGAGACCACAGGCCTGCACCACCTAAGATACAGAAACAACATGCATGAATGAAAGGGGAACTGTGTGGCTCGGCCAAAGACCTTACAAAAGAGGCAAGGAGGGATCCATTGCGTGACAAAATGCACCAGCCGTTTTCATTTTATGTCATAAAAGAGAAATTGGTCATACGGCCAATCTAATAAATTATAGAAATATATATTATATATACATATAGGCCAAGAGTTCACAGAATGCCAAGACAGGGATAAAATTGACAACAATTTTCCAAACAATAATCATCAAAATTAAAATTGTTAGCTAAACAACAACAAAAAGTATATCAGTGTAAGCAGCAGGAAGAAAGGGAAAACAAGGAAGCTAGTAATGGTGTGTCAAAAGGATTGGAATAAAGAAGCAACACTAGCAAATTCTCACCTGGCGATGAAGTGTTGGGGCTGATGTGGCTGTAATGACCTGGTCCACCAGTAGCCCCACTATAGTCACCAGCACCCTAGAAACAATTATGCTATACATTTTACATTGATCTCAGGTGTAACTTATAATTGTACCAACAACAAAAAAAATCGCACCAAATCTGTACAAACCATGCAAAACCATGCAAAACATGTATTATGATGTCCGATCTATTGAATCACCCCAACAGTATCTCTAGCACTCCTTCCTAAAAATCTTGTACATTTGCTCAAAATGTTATACAGAAATAATTTGAGCAAACTAGAGCCTGGTCAACTGCTCTGGTTTCAATATTTAAACAGAGAGAGAGAGAGTGAGAGAGAGAGAGAGAGAGAGAGAGAGAAAGAGAGAAAGAAAGAAAGAGAGACAGAAAGAGAGACAGAGAGAGAGAGAAATGAGGGAACGAGACAAAGAATCAAAACAGTTTTGTTCCTCACATCATTTCTGCCATAGCCTCCTTGCGTGCCCCAGCCTGCAGGACCAGCCGTCTGAGCTGGAGATCGTCTCAAGCCCATTGCTGGGGCAGGGGACTGCTGGCTGAGCCCCATGGCAGAGGGGCTAGTGTGGGATGGGTACTTGATGCCTGCAGCAGCAGCCTGGTTGTAAGAGGGAGCAGCATACATGTCCTGGCCCCTGCTCCAGATATCTGGGGCTGGTGCATAGGAGTCACGGTAATCTTTGCCAGTGTGGGTGACCAGGTTCATGTGGTCTGACGTCTGCATAGGGCGAGCTGCCCCCACACCAGGGTAAGACGTGAGAGAAACATCCGGTGCCTGCTCTCCTGGCATGCCTCCTTGCTGAGAGCTTCTGGTACATAATATTAGTGAAGAGGAATTAACTTCATTACCTACTCATCTATTCAGACTTGGGTTTATTAATTATTTAATCTATTACTTAATAATTAGCCATTTAATCTTAAAATATCATTACACCAAATGGGTTGCTGTAGTACTGTGGCACAATTATTCAATTTATTTGCTTACTCTGGTGCAAGAAATACATCTTAGTTTAAACTAAACTGCACCAGTCTCAAGCTTGCATTGAAGTAACATAAATGTTTGGTTTGAATAAAATTACTATAAAAAAACAAAAACAACCTGAAAGAAACTTTAAATCCTTCATTGTGGATTTATTTTCACCAATTTGGCAGATGTTTTGATGACAAAGAATATAATAACAAAATCAACAGAGTATATATAGATATATCTATATATATACAGAGAGAGAGAGAGAGAGAGAGAGAGAGAGAGAGAGAGAGAGAGAGAGAGAGAGAGAGAGAGAGAGAGAGAGAGAGAGAGAGAGAGAGAGAGAGAGAGAGAGAGAGAGAGAGAGAGAGAGAGAGAGAGAGAGAGAGAGAGAGAGAGAGAGAGAGAGAGAGAGAGAGAGAGAGAGAGAGAATAATTTCTTGTTTTCCCCTTTCTACTAACTTGGCAGAAGTGTTGGTGCAGACAATGTACTCCACTTCATCTGTGTAGGGGTTCTGAAAGCTGAAGGCAGACGTCCTCAACCACACCCACTCCCGATTAGGACGCTCGGAACCGATACATAATAGACATAACTTGACCTTTCAGCTTCAGCACTGAAAATGCAACAAAAATCACAACTGAGTATTAAACACAACATTCAAATTGATTAAGAACTAAATAAAATGATAAAAACATTAAAGTCTTGTTCATGCCTGCTTCTACAGAGTAGCGCCCACCTCTCATTTAAACTAAATTCCAATGCAGGTTTGCAAAGGTACAAACATCTTTTAGTTTCGTTTCCGGCTGCTGAGCAATCAAATTTAGATCAGTACTGACCTTGGTCAAATGTGTCTTTCATATGGCTCTGGTCCTCCGGATGGTAAAAGTCAAAGGCCACTTTACCCAGTAGTTCCTGGGGCTGGTATCCAAGCACTGATGTTACTCTAAAATAATAAACCAATAATAATAATAATAATACCTGCAAAATATTCAGATAATCAACAACAAGAAGTCCAGACAGAGAAATCTACCAAATCTTCCACTTGCAAAAGCCCAGGGTTCATCTTTCTTATTGTGGGGGGACAGTAAATACATGAGTTATACAAACATGTGATAAAGCATTTAGAAAGTCAGTTTCCTTTGAATATGGATAAATATATATCTATAAAGAGTTAAAAATTGCTTACCTTTGGTCAACGAAAGTGAATTTGCCATCAACACTGTGCCTGGAGATGAACTCTGTGGTGGCATTAGGCCCCATGAGGTCACTGCAGTTTGGAGTGTTGGTCACCTGCAGTCGACCTATAGCAACCAGGCAACAGTGACTCCCGTTCTCCTCTCCCTCAGTCTGAACACCTGGTGAGTATTGATCCAAGCATAAATGTAAAGTCTAGGTCACTAAACTTGCATTTAGATCTTTAATAGCAAATCTAAATTGTATTGCTATACCAAGAGAATATCTGAAGGATTTATTTTGAACTGATGATGGGAGAAGTCCTACAAAAATATTCCAAGCATGATGCAGCAGTTTTGAAGACCATCAGATGAGAAGAAAAAGAGTGTGAAAAGCAGGCAGGTACAGTTGACATGTATGCAATAGCTACAATACATATAAAAAGGGCAAAGTTGTTTTTTTCTATGATGATAACTTTGCCCTTTTTATATGTATTGTAGCTCTTTTTTTAACTATTTAACTCTTTTTATCTTTTTGCGACACAAAATGAACAATATAAAACAAAACAGAATGATACAAACAGTAAATGTGAGTGAAAAGCGCATGCAATACACCAACCTTTGTTGGCAGGGGGCCAGTTTTTAATGTAGCCTGTGACATGAACAACAGCGTAGTGATTGCCGTCTGCTGCAGGGCCAAGGGTGTTTCTTTGGCGAATTCGAACTGTGTGGTTGGCTGTCATAGGGTTTACATGAACATCACCCATTCTCATGCGACAGATGAACCCTCGACGTGAACCCATACACAATCGTATTGATGCTGAAAAAAAATGGAGAGGGTTGGGATTGTAACACATCTACCAATTTTATAAAAAGTGTCAAAAATTGGTGTATTGACTTTCACCAAAACTTTCAACATGAAAGTAAAAAAAGACACATGAGCAATAAAAATGCCTGATATAACATGTTACTTTGTGATTAAGAGCAAAGGATACCACAATTTCATTTAGTTTTAAGCATACATTTTTATAATTTCCTATCAATAAAGAACAAAATACAATACTTACACTGGTGGCCTTCCTTTTTAACTGTGCCAGCTGAAACAAAAACAGTGCAGCAAGCTTCAATACAAAATCCTGTGCTTCCCATTCAGATACAATGTGAAACAATTTATTCACTTACAAAATTAATTTTATTTTTTCTTCTCCCCAAACCAGTGAATAAACTCCTTCTCTCTCTAGGCTCTCATCCCGCCTCCAAATATATCCACCAACTGAACAGTTGTCATTTATTACACTTACTTTTCAAGTCCAAAATTCGGCCAGTGTTTTGGGATTCTGTGGTGGACAGCTGATCTCTGACCTTCTCCACATCATCAGGGTGAACAAGTTCGTACAATGTTGAGCTAAAAAGGTCAGCCTGCACACAAGCACAAACAAGAGTGTCAGTGTACAGTTTAATTTAAACAAACCATGTTAAATTTAAAAAACTCGTTGATGACGTTCCTCAGCCTAAGCTGCGGAGCTCTGACTTCTCACCGTGACGTTCCGCAGCTTGAGCTACGGATGAAATGAAGATGTTTTTTTTTACCAAGACAGAGTGTACAGAATGCAGGGGAGAGTAATCGTCACCTAAAGTTTCACCATTTTCCAACCCAAATTCCTTCTAATACACCGGGTACTGCTGTTTATCGTTTAATTTTCACTCAAATTTTCTTCAACAACCTGCAAGGGACACGATTCTCAGAATCAACATGGCTGCAAGAAAAAAAAAGCTTTGTGAAGCAATAGAAATCATAACAAGATTGACTTTGACAGTGGCTCCAGTAATTGTCAGTTTTTTCTGATAATAATGATGCAAATTACATGCATGGAGAGGACTTGGGCAGTGATAGTAGCTCCGAATCGGTGAGTCAAGTGGGCGATGTAATGGAACACATAAAATTTGGTAGTAACAATGGTTCTGACACGTCCACGGACACTGCTTATCAACCAAATCCGTTGGATTTTGATGATCCTGATCCGAAATGGATGTTCTATAATCCTGATCCAGAATGGATGTTCCACTGGGTGAAAGACACGAGGAATTTCCCAATGAATGCTCTGTTTTCAGGCCAACATGGCTAAAATCTGCCAGACAATTTACCAGATGATGCGCCAATGACTATTTCTATATTTTTATTTATTACACAAGATTTGCTAAGGCTGTTCAAAACAGAAACAAACAGGTATGCCAGCAGTATTGTGGCTGAGAAAAGAGCCAATCAACATAACTCACCCAGGTCCATCTACAGAAAATGAAAGAAATTGACATTGGAGAAAATTAATTGCTTCATTGCTATCCTGATTCATATGGGTTTGGTGCAAAAACTGAAGATTACCGACTATTGGTTGACAGATCCATTTTTGCACACACCATCTTTGCTTCACGCCTGATGAAGAGAGGCAGGTTCAGAAGAATACTCGCCTTCTTCCACCTCAAAGACAACGCTCTGGTCCTCCTTTGTGGAGAGGAAGGCCATGACCCATCTTCATAAACTTCGCCCATTTTTTTGATCATCTGCAGTAACTTTATTTCCTTTTTTTCCCCTTTAATAGTGTGTGTAGTGAACATGTGTGGACACAAAAGAATATATATTTTATTGCCATAAAAACCACAGATAACTAAGCAGAATCAGCACAGCAATCTCCAATCTCTGTTTTGCGGATGACATTGATGGATTGGCTGGAGAGGAACAAGAACTTGAACAGCTGGTAGAGAGGCTTCGACACAACCTCCAGAGCCTAAGAATGGAAATAAGTGCAGAGAAGACCAAAATGATGACCAACAATACCAATGGCAATCAACATGGATATAAAAGTCCAATGCCAATCCCTCAACACAGTTAATAGCTTCAAATCTTTGGGAGCCATTGTATCAGACAATGGGTCCCGACAGGAAGACCTATCCAGGATCACACAAACAACTGCTTTCCTGAAAAGGTTGAAGACCCTTTGGAAAAACAGACCATCAGCCTGCATTCCAAGGTAAGGCTGCTTTGCTCCCTTGTTATCTTCATCTTCCAATACGCCTGCAAAACATGGACCTTCACAGCAGATCTACAACGAAGAATACAAAGCATGGTGATGAGGTGCTACCGAAGACCTCTGGGCATTTTCTATACCCAGCACATCACCAATGACGAAGTCCGACAGACCATCACACAAGCCATTGAACAACCCGATGAGAATCTCACAGTGATGATGAAACAGAAACTCCGATGGTATGGCCACGTCACTAGAGCATCAGGCCTTGCAAAGACCATCCTGCAAGGCATGGTGCAAGGAGGCAGAAGAAGAGGGAGATAGAAAAAGAGGTGGGAGGACAACATTCGAGAATAGACTGGCTTGACGCTGCGCGAAGCCATGAGGGTTGCAGAGGACAGAGAAAGATGGATCATCTGTAGTGCCCCTACGACCTTCCGAGTTATGGGATTGGATAGGATAGAAGGCGCATGGGTTATTTGTTTAGTACGGGTGTGTGTGTGTGTTTGTACGAGTAGAGAGGAGAAAGAAAGAAGAAGTGGATAAGGTGGTATTTAGTGTGCAGCCATACAGGTGACAAACTTTGAAGAAAAATACATATTTTGGGGTGTTTTATTTCAGAAGTTCAATAAAGAATTCCTTTTGTAAAATATTTATTTGCGATTTCTTTCGGTGCATTTTTTAAAAACTACCTACAGCTAAATGATATTTATTTAGAAGCATATTTTCTAAATAATCATTTGTTTACAATGTCAGATTATCATTAATCTAAATAATACATTTTCTCCATAAATAACTTATTACTTACCTAAACAATACATTGTCTACTTAAATAAATCATGCTACAGGTAAACAAGACATTGTTGCTAAATAAAGGATTATTTGCATTATTAAGCAGATTGTGTTAAATATCATATTATTTAGAAGATGTTGCAAAATAATGCATTATTTATGTAAACAATTCATTGTTTACGGACTTCAATTTTCATTATTTAGTGGATTCCAGGATTCGGTTGAAAACTTGGTTTTCGTAATTTTACTGCCTTAAATAATAAAATGCAAGGTCTTTCCAAAGATTGCCTATCCAAAATGTGTGTTAATTATTTATTTTTCAACATAAATCACTCCACACATTCGAAGATAAAACCTCTATAACCTCCTAAACAGAAACAAAAGATCAAGGTCAGTTTTATGCAGGAGTGTTCAGTTTTTGAGTATCTCTGTCAGAAGACAACAAAAAAGCTTTCTCACACTAGATCTACAACAAAAATACAAAGCATGGAGATGAGGTGCTACAGAACACTTCTGGGCATTTCCTATTCCCAGCACATCACCATCAACAAAGTCCAACAGACCATCACACAAGCCATTGTACAACACGATGATATGCTCACAATAGTGAAGAAACTGAAACTCCAATGGTCTGGCCACGTCACCGAGAAAATGCGGCCTTGCAAAGACCACCCCGCAAGGCATGGTGCAATGAGGCAGAAGAACAGGGAGACAGAAAAAGAGGTGGGAGGATAACATTCGAAAATAGACTGGCTTGACACTGAGCGAAGCCATAAAGGTTGCTAAGGACAAAGAAAGATGGCATACGGTGGTTAAACAATCATCTGTGGTGCCCCAACGACCTTCGAGTTACGGGATAGGATAGGATATGTTTTAATTTCAAATGGAAAGTTTCAGCTTATTTGAAACTACCAGGTATTTGCAGGTCGGACTGACAACAATGAGTTAAAAGTTTTAAATTACCCCATGTAAGATGTCCTAGTTGAATCTACTATAATAACTACTTACTAAATATTAAAAAAAGTTAGGTCTAAGAACAGACACATGTGAAAGTGATAGATAGATAATCAGTGATTGGGGGGGGGGGGGGGGGCAGCAGACTGCCAACAGCCGAATCAGGACCACACAAAATGTGAAAGTGAAGGTGCCAAGTGTGTTATTGTTGCAAACTACAATTTCCTGTACTTATAGAAGAAAAAAAAGAATTATCTGCCCATTGCGTTGCGTTTATAGCCATATTAAAGTCATATTAAGGGCTGAGTTTCCTTTGCGTAAACTGTGGATACGACAGTTCAGCACATGTCTTTAGAAAGAGATGAACTAGAAGCAGTCTTTATTTGCAAAGTTGGTTAATTTCTGAGGAATGAAGAAAAAATGCAACACCAAGTGTCACGTCAACACTGACATGCAAAGGGTAAAGGAATCACTATGTGCTGCGAGTGCCCATACTGTTGCATCATGCGGAATTTTCATGTATGTGGATCCGTGCAAAGCAGATAAATTATGAAAAAAAACATATCACAAACATTCTTGCTATATCACTTCCAGCAGCAATGATCCTGAAAGCTAGTGCCATCACTTCGCTCAAATCAGCTATCTAGGGCACCATATTTGAGGAAAGGCTAAGCTCTTGTGCAATCAGACATCCTCTAAGATTTTATTTAGTTCATTTTAAGTTCTGTTGTAGTCAAAACATCGTCTTTTAAAAGGGGTTCTCACCCGACAGAAACACATTTTTGGGGGGTTCAGGTGTATACTCAATCTGCAGTCAAAACACATACCCCTTTTCTTTAGCATCATATGCCTCAACCAGTTCATTTTTTCCAGATTGCCAATTGCAATGTGTTATGCAATGGAAAAAGCTAACTGGTGGGATGTGAGAGGATAAAGGGGGGATTAACAATGAACCTACCTGACTCTGGTTCAGTACAGGTGTGATAGAATCTGACACATAGATTATCCTGCCTGTGTCACACTGCACCACAAAGAGGAACCCATCAGCAGCCTGCATAGTAAAACAATCTTCACACTTACAGTGATAAAATAAATCATTACTACAACTATATCAAACAAAACAATTTACTGCATCCTCGTGGCTTGTGCCAGTAAAGCTCAAAGCCCATATGACTCACATGCACCTTATAGAAATCACAATATTTCACATGAAAATGAGTGCCCGGAAAAAAACCGAAATGAAACGGTGGAATTGAAATGTAAAGCAATACTGACTTTGATCTTTCTATGCTCATAACCTTGAGATGACCTTGACCTCCTGCTCCAAATACACTCATGTAATATCAAATAAACTACAGCAAAAGTTGTATTAAGCCAAAAAAAGATGACCCTGGGATGATATAGTCCTTCCTGTGATCTCTCATGCGTGTCTGATCAAATAACCCAATGTTATTGCATAGTATGGGTTAAATAAACAGCCACTCTACTGTACAATGACCTATTTTTGTATGTTTTTGCAAGGCCTAAAATTACATTACATGTAGCTGCTTTAGGTCCAGCTGACTCTTCCGAGCCAAATCAGGACCAGTATAGCCAAATCAGGACCACAAAATCAAGACCACAACTTCGCTGAAAGAGGACTCACCCCTGATCCGCATCAAAGATCTGCCAAAACAACACTAGTGGTAACACCAGCCGGTCACTTTACAATAAAGACATCCCACGCAGGGGATGCTGAGGCTATACTCTAACTTACTGAACCCCCGTTTACAAAAACAAAATAGAACACAGCGGAACCTCCGGTATCCGTCTATCTGGTTATATGACTCCCTCCGTTATGTGACCTGAAAACTTGTGACGGATTCACTTCCAATAATAAATGACCTCTGGTATGCGACAATTTCGTTTATGCGACCAGCGACAGTGTCTTAAGCCCTTTATACGACCGTCTTAGGCAATTTAAAAGAGATATCAGTTAATTTATTGTCTGTACCTGTCGTTTTTTCTCTCATGTAAGTGTACGCCTGCTGTAGTCTGCTATTTCCGGTTCGCAAGTAAGGGACATTACTCGCCTACACTGGCTTGTCAAAATGGCGTCGCGCAAGACGAAAGTTTTGAGTTTGGCAGAGAGAAAGTTTCTTCCTGTTCTGATTGTTCAAAATGTCTGAAGACACGACTGTTTTCTATTTTTGAAGTTGTGAATAAAAGACAAAGCTAAAAATGAAACATGTTTTACAGTTTTCTTTGTCAGAGAATACATGCTGGTGAGTGTGAAAATTATGACTACATACCCCTCCGAGCCTGACCCTCCCCCACCCACCCCTTGTTTCCGGTATAAGACCACCTCTATTATAAGACCGTTTTTTTCAGATTTTGGACGGTCGTATACCGGAGGTTCCACTGTATAAACATCATTATAAAATATCAACAAAACACATACATATAAAATGCCTTACATTGCCAAATAACAACATCATAGGAAGCCCAACTGACTACCACCTGGCAGAAAGCGTCCAATATTTCCAAGCTGATCCAACAGACCTCACACACAAATGAGGAGTTTTGTCCCGGAAGAGTTTTCAAGAAAAAAGGTAGATGATTGGTCCAGCGAAGAAGAAGATAGTATAGCAGATTGATAGTACAGAGTAGAAATGAGAAAGAACAAAGGAGAAAGACAGCGACAGTGGGAATTTAAAGCACTAAATTTCCAGAAAGTGGGGATATTATTTATAATGAAACCCCCGGTACTTCCAATGAGGGAGGGGGAGGGGTGGCAGGTGGTGGTGGAGGTGGACCTTCAAGATCAAGACAAAAATGGAACATATATGAAAGATCAATTTAAAAACAAAGAATGATTAACAGCAACAAAATTTAATTTTTACTGTACTTGTCCCTTATAGGTATTACACGTTTTTGACATACAGTCAAATACAAGTTCAGACTTTATATACCTCATAGTTTAGGGTCAAGGTCACTTCAAATAGTATATGTGTCTCATTGATATCTATCATGCATCAAAGAATCAAAAGTTCAATATTAATAACCTAGAAATAAAAGTGAATTTTGGTTTTTAAAAAAATGTCTTTATTTTAACTAACATTTGTTGAAGTGAAGTAATTTATTTACTGATCATTTATGAGGTCTGATGGGTGTACACCATCTTACCAAGTTTGGTTGTGATAATTGAAATAGGTTCTGAGATATTAATTGCAAGTTTTGCACAGCCAGAGGGCAGACAGAGGGACAAATATTTTTGTTTTACATTTCATTTTTGGACTATTTAGGACTCATCTTGCAGAGCTTTGCATAAATCTTGATTTTTTTTGGGGGGGGGGATAGGCGAGTACATAAACTCATATTGCTATGCATGCAAGTCAATAAAACATACTGGTTTGGAACCAAACATTTTATAATCAAATACAAGATGCTAGAGGACCACTGTCCACATAAGCATACTATAAATTTATGCCAC
>CM072511.1:100391263-100702818 GCA_036898135.1 Oncomelania hupensis | reverse complement strand
TTAATTTTTCATTTTTTTATGTTTATTTATTCTTATTTTAGTCCCATTGATAGATAGTGAGAAAGAGAGAGTGAGGCTGTATTTTGTATGGGTTGGGTGCGCTGTATTGTGTCCCTTTCATCTATATGTACTTGTTTTGTGCATAGATCAGATTTGTGGGCATGTGGCCGAGAGTGAGATGTGATGGGGCTGATGGCAGGCGGCCAACCGTCAATAAAAAGGGATGGCATAACTAACTTATCAATGTTAAACAGCAAATGTTCTGAGCTTTCCAACTGGTGTGCATTTGTGTCGCCGACATATTAACTACACCGAGAAAAAAAAGGTCACAATGATCATGAAGAGATAACACGACACTGTAGTTATTTCATCACACTATTGTATGATAAGTCATCATAGCAAAGGTTTAAATAAGAAGAGACAGTACCCTGTTCATAGTTTAGTCATTCACAAACATATATACTTTAAAAAACATCATTTTAAGCTCTTAAAGCTTCAACAAAAGAACATGCATGCACAACATGTATTTCTACAGAGCTACTCATAACTCAGGACTCTTTCAAGTTATACTACAACCTAATGCAAGTTTTAAAAAAATCTTTCATAACTAATGCCAACTGGAACTTTTTGCAATGTAGATCAGGTATCATCCTACCTAGTCATAAAATGTGCTGTTTTGCTACTCTGACAAGCTTAAAGCAGGAATGGTTCTTTTACAAAATTCACACAAAGGCACGTACTGTTCTGAACAAAATGCTGAAATACAAAATATGATAACCACAAAAGAGCATTTCTGTGTGGAAAAAAAAAAGTCAACACACAATGAGATTACACACAAAAATGTCAACATGGCGATAAGTCCTTCTCCTTTATCTCATACAGCCTGTGATGAAATTGCAGCGTTGCTGATGTGCATACAAGTTAGCACAGTGGCAGTATTAGCCTCACAACACACTCCTCTCCCCTACCCCCCCCCCCCCTCCTCCCCTCTCCCCCCAACAAAAATGAAAAAAAGAAAAGAAACATAAACGGTTAAAAACAACAACTGTAATTTGCAGAAATACTATAAGTCTTAATTAATAAGCCCTGAACAAACAAACAAAAACATTTAAAAAGCATATGGAATTTTATGTTATAGCAAGGTTTATCTTAAAACACAAACTGTCTCATTAAGAATAAGCTATGAACATTTCATGGGAATATTCAGTGTGCTTGTCCTGCCATACACCGTCAAACAGTTTTTGCCAATAAACTAGTTGCCAGTCCAGGAAGACTAACATGCCTGCATTGTTTAAATAAATGTTTAAAGCTTATTCATTACTTAACACTGACATAACATGAACAAAATGGGTAATCAAGGCACTACTGACTAGAACCCTAAGTTGCGCCTAGAGAAATAATACTCAAATGCAGAGATAATTATGCTGCTAAGAAATGCAAGGACACATTCTCAAAAGTTTACAGTCAAAATTGTAGCTGATGTTCCAGTGTCTTGGTCCACAAAGGAGAATGCATGTATATTTCTGTTGTTGTTGTTGCTGCTCCGTACGCATGTATCATATTATGTAACACAATATCACAACTGAAGATCCAATAACTTCATGCAACAAACAAAACAATTTCAAAAATAAATTAACGAAAGAGATAGATACACTTCCCTAAACAATCCATTTCTTTTCCAAGCTGATGAAAAACAAACAAAAAAAGAAACCCAACCTATCTTTTCTGTATAGTTGTCTCAATAAAATCACTGTACATTTTAATGCTAATGATCATTATTAAAAACTCTTTAAAGTTACATCAATGTTACATTACATTTTCTAGATCATAAACTTTAATCTTTGATTCTTTTATTTTTTAATACATATAATCCGCTTTTCTCCACAGTGTGCTATTCATGCAATGGCATATTAAAATTAGCATCTCTTTATAAATAAGTAAGCAATTTAAATAAATAAATAAATAACCAAACAGATGTTAAAAATTAAAACAAGTAGGAATAAATAAAACTCGTTACCCAAAAATATGGTGCTCAGTAAAACTGTACGTTACTTAAAATGAAAAACAAATTTGCAGAAGGATGGCTGATGGCAAAATAGTCATAAAAATGATGTCCAAAATGCAACTGTCCCCACCCCACCCTCATTTCTTGATGGACTGGGAAGTTGGCTGCATATATAGGCAAAGTCATGCAGTTCAATGCTATTCTGTGTAATTTTGAAAAATGCCAAAGTCTCCAAGTTCAGTAGCAGGTTGGTTGAGCATGCCGAACATGTCGCTGAATTCCTCGCCCGGCTGCTGCTGTCCGCCTGCTTGCTGATGACTGCCACCATCCCCTTGGCCCTGCTGGGGCCATTGAGACCACAGGCCTGCACCACCTAAGATACAGAAACAACATGCATGAATGAAAGGGGAACTGTGTGGCTCAGCCAAAGACCTTACAAAAGAGGCAAGGAGGGATCCATTACGTGACAAAATGCACCAGCCGTTTTCATTTTATGTCATAAAAGAGAAATTGGTCATACAGCCAATCTAATAAATTATAGAAATATATATTATATATACATATAGGCCAAGAGTTCACAGAATGCCAAGACAGGGATAAAATTGACAATTTTCCAAACAATAATCATCAAGATTAAAATTGTTAGCTAAACAACAACAAAAAGTATATCAGTGTAAGCAGCAGGAAGAAAGGGAAAACAAGGAAGCTAGTAATGGTGTGTCAAAAGGATTGGAATAAAGAAGCAACGCAAAATTCTCACCTGGCGATGAAGTGTTGGGGCTGATGTGGCTGTAATGACCTGGTCCACCAGTAGCCCCACTATAGTCACCAGCACCCTAGAAACAATTATGCTATACATTTTACATTGATCTCAGGTGTAACTTATAATTGTACCAACAACAAACAAAAATCGCACCAAATCTGCAAAACCATGCAAAACATGTATTATGATGTCCGATCTATTGAATCACCCCAACAGTATCTCTAGCACTCCTTCCTTAAAATCTTGTACATTTGCTCAAAATGTTATACAGAAATAATTTGAGCTAACTAGAGCCTGGTCAACTGCTCTGGTTTCAATATTTAAACAGAGAGAGAGAGAGTGAGAGAGAGAGAGAGAGAGAGAGAGAGAGAGAAAGAGAGAAAGAAAGAAAGAGAGACAGAAAGAGAGACAGAGAGAGAGAGAAATGAGGGAACGAGACAAAGAATCAAAACAAAGTTTTGTTCCTCACATCATTTCTGCCATAGCCTCCTTGCGTGCCCCAGCCTGCAGGACCAGCCGTCTGAGCTGGAGATCGTCTCAAGCCCATTGCTGGGGCAGGGGACTGCTGGCTGAGCCCCATGGCAGAGGGGCTAGTGTGGGATGGGTACTTGATGCCTGCAGCAGCAGCCTGGTTGTAAGAGGGAGCAGCATACATGTCCTGGCCCCTGCTCCAGATATCTGGGGCTGGTGCATAGGAGTCACGGTAATCTTTGCCAGTGTGGGTGACCAGGTTCATGTGGTCTGACGTCTGCATAGGGCGAGCTGCCCCCACACCAGGGTAAGACGTGAGAGAAACATCCGGTGCCTGCTCTCCTGGCATGCCTCCTTGCTGAGAGCTTCTGGTACATAATATTAGTGAAGAGGAATTAATTTCATTACCTACTCATCTATTCAGACTTGGGTTTATTAATTATTTAATTTATTACTTAATAATTAGCCATTTAATCTTAAAATATCATTACACCAAATGGGTTGCTGTAGTACTGTGGCACAATTATTCAATTTATTTGCTTACTCTGGTGCAAGAAATACATCTTTAAACTAAACTGCACCAGTCTCAAGCTTGCAGTGAAGTAACATAAATGTTTGGTTTGAATAAAATTACTATAAAAAAACAAAAACAACCTGAAAGAAACTTTAAATCCTTCATTGTGGATTTATTTTCACCAATTTGGCAGATGTTTTGATGACAAAGAATATAATAACAAAATCAACAGAGTATATATAGATATATCTATATATATACAGAGAGAGAGAGAGAGAGAGAGAGAGAGAGAGAGAGAGAGAGAGAGAGAGAGAGAGAGAGAGAGAGAGAGAGAGAGAGAGAGAGAGAGAGAGAGAGAGAGAGAGAGAGAGAGAGAGAGAGAGAGAGAGAGAGAGAGAGAGAGAGAGAGAGAGAGAGAGAGAGAGAGAGAGAGAGAGAGAATAATTTCTTGTTTTCCCCTTTCTACTAACTTGGCAGAAGTGTTGGTGCAGACAATGTACTCCACTTCATCTGTGTAGGGGTTCTGAAAGCTGAAGGCAGACGTCCTCAACCACACCCACTCCCGATTAGACGCTCGGAACCGATACATAATAGACATAACTTGACCTTTCAGCTTCAGCACTGAAAATGCAACAAAAATCACAACTGGGTATTAAACACAACATTCAAATTGATTAAGAACTAAATAAAATGATAAAAACATTAAAGTCTTGTTCATGCCTGCTTCTACAGAGTAGCGCCCACCTCTCATTTAAACTAAATTCCAATGCAGGTTTGCAAAGGTACAAACATCTTTTAGTTTCGTTTCCGGCTGCTGAGCAATCAAATTTAGATCAGTACTGACCTTGGTCAAATGTGTCTTTCATATGGCTCTGGTCCTCCGGATGGTAAAAGTCAAAGGCCACTTTACCCAGTAGTTCCTGGGGCTGGTATCCAAGCACTGATGTCACTCTAAAATAATAAACCAATAATAATAATAATAATACCTGCAAAATATTCAGATAATCAACAACAAGAAGTCCAGACAGAGAAATCTACCAAATCTTCCACTTGCAAAAGCCCAGGGTTCATCTTTCTTATTGTGGGGGGACAGTAAATACATGAGTTATACAAACATGTGATAAAGCATTTAGAAAGTCAGTTTCCTTTGAATATGGATAAATATATATCTATAAAGAGTTAAAAATTGCTTACCTTTGGTCAACGAAAGTGAATTTGCCATCAACACTGTGCCTGGAGATGAACTCTGTGGTGGCATTAGGCCCCATGAGGTCACTGCAGTTTGGAGTGTTGGTCACCTGCAGTCGACCTATAGCAACCAGGCAACAGTGACTCCCGTTCTCCTCTCCCTCAGTCTGAACACCTGGTGAGTATTGATCCAAGCATAAATGTAAAGTCTAGGTCACTAAACTTGCATTTAGATCTTTAATAGCAAATCTGAATTGTATTGCTATACCAAGAGAATATCTGAAGGACTTTACAGTCTTGAACTGATGATGGGAGAAGTCCTACAAAAATATTCCAAGCATGATGCAGCAGTTTTGAAGACCATCAGATGAGAAGAAAAAGAGTGTGAAAAGCAGGCAGGTACAGTTGACATGTATGCAATAGCTACAATACATATAAAAAGGGCAAAGTTGTTTTTTTCTATGATGATAACTTTGCCCTTTTTATATGTATTGTAGCTCTTTTTTTAACTATTTAACTCTTTTTATCTTTTTGCGACACACAAAATGAACAATATAAAACAAAAAAAAATGACAAACAGTAAATGTGAGTGAAAAGCGCATGCAATACACCAACCTTTGTTGGCAGGGGGCCAGTTTTTAATGTAGCCTGTGACATGAACAACAGCGTAGTGATTGCCGTCTGCTGCAGGGCCAAGGGTGTTTCTTTGGCGAATTCGAACTGTGTGGTTGGCTGTCATAGGGTTTACATGAACATCACCCATTCTCATGCGACAGATGAACCCTCGACGTGAACCCATACACAATCGTATTGATGCTGAAAAAAAATGGAGAGGGTTGGGATTGTAACACATCTACCAATTTTATAAAAAGTGTCAAAAATTGGTGTATTGACTTTCACCAAAACTTTCAACATGAAAGTAAAAAAAGACACATGAGCAATAAAAATGCCTGATATAACATGTTACTTTGTGATTAAGAGCAAAGGATACCACAATTTCATTTAGTTTTAAGCATACATTTTTATAATTTCCTATCAATAAAGAACAAAATACAATACTTACACTGGTGGCCTTCCTTTTTAACTGTGCCAGCTGAAACAAAAACAGAGCAGCAAGCTTCAATACAAAATCCTGTGCTTCCCATTCACATACAATGTGAAACAATTTATTCACTTACAAAATTAATTTTATTTTTTCTTCTCCCCAAACCAGTGAATAAACTCCTTCTCTCTCTAGGCTCTCATCCCGCCTCCAAATATATCCACCAACTGAACAGTTGTCATTTATTACACTTACTTTTCAAGTCCAAAATTCGGCCAGTGTTTTGGGATTCTGTGGTGGACAGCTGATCTCTGACCTTCTCCACATCATCAGGGTGAACAAGTTCGTACAATGTTGAGCTGAAAAGGTCAGCCTGCACACAAGCACAAACAAGAGTGTCAGTGTACAGGTTAATTTAAACAAACCATTTTAACTCGTTGATGACATTCCTCAGCTTAAGCTGCGGAGCTCTGACTTCTCACCGTGACGTTCCGAAGCTTGAGCTACAAATGAAATGAAGATGTTTTTTTTTACCAAGACAGAGTGTACAGAATGCAGGGGAGAGTAATCGTCACCTAAAGTTTCACCATTTTCCAACCCAAATTCCTTCTAATACACCGGGTACTGCTGTTTATCGTTTAATTTTCACTCAAATTTTCTTCAACAACCTGCAAGGGACACGATTCTCAGAATCAACATGGCTGCAAGAAAAAAAAGCTTTGTGAAGCAATAGAAATCGTTAACAAGACGGCTTGACTTTGACAGTGGCTCCAGTAATTGTCAGTTTTTTCTGATAATAATGATTGCAAATTACATGCATGGAGAGGACTTGAGCAGTGATAGTAGCTCCGAATCGGTGAGTCAAGTGGGCGATGTAATGGAACACATAAAATTGGTAGTAACAATGGTTCTGACACGTCCACGGACACTGCTTATCAACCAAATCCGTTGGTTTTTGATGATCCTGATCCGAAATGGATGTTCTATAATCCTGATCCAGAATGGATGTTCCACTGGGTGAAAGACACGAGGAATTTCCCAATGAATGCTCTGTTTTCAGGCCAACATGGCTAAAATCTGCCAGACAATTTACCAGATGATGCGCCAATGACTATTTCTATATTTTTATTTATTACACAAGATTTGCTAAGGCTGTTCAAAACAGAAACAAACAGGTATGCCAGCAGTATTGTGGCTGAGAAAAGAGCCAATCAACATAACTCACCCAGGTCCATCTACAGAAAATGAAAGAAATTGACATTGGAGAAAATTAATTGCTTCATTGCTATCCTGATTCATATGGGTTTGGTGCAAAAACTGAAGATTACCGACTATTGGTTGACAGATCCATTTTTACACACCATCTTTGCTTCACGCCTGATGAAGAGAGACAGGTTCAGAAGAATACTCGCCTTCTTACACCTCAAAGACAGCGCTCTGGTCCTCCTTTGTGGAGAGGAAGGCCATGACCCATCTTCATAAACTTCGCCCATTTTTTTGATCATCTGCAGTAACTTTATTTCATTTTTTTCCCCTTTTATAGTGTGTGTAGTGAACATGTGTGGACACAAAAGAATATATATTTTATTGCCATAAAAACCACAGATAACGAAGCACAATCAGCACAGCAATCTCCAACCTGTTTTGCGGATGACATTGATGGATTGGCTGGAGAGGAACAAGAACTTGAACAGCTGGTAGAGAGGCTTGACACTACCTCCAGAGCCTAAGAATGGAAATAAATGCAGAGAAGACCAAAATGATGACCAACAATACCAATGGCAATCAACATGGACATCAAAGTCCAATGCCAATCCCTCAACACAGTTAATAGCTTCAAATCTTTGGGAGCCATTGTATCAGACAATGGGTCCCGACAGGAAGTCCTATCCAGGATCACACAAACAACTGCTTTCCTGAAAAGGTTGAAGACCCTTTGGAAAAACAGGACCATCAGCCTGCATTCCAAGGTAAGGCTGCTTTGCTCCCTTGTTATCTTCATCTTCCAATACGCCTGCAAAACATGGACCTTCACAGCAGATCTACAACGAAGAATACAAAGCATGGTGATGAGGTGCTACCGAAGACCTCTGGGCATTTTCTATACCCAGCACATCACCAATGACGAAGTCCGACAGACCATCACACAAGCCATTGAACAACCCGATGAGAATCTCACAGTGATGATGAAACAGAAACTCCGATGGTATGGCCACGTCACTAGAGCATCAGGCCTTGCAAAGACCATCCTGCAAGGCATGGTGCAAGGAGGCAGAAGAAGAGGGAGATAGAAAAAGAGGTGGGAGGACAACATTCGAGAATAGACTGGCTTGACGCTGCGCGAAGCCATGAGGGTTGCAGAGGACAGAGAAAGATGGATCATCTGTAGTGCCCCTACGACCTTCCGAGTTATGGGATTGGATAGGATAGAAGGCGCATGGGTTATTTGTTTAGTACGGGTGTGTGTGTGTGTGTTTGTACGAGTAGAGAGGAGAAAGAAAGAAGAAGTGGATAAGGTGGTATTTAGTGTGCAGCCATACAGGTGACAAACTTTGAAGAAAAATACATATTTTGGGGTGTTTTATTTCAGAAGTTCAATAAAGAATTCCTTTTGTAAAATATTTATTTGCGATTTCTTTCGGTGCATTTTTTAAAAACTACCTACAGCTAAATGATATTTATTTAGAAGCATATTTTCTAAATAATCATTTGTTTACAATGTCAGATTATCATTAATCTAAATAATACATTTTCTCCATAAATAACTTATTACTTACCTAAACAATACATTGTCTACTTAAATAAATCATGCTACAGGTAAACAAGACATTGTTGCTAAATAAAGGATTATTTGCATTATTAAGCAGATTGTGTTAAATATCATATTATTTAGAAGATGTTGCAAAATAATGCATTATTTATGTAAACAATTCATTGTTTACGGACTTCAATTTTCATTATTTAGTGGATTCCAGGATTCGGTTGAAAACTTGGTTTTCGTAATTTTACTGCCTTAAATAATAAAATGCAAGGTCTTTCCAAAGATTGCCTATCCAAAATGTGTGTTAATTATTTATTTTTCAACATAAATCACTCCACACATTCGAAGATAAAACCTCTATAACCTCCTAAACAGAAACAAAAGATCAAGGTCAGTTTTATGCAGGAGTGTTCAGTTTTTGAGTATCTCTGTCAGAAGACAACAAAAAAGCTTTCTCACACTAGATCTACAACAAAAATACAAAGCATGGAGATGAGGTGCTACAGAACACTTCTGGGCATTTCCTATTCCCAGCACATCACCATCAACAAAGTCCAACAGACCATCACACAAGCCATTGTACAACACGATGATATGCTCACAATAGTGAAGAAACGGAAACTCCAATGGTCTGGCCACGTCACCGAGAAAATGCGGCCTTGCAAAGACCACCCCGCAAGGCATGGTGCAATGAGGCAGAAGAACAGGGAGACAGAAAAAGAGGTGGGAGGATAACATTCGAAAATAGACTGGCTTGACACTGAGCGAAGCCATAAAGGTTGCTAAGGACAAAGAAAGATGGCATACGGTGGTTAAAACAATCATCTGTGGTGCCCCAACGACCTTCGAGTTACGGGATAGGATAGGATATGTTTTAATTTCAAATGGAAAGTTTCAGCTTATTTGAAACTACCAGGTATTTGCAGGTCGGACTGACAACAATGAGTTAAAAGTTTTAAATTACCCCATGTAAGATGTCCTAGTTGAATCTACTATAATAACTACTTACTAAATATTAAAAAAAGTTAGGTCTAAGAACAGACACATGTGAAAGTGATAGATAGATAATCAGTGATTGGGGGGGGGGGGGCAGCAGACTGCCAACAGCCGAATCAGGACCACACAAAATGTGAAAGTGAAGGTGCCAAGTGTGTTATTGTTGCAAACTACAATTTCCTGTACTTATAGAAGAAAAAAAAGAATTATCTGCCCATTGCGTTGCGTTTATAGCCATATTAAAGTCATATTAAGGGCTGAGTTTCCTTTGCGTAAACTGTGGATACGACAGTTCAGCACATGTCTTTAGAAAGAGATGAACTAGAAGCAGTCTTTATTTGCAAAGTTGGTTAATTTCTGAGGAATGAAGAAAAAATGCAACACCAAGTGTCACGTCAACACTGACATGCAAAGGGTAAAGGAATCACTATGTGCTGCGAGTGCCCATACTGTTGCATCATGCGGAATTTTCATGTATGTGGATCCGTGCAAAGCAGATAAATTATGAAAAAAAACATATCACAAACATTCTTGCTATATCACTTCCAGCAGCAATGATCCTGAAAGCTAGTGCCATCACTTCGCTCAAATCAGCTATCTAGGGCACCATATTTGAGGAAAGGCTAAGCTCTTGTGCAATCAGACATCCTCTAAGATTTTATTTAGTTCATTTTAAGTTCTGTTGTAGTCAAAACATCGTCTTTTAAAAGGGGTTCTCACCCGACAGAAACACATTTTTGGGGGGTTCAGGTGTATACTCAATCTGCAGTCAAAACACATACCCCTTTTTCTTTAGCATCATATGCCTCAACCAGTTCATTTTTTCCAGATTGCCAATTGCAATGTGTTATGCAATGGAAAAAGCTAACTGGTGGGATGTGAGAGGATAAAGGGGGGATTAACAATGAACCTACCTGACTCTGGTTCAGTACAGGTGTGATAGAATCTGACACATAGATTATCCTGCCTGTGTCACACTGCACCACAAAGAGGAACCCATCAGCAGCCTGCATAGTAAAACAATCTTCACACTTACAGTGATAAAATAAATCATTACTACAACTATATCAAACAAAACAATTTACTGCATCCTCGTGGCTTGTGCCAGTAAAGCTCAAAGCCCATATGACTCACATGCACCTTATAGAAATCACAATATTTCACATGAAAATGAGTGCCCGGAAAAAAACCGAAATGAAACGGTGGAATTGAAATGTAAAGCAATACTGACTTTGATCTTTCTATGCTCATAACCTTGAGATGACCTTGACCTCCTGCTCCAAATACACTCATGTAATATCAAATAAACTACAGCAAAAGTTGTATTAAGCCAAAAAAAGATGACCCTGGGATGATATAGTCCTTCCTGTGATCTCTCATGCGTGTCTGATCAAATAACCCAATGTTATTGCATAGTATGGGTTAAATAAACAGCCACTCTACTGTACAATGACCTATTTTTGTATGTTTTTGCAAGGCCTAAAATTACATTACATGTAGCTGCTTTAGGTCCAGCTGACTCTTCCGAGCCAAATCAGGACCAGTATAGCCAAATCAGGACCACAAAATCAAGACCACAACTTCGCTGAAAGAGGACTCACCCCTGATCCGCATCAAAGATCTGCCAAAACAACACTAGTGGTAACACCAGCCGGTCACTTTACAATAAAGACATCCCACGCAGGGGATGCTGAGGCTATACTCTAACTTACTGAACCCCCGTTTACAAAAACAAAATAGAACACAGCGGAACCTCCGGTATCCGTCTATCTGGTTATATGACTCCCTCCGTTATGTGACCTGAAAACTTGTGACGGATTCACTTCCAATAATAAATGACCTCTGGTATGCGACAATTTCGTTTATGCGACCAGCGACAGTGTCTTAAGCCCTTTATACGACCGTCTTAGGCAATTTAAAAGAGATATCAGTTAATTTATTGTCTGTACCTGTCGTTTTTTCTCTCATGTAAGTGTACGCCTGCTGTAGTCTGCTATTTCCGGTTCGCAAGTAAGGGACATTACTCGCCTACACTGGCTTGTCAAAATGGCGTCGCGCAAGACGAAAGTTTTGAGTTTGGCAGAGAGAAAGTTTCTTCCTGTTCTGATTGTTCAAAATGTCTGAAGACACGACTGTTTTCTATTTTTGAAGTTGTGAATAAAAGACAAAGCTAAAAATGAAACATGTTTTACAGTTTTCTTTGTCAGAGAATACATGCTGGTGAGTGTGAAAATTATGACTACATACCCCTCCGAGCCTGACCCTCCCCCACCCACCCCTTGTTTCCGGTATAAGACCACCTCTATTATAAGACCGTTTTTTTCAGATTTTGGACGGTCGTATACCGGAGGTTCCACTGTATAAACATCATTATAAAATATCAACAAAACACATACATATAAAATGCCTTACATTGCCAAATAACAACATCATAGGAAGCCCAACTGACTACCACCTGGCAGAAAGCGTCCAATATTTCCAAGCTGATCCAACAGACCTCACACACAAATGAGGAGTTTTGTCCCGGAAGAGTTTTCAAGAAAAAAGGTAGATGATTGGTCCAGCGAAGAAGAAGATAGTATAGCAGATTGATAGTACAGAGTAGAAATGAGAAAGAACAAAGGAGAAAGACAGCGACAGTGGGAATTTAAAGCACTAAATTTCCAGAAAGTGGGGATATTATTTATAATGAAACCCCCGGTACTTCCAATGAGGGAGGGGGAGGGGTGGCAGGTGGTGGTGGAGGTGGACCTTCAAGATCAAGACAAAAATGGAACATATATGAAAGATCAATTTAAAAACAAAGAATGATTAACAGCAACAAAATTTAATTTTTACTGTACTTGTCCCTTATAGGTATTACACGTTTTTGACATACAGTCAAATACAAGTTCAGACTTTATATACCTCATAGTTTAGGGTCAAGGTCACTTCAAATAGTATATGTGTCTCATTGATATCTATCATGCATCAAAGAATCAAAAGTTCAATATTAATAACCTAGAAATAAAAGTGAATTTTGGTTTTTAAAAAATGTCTTTATTTTAACTAACATTTGTTGAAGTGAAGTAATTTATTTACTGATCATTTATGAGGTCTGATGGGTGTACACCATCTTACCAAGTTTGGTTGTGATAATTGAAATAGGTTCTGAGATATTAATTGCAAGTTTTGCACAGCCAGAGGGCAGACAGAGGGACAAATATTTTTGTTTTACATTTCATTTTTGGACTATTTAGGACTCATCTTGCAGAGCTTTGCATAAATCTTGATTTTTTTTTGGGGGGGGGGGGGGGGGGGGGGATAGGCGAGTACATAAACTCATATTGCTATGCATGCAAGTCAATAAAACATACTGGTTTGGAACCAAACATTTTATAATCAAATACAAGATGCTAGGACCACTGTCCACATAAGCATACTATAAATTTATGCCACGAGTATTGTTAATAAGGACAAGCAAGTGAGCCTGCTCACTAAACACATATATAAATCAATATTTTGAAACTGCAATGCCCTATACTTCATAAAAATATACCACACAATACAAACACAAATGAATGCTCCCAGTCTTTTATAACAAGTTCTATTCATTCCACCACCAATCCAAAACATATAATATATAACATATAATAACTAATATTACTTTAAAAAATAAACAGATCTAGTAACAAGCAATTCCTTCTTCAAGTTAACAAAGAAGTGTTCTACTGTAATGTATTGTATTTTAGAATCACAGCAATGAGATATAGTCAATATCTAAGGCTCCACTTTCTCAAACAAAAGTCAAAAAGATTACCACTTACCTCCAAAATTAGATGTTTGAGTTCTTGGTCTGTCAGGAAAGAAGGTCTGTAACTGCCATCTGAATTTGTGTTGCCTGTCCCTGGGATTAAAACAGAACCTGGGACATGTAGTTAAAAACGACAGACATGAAATATTTATTTCAACATCAATCTTGGCAATTTTCAAGATCAATTAAATCAAAATAAAATTCCTGCAGTAAGGTCCTAGTTTAGGCACACTCTAAACATACTCAAAATAATTACTGTATTACTGTGACTGTGATAAACATACTCTAAATACATTCATAAAATTATTCCTGTTACATACCTCTGAGTGACTTCATGTGTGAAACAGCCATTCTGAGGATAGTGAGCTTGTCAGGTTTGCGAGCCAGAGTGCTGCACGTGGGAACCATGTCACACAGCTCGTTAATGTACGCCGTCATTTTGTTTCGCCTTCGACGCTCTATTTCACAATGGCTCTCTCTGCAAATAAACAAATGGGAATGGACAAAAACAACAAGATCCACTATAAATGGTACAATATAGAATATTTGGTAGAGAAACACTGATGACTAAATTAGCAGAAAGTTCCATGAATTTTATATTTTGACAGGCTTTGAGCATTCAGAATTGTGAAAATCTCTGGAAAAACAAAACAGAAACGCATGCACACATGGATAGTGCTCCTCCTCCCTCTTGTACAAAAACATAGCAAGTGTTTGTTTGGTGTTTGTTTAGTGTCTGTTAATTATTGTTGTTTACCTGGCAAACCGTTCCTTGTCTGCAGACTCATTGCCCTGTCCAAAAGAACCACCCTGGCTGTCCTCATCATCGGAACTATCAACAAGATAAAATTCATGAAATACAAACAAAAACCCCATTCACATTCAGCATTGAATGTACACTCACATTACTGAAAACAACACTAATAACAGAATATGTGCAGTAATGAGACTATTCTCTAGTTATCTACACAAAATTCAATCATTAGTATCTAGTGGTATAAACAGGATACACTAAAGTATAAATCAATTAAATACAACTACAAGGGACAATAATAATTATTAATGACCCTTGTAGTTGTAAACAACACTAAATAAAAATAATAGTTATCTAGAAAGAATTATGTCATAGGTGCCAACAAAAACAGTTGTATAACAGCTTCATTATTTTAATAACAACTTGGAAGTAAAACATGCTTGCCATGAAGCAGATCCAAAATACGTTCCAACTTTATTATTATTGAAATCTAAGAAAAATTGAAAGAGAGGAAAAGAGAACATGATCTGATAAACAAAGGAGTTGGAGGTGGAGGTTATAGGGAAGAAAGGGAGAGTGGGATGTGGGTGAAGGTGCAGTGTTAAGGGGAGAGCAAAATCAATACCAAAATCTTGGGTTTTGTACCTTCTTACAATTCCAAACTCTGGAAAACTTAATCTGACATGTATACGAAAGTTACAAAATCAATACACAGATGCTTTGTATCAAACTGTCAAAACACTGCACAGAAAAGTAAGTTTCATGATGGGATAAACCTGTCACAATCAAGAGACTATGTGAACACGACTTTAATCTGCTTTTAGAAATTTCGTCATGCCTATCAAATTAATTAATGTTAGTTTAATTAAGGTCTCGCATATATATCATCACCAATTACAGTAAGTTTCAAATCTTGACATTCCTCCTTAATTTATTTTATCTAGAAGTTTCTACATTATGGACAAATCAGATCGCTTGCCCATCGAGTGAACTGTCCAACCACCACATGCCGCAACTAGAAAATTTTTGTGGGAGTTTATTCTCCTTTTCAAGACTTGACTACATAATGAGAACACCAACAGCACAGAGTTACTTCCCTAACACCTGCTTGAACATCTACCTGCCACCGGCTTCTCCACCTCAAGAACTTCATCATTTTATTTTAATTATCTTCAACTACATCATCTTCACCTGACCCACCATCATCAACTATCATCACTCTCAAGTCATAAGTACTAAGTCCAAGAACTTTCTTAACTACTTTATCAGTTTATGTACATTGAGAAAACAAGCCTGTAAAGGTCACAGAGTTAAAATTTCAAACTGTACTTTGAGTCCTGCTTTACCCTTCACTCTTCACTGCATACCCTCCATCTATCTTGATAAAACTAAAACAATAATTCAACGAGTTGTGAGGTAAAATATAACATTTAATAAGGGATAAATAAGAAAGGTAGTGAGAATTTAACCACACCACCATCACACCACCACCATCAAAACAATAATAAACACAACAGAGAAAACTGGAAACATAGATTCCCATTGCCGCACACATAGAAAATTCAATGTCAAATTTAATGAAATAAATGAATAACAAAAAAACTTACTCTCTCCCAGGCTTCCGTTTTCGACACTTTCCATCTGGGGTTCCTGAACAGGAAAACAACAATATAAGCAAAAGATTAAAAAAAAACAATGCAATGATTGGCTAGTTAGTTCTGAACAAATGTGTAAATAAGGAACCTTTCTCACCAACTGTTATAATCATTACTATGACTTTAGTTTTGGTTCTTTAACTTGAAAATACAAATAATATTTTAATTAAAATAAATTACACTCACTAATTATCATCTGTAGACTAGCAAAAAAGTAACTTTAGATTATAGAATAGATCAATAATTGTTAATTTAATTCACAGCCATTTGACTAGACTAAGTCGATTCACAAATTCTGTGTGCTTGTAATTTCAACACCGTTAGGATGATGATGATTTAAAAAATAACAAATCTGTTACTTTGCTATTGTAATTTACTTTTTTGCAAATGTGCTGAACATGCAGACAAATCATGAGAAAACAGAGCTATACACTGCTCAACATACACATCTAATAATAAACCAGGAGTTCAGTGGTTTGGGTTTTTGTTCTCAAAATTCTTAAGCATATTTTTCTGTGCCAGGATGCAAATTTTCATGACAAGGTTTTGCGGTATTTTTATATCATCTATGCCTTTGTACACTGATGCAAAGCTGACAGTGTTGTGATCCAGTTAAACATACACTTGCAAAGTTGTTTTTTTCTTTGGAAATTTGGAACTCTTACTTTTCTTCATGACATCTCTGAGCACATCTTGTTACACTTTGTGACCATTTTTATAATTTGGCTAACTAAAACCTTCGTGGTAAAACATGGGTCATTTTGCTAAAACTCTCACCTTCTGAGTAATATTCCATTCCCATTGGCCTACTCCAATACATTGCCTGTTCTCTATACATTTTGAACACTATTAAATAACAGATCAGTGATTCTGATTCAAGAAAATAACTAAATTCTGCACCTTGCCACAAGAGAATATCAAGCTACCTGTGAAGGAATAAACATATATGATGAACAGAAAAGTCATAATCCATATGCTACTATTACGATCATTTTACTACTGTGGTATAGTGCTGAGGAATCATCACGCTTAGAGTTAGAGAAAAGAACAATGAAAAAAAAACCCAGAAAATTGGAAACAAATCCCTGAAGGCGCATTATAAACCTTTGAAGCCAGCAGATCTATATCAATTCACACTGATCTAACACTAACTGGAACAACAAATGAATGAATTAAAAATAAGCCGTAACATATTAGCTGTATGATTGCATAGCAGGCTAATCACAGGCTGGGAGCAGCAGACAAATGACAGTAGTGAATGTATGGAACCAGGGAGCAATCTGCACAGGCAACAAATAATTGACTATAAATCGTGACATCGTGAGGCTGAAATATTGATCCAGCGTGCGCTTGCTCTCTCTTCCCTTCTGTCTGACACAAAAATAAACTAATGGAGATCAGTTTTACAGCAGGAACTTGATTACATTCCTTTTCAACATATGCTGCCAATCAATGTATGAAGTAAAGAAACTAAATCCTTTTGTAAACAGGAGGATGATAGTCATCACAACTTGTACTCCAACTCCAAGTCGCAGAAACTAATGTGTACTGTAAAGAGAGCTGGGCTTTCAATTAGATAAATTGCATTGGAAGGAGAAATAGTCATATCGTTGGTCAATTCATCTGGATCATCTTCCCTACAACTACAAGAATGATCTGAGCAAATGAAGATATAAAAGAAGTTATGATCATTGTCAATAATGTCACAGCTTGAGTGGAGTGATCCGATCCTATCATATCCCGTAGCTCGGAGGTCATAGGGGCACCACAGATGATTGTTTAACTAGCGTACCCCATCTTTCTCTGTCCTCATCAACCCTGATGGCTTCGCTCAGTGTGAAAGCTTGAGTAATAGATTAACATATATAACAATAGAAAAATTAAACTGCCACATGAGAAAAAGGAAAATTTTAAAAACATGAAGTAAAAACTTATGCAGTGGACCTCAAACATTATTTACAGGGACATTGTAAGATCAAACTACATATATAATATATCTATATCAATATCAATAAAACTATAATAAAAAAATTAATTAAAACCAAAATGAAATAAACTAAAACAATAAAACTGAAGGTAAAGCAAACAAATAAAACACAAGTTTGTTTTATTTAAATTATTATTTTGTTAATTCAAATACTTTCTTCAAGTAAGGGGAGAAAAATTAATGCTCTTTGAAAATGAACTGATCATTTTCTTGTCTGTCACAGAAGGAAAAACTACCAAAACAACAATAGAAATTAATTATGCAAGTTAAAACTAATAAATTGATCCAAAATACTTTAATATTAAATGTTATGCATTAATAATAATAATAATAATAATAATAATAATAATAATAATAATAATAATAATAATAATAATAATAATATTATTATTATTTTTCTAAATAATAATAATAATAATAATAATAATAATAATAATGGTATTTATATAGCATTAGTTAGGTATTAATAATAAGTATAAGTCACTTTAAAAAATTCACTATTTCATTTGAGTATTTCTGAAGTCATGATATGATGATAATGATGTCAAAGTGAAACAAAAGAGCCCCAAACAAATGATCTGATTCAGAGTGTCACAAATTGTCAAGAATTATTAAATTTTATATCTTACTATACTAGTTCAGTAGTTGTATATAATAATAATAATAATAATAATAATAATAATAATAATAATAATAATAATAATAATAATAATAATACTGGATGCTGTAGGAGCTTTCCCCCAAATCAACAATCACTGAATCAGGTTCGAAAGTGCGGAGATTTGTACTAATAATCCAATATACATGCTCACATGTTTCGCCCCATCTCACATACACAACAAACACACATTTATCACTAAAACATGTGGTTTAAAGGCAGGGAGATCGCTATTAGAAAACGGAAAGGAAATCAAAATGTTATTTAATTATATAATTTATTTTATGACAAGCAGAAACACATTCTTTGCTGGTGAAAGTGATACTGATAGTAAACTTTAGTTTGAAATCCCCAAATGGAGCAACGTATCTGAACTGATTGTTTTGCCACAAGGTAACAAAACATATGCTGGACTGTGTAGAGGCTAGAGCTCCACTATGCACTTTGAAAATTTTAGAATAATGCAGGTTACATCTGTCATGAATTGGCTAGTTTAACTCTGCCCGTTGACTATTTAGCATTGTGTAGTCTTTGTAATAGTACAGAGTCAGTCTATTACACAGCAGCAATTAAATTACAGCACACTGCGAGCCTGAGCCACACACACAGCGCAGTGACGTCAGCACTTAAGTTTTGAATCGGACCGTTGGAACCAATGGGAGAGCTTAGGCAAAGTGGTTGGAGCCAGTTTGACTGGGTCCAAACCACGCACAGTTTTGGTCAGTTGGGAGGAATACACCGAAGTGTGAACAGCTAGATAGCTAGAGAAATCTCTACACACTTAGACCAGGAAGCAGGACTTAGAAGCATAGAATTCTATCAAGTCACAACGGGCCTGAACTTGTCAAACAGGTAAATGAGCACCCTTCTGTTTCATCGTGATATATTTATATTATTGTTGAAATTATGTTTGTGGAATTTGCTATGCATAAATGTGAATTATTAATCCGAATTTGCGTGACCATGTGGAAGAGCCGACCACGAGGCGAAACACGACCGGTTACGCCGCCATGTTGTATCCCGTACGGAACCACTGTTGTTTAACTTATATGTATGTTTGCAGACCAGTGGCTGTACCACTGAATGTTTATATTATTATTAATTCTGTATGTGTATAGTTAGACACGATTGATATTCATGTATGTATAGGAATTTAGAGTGAGATTCCAGTGGAACCCGGAAGTAGCAGAATGTTCGTCGCTTATGTATAGAGATGTGGAGCTATCACTGAGGGCTACTTTGGCTTTCAGTGAGACGCTCTGCACAAACCGATTATTCAGGGTTGTGCAGAATTTCGTCTCTTATATTACAGACGAGCAGGCGAGCTATCCCGAGCTATCCCGAGCTATCCTGGGTGCACCACTCCACAGAAACGACTAGTTGGCGGAGTATCCTCTACCGCACAAGACGGAAAGAGCGACCCGAAAGACACCCTGTCAGACCCCACAGCGTGGCAAGGGAACCCAACTACACAACGACACAGGTGGACCAGAAGCTACCTCACAGAAGGACTTCGAACCCCCACTCATGAGTTAAGTGCATAACACGAAGGTGCACTTAAACTGATCATAGCAGGACCACAGTAGTCCAACTCTCCAGAAACTGTAACACGGACCACAGTAGTCCAAATCTACATGAGATATACTAGCAAGTGCCCGATGAAGATAGAACAGCTGCATAGACTATCAGCGATCGAACTATTAGCATTGAAAGAGACATTTTAAGTTAGATTAGTACTTAGAGAATCTTGTATAGAGTAGAAGAAATAAATGTGTGATTTTAACTGTTATCAAGTGGCTGGACTACATATGATTCATAGCCGTGTGAAAGCTAGTGTGACAGTAATCTTTTACCATTTTTCTATCTATTTCTGTATCCCAACCTTAACACAGAACGAGCTAAACAAATAAATTTATTAAAGTAATTCATAGGGTGACGTACTAGCCGTTCCCACCGAATAAACGTGAGGGTCCATAATTCCATTGTGCAGAGCCCATAAACCCCACGTGACACTTTAATTGGCGAGCCTGCCAGGATCTGTGTATAATAGGAATGGGGTATAACCGGACCTAAGTACAATAAAATTAGATAACAGTAGAAGTAGAATAACTTAGAATAGTGGTAACAAGGACTAATCAGTTTGGGTGCACTATTCTTTAGTTAAAAACTTTTTTGCTTCAAATATTTTTGTGCCTGTATGTTGCATTGTTCTTTTGCAGGTTTTGCTTAAATAACTGTTGTATGCCATTTGACTCTTGTTTTATTCTATTATTGATTACGAATTGTATGGTCTTTGCATTGTTTTTATTGAATTGCAATATTGCTAGTGTTTTGGTATTCCATGTGATTCAGAGGTTGTTCATAGACACGTTTGGCAATGTCGGACCCAGTGGCCTTGAGATTGCGCTTCAAGGAATTAGGGGAAGCTTTACACTTAGCAGGGGGAGACCTAATTGCGTATATCAATGCAGAGGTAGAGAAACAGGAGGCTAAGGCAGAGAGAGCAGCAGAGAAAGAGGCGAAGAAACTCGAAGCGGCGGAGAGAGCTGCAGAGAGAGAACAGAAAAAAGCAGAACTAGAAGCAGAGCAAAAGAAACTAGCATTAGAAGCAGAGCAGAAGAAACTAGCATTAGAAGCAGAGCAAAAGAAAGCAGAGTTAGAAGCAGCAAGAGAACAGAAAAAAGCAGAGTTAGAAGCAGCAAGAGAACAGAAGAAATTAGAATTAGAAGGAGAACAGAAGAAGGCAGCATTAGCAGCAGAGAGAGAAGCAGAAGTTAGGAAATGGGAGTATGAGCGGGCAGAAAAAGAAAAAGAGAGGGAAGAAAAGGAAAAAGAAAGACAGCATGAGTTAGAGCTAAGAAGATTGGGAGCAGGAGCTTCAAGTTCTTCCTCAACCCCTCCCCACTCAGATCAGCTAGAGGTAGCACCCAACCCTGTACAAGGAATGTCATTTCCACTGGGAACATTCAATGAGAGAGAAGAAGGTCTAGATCTCTATCTGACTAGGTTTGAGCGTCTAGCAACAGAGTACAAACTAGATCCCACTCATTGGTCTTTTAAGCTTAGTCAAGGGCTTAGAGGAAAGGCTTATGACATCTACAGTAAGCTACCGACTGACAGAGTGACTGACTATCACAAAGTAAAAGAGGCACTCCTAACGGGATTCGAACTAACAGGAGAATGCTACCGGCAAAAATTCCGCACCAATCGGAGAGTGAAAGGAGAGAGCTATGCGCAGTTCGCGGATCGGTTGTCCACAATGCTGGATAAGTGGATTAGCCAGTCAGCCACGGCTAAGACGTATGATGGACTGACAGAACTGTTAGTATGGGAACAGCTACGGGAAACCATGACCCCCGAGCTGAGGACATTCTCAGTAGAGCAGGGCGCGGAAAGACTAGAAGATCTGGTCAAGGTCGCAGATAGGTACGTGGCCGCCCACGGAGAAGCCAAGAGCTTCAGGCGAGACCTAAAGCCTAACGGGAAAGAGGCACAGAAACGAAGCCCTAACCGGGAAGAGCGCACCGCGAATAAGCCGAATAACCCCAGACCTGGGCAAAATAAAGGACCCAACACGGAATTCGGGAAAAGAGGTCCTGCAGAACAGAGACGGTATTGTTCGTTCTGCAACAGAAACAATCACTCCACCGCAGAATGTTTCAAGTTGGCCGCACAACGTAGGGAGGAGCGCGAAAGCCGGCCAGCGCACAGAGTTCTAACTCAAAGCAGCGGTAACAAGCCACACACTATCGGAGATCACCCATCGGTGACAGACACGGTCAAGGTCAACGGAAAAGAAGCGAACTGTCTGTATGACACAGGTCTATCATACGACGCGATAGTCAGCGAATCTCTTGTATCGCGCGCGGACTTGACAGACAAGACAGTCGAACTACAAGGAGCAGACTTGACGAAACCGACGACTACTTGCCCAATAGCATGGATCGAAGTAGAGAGTAGGTACGTCACAGGACGAATCCAAGCAGCTGTTTTACAGAAACCCCTGTATGATCTAGTGCTAGGTTGTAGGTATGTGTTCTTAGGCACGCCCCCTAAAACTGTAGAGATAGCTGCAGTGCAAACCAGGGCCCAAGCTAAAACCCAACCACCCCAGCCCGAGTTCGCTCCGAATCCAGGACTCGAAGAGATCAAAACAGCACAGAAAGAAGACACCTCGATAGCGAAGTGCTTCCAGAAGCTACCCAAGGCGCACACACCCCCGCACAAGGGAGACTTCTACATGGAAGAGGGAGTTCTACATCGACAAGGAGATGGAGATCACACCCAACTAGTACTACCAGCCACCCTTCGAGCCCAAGTACTAGAATTAGGCCACAGCATGCCACTCAGCGGACACATGGGAATTGGAGCCACAGTGCAGAGAATCAGCGCACACTACTATTGGCCAGGAATCACGGAGGATGTCAAGCGCTACGCGAAATCTTGCCACCAATGTCAACGATATTCCCCGCGACATCACACCGTACCAGTTACCTTAGGACCATCGGTAGTAGTCGGCGGGCCATTCCAGCAAGTCTCAGTAGACATAGTAGGACCACTGCCCATGACCAAGAAGAGGAACAGATTTCTACTCACACTCGTCGACGCATGTACGATGTGGTGCGAAGCAGTCCCGTTGCCAGCGATCGACACCAAGAAGATTGCAGATGCACTCATCGCCATCTTTACCAGAGTCGGATTCCCGGACAGCATTAGAACGGACAACGGATCTCAGTTCACCGGCCGCCTGATGCAAGACGTGTTCGAGTTGATACAAGTTCATCACATTCGCACACCACCATACCACCCAGCCAGCAACGGACAAGTAGAAAGACTGAATGGAACCCTTCTCACCATCCTCAGGAAAGTCGCCGACGACAATCCAGAAGCGTGGGACACCTACGTGAATGCGGCACTGTTCGCATACCGAGAAACGCCCCATGCAGCCACAGGCTACACCCCGTCAACCTTGCTATTCGGCAGACCTCTAGCAGGACCGCTAGAAGCCCTACGCAGAAGTTGGACGGAAGCCAAGATAGACGACACACCAAGAGGTGCCACCAAGTACGTCGCAGACCTGCAGGAAACCCTCAAAGCAACGTGGAAGAAAGCTGGTGAAGCACTGAAGAAGGCAAGAGCCCGTCAGGCGAAGTACTACAACCGCCACGCGAAGGACAGAGAACTGCAAGTCGGCGATCAAGTGCTACTCTTACTTCCAAGTGGAACCAACAAGCTGGACATCGCTTGGAGAGGACCGTACCGGGTGACTGCCAAGAAATCCAAGACAGTCTACCAAGTAGAGGTGAACGGGAGAGCCCGATACCACCACATCAATCGCCTCAAGAAATACACGGATCGACCAGCGACCCCCACCACACACACCTGGATGGCCATCGCCATCGCGGAAGAAGTTCATCCGCAACTACAACAGCATCGCCGTACCACTGACAAATGGAACCCGGAAAATCGCCCCGGACAAAGTCGTATGGACAGCGGAATGCGAGACAGCATTCCAAACACTCAAGGACAGAATGACATCGGCGCCAGTACTCCACCTACCCGATTTGACTCAGCCATTCGTTCTTCGCACCGACGCAAGCGACTTAGGCCTCGGAGCAGTACTGCTACAGCGCGACCCCAAGAATGCCGAGACGCTATTCCCTGTCGCCTACGCCAGCAGAAAATTGAGACCCGCCGAGACCCACTACGCCACGTCGGAGAAAGAATGCCTTGGACTAGTCTGGGCCATACAGAAATTCCAACTCTACCTGTATGGGACCCACTTCACAATTCAGGTGGACCATCAACCACTATCGTTCCTGGCAGCCTCCAAGTCTTTGAACACTCGCCTGATGAGATGGGCACTCACCCTTCAGGCATACTCATTCCAAATCGAGTACATCCCCGGCAAAGAGAACCACGGAGCCGACTACCTCAGTCGCCATCTCGTGGAGGACACAGCAGCTGTCGCCCACCCAACACAACTAAGGGCCACAGCACCAGAATTCGTCCCCGCCCAGTAATACCCTGTCACTAGTGTCCATAGCTACCTGGCACAGCATTGCAGCGCAGGTAGAGCAACTTACTTAGTTTGTAAATAGGACCCTAGGATAGTGCAGCGTTAAACTAGGCTCTGTAGTAGAAAAAGGTCGAATCCAGTAGTCATCGCCTTTTTTCAGTTGAGGGAGCCTGTCATGAATTGGCTAGTTTAACTCTGCCCGTTGACTATTTAGCATTGTGTAGTCTTTGTAATAGTACAGAGTCAGTCTATTACACAGCAGCAATTAAATTACAGCACACTGCGAGCCTGAGCCACACACACAGCGCAGTGACGTCAGCACTTAAGTTTTGAATCGGACCGTTGGAACCAATGGGAGAGCTTAGGCAAAGTGGTTGGAGCCAGTTTGACTGGGTCCAAACCACGCACAGTTTTGGTCAGTTGGGAGGAATACACCGAAGTGTGAACAGCTAGATAGCTAGAGAAATCTCTACACACTTAGACCAGGAAGCAGGACTTAGAAGCATAGAATTCTATCAAGTCACAACGGGCCTGAACTTGTCAAACAGGTAAATGAGCACCCTTCTGTTTCATCGTGATATATTTATATTATTGTTGAAATTATGTTTGTGGAATTTGCTATGCATAAATGTGAATTATTAATCCGAATTTGCGTGACCATGTGGAAGAGCCGACCACGAGGCGAAACACGACCGGTTACGCCGCCATGTTGTATCCCGTACGGAACCACTGTTGTTTAACTTATATGTATGTTTGCAGACCAGTGGCTGTACCACTGAATGTTTATATTATTATTAATTCTGTATGTGTATAGTTAGACACGATTGATATTCATGTATGTATAGGAATTTAGAGTGAGATTCCAGTGGAACCCGGAAGTAGCAGAATGTTCGTCGCTTATGTATAGAGATGTGGAGCTATCACTGAGGGCTACTTTGGCTTTCAGTGAGACGCTCTGCACAAACCGATTATTCAGGGTTGTGCAGAATTTCGTCTCTTATATTACAGACGAGCAGGCGAGCTATCCCGAGCTATCCCGAGCTATCCTGGGCGCACCACTCCACAGAAACGACTAGTTGGCGGAGTATCCTCTACCGCACAAGACGGAAAGAGCGACCCGAAAGACACCCTGTCAGACCCCACAGCGTGGCAAGGGAACCCAACTACACAACGACACAGGTGGACCAGAAGCTACCTCACAGAAGGACTTCGAACCCCCACTCATGAGTTAAGTGCATAACACGAAGGTGCACTTAAACTGATCATAGCAGGACCACAGTAGTCCAACTCTCCAGAAACTGTAACACGGACCACAGTAGTCCAAATCTACATGAGATATACTAGCAAGTGCCCGATGAAGATAGAACAGCTGCATAGACTATCAGCGATCGAACTATTAGCATTGAAAGAGACATTTTAAGTTAGATTAGTACTTAGAGAATCTTGTATAGAGTAGAAGAAATAAATGTGTGATTTTAACTGTTATCAAGTGGCTGGACTACATATGATTCATAGCCGTGTGAAAGCTAGTGTGACAGTAATCTTTTACCATTTTTCTATCTATTTCTGTATCCCAACCTTAACACAGAACGAGCTAAACAAATAAATTTATTAAAGTAATTCATAGGGTGACGTACTAGCCGTTCCCACCGAATAAACGTGAGGGTCCATAATTCCATTGTGCAGAGCCCATAAACCCCACGTGACAACATCCCAACCCCTCTTGTACAATTCGTGATCTTGCAGCTCCACGCTTACTTTATTTTTAATAAAATTGTCAAGTATTCAATACATCAATGACAACTAATAAAATAATCTTGAAAACAGCTGCAAATAATTTTATTGGGAGTTGTTCTTTGTCATGCACACTACTTAAAAGAATCATGAACACCACCAAACAAAAAATATTCTACTTGTGTGAGGTCATAATGACATTAAAAAAAAAACACCAGTATAATTCTTTAGTAGGTCTTAATTCCTCTATGATGTCTATCGAGCGAAGTTAGAGATGGACTCATGGAGAATTGGGGGTATGAAGTGTGGATGCGTGTGTGTGCAAGTGTGTATGGACTCCCAAGTCCAAGAAGCCAAAGCAAATTTTCATATAAATACGGCAACTTTCACTGCATGAAGAAGCAGATGATATTTAGGATTAGTGTTTGAGTTACTTCTAGTGTACAGTTAGGGTTATTCAACCATAACTATAACCTTATCATTAAATGATTAACCCTTTTGCAGTCTTGAACTCCAGGATCAAGTGACGAGTGTGACGTGACTTTCCCTCTTAAGAGGGAGTGTGACTCGGTAATTAGACGAAGTTGTTCAGATTGTTTTTATAATTACTACAAGTAACCTATATAAAAGGAACAAATACAGTTTTATTAGCACATCTGGAATCTCATTTGCTAACAGAACCTCTAGAAATGAGTCAATGAGTGACCTGAGCTGTCCATAAGTTTGTCAACATCGACTCAATGATTTGAGTATAAAAAATGTCCACTTCAGAAACATATATATTTCTTACCTGCCCCAGAAGGCCCCGGAGACAACGTTGCCGCTGCCATGCCTAGGCCTGGGTTGAGATCGACTCCGTAATTGGGATCAATCGTTGTAGTTTACGTGTAAACAATAAAAAATAAAAATAAACACAAAAAAAATTTGCCTGAAAAAAAGTAATGGCAGACAATAGCCTTCTCGCGAGAAACGCGAGGACGCGAGAGGTAAAAGTAGCCCAGCGTGCACTTCACTTCCGCTAATGGTCGAATCAAGAGAAAGTTAAGTTCGATACGAAGCAAAAAAAGTGGGAAAAGGTGACAAACGCAACAAAATCAACACTTCTTTTGGATAGGGGATGCAGCACTGATTCTTCAAGATGAGCACAGGGTTTGTATAGAATATGTTGCCCCTTATTCTGCCTAAAAATTTTGTTGAAATGTGACCGTAAACAAGTTGATAACTTTCAAAAAAATCGTCTGCAACAGCAACTTAAGCAAGTCGTAACAGTTCACATTCAGCAGGAGCAAATGAAACCGTGGCTTGATTGCGTTCATTTGCTGTGTATATTTTAAAGATGTGATCGCCGAGTACAAGCGCATTTTAATACTCAGCGTTTTTGAATGTGAAAGAGTCCTCAGAAAATCTACGGTCCTCTTCCTTTCGTTCAGTTACACTCACAATGCTGAAGATCACTAGTAGTAGTACTAATTTACTTTACTAACCAGAAACTGTCTTTATAACTAATATAAGCAATAGTGATTTATTATATAAAATATGGCCATTGTCACTGTCCATTTTAGCAGTATGTTTGCTCTGGTGGTTCAGTGTTGATTCAGGTCCCTACCCTCTTTCCCTGGGAATGGGATGGTTATCCCCGTCTGCCATATCGCCAATGGTCGATTTAAACGTTAAGCCTCATTCATTCAATCATTGAAACTTACACAAATGAAAGAAGAGACTTCAGAGCCTGTGGTTGAGTACCACATCACTATCAATGCCCAGTAAAGCTTCTGTAGAATTATTTTGTTTTACCTAGAGTGTATTTTGACAAGGTTAGAGTAGTCGATAACTGTATAAGGGTTTGTCAACACTTGCTCTACACCATAGGCCATTGTCCCAGTGAGTCAGTGTAAAACTCTCTCTTTGGGTCCATGGATTTAATCTTTTCTTGCAAGTTTCAGTGGGCAAAAAACCAACTAACTTTTCAGCAGGAAAAAAATGTAACCCCCTTCCTCCCACACCCACTCTCCAAAAGAAAAGGGGTAACTTTCCAGGGACATTACAGGCCAATTTCTACACAGTGTTTCCCACAGCTTTTTTTCAGAGAGTCCTTGGGACTCTCTGGTGCAAAATTTCAAGAGTCCCCTTACAAAATTTGAGAGTCCCCTTACAATTCCTACATTTACCTTGATTTGATTACCAACATCACGGACACACAAATACGCCTCAAAGTCAAACAAAGCTTAGTTTTCAATGCAACTTTATTGAAAATTATGAATAGCCATAAAACAAGCAACACAACAAAAGGAATACTGTTCTGATAAATGTTACAAAGGAATCCATCATTGACTAGAGGAACCTTAAAATTACATAAAATGACCATAGAACAAACATGAAATGGTCATACGACAATTTACACACATCAATCTGCATGTACTGACAAATTGTCTCTGTAAAAGCGGTTAGTGTTAGAGGGGACTAAGTCGATGACCAGAAGAAAAAAAAATAGACCAAAAAATCTGTTCAACTGCGTATTACAGACAAGATCATCATTGCCTAGTCTAGGGAGAACTGAAAATGATGATTCTACATTCAACGATTGCATCGTCTTCCGCATTTCTGCGGGTTATCGTTTTCCGTAGCCATGTGTCGAGCGACATGTTTCAGCTTTTCTGAAGCAAACAAAAAGTCTGCGCATGCGTGTCAGCGCGGTCAGTGGATAGGGAAGATCACCGCGCTTACTCGGCTCGGGCGCACGATAGCTCAGAGGTGCCAGGATACATACATGTAACGGCAGTTAAAAAAACCAAAAAACGTTGCGTCCCTTGTGATGCACCTTTTTTTTTTCATGCGTCCTTTTTCAGTTTTTGTGCGTCTCTGACGCACACATGTGCGTTTTGGGAAACACTGCTACAAAACCTCACGAAGATAACTTGTGAACTAAGCCTACAATATTGGAAAGAGAAGAGCATACTTTTACTAGTGGGGCAGTGTTGAGCTATAGTGAATATTGTTGAGTAATGTCTAATGAGTTTGGGGAGAAAAAAAATTGCTGAAGGTAAAAGAAAAATGGTTTGAGTGAATCTTTGCAGAAAACTAAAAGGAATAGTGATTATTACGACGTAAATGTGTTTTGGAATTTAATGGGAATGCTTGCCGAATGTACTGTTACTTTTAGTAATTGTTGAAGTGTTGCGAGTAAATACAGATCACACGATTTTAAATGTTTACCTAATACTTAATAAAGCTAACTTCCCATTACAAAAATACTTTATTATGTATATTTTCTTCAACAAGAAAGATATTTTCACAAGCTTGGTGGATAAAACCCTTTGGCATTTCTCACAAAAGGTCATATTCCTATAGCCGCTCAGTTGCAACTTTCACTTTCAGTTTCATTGCAGATAGCTATACATTAATAAGTATGGTAGCATTGGAAAAAATGGCAGAATTTGTCGCCGGCATAATATTTATCATTGTTTTTTTTTTTTTTAAAGTTGATTAGATAGGACATTAATTTCTTCAGAATATAATGTTCTATGTAAAACAGGTAATTTGCGGTGGTGGGAGGGTGGTGGGGGGTGGTGGTGGAAAACAGCTTTGAATATAAGCAATTAAGTATCTGAAAATTCAAATTTGCAATAAGACAATAATATAGCTTTTGTACCATATATTGACATTTAATGTATTTAACAGCCATTTATTTTACAAACATATAGTTTGATACGCTTTATTGATTTGATCAAATCCACCAAAAACACTTTTTAGCAGCTTTCTGTATCATTCACAGCTTCAAAATTATATGCTACTTCACCCCTGTGACCCCCACAGTGAGTTTGAGCTTGATAGCCTTGACTTACACACTGCATTTTTGGCAGGTATTAAAGGTAATTTATTCTTCAGCGTCCTGATTGGGATGCTAACCCTGCACCATGCCGGGGGCTTGCCGACATCCCCTGATCCTAGGTTTTAGTGTTTTTCTCTTGTGGATATTCAGATTCTCCAGCCTGTATCATTTATCAGTATCCACCTTTACACTAATTCTGTGTGTGTGTGTGTGTGTTTAAATTTACCATGATAGTATGCAAAATGTGTGGCAGAAATAAAATGTAAACACATAAACAATAATGCAGTTGATGCACACATTCTGATTCTCTCTCTCTCTCTCTCTCTCTCTCTCTCTCTCTCTCTCTCTCTCTCTCTCTCTCACACACACACACACACAGAGGAGGAAGTCATGCTAAAACTGTAAATAAAATTTAAATGCTTCAAAGTTACCAAGCAGGTCCTGATGGGAATCATTCCCCAAAATTTTAAATTAATTCCACAAAGAAAGAGTGGCTTTCTTTTCTTTTTTTTTTCTCATAAAATTAAAAGGGTTAGAGAGTGGGTGATACCTCAGGCATGGAAAGTTGCAGAGTTTATACTAATGTTAATAAAAAAGGGGAATAAAAAGTTGCTGGGCAAGTTGCTGGACAGCTGTAGTGTAGAGCTGTTCAAAGCACTGGGCGAAAAAGGATCTAACTCAAGCTGCCCACTTGCTGCGTTAGGGGCATCATCTGACACCCAGATGATTGAGCACAATCCTAAGCTAACTTTGGAACCATCCCCATCTGAAACCTGACCTTATGTGTGGTGGAGTGGGAAAAGACTACTCATGCTTGAGAGAATTTGGCCTTATTCGGAAACGAGAGACAACTTGTCTTTTTGTTTTGTTTTTAGTTACCTAGAGTTATCCGGGTGGTATCTCGTCTCAGAACACGCCCGAGCTGCAAGCTTTTCTTCAGGAAAGAGGATGGTGGTGGTTGCATGGCAGTGCAAGACCAAACTAGAGGAGCTAGCCTGGATTGCAACTGAAATCAGCCTTTCGGTTGATCCGGAAGGTTTGATGGAGGACAGCAGAAATTATAGGCAAAAAACCGTGTTCGTTTGCAGATAATGTCCGCCCAGTGTTAGACACCTCTGGGCGCAACATGCGGGCAAGCCATCCAAAGTTGTTTCCCCGTGTGTTTACGAGCATGGTCTATTGTCCTAAAAGCAGAAATCTAGCGGAGTGGAGTATTTGAATTCCGATGAGAATACAGCCCATCCCAAACGGTTATTTTTAGTTATCCCTCAGTAGAGGCACATTTAAATTCATTCCCTGCAAGGCGTGAAGCGTGCTTAGAGCACACAAGATTGCCAACTAATAGTGCATGACACTCTTGCCAACTACTAGTGCTGGGGCACTCTCTACAGGTTACTGCCACGAACCTACATAAAATGCCGGCCGACAATTTAGTTCTGTATATCCCCAAAAGGAAAAGATAACGGGCCGGGCTGGGAGAACAAATGTTATGTCACCATGTCCTTCATAATCAATGGGCTCAAGAACACACTGAAGGATTATCATTATGCACAGCAGGAACCAACCAAGGCCAGACTAACAACATGGGATCAACTCTCTCTGGCTTCCTCAAAAGGAAGGGAAGAGGGGGGGGGGGAACAATTTCTCCCAAGCATGACTTCTCGCCTCCCACTCTGCCACACATGCAGTAATGCACTATGTGCAACTCATTTTTGGACCCCTCTACCAACTCACTCCAGAACCCCTTGTCGCTACCCCAGTTGGGGTGCCGGGGGTTTCAATTTAAATAGTATCCAAACTTTATGGAAATTTAGTGCTTTAAATTCCCACTGTCACTGTCTTTCTCATTTGCTCTTTCTCATTCCTGCTCTTTTCTATCAATCTGCTATACTATCGTCTTCTTCGCTAGACCAGTCTACCTTTTTTTCTTGAAAACTCTTCCGGGACAAGACTCCTTGTTTGTGTATGAGGTCTGTTGGATCAGCTTGGGAATATTGGACGCTTTCTGCCAGGTGGTCACTAGGGCTTCCTATGATGTTATTATTTAGCAATGTAGGCATTTTATATGTATGTGTTTTGTTGATAATTTATAATGATGTTTGTATTCTATTTTGTTTTTGTAAACGGGGGTTCGATAAGTTGGGGTGAAGCCTCAGCCGTCCCCTGCGTGGGATGTCTTTATTGTAAAGTGACTGGCTGGTGGAGAGCTTTCGGTTTTACCACTAGGGTTGTTTCAGCAGATCTTGTATGCGGATCGGGGGTTGTCCGGTCCTGATTTGGCTCGGAAGAGTCCGCTGGACCTAAAGCAATAATAATGTAATATAATGTAATGTAACCCCTTGTCGCTGAGGCAACAAGCTCTGGGTGACTGGAAATGGGGGATAAGGGACCTAGTGTTTGCTGGGTGTATGTAAACAGCTGGCATTCACACCTGTAGGACATGAGCATCAGGATCCTTATATATTATTGGTGTATTGTTTTTGTTCATTTTTTTTCCGTAGGTGTTTCGATGTTAACAATAAATATAAATGCATGCGAACTGTGCTTTGAACTGATGTCATTAGGAAAAAGCGCTATTATCATTATTATAAAGTCTGCACTGCAATGCATGCGTGCGCACACTAAACCCAGGTTTGTGCTCTCTGAAGGGTTGGAGAGCGCTTGTCTGTGCAACAGGGTCCTGTTATAGTTTTTTCGGCACAGAAACAACTTACAATTATTTTGATTCATCATTGATTAACAATGTTTGTTAGTTTGATTATTTAAAAAAAGTAAAGGCATGTGTGCGCATTTCATACGTAGACTACAATTGCACACGCACACTCGCAAACTCAGCCAAGTCGGAGAGTATAAGGCCTGTTGCAAAATCCAGCACTGCGATGCATACTGACACAACAAGAAGTCTGAAACTAAGGCTGAGACAACGTCATTGCTTGCAATGTGTTTTGAACTGAGACAACTATTGTTATCTGGGACAATTTGTTCAGGACCGCATTACCTAAAAGGCTGCAGTCTATTATGCTGTCTAACTGAATTTTGAAACATCCCCCCCCCACCCCCACACACACCCCTGCTATCATTATTGAGTATCTTCATCACTGAATGCATGTAACGGCTTTACAAAAGACATTTTAAAAATGACACAGGTTTCCATGGGGATTGCATTTGCAGCGAAATAATCATAGATTGAGGACACCAGATACTGTAGAAAGTAGGCTCTTTGCCTAAAATGACTGTCTCGGATTCCGAAAGCACTCAAGCGGAGTGTCTCAAGCAGCGGCTTTCTTCCTAGCGCAACCCTAAAAGGTCTCTGATGCACTTGGAAGCCGGTGCAGTGGGAAAGAGAGGGTTGACGCAGGCATATGGCTCCGCAATCTCGCCGGACGCATCACGATGAAAGAAGAGCCACGTTCAGGCAGAATAGTTGGTCTTTTGCGCTTGTCATAGTTGGGGGCTTTCAGGTTTGGGATTCTTTGCGTTTCTTTTGAGAGAGACCTCCTTTTGTTTCTTTAGAAGACAGAAACAGAGAACAATAACTTCAAAACATTTATTGTTATTTTGACCTTGCTTTGAATAACAAATACGGGAAGGGGTCTGCATTGGCTGGACAGAGTTGGATCTGATTCGGTTCTGTAATTTCTTGCGATTGTAAATTATTTTGAAGTGTTTGTTGATGGTCTTTGATGAAGGTTTTTCGCGATGGACTTGGCAAATAAAAGCGGTGAAGGCCAGTCTCAGTTATTATGTACTGCTACTGTGCCATGTGTTAATAGTTACTAATGCTACTATTGCTGCTACTATGAAATGTATGTATCTATAGCTCTTCTGTAATATATTTACAAAATTAAACAATAAGGGACAGAATCGTCAATATCGGGAGTGTGGGTAATGACTAATCAATGACTTAACACACTTTCGTTTTCTTTTTGATAGAGTGGACAGTGGTCAGACATTGATGCTAATGGGATGTGCACTAATGGGATGAGGCAAGATTGCGATGATTGAAACCCTATAAATATAATCATTTGATAAACTGTTATTGCACTTTGAACTATCCTACTGTGATAAACTATGGTTCGTGATTAAGCTTTCATCTGCTACTGCTTTAATATACGTTGCTCCACATTTTCCGACAAACGTGATGACAGCATTACTGGCCAGAAATATATGTTGTTGATTTACGATTGATTGATTTCGCTGTCATATTTGACGACGCAGAATTCCAAAACACGCCGGAATGTTCGTGTGATGCATAGCGTATGAAGCGAGTGCTTTGGTGATCGAGTATTAATCCGTAAACAGCAAAACTTGTGTTGTGCGCCCTCTTCAGCAGAGAACAACTTACTCATGTAAGTATCCTTATACATTGCAGTTGAAATACTTATTAACTCATATAATGAGGGTAAAGGTAACTGATTATTAAAGGTGTATTAGGCGAAGGAGTGCTGTTAACATATATTTCATTATTTGATTGGGTTCTTAATCAATGTGCTGGGATAGAGGAAATGGGTACATAATAATATTATATTGCCAACGGTTGAAAATAACGATGATCAGGCGAACATATTGGTAACGTTCAGTACAATTGGATTTGAATTTTAATTTTATATTTGATTTGTATTTATTACTCCTGTTACATTTACCGTCAGTGCTTTTGTCAAATTTTGGAATCTCTTGCCTCTTAACAACACAAACTAGGATGATGGGTTGGAGATGCTTTGCGTATAGTTTAAAGGAGTTAATAATCGTAACTATTTTTAAATGTATAGGGCGGATGGGAGTTTTAATGAAAATTTAAAGATGTTGGAATCATTTGATAAAAGAAGCCTAAACGGAACACAAGAGTTCGATGCCTCTGTTGAAAGATGGTAGACAGGCAGAGGCGTTGATCAGCTTAGCGGCAAAGAAGAGTAGCAGAGAAATTAAGGGGCTTTGAGGGGGGCAGGATAATGTAGGAGTCAAATTGGCATGAGCTGTGCTCTGCATTGATTTCTGATAATCGTCCCTTTCTTTCCTATGAATGTAGTGTAAATTTCCGATACGCTCTTACAATTCTATTTTTGTTTACTTAAGAGGTGTTATAATTATGTCGGTTTGTTTGTCTTGTTTTAATACTTTAGACTTCAGATTTTTTTTTTCATTAAAAAGAAAACAAGATGATTTGGGGGGAGGGGAGAGAAGAGAAAGAACATTGCGCCACGCATGGAATGAATGCAGAATAGTCTGTGCCGATGTTTATCTTAAAGTTACAGATTTTTTTGCATCTCAAGTTTGTTCCATCTCCCTTGTTTTTGTTTTATTTCTCCCCCCCCCTCTTTCTTTTTATTTTGTTTTAGCTTGCAGATATATGCGTCTGTGTTACCGTTTCTCTTGTTCTACTTGTTACCGGTACTTCATTATCCATCCATCGCCTTGCTTTTCGCTTAGCCCACCATCTCTTCCATTATTTTTCCTTCTGTCATCCCAACTTCTCCCCACTTTCCCATCGCAGTTTTGTTTATTTATTCTTGTTTCTTTGACGAGTTAGGTGCGACGATGTACAAGTTTGTCTTGTCTGGGCTGCCTGCGGAAAGAGTGATGCTGGGCGACTTGCAGATTGCTTTTCCAGCTCCTTCAATGCGAGGTTGCGTTCCGTTTTGATAGGTTGCCAGCTCCCTGTCGTCGTAGCTGCTGGGAATGTGTTTGAAGTTTCCAGAATTCTCTTGAAAGATAACCACCTGCATGAAGGCCTTCGATACGCTCAGCAAGACATAGAGTTTTTCGATACACTAAGCTAGATAGATCTTTAACAATATTTCTCAGCCGTTTTCGTCCCTGTTTTTCTTCGATACTCTCAGCTAGACCTATCTTTCGTAACCCTTCTTATCTTTTTATGGTATGTTCAAGAAATTTCTGGAAATACTTTGTAAAGTCGGGATTCAGATCGAATCACAGGTCGGTCGGTCTGTTCGTTGCATGCCATATTTTAGGAACCACTGAACGGATTCTGACCAAATTTTATGAGAACATTGACCAAAGTCCCGCCCGTGCCATCATATTTGCTCTACCGCAAAGATCAAGGTCACTAGACTCCATTTTTTGTGTGCTGAACATGTGTGGCTATATATCTCAAAAACCGCTGTACCGATTTTAGGATTCAGGTACTTCAACTCATGGCCAATCATTCAGTTTCAGTCAGTGTGTCAATCAGTCCATCAGTCGGTCGCTCAGAATTTCTTTTTTTTTTTTTTCAAAACACATTTTTACCTATTACTATTACTAATAGTATTAGTGTATCAAGAATGAGGCGACCGATTTTAAGTGTTTTACTATTAATAATAAATAATAATACTGGATGCTCTATATGCGCCTTTCCCCAAAGTTAATCATCACTCAGGTGTTTGAGTCCTTAACCGTTGCTCTTTATCGAAGGTCAAGATTGCTGAGGTCTGTATTACAAAAGACATTTTGCGCTGTGTCTCAAAATTGGCTGAACCGACTGTTTATATTTATTTTGCTTTTTGCAGATAGCTCAGAGAGTAACCATCATTCCATTCCTTCATTGTGTTTCTGTAGGATAAAAGCGGGTCACAACACAGCCAGGAAAATTACCACTTCGAAAATGCTGATTTTCAGCTATGTGTGTTTGTCTCATTTTGGAAATGCGTCTGTATGGCTTGTCATCATGTTTCCATTCAATATACCCAGCTAGACCTCTTTTGCTATCTCGCTTAGGCCTTTCCGATCTTTTTTTTTCCCCCAAGCTAAAAAAAACTCTTGCGAGAATATTTCATGTACGTCCTCTATATTTTTTCTTCGATACTCAGCTAAACCTATATCAGTGGATTTCATGCGTGAAGTTATCTTTTTGCCCATCGGGCGCTTGCAGCGGCCGTGTGATGTATTTTAGGGATCTTTTAACTACGTTAATATAATGTCTGATACCATGGGGGTACGGTGATGGTAAGGTGGTTGGGGATTGGAGCAAGTGTAATGTAGATTGTAGTAGTTTAAAACTGAATATTTTTGGATCGAGAAGATAGGTCAGATACAAGTTTGTGTGAACCAGAACAGCAGTATTAATCCTGCCAACCACCACCACCACATCCCCTCAGAGTAGGTTACAGGAGTTCTACGTTTGTGGATAAGATTCACAGTTATGAGTTCATTCTGTTGGTTGATTACATGTGTACTTGCTGGTAGAAATATAAAAGTGATAGAAATAAATGGCAGCATAATGTGTCACCCATGTTAAGTAAACTGGAGTTGCGACCTTCCCCATTTTCGAAAAGCTCAATAAAACCTTTTAAGTAGAAATCTTTTATTAGAGTTGGTTTAAAAAAATTAAAAAAACATAGAGAAAGAAATGCATGACAATGATTTTATTACCTCACCTTAGACTCTTTACAAAATTGGATGGAAGACCTTTCACAATTTCCGAGTAGCTCAGCAAGAACCGGAGGTAGAAAGTCTTGTAGTTGTTTGAAAAAGAATAAGTAACAAGTGCGAGACAGTGTTTTGAAATGGCCACCAACGACTCTTTTTAAGAAAATTGAACAGAAGATCTCCCCGCTTGTTTCCGAATTGCTGACTCGACACGAACTTGTACTGAAAGCTTGAAGTTCTCGGCGGCTTCCTTGGTCCACAAATACAATTTAGTGTTCTCGTAGTTAATTAACAATGCGCTGCGAATTGCTGAAGGCGTGACTTATCCAGATTCTCTTAGTCTCAGAGCTGCATTCTTGAGAATGACTGTCAAGAGATGAGCTGAATGGCACAAATTCTGCCTCCGTTGGTCTTTTATGCTCTCTAATTGGATCAAATTCTGGACCAATATGCAGTTTGTTGTCGTGCTGATGCTAATTGTGAATGTATTGGTGGTTGCCAGTAAAGTCATCATAACCTTGCTTTGTTATTTTGTGCAGTTTGATTTCCTTCTGACAGATACAACGAAAGCACAGTCAGAAATCGCCTTGTTGTGGTACGTTGGGTAGATTACCGTCCCCTGGTACTTTTGTAAACTCCATTATATTGTCGAGTGGTGGCGTTGCGTTTACGTTAAGTAGAATAAAGTCCCCAGACGCAATAGCATATAGGGGACTTTGGTGGCGTTGCATCTCCTGTAACCTCTGTTATACCGCCATGTTATGACACATTACGCAAACGTTAACTCACTTTTGTTTTTACAGTCTTGCGAATGGTGTGGACTGGAGTGGTTGTAAGCTTGCAATAAATTGGTTTTACCTTGTCGCTTACCAGCATGTAATTGCGTGTGCGCTCTCTCTCTCTCTCTCTCTCTCTCTCTCGCTGAGTTATCTGGCATTTTCGCCGCAGTATTCTTTGTTGTTATCATAATAGCTGGTAATGTTTTCCTTTACAGTTGTCACATCGACTTTGTGCTTGCAAGGGGTTGCTTCATTCCTACTCAGATATCGTTTGTCAGTGATGCAGAAGTCTGTGAAGGGCAGGAACCTTTGGCGGTTTGGGGTGGGGGATTGGGGGTTTTAACAACATTAACAAGAGACTAGAAAACAGCTCTGTACCTTGTGCCACGGCAAGTCTTAATTAAAAGCCCACTCCAACATACAACGACACTACCACACACCGAAATACGAAAAAAGCGACACATCCCTCATCCCCACTCCACGAAGCACACACACACACGCACACACACCACATATTACTACAAGCGTTTCTCTAACCTTTAATCTAATTAAGCTAAAGCAATTAAACAGTCAAATTCGAGTTGGTACAAATGAGTTCCATTGGCCTAGAGTGCCGTAAGGATAGTTGGAAATAGCTAACTGGAATTACTTTTAATAAATTTAAGTTAACATTTAATTAAAACGTTCACAGCCGATGGTCTCGCTGTGGGCTGTCAAATGTGAGTGGGTGAGGAAGGGGAAAATAGGGAGGAGAGCCGTAAAAGATGGTCGAGAGCTGCTAGCACACTGTGTTATTTACTCTGGGGTTCCTATGGTATGTCAGCAAGATCAAAAGAGTGAAATTGCCTACTGCTTACTCTGCAGTCATTTTGTGCTTTAGAAGTGTTGGGATAGGTAAGACCGAAGAGAGGTTTAGTAGTTTAGGTGTGTATGTTGAAGTGGTAGGCAGCTCAGGGTGGGTGCATTTTAACAAATAGCAGTACACTAAGAAGGAGAAGAAGAAGAAATTTTTACAAATTTCCTCTTTTGGACACGTTTGCTTGTTAGCCTTCATTATGTTGTTAGTACCGTTCTCGATTCTGACAGGGACTGTTTTAACCCAATTAAAGACATTTTCTTCAGGCAGAGCACCTTTTCGTTCAACATCATCCCTATTGGTGAGGTACATGTCTATTTACAATGGGGCGGAATGTAGATAGAGAATGTGTAGCCGGCTTGGCGTCAGTTTTCACATTTTAACCATGTTGATTTTGAAATAGGAATAATAACTAAACTGCAGTGCATCAGCAACAACAAAAAAACAAAAAACAAAATGAAACTGATGATTGTCAGCAGTAGAGTAACCCCAATGCCTTTGCCTGATCCTCTCCGACCGCTTTGCGACGAGATCATGATAACAACCCAAGGTGTAGAGATGCTGCTAAAGAACCTTGATCCAGCCAAGGCTAGGGGACCTGACAGAATCTCACCAAGAGTCCTCAAGGAAGTGGTGGCAGAGCTTGCTTCTGCAGTAACGGCCCTCTTCCGGACCTCCTTTGACGCAGGCACTGTACCCACTGACTGGAAAACCGTCATCGTCACCACCTTTTTCAACCCAATAAGCCTGAAAACTAAAGGCCCATCTCTCTTACATGCATCCTGTGTAAGGAACTTGAGAACAACCTAGTCAGCCGAATCACCAGGGAATTTTGTGCCCAGAACAGCATGGTTTCAGAGGACGCTCCTGTGAGTCACAGTTGCTTGGGCTTGTGGACGAGGCATCAGAAGTGCTCGAGAGAAGTTGTCAGGCAGACTTGCTTGTCTTTGACTTCGACAAGGTGAGCCACTGCCACAAGCTCAACCATCTCGGCATCTGCGGAAATATCAATAGGTGGCTTGGTAGCTTTCTGATCAGCAGAAAAGAATCTGTGCTGGTGAACGGCGCAAGATCCGAGTTTACAGCAGTGGAGTCCGGAGTCCCTAAAGGTTCCATCCTTGGATCAATCCTATTCATGCTGTACATAAACGACCCGCCAAATGGATTGTCATCCACTACTAGTACTAGGCTATTTGTTCACGACACTGCCTGCCATAAGGGTGTCTAGACCCCGCAGGACCAGCAGACCCTTCAAGACGATCTCAATAAATTGGCTGTGCGGGAGGATAGATGGGTGATGTCCTTTTAACCCCAAAAAGTGCTCTACTGTATATATGACCAAGCGCCACAAGACGGTGAAACATGACTACTACCTGCATGGCCACAAGATTCAAGAGACACAGGTCAAATACCTCGACGTCACCCTAGCCAGCAACCTGAAGTGGGGCCTCCACATCTCGTGCACCACTTGCAAGGCCAACAAATCCCTTGGGTTCCTGAGACAAAATGTGAAGACTTCAAACACCAACCTAAAACAGGCAGCCTATAAAGCGCTGGTTAGACCTATTCTGGGGTATGCTAGCTCAGTGTGGGATTCATATACTTGAACATTGAGGTTTAACGTCTACACCAACCATTGGCGATATGGCAGACGGGGATAACCATCCCAGGGAAAGAGGGGTTGGGACCTGAATCATCACTGACCCACCAAAGCAATCATAATGCTAAAATGGACAGTGAAAATGGCCACATTTTATATCGCCCACCACGGGATTTGAACCTGGGTCATCGGTGTGGCAGGCGAACGCTCTACCAATTGAGCTACGGCGGTGGGTTCCATATACAGCGGGCAACATCAGCGTCCTCTAACTGCTCCGACGTCGAGCTGCCAGGTGGGTGTCCAACCGTTATCGTCAAACCTCCAGTAATGTATAAACATGATGATGGAAGAGCTGCAGTGGTCATCCCTGCAATCCAGAAGGAAATGTGCAAGACTAACTGCCTTCTACAAATACCACCATGGACTCACCCACATCAATAGTATGTACTCCCCAAAGCAAAGAGCCTGCCCCAATAGGAGCTCCCACCTGTACCACTATCTTATTACATTCCCTCACACAGGACAGACTACCGGCAGAAGACAATTTTCCCACGCACCATCCCAGAGTGGAATTCCCTGCCTGAAGATAGTCTCTGCAACTACCCTGACCGAATTCCAGGCCAGGATGTAGCTCCTCCTGTGAAACCCTCCACAAACTCCTGCCCTTCATCTCCTCTACCCATCCCCCCCCCTCCCCACTAATTCTCCTCACCCTGAATTCTTGACAGTGGTCCACTTAATCTATCCTCCCAATAGGTCCGCCCCCGGTTTAGCAGCCCCCAGTCATTGCAGCAAATTTCTTCAACACATTGAAGTTGGCTGCCCACACCAAAAAAGAAGAAGAATTTTCCAAGCAAGAAACAGGTGGTTGGGTCTCAGTTTTTCAGGTGAAAAGCGGCAGCTCAACTACAGTTCGCCAAAAGAAGAGGCAAAAGTTATTTCAGTGTAATTTTCTGAAGTCAAAAATACTGTTCTGTGACAGAGCAGGTGGGTGGTCCGATGATGTGTTGATGGTATCTTCGAGTCCGTGGTTTATGGCGGCGACTGTTCGTGTAATGTTTAGTGTCGAATGGCGGCGTGTCATCACTGGCTTCTGAGGATGCTTGCACCGCTTGCAGCCTACTTAAAAAGACGGTGCAGAGGTTTAAACGAGTAAGCCGGCCCACATGATAGATCATCAAGAAGCGCTCCGTCATCATTTACAGCGGCTGTGTGGCACTTATGAACAAGGTCATTGTTATTCTGGACCTATGAATCTTTGTTTGCGCTTCCACCCTCGAGAGTCTGTAAGGAGCGTGTGGAAATGATCACCAGGCAGTTGGACTGATTTTGAATGTAAATTTATATATGTCACACGTTTGGCAGAAACTTAACGGCTGTGTAATTTATTGACTGGCAAATGGCAGTGTTATTAATAATTGTTTCTATTTGTTATCGATCGGGGTCTGCACATGTGGCTTTATTCTTACTTCTTTTGTTTGGGCATGGGTGATCTGTTGTTGGGGTGGGGTGGGAGGTGTACATAGGATAGAGAGATTCCACGCGGCATCAGCCCATGTCTATTGCAATGTATTGACAGATTACCTGTAGTGCCTCACTTACTGTTCATGTTTGGACTTGGGGCAGCTTTGAAGGGCGCATTGCCAAGTGCTGAGACTCTTGATACATGAACTCATAAGACTGCTTTCGACAACTTTACCTTTGAGCACTACTACACTGCACTTCACACCGTACCGCCCAACTCACGACCTTCTCCCATTCTTCCTTTACTCTATGTTTAAAAAAAATTAGTTGAAGCGAGATTCTTGCTACCTATCTCTTGATCTCTGATATTCAGTGTAGCATTCTTCCACAAATCTCTCTCTCTCTCTCTCTCTCTCTCTCTCTCTCTCTCTCTCTCTCTCTCTCTCTCTCTCTCTCTCTCTCTCTCCAGCTTTGCAATCAGTAGATGAGACGTATCTGTCTCTCCTGTCTGACTCCTCTTGTCTATTTACGGCCGATTTACGAGTTTAACTGGCATTCGCAGCTTTCAACAGGTGTCAGACCTCGTTGGGAGAGACGGTGAGTCGCGTTCCGACTAAAGACTGCCCAATCAGCACATCAAGACCTTGCTGCGCAAGGTGGTTTCGTTCACCAATTGTTGATCATCCTGCATCATTGCGTCTGTTCTGTTGAAGAGGGTACATTTTCAGTTAATCTGATGATGAAAACTTGATACAACTTTTGAAGAAAGCATTATATGTTTCAACCTCTATTATTTTTTGCGTCTGCAAAGCCCATAAACTTCCGTTGGTTGTGTTGAACCTCTTCTCTTAGATGCTCTTTTATGAAGATGGTCACATTCGATTGATCAAGAGATTGAGGGCCTTTTACGTAGGTGCGCGCTATAAACGCTTTCTGATCTGTAGGTATGTTGTAGAGGGGCCGGGTAGCTCAGTTGGTAAGATCGTCTTGCTAGTAACCGAAAGGTCGCTGGTTCGAATCCCGGATTGGTCAACGTGTGATCATATTATTTTCCCCTTTACCAACAACTGGCCCGCTGGTGTCGGTATAAATCGGTCCAGTAGTCACCTATATGCGAAAGTGTCGTGTGACTATAATCTACAAACAACAACAACAACAGGTATGTTGAGCCTTTTGATCATGGTGTTGAGTGGCGTAGAATCGCACTGTGTTAAGCGCTGCATTTGCAGGGCTTTATTACGGCAGGATAGAAGGGGGTAAACATGATGGAATCTGCCAGCGAGGGTTGGCGCAATTGCTCAAGTTTGTGCACTGACTGTTGAACTCGCATGTTCCTGAACCTCTGTTGTTTTCGTCCGCCTTGTCATCACAAGCAGTGTTCTTTTCCCAGCTTCGTCGTTTCAGTGGTCTATGAGGCCCCATGTTTGCGTATTCAGACCCCGGTGTTTAGACCAGACGGTAGGACGTTCTTCTTAACTCTGTTTATAGGTGATGGGGTCGAAGGACCTCCTGTTCTGTTCGTGGCAGGCATTGAAAGAATTTGAATCTTGCAACATTGTAATTGCTTGTGTAGAAACGTCTGCTGTAAGATGTGCGTGTTATAAATAAGTGAAAGTCCGAAGCAACGGGCAGAGGAGATTATGCTCATTGAAAATAAGTTGCCGTTAGGTGTCGTTTTCTAGTTCACCTCTGTGACTGTGCTTAAGGTTGAAGACTATAATTGAATTTTGTTTTCATTCTCGCCGATTTTACTATTCTTCATTAATTTTTACAGCATACCCCTTCCCTCCTCTCACCTCACCCCCCCCCTTCCCGCCTCTTTCTGTTTCCATCGACACTGGAATACTGAAGAAAAGTCAGTTTGTTCAGCTTGTCTGCTGGAGACTAGACAGGTAGGGGAGGGGGGAGGAGGAGTATTTTCAGGTGACCAGTTTAGTTATTTGCGTTCTTTCTCAACATATTTCAGCGGGTTAGCTTGTTTTGTTTGTTTGCTAGAAATGAGACAGTATTCTTAGCACATATTTAAAAGCTCCTTACCCCCGTTCTTTTCTGTTAGTATTTCCATTGTGTGCAACGGAGAAGACTCAGACTAGTGCAGTCCTTATATCAGTATTGTCTGTATGAATCCTTGGTACCGGTAAAGAGGTGGATTGGTCGTCAGTGACACACATAAGTGTTTTATTGACTTACCTTATAGATGATCGGTGATTCAGCACTTCTCTCTATGACCTGTAACGGCTGCACGACCCTTCATTTATTAATAGGCCTACTTTTTCACATTCCATCGACCAACCGCTGCTGCGTTAAAATTGTTTAGTTGCATTGTTGGTGCCAAGACATTGTGAACTTTTTGCGAAAGTTCCGTGTGTTTGATTGACTAAAAAAAAAAAAAGCACAGTGTTGGCAGTTTGTCGATATATTTTCTCAACACAAGATGTTTTGATTTGTTGTTGTTGATAAAGTGTATGTGATAGGTATAATAGTGGGTTGTTTCAAACGCGTGTTTGTATTAAAACAATCGCTTGTAGGGTGGAAGTTATTTACTGTTCGAGCTCAAACGGATTTCAGTACCGGGGAATAAGGTTTGAGAATCATGATGATCTCGGTGATCAGGACGTGAAAATGTTTTAGTTTAAGGACAAATACATTATTGCCGCGTCTTACAAAAGATGTTAGTTCGCATTTACTGAATAAGTCTCAGTTTTAAAGTGTTGTCTGGGCTGAGAAGGTTCAGTGAGATACTGTGAACTCTCCAGTTTTATCTGTTTTATTATTGCTTTCTGGCTATTATATTTTTGCCACCTCTCTCCTAATACATTTTCGCTCAATACATCTACTCGCCCCCTTTGTCTTCCAATTGTTTTGAAGAGTTGACGCTTTCCGGAGTGATAGTAGTTTAAAACACAGAAAATAATGTTGCATCAAAACTACGTTTTCTGCAGCTCTTTTTCTTTAATCTTGAGCTGCCTATTAAAATCAGGATTAGAATAGATTAAAATCAAAAAAGTATTAACCCCAGAAACATTTGCAAGGGAATCACTAGTGTTCCAGTTGAGTTGACTCGGCAGCAGAAGCCAGAATGTCTTTCAACCCCGAGATTAAGAGGGTTCTCTTCCGTTTATCAACGAGGAAATAAGTAACTAGAGATATCCAAGATCAAAGCTTGGGTTATCCATCATTATAAGGAGGAGTAAGTTCAGTGCAGACGCCATTATTATCTCATATTTTAGTGCTACAGTCAGATGGATGGCTCACACAGAAGCGAGCATTGGCATTCTGATAATTCTGCTGCATTGAATTTGATAGAGGTTACCTTCATTTGAATGTAGCAGGGATAGTGGTTAATTCTAATAACATGTGAATATATTACGCGTTCTAGCCATTTTTGCGATCCACAGTGCTACTCAAGAGCTCAGATCTGACTCCATAATCTATATTTTACTATTGCTAGATTCTGTTGAAGTGAATACCTGATCTCTATGGAATTGTGATTTATTTATTTATTGGAGGGGGGTGGACGTAGGAAGGGGTGATTCGTGTGCTTCTGCATTTTTAATTATTAAATCACAATATGCTTCGAAGCATTTGCATCGATGTTACACCTAAATATTAGCTGCGATAAATATTATTATTAAATTATTAGTGCTCGTTTAGAAATGAAGGTTGTAGTTCGGTGCGTGTGCTTGTTGTAGTGAGTATAATGTTCTTTAACAGTAAAGCCATCAGGAGTGCTAAAAGTACTGTTAATGTGTCTTAGTACCGCCACTTGTGTAACTTTGCCTCTTGAAAGCATTTTTGTTACATGATCATGGGCCACTGTAACCTCCTTGCACAACGAACGGATATGGGTTAGCGACCACTGTTATTTTGAACACTGCAAGTGGGTGTCCTGGCAGACAACCAACAAAGCTCACAAAACTCGGAGGAATGAGGGGAGGGATCGGATCCACGCGTCCGGATCGACTCATAATATAACCCAAGAGACGAGACATATGCTTTATGGGATGCCGATGACCTATTTCAACAGGAGTTGCATGAGGGAGATGCCGATTACCTATATTAAAATTAATTGATGAAGAAACTTGTCAATGTTAGTTGGTAGGAATTTACTTTTCGTCGAGCTTTTCAATGCACAGAACGCATTAAATTGTGATATATCCGTTATATTAATATTGGTTGTTTCGATACCTTTGGATGTTTATTTAAATTCCATTTTATCCAGAACTACCCCCTCTATTTGCCTTGTCGGGTAAAGAAGTGTTGATAAACAGAAGACAGTTATTATGAAAATGTTTGGTAAGTTAAGTGCTCGTTAACAGTATAGTCTAAAATCTAAATTCTTTAGACACACCGCCATAGCCACCTTTTCCTCTGCAGGGCTAGAAATTAACTTTTTTCTTTGGGGGCCACCGGGCCCCTTGATTGAAAAATTTGAGGGCCCACAAGCAACTTTCGGGGTCCAACTTGAAAAATAATGCAAACAAAAAACAAAAGAATTATTGACAATATAATAAGTAGAAAGTACAGTTTGTCTGATAATCTAAAATAAAAACAATTGAATTTCCAATTGTGCTGAGTGATGTCATTTTTATTTGCCTTTTCTTTCACTTTTAAACATTACCAACAAAAAAGGGGGCAAAAACACAAACACACACATTTAGTGACACACATATTCCAGTGACTAGTGAGCCTGAAATGGACATTAAACAAAATAGAAAAAAATCAAGTGAGTCTCTTGTATAATACTTTTCAGTTTTGTGACTGAGTATTGCACAATACACATCATAAAATTTTTAATATGAGTACCCTAACAAAAAATCGGACCTAAATGCACAAAAGTTCAAAACAAAACCATGAAACTGATTGAAAGGGAACTAAACTTAACAGTACTCTTCCTCGTTCACTTCAAGGCCATGCCATGGAAATCTTTTTTTTTTCCACCCTTCATTGTAGTTCCTTGATCTTTTTTCCTCTTCATACTTCTTTTTTCTCTATTTTTCTTGTTCTTTCCTTTCGCCGACGTTTTCTTCTGGCGTCTTTCGCTTCCCAAAAATTGCAAAAACGCAATCTCCGATTGTTTTAGCAACTGTATGGCGACGATATGTAGCCATACTTTCGTACTTGCAAAGATGGACATTTTGCGCTTATGTTGTGCCATAGCCTTTTGTTTATTATATTAAAAAGATAGTGAAGTGTATATTAAACTTTTGAGTGCAAAATTAAAGGGTTTTCGCTTCTTTTCTCTGTTTTTTTTTTTCTGTCCAAATTTAGGGCACCGGTGTGGGTTGCTTCCCTTGGCCCAAATACGAAACTGCCGATTAGAGCTAGCTGTAGCAGACGAATTATTTTGCGGGCCAAGCGGGCCCTTCGTTTTTCAACTTTCCGAGCCCGAAATCAACTTTGCGGGTTTTTGGCCCCGGGCCCCCGCTAATTTCAAGCCCTGCTCTGTGTGTTTTAAAAGACCTCCCTAAATCATTGTTGCATAATGGCAAAAAAAGTAACCGCCACTTGGTGAACATGTTTATGGTGTATGGCCAACAAACTGACAATTCTGGCCGATGCTTGTGTTTCGAATTTTCCCTAATTTTCTCTGATTAACCCTTTTTTAAGGTTGCAGCGGTAGCGGTGACCCGGGACTAGTCTGCACTCGTAGCGTTTCACGCTTATTACTTAATACCGCTTGTCATCTGCACGCTGAAAGAATAGCAGATGCTTGGGGCTTTCTTACATCGGTCTATATTATTCTATTAGGTTTACAATACTCTGCCATGTGGAAACGCTACTACATCAGGTTAAGAAGTATAACGTATACATATTAGCAGTTGTTAGTAACTATGCAATTTAAACCCAAGTTAATCTAAAATCATTATATTGTTATTTTGTTATTTTTGCAAGATGTTGCTTGAAATAAACTTTCAGACAGTGTTTGACAAGGATTTATCTGTCTGTTGAATTAGTGCAGCATTGACAGTGAGAAAGACATTAAACATTAATTTGCTCTTATAAGCAAAACATAATCAGTTTTCTTTCTATGCTTCCCTTGTTATCAAGGAAATGGTACTAGGTAATGGACTGCATTTAACTTGGACATCTCCAGCGGATGCTTTTACTGCCAGCTTTGCCGGTACATAGGTTCTCTCTCCATCTTGCTTTTTAGTGTAAAGTGTGTGTCTCTGTGTATGTATGTATGTATGTTGAAAACTTTTTTCAATGAATTATCTTGTTCTGCAAGGCCGGGTTGTAGCGATCTTGGCTATTGCGATAACCTCGCTTTTCTGGTTGCCAAGACAAAATCAGATTGTCCTGAGACATCTGCTTGCCTGTAAAACTAATTTACGACTTTAATCTTTGAAAAAGTTGTTGTAAACAGAAACCTGGCGGGCTGTCACTTAAGGTTCCTGTATCTAATTTGTATGATGGAGTATCGATTTTGTTTCTTGCTCGCAGCTTTGAGATTTATCTGGTTTGCATGTAATTTATTTTTGGAAATGTCAAACGTTTTTCGGACATGTTAGTGGAATGAAGGAGGAATGCTATAATAAAGTTTATGTTGTAGAAGTCGCGGTGTGCCAAGTTTCAAGTGGCCAGAGCAGCATGAAACCCCGAACTACCGTCCTCACTATCGCACGGTGGGACTCGGTGATAAGATTCCATCTCCCCTTCCTTTGGCCTGCTACATTAATGCTCTCTCCTCCCCCCCTCTTCCCCTATCTATTTCCACCTCCCCCAATTCCTCCTCTTACTTCTACCATCTTATCCCAGGTCGTGCGTGCACGCCGCATGAAGGGCGGAATAAGATAGACGGCCCGATTTTTTAATACCGGGGAGATGCAGGAGTCTCAGTGAATATTACAAGATCTAAGCACTTGATGGACCCCCAGTTTTCTTTGAAAAGCGGAACCCAACTTGCTGCATTGAATAAATAGACGGGAGTTGGCCACGTCGCAGATACGTTTGCGTGTGCTTGTGTAGCCACAGAAAGTTGTTATTATCGTCGCGATTCCGTGTATTAACAAAGAATGATATGCCCCTTGCGTTTTCCCGAGCTGAAGGACGGGGCCTGCTTCAGTAGGACATTGAAGTCTCCTGGAGGATTTCTTTCATTGCTTTTGTTTGTCGCAGTTTCTGTGTGCTGACTCTTTTGCTGCTGTTTACGTAATCGAATCTTTCATACAGGGTGAAATATTGAATCCCTTTACCTGACACTTAAGGGTCCTGGAATTTGCAGAAGGACAACATTTAACGGAAAGGAAGGCACATAGTTCTTGGGAGAGCCTTACTTTCTATTAGAACCAACATTTTTTTTAATCCAATTTTCGGAGAAAAACGCCACTTCGCTCTTTGAAAAGATTCTAGAATGTTCTGTACGAAAAAATAAGACGGCCAATTTTCTAGATGCGATAAAACTGCCTCAGGGGTTTGATAAAGTAGGTTTGGTTGGGCCTCTTTTGATAATTGAACGATGCGCAATTTTTAGTTGCTCACTGCACGGTGTAGTAAGCAAGTGTTGCTTCTTTCTTTTTATTTTTTTAATTTTTTAAACCTGCCGATTCCTTTTTGATTCGCAGCGCACCAAACAAAATTGATTTTCCTCAAGTGCGTTTGCTTATCATTCATCAATCTACACCTGTTGGCAATACATCAATCGTAAAAATCAACGAGACGCGCCCGGGTATTACACAAAGCAGGCACGTAGAAAAAAAAAAAGTATACACTTCGAATTTCTGCCATCTAGTGCTGGTATTTTGGTCTGCTATAGGGGTGCCAAGTAAATGTATTGCAAATATCAGTACGTACTGTGCCTGCTGGTTTTAGATAAGCCTACAAGAACTCGGGTCTTTCTCAGTTTCTGACACCTCTCCAGTAATTTCTTCCAGTGCATCAGTATGTTAGCACTGACTTCAGATCATCAGTGAGCTCGTCGTGTTCGGTTTGACAGTTTATGAACAGCTTCGATCTTCTACGTGGTTAAGAAGTAGTAGATATAATTATTTCGTCCTCTTAGTGTGATGCTGTTTTCAGTGTACAAGACATCAACTGTATGCACACCAGTGGATCGCGTTTTCGGTATTTTGTTACTCTGGTGGCGCTGATTTTGTATGTGTGTGAAACTTTTTCCCGAGTTCCACCTGAAATATTTTCACAGAGGTAAAGTGAAGTGAAGAGAAACTACTGACGTTACTGGTGATGGCATTTTTCGTTGATGAATAGTTGTAGTGCTTGTTAATCAGTGAATTTACTGAAATTTGGTAACTTTGGAGTAATCGTAAAACAACACCGAAAGAAATAATCATAGTCTTTGAATAGTTTTATTGTGTAATCAGACGATACAGACCAGATGAACTGATAATTTATTTTTTAAATAACTGTCAGTGAAGAACTCAAAAAGGAACAAGGCTTAGGGCGTGATTGACAAAACCGACAAAGGCTGTGAAATCTTGAAAATATTGTACTGAATCGTTGGCGGGGTTCAAACATGTGGTCAGAAAGTCAGCAGCAGCATTATCATCAGCAACAACAGATTCAAACTGGACAGCCGACGGTGATTCGGCGCGCCAATAGTTGGCGAGAGATGGGCGCTGGTGCGACTACCCCTACCAACACCTTTGGTGTTCCGGTTGACCCCAATTGGCTTAGTAACTATGGCAACGACTTCAGCAATCAGCACCAACCTTCAGGGCAAGTATATCGCTAAATCATGACGTGTGTATCTATTAGAATATAATTATAATATTAAGCTAATGTTACATTGTTAAAAAGTGTGTCGTGGCGCTTGTATCACTGCAATTTACTAATACAAATTGTAAACGGCATGTATCTCTTTGCTGTTCTGCCAATGCCTCGCATGAACACCAACAAGTTTTCAAATAGTAAGAATAAAAACAAGGTTAGTAAGGTTTGTGGGGGTGAAGATGGGTGGTGATGGGGGAGGGAGGGAGCGGAAAGTAGAAAAAGAAGAGTGCGTGACGTGGATCTGTCTGAGAGAGGAAATCTTAACAAGGAGGAGAAAAAGAATCATGATTGTAGCTGCCCGAGTTATCTAGGTGAGTCAAAAAATAATGCCATTTTCTTTAGGAAAGGTATAATTACCAACACATGTATCATACATCAAAATGAAGCTGGTCCTCTGTGGATCACATCCCTACTTCTCAACATTGTCACCGTTTCTCTCAATAGCAATGTTCCAACTTCGAATGAGAGTAGGTACTCTCCCCCTCCTCCCCACGGCCTCGTAAATTTTGTTGACTGTTCTTTGAGCCACTTCTTCACTGCAGTTTTCTTTTCTTCGTCACTTGAATAAAATTTGCCTCTCAAACCCTCTTTCATGGGGCCGAAGAGATGATAGTCTGAAGGCGCTAAATCTGTTGAGCATGGAGGATGCTGTAAAGTTGTCCACCTGAAAGAGGCGATTGTCTCCCTTTTCCTGATGCTTGTATGTGGTCGAGCATTGTCGTGCAGGAGGTGGAGTTGGCAAGTTGGGTCTCACTCGTCGGATTCTTGCTCTGAGCCTCGCCAGGGTCTCAATGTAGGCCTCATAGTTTATTGTTTTCTCCTCTTGGCAAGAAGTCAACCAGAATGACACCTTGAGCATCCCAAAAGACAGTCGCCATGATTTTTCCAGCTGACTTTTGCGTCTTGAACTTTTTCGGTTGTGGTGACGAAAAGTGGCGCGATTTTTTTGGACTGCCTCTTTGATTCAGGTTCGTAATGATGAACCCATGATTGTTTCATCACCTGTTACGAGACTTCGAAAGAAGGTGTTGTCTCTTTGACTTTGTTCGAGGAGTTCAGTATAGGCATTGACCCTGTCAGTCTTGTGTCCGATAGTCAGCACTCTCTGTACCAAACGGGCATACACTTTTGAAAAGCCAAGTGATTCGACATTGTTGTAAGCACTTTTATGGCTGACTGCAAGGTTTTCTGCCAGCTCATCAAGAGTTGTGCGTCTGTCTTCTCTGATCAGAGCATTTGCGTTTGTTTTACTGGCAGGATTCACAGAAGAGGACGACCGGCCAGAACGGGGTTTATCGACAACGCTCATCTGTCCTATCATATCCCGTAACTCGAAGGTAGTTGGGGCATCACAGATGACCGTTTAACCAGCGTACTCCAACTTTCTTTGTCCTCAGCAACCCTCATGGCTTCGCTCAGTGTCAAGCCAGTCCATTCTCGAATGTTGTCCTCCCACCTCTTTTTCTGTCTCCCTCTTCTTCTGTCTCATTGCACCGTGCCTTGCAGGATGGTCTTTCAGGACACTCAAAGTTACCACTTTTTCATCATTCAGACGACTGACCCACCAGTATACATTGCTATGATTTAAAGTATTGTCCTCAAATACATTTTGTATTCGTCTGTTAATGTTTGCAGGGATTTCCCCCTCAACAACAAGGAATTCAACTACTGCTCTTTGCTTTTGACGCAGCTCCAAAGGGCAGCCATTTTGAATTTTCCTTGCGATTCTACAAAGCTGAAAAGTACGAAACAAAATATTTCATAATGTAAATGATATAATCATTTATAACTGCGACAGATGTCAGGCATTTTTGTCAAGTATTTTTTTAAATCAAAAACTTCACCTGAAATACAAAAAAATGCGTGTGTGTACCTGTAAAACGGCACGAATGAGGAACGGAATTTGCCTTTTTTAGTACAAAATGAGGTAATTTTGTCGTTCCCCGTTTGTCTGCCGTTCCTCATTTGTTCTAAGTACATGGCAGTGTAGTTGTAGTGCATGTGCACTACAACTACACTTCACGAAGTGTACTTTAAGTGCATGTGCACTACAACTACACTTCACAAAGTGTAGTTGTAGTGCATGTGCACTACAACTACACTTGGTCAAGTGTAGTTGTAGTGCACATGCACTTAAAGTACACTTGGCCAAGTGTAGTTGTAGTGCATCTTCCAGACGGGTAGGATAAGGAACTTTCCTCGACGATTAGGGTAAGGCACCCGCCTCGACGGGTAGGTTAAGGCACCTGTTTAAGAAAAGGGTTAGGGTCAGGGCTAGTTGCAGCTTAAAAGGGTTAGGGTCAGGGCTAGTTGCAGCGCTGCAACTAGCCCTGACCCTAACCCTTTTCTTGAAGGGGTGCCTTACCCTACCCGTCGAGGCGGGTGCCTTACCCTAATCGTCGAGTAAAATTCCTTATCCTAGCCGTGTTTTTTAACAAACTTGACCTAATTCGCCTCCTAAGGAGCGCGAAGTAGGTCAATTTACCCCATTTATACCTCGTACACGCCTGTGTGTGGGTGTGTGTGTGTGTGATCTATCTATCTATCTATCTATCTATCTATCTATCTATCTATCTATCTATCTATCTATCTATCTATCTATCTATCTATCTATCTATCTATCTATCTATCTATCTATCTCTCTGTATGAGGCTATGTAAATTCATTAAAAACTATAATGGGCGGTCCCAAATCATTTGAGGGCATTGTAGATAAATACGTGAACTTAACCTGAACCATGCATGTGCGAGCTGAAATGTTTTGGGCGCTGGTCATTGGTCACGATTGTCAGCATGTGGTTCATTAAAGCACTAAGAATTGAAACGAACAACAGTTGGGGGGAGAGAGAGAGAGAGAGAGAGAGAGAGAGAGAGAGAGGGAGAGGGAGAGAGAGACAAACAGACAGACAGACGAACACAGCTTTTGAGGAAGTAAATAAGAGAACACGCTTATTGCAGTACGGCCATCTGTACTTGGATATTGCTTCTGTGATAGGCGGCGAACGGGACCAATTAGTCCACATCACCAGGTATAATTCAAATAGATTGAAGCTCTGGCTAGGTGGTCAGTGTTATCTCCGGCGATATAGAGCAATTGTGATTGATTATATATTTATTTTTTATTTTCAGAATTTTATAATTTTTATTTTATTTTATTCCTTTATGTTGTAGTAGTGTAGACATAAGTAACGCGAATTAGTGATGCAAAGTTAATACTATAATTTCTTTAATTCAAAGTTGCGGAGTGGTGATGCGCAGCTACAAGGAGGATGTTGACCTGTGACAGTGATGGTCATGTATTTGTTTGCTGAAGAGGGTTGTCAAGTAGTCGATGACCCAAGGATGCGTACACGTTTTGTGGTTTGACCTATGGGTCAAGTTGGCTGAAGAGTGATGTTTGATGTTAGCACCGTGTAAAAAAGGAAAACTAGCATTGAGAACTTCTGTTTGCTAGACCTTAGTGATGGATTGAGTCACTGACCAAATTATGGAGTGTGACTCTCTCTCTCTCTCTCTCTCTCTCTCTCTCTCTCTCTCTCTCTCTCTCTCTCCCCCCCCCCCCTCTCTGTGTCTTTTCTAAGGCTGCTGGGCCATAGAACTTCACGCTACACGCTTCACGCTTCACGTTTCATGCTCTGGGCCATAGGACTTCACGCTACACGCTGCACGCTTCACGCATTGCTGTTTCCTCAATTGACCACACACAATATTTGTGGTTTGTGACTTCTTGAGAAGATGAGAATAAAAAAAATGGAAAAGACAAGTTCTATTGAATTTTGTGTTGTTGACATTAGATCTAGAAAATTAGATACATGTGTACAAGCCTTGAGATAAGTCTGCCACCTTTTGGATTACTGTGCTATGAATTACAGTAAATAAATAAATAAATCGTATAAAAGTTACCTTTGGGTGTATTGATAAGTTTTTTCAACTCATCCCAAACTTGGGCTTTTTGGTCTTTGTCTTTATAATCCGACACATGTGGGTCCCAGAGAAGGGGCCTTGCCCGGACCAACTCGATTAAATGTACTCTATAGTCATCCATCTAATTTCTTGTATCTGATCACTATGGTAAGCTAGAACGTGAACTTCACGCATTGAAAAAAAGTGGGCATGCTCACTTTTCTCTTCACGAGTGTAGCGTGCAGCGTGAAGCGTGTAGCGTGTGTGGAGTTGTATGGCCCACGCCAAGAGAAACCATGTCTGTTCATTTTTCTCTTCACGCGTGAAGCGTGTAGCGTGAAGTTCTATGGCCCAGCAGCCTAAGATATTTCTTGCTATAGTTAATGTATATGTTAGTTTCAAATTAATGTTATGTTAATTATTGAGTTTTTCATTGTTTATTAAGAATTAGCTTTAAGATAGGTCCATAGGACCTAATGCTATTACAACTTGTATATTTGTCCAGAAGGAACGCACAGAAGGCACATAAAATACACAGTGAAGCGGTGCTTGAAGAGTCTCTTGATACTCCAGAGAATGTGTGCCCAGAGGAAGATGGACATGCCGGTGTTGGCAGCCCCTCGCGGCATGAATTGCTGATTTACTCGGCTTGTTTGGTCATCAGCGACTCCGTTTTGCATTTTTGCCTGATTCTTTCCCTTACCAATTGACCGCAGCATTCTTACAAAGGTACACATGGATGTATGGACTTTTCCCGTACCTTTACCGTAGAGTGATATACTTTGTCTTGTTAGAAAACGATCTATATTAGTGTTACCGCATCATATTTGGCGCTTTTTGTCATTCCTTTGAAGGAATCCTGCAAGGCTTCTTGTTACCAATTATTCCCAAAACCTTTGCTGTCCGTTTTTGTATTTTGCTTCTTCCCATCCCCCCACCTCTCCACCCTCCTCCCCACCCCTCTCACTCATCCCACTCCCCATCCCACTCCGCCCTTTTTGTTACTTTTGCAGAGTCCTCACTCGTTCTCTGTTCACTTGTTCTGTAAGTTGGGCTCTGGGTCTTATTCTGATCAAAATTAGAGCTAGAACCCCGCACTGTTCGTTTTAGAAAGTAAACTAGGACAGCCTTCAGGGCTAGAAATTAACTTTTTTCTTTGGGGGCCACCGGGCCCCTTGATTGAAAAATTTGAGGGCCCACAAGCAACTTACGGGGCCCAACTTGAAAAATAATGCAAACAAAAAGCAAAAGAACTATTGACAATATAATAAGTAGAAAGTACAATTTGTCTTATAATCTAAAATAAAAACAATTGAATTTCCAATTTTGCTGAGTGATGTCATTTTTATATGCCTTTTCTTTCACTTTCAAACATTACCAACAAAAAAGGGGAAAACACACACACACACACACACACACATTCAGTGACACACATATTCCAGTGACTAGTGAGCCTGAAATGGCTATTAAACAAAATAGAAAAAAATAAAGTGAGTCTCTTGTATAATACTTTTCAGTTTTGTGACTGAGTATTGCACAATACACATCATTAAATTTTTAATGAGTAACCTAACAAAAAATCTTACCTCAATGCAATAAAGTTCAAAACAAAACCATGAAAGGGAACTAAACTTAACAGTACTCTTCCTCGTTCACTTCAAGGCCATGCCATGGAAATCTTTTTTTCCACCCTTCATTGTAGTTCCTTGATCTTTTTTCCTCTTCATACTTCTTTTTTCTCTCTTTTTCTTGTTCTTTCCTTTCGTCGACGTTTTCTTCTGGCGTCTTTCGCTTCCCAAAAATTGGAAAATACACCATCGCCGATTGTTTTAGCAACTGTATGGCGACGATATGTAGCCATACTTTCGTACTTGCAAAGATAGACATTTTGCGCTTATGTTGTGCCATAGCCTTTTGTTTATTATATTAAAATGATATTGAAGTGTATATTAAACTTTTGAGTGCAAAATTAAAGGGTTTTCGCTTCTTTTCTCTGTTTTTTTTTCTGTCAAAATTTAGGGCACCGGTGTGGGTTGCTTCCCTTGGCCCAAGTACGAAACTGCCGAGTAGAGCTAGCTGTAGCAGACGAATTATTTTGCGGGCCAAGCGGGCCCTTCGTTTTTCAACTTTCCGAGCCCGAAACCAACTTTGCGGGTTTTTGGCCCCGGGCCCCCGCTAATTTCGAGCCCTGGCCTTATGTGCGATCTTAACTTAACCTAATACTTCCCATCTAACCTTAATTGCCCTGTTCCGTGTTTTTTGTTTTTTGTTTTTTGTTTTTTTAAATTATGTAAACAGGTTTCAAGCTTCGCACCCTTTTCTCATCATCGCTGCCACCTCTGTCGTTAGTTCCTTTTCTAATCATCTCCACCTTAGCCCAGCAATCACTTTGGCATGCCAGAGTTTGTCAGTTAACAATTTCTTTTCCCGCCTTCCTAATATTTATGTTCAGCTCAGGAGTCCCTATAGTACATGTATAGTATACGTCTTTCGTCGTGATTTCTTTTCTTTTCGTCTCATCAAGTGCTGGCTTCCAACTTTACCTGCTGGCTTCGACAGACAGATTGTCGCGAAGATTGTATTTTCACTTTCAGTAAAAGCAAGCAGGCGAATTATCAGTATAAGTTGCGAGGAGAAGAAGAGCAAGAGCAACAACAAGAAGACGAAGAAGGTGATGGTGTCCATTATGGTCTACCAACCTTTACAAGGTTACATTTCTCCCTCTTATGACTGTCAAAGCATTCTATCCTAGTTATGATCAGGACTGTGGAATAAATCATTCTGTCTACCACTCTTGACCATTCTCCCACCAATGTACATTTTACTGTTACCTTTAGACTTAATCTTTATAGCATTCCCTAGACCGTCTTAACCTGCAGGACTATTCGGACTCTTTTTTCATCGATGAAGCAGATATTGACTTGTTGAAAGGCCGGCGAGGCTAGCAAAACAATTACCAAACACTAGACATTGACTCGGGTTTCTTTGATCTGAGGGTTCGCGACTAAAGGACACAGTTCCGAAGCAGAAAAAACAAGGTTTGTGAAGAGGCAGTTTGCTTGTGACGAGGCAGTTTTTGCTAGCAAAACAGCCCTCAAAACGCCAGACATTGATAGGTTTGCTTGAAGATGCTCGGGTTTGCTTGGACGATCCATATCTTGTGCCCACTTGCGCCAACTTCGCCAGGCCGACACTAACTCCATTGTCTATTCACCAAGTCCAGACGCGTGGCTAAAGTGGACACAAGGCTATAGTGGTCAGTCTAGTGCGCCGCGGCCAAACTTTGGCATATTGAATTGTTGCCATGTCCTGTTCATGTTGTTATTCCTGTTTATACTGTCAATTGCTTTTGCCGGGCTGGGTATATTTTTATTTAGTGTTTGTCCTTTTATAAGTGATTGAGGTTCTTTCTTGTTTAAATCGTGTTTGCATTGAAAGCTGAGGGGGCTAGGGGTGGGGTGGGGGGGTTGGGGTGGATGGCAGCATAATCGAATAGCCATACTATTATAGATATATAATAGAGCCACACTGTATTCGTGGATTTCGGCTGTGGCCAACAGCCTGGAGAGGATTGGGCCCTGCCAGGTCTTTTTTTGCCCAAGACACAACACATGATGAGGCTATCCACTAATTCCATGCCGGATCGGTCGTCGCCCGGCTACACAAGGACCGCGCCTTCCGTTGGCCACCAGGACGGAGGTGAAAAGTATGCTACTGATGGACAAATTAGCAAGATCCGCACGAGAAACAACATCGTCATAGGAACCTGGAATGTCAGGACCCTAACTGCGGAAGGAAAATTAGAAGAACTGGCCCACGAGCTGGACCACTATCGATGGAACGTTCTAGGTATCAGCGAACTGCGCTGGAAAGGCCTAGGTGAAACAACGACTGACAAAGGCCACAAGCTCTATTTCAGCGGTAGAGATGACAGGCACGAACACGGCGTTGGATTCTTGGTCCACAAGAACATTCTAGCCACTGTCATGGGTTGCCGCCCAGTCTCCAGTAGACTCATTACCATCCGTCTGAGAGCAACCCCTTTCAACATTACCATCATCCAGGCCTATGCCCCAACATCAGACTATAAAGACAGCGAAGTGGAGGATTTTTATGAAAATATACAGGCGGTCCTTGACCAAGTGCCGAAGAAGGACATAGTCATAGTGCAAGGCGACTGGAATGCCAAGGTTGGCCAAGATGCGCACCACAACTGGGGAGACACATGCGGACCCCACTGCAACAACGAGACAAATGACAGGGGTCTGAGGCTATTGGAGTTTGCCAGATACAACAATCTGGTACTGGCAAACACGCTTGGTCTCCACAAAAAATCCAGACGATGGACATGGCACAGTCCCGGCGGGGAACATCACAACCAGATCGACTACATCATGGTCAAGAAACGCTTCAGATCAAGCATCAACATTGGCAGGACACGCACTTTTCCAGGAGCAGACATTGGAAGTGACCACGATCTCGTGATGATGTCTTTCCGGCTCCATTTGAAGAGAGTAAATACAGCAAAGTGCACTAGGCTGAAGTTCGACCTGGACAAACTGCAAGACCCGGAGGTGGCAAAAATATTTCAGGCCACAATTGGAGGGAAATTTGCACCACTGCTTATTTTGGGGGCAGGCGAAGTAGATGTCAACACCATGACCAATACCTTCAACTCAGCTGTAACAGATGCCGCCACTGAGATCCTTGGCAAGCACCGACCAAAGAAGAAGCCGTGGATCACACCTGAACTTTTGGATCTGTGTGATAAACGAAGAGAGTTAAAAAAGAAAAAGAACACCTCACAGGGAGCTGATGTCTACCGAAAAATCAACAATGACATCCGAAAAGGCATGCGCACAGCAAAGGAGAACTGGATAGAAGATCAATGCCAGGAAATAGAGAACAATCTGAACAAGAACAACAGCAAGAAGGCCTACCAGACTGTGAAGCGGCTGACAAGTGTTAAACAGCCCAAAGTCTCCACTATCCAAAGCAAGTCTGGCATTTGCCTTACAGAAGAACAAGAAGTCTTGGACAGATGGACAGAGTACTGCTCTGACCTTTACAACCATACACCAAATGGAGACCCATCAGTTCTAGCATGTCCCGAGAGCAGAGAAGAAGAAGAAATCCTCCCAATTCTCCGGGAAGAAGTTGAGGCAGCAGTGCAATCGCTGAAGAAAGGGAAGTCAGCGGGAGTGGACAACATACCAGCGGAACTGCTACAAGCAGGAGGAGAAGCGATGACTGATGCTCTCACCATTATCTGTAACAAGATCTGGCAGAGTGGGGAATGGCCTACACCATGGACCCAGTCGCTTGTCATCACTCTTCCCAAAAAAGGTAACCTTCAGGAGTGTGAAAATTACCGCACCATCAGCCTCATCAGCCATCCCAGCAAGGTCCTCCTGAAAATAATACTCAACAGGTTGAAACCACAAGCTGAACAAATCATAGCTGAAGAACAAGCAGGATTCATGGCAGGGCGAAGTACCACTGAACAGATTTTCAACCTCAGAATAATCTGTGAGAAATACCTACAGCACCAACAACATCTATATCATGTGTTCATAGACTTCAAGAAGGCATTTGACCGAGTCTGGCATGCAGCTCTATGGGCAACCATGAAAGTGTACAACATCAGCCCTAAAATTATAGAAGTCATCAAAAGCCTGTATGACAAGGCTACCAGTGCAGTCCTCCATAACAGCGTCATCGGGAACTGGTTCAGAACAACAATCGGTGTGCGTCAAGGATGCCTACTCTCTCCAACACTCTTCAACATCTTCCTAGAGCGCATCATGTCAGATGCTCTTGCTGATCACGAAGGCACAGTCAGCATAGGGGGCAGAGCAATCTCCAATCTTCGTTTTGCGGATGATATTGATGGATTGGCTGGAGAGGAACAAGAACTTGAACAGCTTGTACAGAGGCTTGACACCACCTCCAGAGCTTATGGAATGGAAATAAGTGCAGAGAAGACCAAAATGATGACCAACAACACCAATGGCATCAACACGGACATCAAAGTACAAGGCCAATCCCTCAACACAGTGCACAGCTTCAAATATTTAGGAGCCATTGTGTCAGACAATGGGTCTCGACAGGAAGTCCTCTCCAGGATCGCACAAACAACTGCTGCCCTGACAAGGTTGAAGCCCATTTGGAAAGACAGAACCATCAGTCTACATTCCAAAGTAAGACTGCTGCGCTCTCTGGTCATCTCCATCTTCCTATATGCTTGCGAAGCATGGACCCTCACAGCAGATCTCCAACGAAGAATACAAAGCATGGAGATGAGGTGCTACAGAAGACTTCTGTGCATTTCCTATACCCAACACATCACCAACGTTGAAGTCCGACAGATCATCACACAAGCCATTGGACAACATGATGACCTGCTCACAGTGGTGAAGAAACGGAAACTCCGATGGTATGGCCACGTCACCAGATCATCAGGCCTTGCAAAGACCATTCTGCAAGGCACAGTGCAAGGAGGTAGAAGAAGGGGGAGACCGAAAAAGAGGTGGGAGGACAACATTCGAGAATGGACTGGTTTGACACTGAGCGAAGCCATGAGGGCTGCTGAGGACAGAGAAAGATGGAGTATGCTGGTTAAGCGATCATCTGTGGTGCCCCTACGACCTTCGGGTTATGGGACAGGATAGGATAGGATAGGATATATATATATATATATGGTAATAAGCGCGATGCTAGATTTTAGCCTATCGTCTTATGTGACTAGCCTTAGGAAATCGGTCATCTGTTTTTCTAGCAGGGTTTTGGGAATGACATTTGGATTGCCATCTGCCCTGCAGTCAGGTATGCCATAATGACATTTTCCAGGATAGTTCTTCCTGGGGAGAGGACTACAACTATAGAAGAATATGACTGGATAAGAGATGAACTTCATATATTGCAAACTGTTACAGGCAAACGGTCTGACTTAGTCCTAGTGGTTTAAATTAGATTCCAAAGACTGGTATTAGAGCCTTGAAAGATGCGGGAGATTGCTTCTGCAAATAATAAAGGTCTCATTTAACCGTTCACTATGATGATGATATTAACTTTTATGGCAATGACTCCTGTAACCTTTTAACATCAGTTGAATAATGATTATATTCCGGCTCCAGATCTGCGTCATTCTGTTCCAAAAGATACCGTGTAAGATTTATGACCTAATAATTCCAGATCACGATCTCCACATTAAAGGGAACTTTTAAGTTGAATTAACAGATTTCTCGAGTCACGCACATTTGCTTTCAGAGCAAAACGTTAACAATGTCTTCTTTTCTACTGAACATTACTGTCGGAGTAAAACTAAAAGAGAAATATCATGTCGTGATGTAAAGATTTGTTTTGCGAGTAATAATGGACAAACAAACAAGAGAAAGAAATATATATATATATTTTTTAAAATTGAAAATATTCAATCTATTTCTTTCTTGCCACTTTTTAAATCACGAATCTGGTCGTATGGGCAAAAATGCCTTGAAAATTCACTTCTTGCTGTCAGTTGCTAACTTTTGTAATTTAGGATATGTAGTGGTTGTTGTCCACGAGTTGGATTGTCATCGGCCGTTCGTTGTCATTGTAATTTTCGTTGTCTTGGTCGTCATCGTCATTGTAATTGTCGTTGTCTTGGTCGTCATCATCGTGGTCGCTATTGTTATCGTTGGCATCGTAATCCTCATATACCAATGTGATCATTTGGACGAATGGATGTCTTATGTTGTGCTTATTTGTGCGCCTTGGGAAAACATTTTTCCAGTTTAAATGCTTTGGACAAAATACAATCTTGTTTCTTATAACGAGAACAAGATAGCATTTAATTTATCTTTTGGATGTTAGTTTTAAAGTCCGCGTAATTAAAAAAAAAAAGGTAACATTTGACATTGTTAATAAGTTGATCACGTTTTCTCGGAGAAAGACTCCTCTCCTTCCTTGCTTCCCCCTACTTCCCTCCCTTCCTACCTGCCTGCCTGCCTGCCTGCCTGCCTCTCTCTCTCTCTCTCTCTCTCTCACACACACACACACACCCACCCACCCACCCCCCCACACACACACACACAAACTCACACACGCACTTTTCACCTCCCCGTATTTATTCCACCATTGTTCCTCCAAGCCAGGTCAAGTCCTTTCGTGATACTCTTATTTGTTGTAATGGCAGTTCGAATGTTCACTGTTTTTGTTCTTCTTCCCTCCCTCTTTGGAAGAATCGTGGCCGAGTGTAAAATAGCAACTTTCTTCGCACGCCATTCATTTGTGTGCATCACGCCCGCTCCCTCTCTCTCCCCCACCCTCTCTCTATCCCCCCACTCTCTCCCTTCCCCCTCCCCACACCCACTTACATCTAGTCCCTCCACCTACTACATTGGGGGCTGGTTTGCATGGCTACCGTACAAACCTGGAGTTGTGAGATGTTCGGTGCTGCCTCTCGGTTAAGACTGGAGTATTAAGAGGCTATTCGAGGCTGTCTCCAGCACAGTTATAAGGAATGCATTAGAGTTAAACCTAGTGTCCCGTGACACCAATCTCTTAATGTAACGAACGGTAGTTTTCACTGCGACGAAAAACTTTCCTGCACGAGCCTTTTTTCTACTTCATCTTTTTAAGATCCTTTTATTCATCATGTATGTTTATTTACGTCCCATATACGCTTCGGTGTCTAGGGACACAAATCTAAACAATAAGAACAACAACCACAGCAACAACATTATCTAGAGCCAGCATCTTGCATTAATACAAAGACTATCTACACCAGTTTAGTCTTTGATTCATATTTTTCGTCGGAGTTTTGCACTGGCAGCCTCTGACACTCACACTCCTAGCTTTTGTGTGTGTGCCTGCGTGTGTGTGTGTGTGTGTGTGTGTGTGTGTGTGTGTGTGTGTGTGTGTGTGTGTGTGTGTGTGTGAAAGAAAGGGAGGGGAGAGGACCCCCCCAAAAAAAGAGAGATAGAGAGAGAGAGAGAGAGAGAGAGAGAGAGAGAGAGAGAGAGATTGATTGATGCATGGCTGTATATATGCAGCCATATAAGCTTACTTACTCTGGGGTTTTTGTCTTGAGAGACGTGGGTGTGTGTGGTGTGCGTGTGTGAAAGAGAGAGAGAGAGAGAGAGAGAGAGAGAGAGAGAGAGAGAGAGAGAGAGAGAGAGAGAGAGAGAGAGAGAGAGAGATTGATGCATGGCTCTATATGCAGCCAAATAAGCTAGCTTACTCTGGGACTTTTGTCTTGAGGGACTGTAGCCGAAAAGATCGGCCGGCTTCCTCTGTGTCTCAGTCTCTTCATCACTAGCACATTTCTTGTTTGCTTCAGGCCTTTAAGCTATTGTTGCTTGAGTTTGCTGGCTGCTTTGTGGAGTTGATTTGTCAGTGCGAGTTGGAGTTTACTGGATGTTTTAGGACACTGCTTTTCACCCCTTGAGAATGTGAGTTGCAGTAAAGTGTAACCTGAGCTGTTTGCTTCGAAATATTACGATCGACAATCTAAGTGTTAACAGTTTGTTTTAAAACCATTTCAGAAAATGATTGTGCACTTTGTGCTGACTTGTGTTTAGTTACACAATTATAACATTTTGATCACAAATGAAAGAATGAAAGAAATAAAGAAAGAGAGTTCGTCGGCAATGAAGAGATAGAACGAAAGATAGTTAAAAACTGATGCCAAAAGTGTAAATCAAAACCAAGAAGTACAATCGATCAAATTTGAGGGAGGTGGGGAGGGGGGGGGAAGAGGGGAGATGAATATCATAGGACTAGGAGACAAAACTTGTGCATTACACTTCAGAAAAAGAAACTATAGTCGAACAAATAACAATATGAATCTTTATTTTGGAGGGATGGAAATGGAAATAAAGTTTTGGAGAAATTGTTCTTTTCACAGCGTAATCACTGAATGAGAAAAAGGTTACTAGATTTTAGTTTCAGATCTAATATTCAGACACTCCCCCCTCCGTCATCCCCTTCATCCTACCCTTTTTGATACATATCCTCTCTAAAGACTGCGAGTGTAGTGACGTTTGCACTACTACCAGACAGAGCAGTACTGTTCTTTTATTCTAGCAATGCCCTAATGTGGAAATACTGTCAAGAAGTGATAGGGATTTGATGATCCAGAGACATGCCTTCACCATGGCAGCGGAGCAAGTGTTCTTGATTGATTGAGGTCGTCGCTCTTATTGCACTGATGAAGGACGGCCTTTCTTTAGGCTATGCTCAATACTATTCTATTGTATTCTCTCTGTCTTTATCTGTGTCTCTGTCTCTGTCTCTGTCTCTGTCTCTCTCTCTCTCTCTCTTTCTCTCCCTCTCTGTCTCTCTCTCTCTCTCTCTCTCTCTCTCTCTCTCTCTCTCTCTCTCTCTCTCTCTCTCTCAGGAAATGTCTGTATATTATGTCTATAACTGTAGGAGGAGAGAAAGACAAAAGATTAATACAGAATTTAGCAATGGCTGCACTGTGCTTTATCAACTGGTGAATAGTAAGTCATATAACAAATGTTGCATTTTCAAGATGTTAATAAAGTGCATACTAACTCTTCGTTGTATGTGCATGTATGTGTGTGTATGAGAGAGAGAGAGAGAGAGAGAGAGAGAGAGAGAGAGAGAGAGAGAGAGAGTAGAGTGTGTGAGTGAGTTTTAGAAGCTTTGTATTTTTAATTCATTTTTTAATGCTTTTGTTTATATATTTCACATTTATCTTACACTTCGTTTATCAGTGTAATTGTTCTATAATCCTTTCTTTATCAATGTGAACCTGCCCATATCTAAGATTTTCTGTGTGGCACGGCCCAAAACTCCCTAGTTCCCCTCTACATTTAGATTTTTTTTTTTTTTACAATCTATGTTATGGATGTAAATTTATGTTATCCAGTCATTTGTTGGACAGGGAGCAGCCAATATTTTCCACCAAAGCCCATGTATTCCAAATCGACCCAGAGACCAAAAAGAACTGGTTGCCAGCAAGCAAGACCGCAGTCAGCGTGTCTTTCTACTATGACAGCACTCGCAACACCTACAGAATCATCAGTGTTGATGGATCGAAGGTGAGAGAATTAATATTTTTAAAAAAAATTAAGTTCTTACATTTATTTAATTTTCTGACCTTCATAGGATTTTTGTTGTATTTCCAGAAATTCCTGAAAGTCATAAGTTTTTTTACTTTGCCGTTAATTTAACTACTGCGAAGCATGTTAGATCCTTAGTATCTGTACTTTCTCAAAGGTCAAGGTCATTATGCTTCACCATTTTATAAACACGTTTGGCACTATTTCTGAAAATTCACTGATCCGTTTTTGATAATTGTTTGCTTGCAGATAGTGCATATATGGACTTGTCATTCCAAGTTTTCCTTTAGCTTTGTTAACCACGTCACAACACCGCTAAGAAAAGTAACGCTTATTTTGTGGGTATTTTTAGGGTATGTGTACATGTGAGTGTCTGGGAATTATTATGAATGGCTTGCCATCTTGTTTAATTTGTAACATTGCTACACCTCAGGCACTTTAACTATTTGTAATGTAACTTTTCATTTTAAAAAAAAAATCAGATTTCTGGTATTTGTTTCTTTTTAATTATGTGGGTTTGATGTTGCAGGCCATCGTCAACAGTACCATCACACCCAGTATGACTTTCACTAAGACATCACAGAAATTTGGGCAGTGGTCTGATGCCCGCGCAAACACAGTTTATGGTCTTGGATTCACATCAGAAGCAGACTTAGCAAAGGTACATTAGGCCTATCGTATGGAATTGAAAGACATGCAGTAATCATGTGTGTTTTTAAAAAAAAAAAGTAAATTAAATAGTCCTCAATTATTACCTCTACATTTTTGACTCGCATGATGCATAGTAGTGTGTCTATATACTCACCACCCCAAAAATGTTTTCCAGAGTTTTGCAAATCTATGCAAGATGAGTCCTCAATAGTCCAAAATAACATTTTTAAAACACAAATTATCCGTCTGCATGCCGTCCACCGTCTGTCTGTGCAAAACTTGCAAGTGGATTAATACCACAGAATCTATTTCAGCTATTACAGCCAAACTTGATGATGAGACCTCATAAATAAGCAGTGAATAAATGACTTCACTTCAAGGTCAATGTCACAGGGTCAACAAATGTTGGTACAAAAAAATAATCATGTTGTAAGTTATTGAACTTATGATTCTTTGATACATGATAGATATCAATGAGAAACACATACTATACAAATTTGGTCAACCTCACTCCAAGGTCAAGGTCACTGGAGCTGTCAAAAGTCGGTTAGTATAAGTACTTTGAAATGACCTTGACCCTAAACTATTTGTTATTTGATCATGCATGCATGAGAGATCACGTGAAGGTCAAAGTCACCTCAAGGTCAAGGCCATTCCAAGGTCATTAAAGGTCAAGGTCATCCCTAGGTCACTGTTTTTTATTGGTCATAATACAACTTTTGCTGTAGTCTTCCATTACATCTACATTTTTGATTCATGTGCATAGTAATGTGTCTATGTATTCACCACCCCCAAAATGTTTTTTTTAGATATTTGCAAATCTGTGTGAGATGAGTCCTAAATAGTACAAAAATAACATTAAAAAAACAACAAATGTGTCCATCCGTCTGTCTGCCGTCCACCGTCTGTCTGCCGTCCACCTGTCTGTCTGTGGAAAACTTGCAAATGGATTAATACCTCAGAACCTATTTCAACTATCACAACCAAACTCGGTAAGATGATGTATATCCATGAGACTTCATAAATGATCAGTAAAATAAAGAATTCACTTTAAGGTCAATGTCACGGTCAACAAATGTTTAGTTTAAAAAATGACCATTTTCTAAGTTATTAATATTGAACTTATGATTCTTTGATGCATGATAAATATAAAATAGACGCACATCTATACAAATGTGATCATCCTTACTCCAAGGTCAAGGTCACTGGAGCTGACCAAAGTTGGTTAATATAAGTACTTTATAGTGACCTTGACCCTAAACTATTATTTGATCATACACTCATGAGAGATCATGTAATTTTTAAGGTAATCTCAAGGTCAAGGTCACCCCAAGGTCAAGGTTTTTGAAGGTCAAGGTCATCACAAGGTTATTGTTTTATTTTGCTGTAGTTTATTTCATAGTACATGAGTATATTTGGAGCAGAAGGTCAGTGCTATCTTAAGGTCAAAAGCGTAGAAAGATTGAAGTCGATATTTACATTTTAACTCCGCCGTTTCATTTGGTTATTTGTGGGCACTCATTTTCATGTTAAATATCGTAAGGAGCATGTGAGTCATATGGGCGTTGTCCTTCTAGTGCATGTAATACAGTAATGAATAACACTGCAGTGCTGTACTCGAAACAGTTGAAATACAAGGCAGAAGTCCTCATACAGTTGAAATACAAGGCCTTTGTTGAAATACAAGGTCCTCATACCTTTTTGAGGGTCATTTGCAAGTGGTTTGCATCAAGAGGACACTAGAATTTGTTATCTGGTGGTGGTGGTGTCGGATCAGTGTAACAAGGCATTCATTGCTGTTTGCAGAACGAACATGCATCTTCAATAGTGAGCATCTCTCAGACATGTATTGTGTGTGTCATTTTATTATAGTTGTGCTTAAGAACTATTTGATAGTTTTAAAGAGTTTCGAGAAAAAAACCCGTATGATTTAAAAGGACCCGATGAAACCCCTTTGTAGGTACACACAAATCAGAAGTGAAGAGAGTTGCTCTCAGAAGGTTTTGTGTGTTTTGTGTCTTTTGGTTCAGATTATGAAGAAGGCTGTGTATTGTTCGAATGATTTTTTTTCTTTTCTAAACAGTTTATAGAAAAGTTCAAAGAGATCAAGGATCTGACAAGACGGTCAGTAGCCACAAAATCCCCCAATGCAGAAGTAAATGGAGGAGTAGAGGGTCACACATCCCCTCAACTACCACGGCCTGCCTTACATCAACGCACAAGCAGTCTTTCTTCTATACAGGTATAGACTCTAGCTTTCTGGGATTATGTGTCCCAAAACATGATACTTATTCAATTGGTTTTGGTGTACAATTATACTTCAGTTCCCCCTTGAACAATTTTTACCATATGCTTACATTGTTATCTGATGAAAGGCAGATTTAACTGTACTTGATAATGTGGCTATGAATTTTTATTTTGTAGTATAACTGGATCATCTGTCCCACTAACTGTTCAAAGTGGACCCTCATGATGGAAGTTTTTGGTGGCAATGTTTCATCTATTTGAATCACTGAGACTGAATCCGTAATGCTGATAGAAAATAATTATACAAGTCAAGTCAACAGTTCTTTACTCCAATAAAATGGAAGATGCAGGTGACATCAGTACAAAGATTACTTATTGAAAAAAAAAAAAATAACACACACTCCTTCAGCATACCTGCACCTACGCATGCACACAGTAGCTTTTGTAGTTTTCCTCAAATATACTAAGATAATAGATCTGCATAAAAAAGAGTTAGGAGGGCTGTCAAGATACTCACCAATATCTGCTGATGAAAGCTTAATAACCAAAGTTGGCATCAACTAAATTTAGATAAAAGATCAGCATTGTACATTGAGGTTAGAAAAGTAGTAAGCTAGTTTCTGGCATTTATTGATTGAGTATTTAGTGTGACTGTGTCTTTGAAACCACAAGTGCGTTGGTAGGAATATTAACACATCAGTTTGTCAGGATGATGATTACTGTCAATAGCAAGCAGGCAGCGGAGGTACGCAGGAACGACGGAACTCCTTCACTCAGGGCACTAACGGACTCAGCACATCCCCCAACCCCACAGAGGCACAACTCAAGTATGAAAATGATCGACTCAAACTGGCCTTAGCACAGAGGTGAGACTTTTTAAAAAAAATTAATTCAAATTCATACAGTTGAGCACCGTTCTTGTTATATTTCTTTTTTTTTTTGCTTCATTCATTTGTTTATTTAAATTTATTCACTGAAATATGGTTAGTTTTGTATCTGTTGGGTATTTGGGGGCTGACCTTTCATTTTTATTATACCAAGTCTGGATAAATTCATTGTGTTAAAAAAGGCTGTAATAACTCGGTACTCCAATTACTTTTTTTAATCAGAACTGACGATGATGGCTATGTGATACTGTCAATTTTTAATGGGAAAGATCCATTGAGGCTCTTAATTCTTCAGTTCCCTTTGCATTATGTTTCTGCTAATACCTTCCCTTTCCGTGTACAGCTCTGCCAATGCCAAGAAATGGGAGGTTGAACTGACCACACTGAAGAACAACAATGCCAGACTCACAGCAGCCTTACAAGAGAGCACAGCAAATGTTGAAGAGTGGAAGAAGCAGCTAGCGACCTACAAAGAAGAGAATGCCCGTTTACGGAAAAAGGTAAAGAATCAACTGATGAAAAAGACACTTAAAGAGTCTACAATTGATGTATTTATTTCCCTGTGGTTTTCAAAACAGTTTGGGCGGTCTGATATCTGAAGATGAGTGATAGAGAGTTTCAATCAGTGTTTTAGGAAGGGTGGAAGATGAAGACATTATTATAACTGCAGGAAATAATAATAATAATAATAATAATAATAATAATAATAATAATAATAATAATAATAATAATAATAATAATAATAATAATAATACAAAGGATTTATTGAGAGTGCCTGTAGCAGCATGTTTTTTTTTTTTAAATCTGTTTATTTAAACTTTTTTTTGGTGTATTGTAAAATAATTGATCCTAGTTTTAAATTTAAACCATTTTATTCATGCTTTAGTTTTTTATAAGCAGTCTTTGTGGTTTTTTGTTGTGTTCGAAAACCCTTTAAGGGTTCTTTGTTTTTTCCGCTCCTGAAAAATATTCCAAACTTTTTCAAAAGAATTTCTAGTTGCAAACCTTGCCATGTCATTGTATTGTTACATTAACATTTTTTTCAATAATGTGCTTTGTCCCTGGTCTTAAAAATGCTTAATTAGAAGGCTTAGGAATGGCTGTGTACACACTACAGAAAATCCTTTTGAGTGTTTCTGAGAAGTTGGCCATTCCCCCGCACATGACAAGCGTTGCACAAACATTACAATTGTGCATACAGATTAGAACGTTTTGTAGATCAGTAGCAGAAACCAATAGGAAAGGGAGGGTATGGAAGAGGATGTTGAGAGGGAGGTACAAATTACAACAGAGCATCTACTCTTATGCCTTTTCGAGTTTGTTTTTAGCTGAACGAGAGTGTGAAACAAATTAAACTGTAACATCCATCTTACAGTTACACCTTCTTGAGTTCCTGTAATGACGGATAATAATGTTTGGAATGATCGATTGGGAAATGTGTTTCATTACTTGGGGGATGAGTGGCTGAGGTGAATCTGTTTATTCATGCCTGAGTGTGTTTGCTTCGGGCTAACACTATCAAGCGACCCTTTTTTCCTTTTTTTACAGACTGTTTGCTCATTTCATTGACATTTATCTGAACTTTCCTCGCTGTGTGTATTTTTCATCCAAGTTTGAAATACTTGCTGGGGTGGAGTACCTTCATTGCTGTGTTAGAGAGGCTGTGAATGTTGTCAAATGTGCACTGGTGGTGTTGATGGTGGAGGAATGTTTCTTAATACAAAAGACTTGTGTGTTCTGTAAAATGAGATGTTGTTTCCCCTTTATTGGGGCACTGAGTCATCCGTGCCTTTTGTAGAGTTGCTACCCTGGGTTGGTAATCTTCTTCTTCTTCTTTTGTTATTCTAGTTTATTTTTTCTTTCATTAAATAATCATCTATCTTGCAGTCTGTGCGTTGCTTAAAAAATGTTTTTAAAAAAAAATTGTTTTAAAAAAGGGGAGGGCCTTTGAAAGCATCAAGTAATTTGATAACATTTTTTGTTTATTTCTAAGTAGTTCTTCTTTACAGTTTTGATTTAATGGTTTATTTTGGGGCATGGTTTGTGTGTCAAATACAGGCTTCAGAAAGAGATCATGAAGGGGCAAGCAACAACTCACAGTTGCTACAGCAAGAATTGCATGCCCTGAACGAAGAAGCGGCACGGCTGAGGAAAACAAACAATGCACAGTCACAGGTGCATTTATTAATGAGATTTTGATTTGTTACTTTATCTGTTTCAGTGTGTGCTTGTTTCTCAATTCAGAGTTTTTAGTTTTTGTGTACCTTTTTATTTCTTTTTGACCAGATAATAAATTGTTTTGTGTTTGTTTATATTATTGTAGCCTGTAATTGCTCAGTTATTTGAAAACAATATGTTATCTCTTATGAATTTTCAGTGTAAAGTTATTACTGTTGTTGTTTTTTTTAAAAGAAAATTCCATGTAATTTTAATTTTGTTTAGCAAAAAATTAAACCCTTTTTTTTTTTCTTTTTCTTTGTACTGTTTTTATATTTTCTCTGATGATTTACAGGAGATTTCACAACTAACAAAACGGTTAGAAGACACATCAGTACGTGAATCACAAGTGTCAACTTTACAACGACGCATTCAGGTAACAATGATGATACTTGTTTTCTTCTTTAAAGCAGGAGCTTGTTTTGCTATTAAGGCAGATTATTCTAAAAATTCTGATAATAATTAAGTAGCATATGAAGAAAATGATTCTGCTTTGGCTGGAAGACCAGAAGACATGTGTCTGTTTTAAGAATCTTTTGCCTTTCTGAGGACCCCACTTCTTAACGTATTTTAAATTGACAGCATTATCCGTATCTTTTGGCAGATTTTCACTGCTTGTCAAACTGACATTGTACATGTAGATGGATGTGCAGTGACTCTGGTTGTTTGGCATGGGCACTTACTTCCCCGTTGTCCTGTTGTCTTGGAGCCAGAATGTATTAATTTAAAAAAATCTACTTTTATTTGCCAACAGGATCTGGAGGAAGAGAACCACAGTATGTCTCTCAAGCTTCAAGACTTCCAGCGGCAGCTTCAGGATGCTCGATCAGGACGAGAATCTGACTCGCGAGAAATCCTCTCTCTTCAAGAAGCCCTGGGCGCCAAGATCACAGACATGTATGAACTTCATGAGCAGATTATATCTACCATCCGCAAGGAATCGCACAGCTAGCAACAACACTCCTCTGTGACTTGAGTCAAGTTAACAAAGCCTGAAACAGTGATTCTTTTGCAATAGAAAACGGGTGTTTACAACTTCAGTTCATCTGAGTCTCAAAGAGCTATTTTCGCTTTGTTTGCAGTGGAGTCTGCATGAAGAACTATTTGAGGAGAGACCTGGGAAATAATGTTGCAAGCACAATTTTTTCGGAGTTGTCAGTAAATGTACAGCTGAAAGTTCTATAGTCAGTTGAAAGCAAACAGAAGTGATGCAGAAAATATGTTCCAATCTTTGAAAATTACTACAAGGGCGTCACATCTGATGAAATGGAATAGATGTAGAACATTGTTTTTTTCTGAATTTGTCTCTTACATGCATGCTAAGAAATTTGATATGCCAATAGTCTTCCTATTCATAATAATCGCCGTCATGGAAAGAATCTGCCTGTTATGAACTTTTTTGCAAGACAAGCTTACACAATAGTTTTAGTTGCCTTTTTATGTTTTTAAATGTAATATTTTTATTGAATGTTTTTAACATTATGTTGTACATTTTTAGTAAATTTATTCAGATTTTATTTACCTACTGTTGTTGTGTAGTATAAATGGTGTATGATTGTGTCTAGCGTGGAGAGCACAGCCACTTGTGGCTTTGATGCGGCGCTATATAAATCTACATTTATTATTATTGTTATTACACAAATTGTAGTTCTTTATTTTCCTGCCATCCCCAGATATTTTTTTTTTAAAGATTGGACTTTCTGCATCAATACTTTATTAAAGAACTAGGAGAACAAATTAGTTCATTGTCATTAAGATTTGTTATTTTATTTTACAGTTTCTTTTATATAGTCCTATTGATTTTTACCATTTTTTTTCTGAAAGATACAATGCTGTCAGTTGTTATTCTGATTAGAAACAAATACATACTCTATTACTCTCTTTATCATCACCTGTAGCAGAGTGTGAGTTTGAGATTTGTATTGTTATTGTATGCTTTATATTTATAATTAACAAATTATTGTTTAACAATTATGCTGTATAATGCAACCTATTTCAGTGTCTTCCATCAATATTTATTCCCACCCTTGTAAATGTTTAGGGATAACCAGCAAGTATTTAATTTAAACCAGTTATTTGATATTTCTTTAATTGCTGTGTACAATATGTTTGTATAATATTCATCTGTTTTTATACTTATTCATTCATTGATATATGTCACAGTGACAAATCAGAATCATTTGTTATTGTGTATACCATCTATATTGCTATACTTAACCATCTTTACAATATTCACACCAGCTCAATGCCTATGTGAGCAGCACTCTTAGGTTCCCCCACATTTTGCTGGCTGTGGGCTATTTATAGCTTGCCTACACCCTCCCTTCCAGTGAAAGGAAAGGAAAGAAGAGCACCGGCGAAGCTATTTATAGCTAGCCTGGCTGAACTAACTTCAAAACCTAAAGGCTCTGGTTGAGTCGGTGTGTATTGTGCATGTAGCACAATTTGTTGTAGTCTTTAAATGGAAGCAGACGTGTTGGTAATCGGATATGTAGGTTCTGTGACATTCAGGATTGTATTGAACCATGTACGCCTAGGTAAAATGGTGATTCCTTCTTGTTTACATTCAGTATTTTATAGCCGTGTCTCAAGAGGCAGATTTGCCTTTCAATGCTTTGATGCTGTATTGAAACATGAAAGCACCTGGGAAAAAAAGATGACAGCAAGTTCTTTGACATTAATTAGGCAAACCCGCTCACACTGTTACCATTCTAAGTCAATCAGTGTTGGTATTTGAGATCTTCATCTCATTTCATCAGGCTTGCTAAAAGTGCACTTTACTGGCAGTTGCCACATTGAAATTTATATTGATTTTGATGCACAGTCCAAAAATGCTGTTTTCGTTTGCTATCAATATTTTTTTTAAATGAAAACAATTGCTTCTTTTTTACCTTGTTAATTTTGTTTTGTGCCATTGGATCCGTTCAGTGGCCACAAATTTGAAAAATAATTACACAAACACACACACGTACACAATGTGGGCAGATAGTTTATGAATCATTAGCACCTCTCATTCAGGATTTGTATGCATCGTTCTGCAGCTGTAGTCTTACTGCAGAGAAATACAGATGTAGCTTTTGATGATGGACTTTTGAATTTCACAATGTTTAGTCATCACACAGAATTTAATTTATGTTTTGGTTGACACAGTCTGGTAGCTTTTGTTTAAGGAACTTTCAAAGGTTTGTTTTGGGGGAGGAAGGGAGAGGAGGGACACACATCAACGATTTTCAGCAAATATAATATAAGCCAGCAGTGTGTTCAGAAATGTGAGTGATTTCGGTGATTTATTCAGTTGTTTCAGCTGTTGTGATGCCGCTATGTAATAATATACACCATTCTTTAAGTTGATGAATTTAGATTTGCTTTTGTTTTGATTGAAATGAGAGAGTAGTTTTGTTGGTGCTCATATTGTGATCTTTTGCATAAGAGATGTTTGAAATGGCACGATGGAAAGTATTTTAGAAATACAGCATTCTTAACAGTGATGGTTCCAGTGTGTTGTGCTGAAGATTAAATTATAGAGTGAATTTGTGATGAAGCCTGAAGCGTATACGTATATTTGTTATACGAAATAGCGGTTGTGTTGGTAAAAGCAAGATAGGTATTGTTTCATTTTGTGTGATGAATCTTGAAGGCAGCATAATTGGATTTAGTTTTATTTTGTGTTGTGAGTTAAAATGTTGGTGTTGATATGTTAAACAGCTCAGAAGTTGATCTTTATTTTCTTTTTTCTTTTGTTTTGGCAGAGCAAAGTTAAAATAGCTGATATATTATTATCTCCTTTGATGGTCCATAATTTTATTGTATATTTTATACCCAGTAAACCTATGCTAACAAAAACTTAATGAATACTGTGTTTTATAATTTTGCAGAAAAATCAGTTGCTGAATAAACATGTACTTACGTAAATTACATAATCATGATAATCAGGACGTTTGTTTTTACTTGAATACCTGTGCATTATTATAGTATTACTTATGTACATGTAAGTTTTATTCATTTATATATTAAGATGGGTGTTTTTTCATCCACTCCACTTGTGGCTAATTTGATATTATTTGTTTGAGGTTGTGTACTTATTACATCAATGTTCTAGACTTTGACAACAGCAACACATTAATTATCTTGTGATAGTTCTAGCTAAATGTGTGTTTGTATTGTATTTGTATTTTCCTGTGATTATTTGTTTGCTTGTTGTTTGGAATTTTATCAGTCTGTTTTTTTTTCTCCAAAGCTCATATTCCCTCTACTTATATTTTATTAAGTTCATTTGATTAAGTTTTTGAACATAAATTAAAAATAAAAGAAGCCGCCTATGAGCTACGTAGAATTTCAGGCATCCGCAGGTATCTCACCACTGATGCAACTAAGACTCTTGTAGTCTCTTTCGTGCTCTCGCGATTGGACTATGGAAATAGTCTACTTGCGGGAGCCACAAATTCACTTACAAAGAAACTTCAAAAAGTTCAAAATTCAGCAGCACGCTTGATTTTAAGATCACAAAGACGCCAACATATTACCCCCCCTTCTCAAAGAACTCCATTGGCTCAAAGTTTCTGCAAGGATACAATATAAGGTTGCATGCATGTGCTACAATGCACTATCAAACAACACCCCTCGGTATCTGTCAGACCTCCTCCATATCTACACACCTTCACGATCTCTCCGCTCTGGTAATGACACCATGAAACTAAAACCTCAAGCATTTACAAACAAATCATGTGGTGAGAGATCATTTTCTTTTCAAGGACCATTGATATGGAATAGCCTCCCAGCCGATGTACGCTATGCGACATCCTATAACTCTTTTAAGAAAAAGTTGAAGACATACCTTTTTACTGCCACATACAATTAAATTATTATTTTTTATTTATTTATTTATTTATTTTTTAAATATTGCTGCTTTTTGTGTGCGAGTCTGTGCGGTACACATGATGTGTGTGGGTGTATGTGTGCGCTTTGATCTCTGCGAGGGAAAGCGCCTTATAAATAAATAATAATAATAATAATAATAATATTTTATTTTCTTCTTTTTTTTCTCTCTCTCGCCCTTCACCCTCCTTCCCCTGTGAGGGTGCCGTGTTTTTTGTATAAATAGTATCCCCACTTTCAGGAAATTTGCTGTCTTTCTCCTTTGTTCTTTCTCATTCCTAATCTGTTCTATCAATCTATCTATCTTCTTCACTTGACCAGTCACCTACCTTTTTTCTTTAGAACTCTTCCAAAACTCCCCATTTGTGTATGAGGTCTGTTGGGTCAGCTTGCGAATACTGGACACTTTCTGCCAAATGGTCACTAGGGCTTCCTATGATATTATTATTTAGCAATGTAGGCATTTTATATGAATGCATTTTGTTGAAATTTTTTAAAATGGGGGTTTGATAAATTAGAGTATAGCCTCAGCGGTCCCTGCGTGGGATGTCTTTATTTTAAAGTGACTGGCTGGTGGAGTGCCTTCAGTTTTACCACTAGGGTTGTTTCAGCAGATCTTTTATACGGATCAGGGGTGAGACCTTTTTCAACCAAGTTGTGGTCCTGATTTTGTAATCCATGATTTGGCTCTTTGCAGTCCACTGGACCCTGTAAGCAATGAATAACTATCTAACTCTTTTGCCCTGTACCCTTACACATTTAATTGGTTTTAACCTAAGGCTCATTATTGCTTGAGAATTGTTTGTCATAATAATCTTCTTGATGTATCAATTATTTGGTGTAGTTTGATTGAAAAGCTGAGAAAGAAAGGAAACTGTAGAAATGCAAAGAAGGGATGTGAGCTTGTAACTGTTCTTTCTTGATGTTTCAGCATTTTACTCCAAGCCTTTCGAACACACTGAATAATGGTAATAATATATATCTGATGTGTTCCATTTGTTGTTGATTACGTTAATTAAATTTCATGAATGCCAGCTGATGTTTATGTTTGATGCATAAGGTCAAGCGACGTTTGTGTGTCACTTTTTATTTATTATAAGTTGTGTTTCTTTGCAACAAAGCCATATTTGCATATTAGGCACATTCCTTTTGTTGCAAAAACCCTACATAGAAAAGCATTACACCTGTAGATTATGTTAAATACATTCTAAGAATTATGTTTTGTGGTGTGTATATTTTGTTATAATCAGTTTACAATCATGTGTACTGGAAAACTAAACACTTATCAGACACCAGTAGATCAAACAGGCAAATTCATGTCGTGAAAGTGTTAAAAGAGAGAGAGAGTGTGTGATTGTGTATGTTGTGTGAGTGTGTGCATTGGTGAGTGTTTAACTGGCCTTTCCTGTACCCTAATAGTAAACATAAATTCTGTGAAAAGCAGTTTAGTACAAATACTAATACTTGGCTAATTTACTAATACACACCCTTTCATATAAAAATTATGAAAAACTTTAATTTGTTTTCATTGTGTCACTATGCCAGCCCCACCACAATCATCTGACCATATCCCTGCCTTTACAAGAATCACCAGAATGGTAGACATGTTTACATTGTCAAAGTAACTCAAGAAGTTACTTTCAATACCTTTGCTGCAGTTTTAGCAATAATCGCTTGTTTTTTCTACCACGTTATCTTTTGTTTACACTTAAGTCTAGTTGGTTTACAAAGCACAATCCATATTCAATGATATTGTTTATTATTTTCTTATATTGTATTCGTTGTATTACAAAGTATTGGCATAGATGTATTGTTCATGTTTTTTTTTGTGTGTGTTCAATCAGCATTTTTGTTTTTGCAGGTTTTTATTTTTCCATCCATTTTGTTTTACTTTTTACCTGCTCCAATTCTTGCCATGTATTTTGATGAATTCTTAAAAAATGGATGGACTGACTGAAGAATAAACTATACTGAAATATGAAATAATTGAACGTAATGCAACGGAAGAAAGGAATCGGTTTAAATGCAAATATGTGCATATGTAAGTCTGTGAGTTTAAATGTCTATATGCCTGTTCGTGTGTGTGTTTGTGAGTACATGCATAAAAGAGTGCATACTTCATTATCAGTAACTTTTTTTTTTAAAGATCATTTGCTGATTGATATAATTATAGTCACGTACATGCAATTAGCACTTCATTACCTACCTGTATGAATTATGTGCAGTTACCAGTACAATATCATGTATTATTGTATTAACCCTACAGACTGCATTATGTCAGTCTGCACGACTGTTACAGAATATTGGATTGTTTAAAGTATTTTGAGCAATCAGCATATAATTATTTTATATATACAAAAAATATGGTTACAAATATAATAAATTACTAACGTTGACTATGTGTTGTTTACTTTCTGTATCTTACCTATGTGTGAAGAGGAATCGAACGTAAGTTTTTTTTCCTGCTGATTACTGCCTTTCTCATTGTGAAGACATAATGAGGCTTTTCTATTTCAAGTACCACAATAACAAGGAAAAATGTTCTCAATGTATGTAGGCTTTAATTAGTCATTGTTATTCATAAATTACTCTTGGACGTGTTCTTGTTCTTCAAATTCCCCCGTTGGGGTGCCGGGGGTTTCAGTATAAATAGTATCTCCACTTTCTGGAAATTTAGTGCTTTAAATTCCCAGTCTCTGTCTTTCTCATTCCTGCTCTGTTCTATCAATCTGCTATACTATCTTCTTCTTCGCTAGACCAGTCAACTACCTTTTTTCTTGAAAACTCTTCCGGGACAAGACTCCTTGTTTGTGTGTGAGATCTGTTGGATCAGCTTGGGAATATTGGACACTTTCTGCCAGGTGGTCACTAGGGCTTCCTATGATGTTATTATTTAGCAATGTAGGCATTTTATATGTATGTGTTTTGTTGATAATTTATAATGATGTTTGTATTCTATTTTGCTTTTGTAAACGGGTTTTGATAAATTAGAGTACAGCCTCAGCGTCCCCTGCATGGGATGTCTTTATTGTAAAGTGACTGGCTGGTGGAGAGCCTTCAGTGTTACCACTAGGGTTGTTTCAGCAGATCTTTTATGCGGATTGGGGGTTGTCCGGTCCTGATTTGGCTCGGAAGAGTCCGCTGGACCTAAAGCAATAATCATGTAATGCAATGTAGTGTTCTTCAAACAAACCTGCAAAATGAATCTACATTATATAACACAGGAGTCACAGGTTCCATTGTTGTGATAGCAGCTCTGACCATTATGGTCTAAACAGAAAGAGAGGTATATTGACAGGACACAAGTTCAATGTGGAAAACAGAAAGGCACTGTAATGGGACATCGCCACATATTATCTGGAAATAAAAAAAAAGTTAGTTATTCATTACTTACAGGGTCCAGCGGACTGTAAAGAGCTGAATCAGGAACACAAAAACAGGTCCACAACTTGGTTGAAAGACTCGCCCCATATCCATATAAAAGATCTGCTGAAACAACCCTAGTGGCAACACTGAAGGCACTCCACCAACCAGTCATTTTACTATAAAGGCATCCCACGAAGGGTACACACTGAAGCTATACTCCAATTTATCGAACCCCTGTTTATAAAAATAAAATATAAACATAATTATAAAATACCAACGAAACACAAACATATAAAATGCCTATATTGCTAAATAATAATATCATAGGAAAACCTAGTAACCATTTGGTAGAAAGTGTCCAATTTTCCCAAGCTGACCTCATACAAAAATGAGGAGCTTTGGAAGAGGTTTAAATTTAAAAAAAAGGTAGGTGACTAGTCTAGCGAAGTAGAGTAGATTGAAAGAAACAGAGTAGGAATGAGAAAGAACAAAGGAGAAAGACAGCGACAGGGGGAATTTAAAGCACTAAATTTCCAGAAAGTGGGGATACTATTTATACAAAAACTCCCGGCACACCCACGGGGATGGGGGAATGGGAAGAGGGGTGGTTAAAAAAACAAATATGGGGAAAGTATTAAATCCATAAAGTTTCACTGAAACTGCTCACAACAACAACAAAAAAAGCTTTTTTTTCAACAGTTTATTAAAGTGTGTCAACATCACTTTACAAGAAATCAGACATTAACTCGGCGATCATGGTTGAAACTGGACCACAAATGTAAATCCTGTACATACTTATGAGCATCATTAAGTTCAAGCACGTACAACACAAATACGAGCGCACAGTTTCAACTAGAGGAAGATAAAATATTTACACTGTTAAGTACTTTTGCAACCATAAACACTTACAAACCACAATTATACAATGATGGCCCCAATTGTGTCTAACTTCTTATCCAACCGACTTGAAGAGTTTAACGTTGAAACAGTTACTGACTGAAATTACAGAGTTAGTTATTCATTGCTTACAGGGTCCAATGGACTGCAAAGAGCCGAATCAGGACCACAAAATCAAGACCACAAATTGGCTGAAAGAGGACTCACCCCTGATTCGCATAAAAGATCTGCAACAACCCCAGTGTTAACACTGGCACTCCACCAGCCGGTCACTGTACAATAAAGGCATCCAACGCAGGGGACGCTGAGGCTATACTCATTTATTGAACAGCCGTTTACAAAAACAAAATAGAATACAAACATCATTATAAAATAACAAAGCATACATATAAAATGCCTACATTACTAAATAATAACATAATATAATAGGAATAATATAATTAATAGGAAGCCCTAGTGACCATTTTGCAGAAAGGGTCCAATATTCCCAAGCTGAAACAACAGACCTCATACACAAATAAGGAGTTTTGTCCTGGAAAAAAAGGTAGGTGTCTGGTCTAGCGAAGAAGAAGATAGTATAGTAGATTGATAAAACAGAGTAGGAATGAGAAAAAACAAATGAGAACGACAGCGACAGTGGGAATTTAAAGTACTAAATTTCAAGAAAGTGGGGATACCATTTATATAAAAACCCTCGGCACCCCCATGGGGGGTGAAAATACAGAGATTTTAAATACAACCAAATCGCTAACAATCTAGACTATAAAGGAAATTTCTGCAACATTAGTCAAATTTTGTGATGAAATGTACCCCTTAGGAAACTAGACTCAGAATATGATGCCAGTGTAAAATTGATGCTCTGGTGATGACACGCCTTGCATTAAATACCTACCAAATATCTTTAAATTACATGGTTATTGCTTTAGGTCCAGTGGACTCTTCCGAGCCAAATCAGGACCAGAGAAGTGAAAGAGGACTCACCCCTGATCCACATAAAAGATCTGCCGAAACAACCCTAGTGGTAACATGGAAGGCAATCTACCAGCCTGTCACTTTACAATAAAGACATCCCACGCAGGGGACGCCGAGGCTATACTCTTATTTATCGAACCCCCGTTTACAAAAACAAAACAGAATACAAGCATCATTATACAATATCAACAAAACACATACATATAAAATGCCTACATTGCCAAATAATATCATCATAGGAAGCCCCAGTGACTAATTTGACAGAAAGCATCCAATATTCCCAAGCTGATCCAACAGACCTCACACACAAATGAGGAGTTTTGTCCCGGAAGAGTTTTCAAGAAAAAAGGTATGTGACTGGTCTAGCGAAGAAAAAGATAGTATAGTAGATTGATAGAACAGAATAGGAATGAGAAAGAACAAAGGAGAAAGACAGCAACAGTGTGAATTTAAAGCACTAAATTTCCAGAAAGTGTGGATACTATTTATACTGAAACCCTTGGCACCCCCCATGGCGGGACAAAATATCTGTAAAAGGAATCTCTCATTTTTCATGACCAGACTAGGGTCTTTAAGAAATAATAATACGATACTAGTCATTACTGTCAGGTGATTGTAATTTATAATCCACAATTTTCCAAGCAGTTATACTATACTGAAAACATGAGCAGTAAAACAAATAAGCATCTTTATATTATTTAAATTAATTTGTCTCGACTTTTACAAGATCAAAAACAAAGGCTTATTACAACTAGAAAGGTGAAGCCCACATGACTCACATGCTCCTTATACCTCATTTGGGTACCGGGGTTTTCTGAATAAATAGTATCCCTACGTTGTCGAAATTTAGTGCTTTAAATTACAATTTTTTGGTCATTCCCATTAGTTCTTTCTCGTTTTAATCTGTTGTATTAATGTACTAATTTCTTCACTAGACCAGTCACCTACCTTTTTCCTTGAAAACTCTCCCAAAATTCCTCATCTGTGTAAGGGGTCTGTTGGGTCAGCTTGGGGCTATTTGACACTTTCTGCCAAATGGTCACTAGAGTTTTGTATGGTATTATTATTTAGCAATTTAGGCATTTTATATTTATGTGTGTTAATATTTTATAAGGATGTTTATAATTTATTTTTGTAAATGGGATACCTTTACTTTAACGTGACCGGCTGGTGGAGTGCCTTCAATGTTGCCATTAGGGTTATTTCAGATCTTTTATACGAATCGTGGGTGAATCCTCTTTCAACCAAGTTGCCCTAATTCTGCTGAAACAACCCTCATGGTAACACTGAAGGCACTCCACCAGCCGGTCACTTTACAATAATGCCATCCAATGCAGGAGACGCCGAGCCTGTACTCCAATTTATCGAATTTGGGGTCGAGTACATAGACTCACACATTGCTATGCATGCGAATCAAAAATTCCCATAAAGTCAGCTTCAATAAACTAACCTTCCCAACACTAACAGCATTACACCACTTATTCTAATAATGTCAATGAAGGGACAATTCTCAATCAAAGTTTCCTGCTGATACTGGCCTTCCGGACAAAAAAAAAACAACTGACGAAGGAAATCAGTAGAGCATTTTGAGCATAAAATCAAATTAAACTGCAAACCCAAACTACATTGAAAAAACAAACCCAACAATTTCAAGAGGACAGTGGAATGTATTGGTCGATTACAATTGGTGTTGAAAAGAGTTTTACAAACACCGGATAAAAAGTCTAGTCCATTACGTTCACAGAAATGGTTAGGTCTAAGACATCTTGAACACTTATATAATAACTATTCGCAGGCGCATCCACATCCATTCCCTACCATGAACACATTTGGTTATGAAGCAGTTTTTCTGATGGTGATACAGTGATTGACGTTCCAGGCATACATGTACGTGGTACAAAACGTCCATAAAGCATTGTTATCACAGTAGTAGTGAATAATATGAAGGTGATGAATAGCATCATTTACTTTTAAGGTGGATTGGTGAACAAAGAGTTTCCTGAACTGTGGTATACTGAAGACACCAAAGAGCAAAAATGAAAGTTTCATTTCTAAATCATGGACAATTATAAAACTAAATTTGTTTATCTTAGATTTGCTATTCCAAATTTTTCTACATTTTCAAACTTAAATCACTAAAAGAATCACTCCTAGTAACATTCAAGAAAAATAAAATCTGTAAAAAAAATTTGATTTAGTGTGACTACATAGACTCACATGAGTCAAAAAAACAGATGCTGTGTTAAAACTGAAGCAAGTCTAAGGTCATTTAAAAAATAAATAAAAAAAAAAAAATGCATTGTACATTGAACAAACCTTATAGCAATATCAAACAAATTTTATGATGGTTAAATGTAGTTTCCTATACCCCAAAATCCCTTCAACTGGGTTAGCCTATTCTAACTGCTGCACTTCAAAGAAGCGGGGCAAATTAAAGTTTTGAGATTTTAAATTAGTTAGTTAGTTATTCATTGCTTACAGTGTCCAGCGGACTGCAAAGAGCCGAATCAGGACCACAAAATTGAGACTTTAAACTAAACAGATCATAAACGTAATGACTGATATGTAGATGAAATGGATTGTGAACAATCTTATGCATGTGAATCGATAGGATTGCTTTCAGCATCAACTAGTGACGCCGTAGCTACCCAAGCACACGCCAAATAAAAGCAATGCATGAAACATCAAATAAATCCAATATGAAATTCGATAAGCGCAAGCCTGTTGAGGTCCAAGAGGGTGACGACTTTCTACACAAAGTAACATGTTCAAACACGCCACTACATTCAAACAGCCTTACTACTACATTCAAACATCCATACTGGTAGAACTGCTGCTAACCTTCCAATCCAACAGAGTACAATACTGTTCTAGGCAACAAATCCAGTTTCCAAACAAACAAAAAAACACAAATCAGGCAGATGTGACAAGCATTCGACAAATTTTTCAACATTGAGGGGACAAAAAAATCTCACATGATCAAGACATTCCAGCACCAATGCATGTCAAAATTATACACAATCATTCCAATGCTTGCCTAAAATGAACACATGATTTTCTAATCTACTCATATTACACACATATTTACAATCCAGCACATGCAGACCCACTTCAACAAACATGCCTTTCTCCATTTTAGAATTAGAAAACTATATGTCTATAAATTTCATTTGTTAATGAACTGAAATTGTAGTAAGCTTTGAAATAATTTCAGAATGGACAAGAATGTTTCAATAATTATTGAATCAAAAATGAGCCATGCTGAATTTCAGCATCTCACAAATGTTTTAACATGCTAGGCCTGATGCAAGCCAAAACACACACGAACACACCTGCACGTACAAAACTAATCCATCTTTTTACACACAAAAACTGCATTCAGATGCATTCCTACTCTCACTCTACAACGCAAGCTCTTCAGCATAGATTTTTTTGTCAATGCACAATACAAATGTTCTTTTTTTTCATTCATCCAAATTGTTCTAATAATGAATACTTAAGATTTAGCTCCCATACACAAAATGCTTTCATACTTAAAAAGCAACATTTTGTTCACTACAAAACCAGCCGTTAGTGACCTTTCCTTATATACATCTGGACTGGCTAGTTTTCATTTGTGCTCGACACAAAAAACAAATGAGATCCGAGGAAATTCAACAAAGTTTTTACTGCTAGGAATTCCTAAAGACACAGTAAGTATACGCACCATCTCTGTGGGCACAGACATGAGAATGAGACATCGTCCATCTTCTAACCATCATAATTGTGGTCTAGTCTAGTCCCAAGAATAGTGTCTAATGAAAAATAACAAATGTATGACAGAGCACCGAGAAACTAAAATTAACAAATCGAAATAATTTAAATGAGAACCAAAGCGTCAAATAAAAACCACAATAGTTTGCCGCCTTCTAGACTGAAATAAACAAATCCCTGAAACTGAAACCTAAAACTAGGAAATTTGCTTTAGTAATTAGTAAAGATTATGTTTTTAACAAAGTTCTAAAATAAATCATACAATTAGAGTGGACTTTAAAATTGTCATTGCTAGTGTGGTAGTAAAACTTTGAATATGACATTGTTTTTGTAAAAACTGATCCCAAGATTTTGTAGCTAAAAACCGAACAAACTGATTTAAAACAAGGCAGATCCCAGAGTCTACCAAAATACTTTCTACACTATTTCTCTTATTCTCAATCTTTTGTAACAAGAAGTTAGTGAAAAGTGCTTTACCATCCTCACAGAAAAGGCTATAGCTATCACTGAAGCTCCCAATTCTAAATTCACAAAAATTGATTTTCACAAAGTTCACAATGCTACAAATCATTAACAGAGTTTAATAGCCTAAAAGTGTGGGTTTTTTTTTAATGGGCAGATTTAACTGCCAATAAAGAAGAATAAATATCTTAGTTAATGTAGTGGAAAAAGGCAATCAATGAAGCAAATGATGACCCATAGATTTCTTTTCCCTGTCCTAATGTAAATGCTCGATGTCAACATGTATTCTTGCTTTATTGTGTCCGATATATTTTCCTCTAAAATTTCAAAATATTCTTACTTTTGCAGAATAACGAGGTTGTCATCTGTATATTTGTTCTTCAGCTTAAAGGAAAACAAAACAAACTAAAACCAAAAATGTTATTAATATGCTGTTATTAACAGTTGTTAGAACACATATATAAATGATTACACAAGTATAAAAATGTGTAAAATGTTTGTCCGACTTGCTTTGGTTTATCAAATACTAGAATTGAAATAGGAGTAAAAGAAAAGTCAAGATAAACTGCAGTGCTATTCCACTGTATGCAGGCTGATTGACCTAGAGATTCAAACTGATGCTGACAATGAATTACCAACTTCTCTAGAAGAAGAAAAAAAAGGAAATATATCGTTTAACTAGGTTATTACTACATCGGTAATACAACTAAACACAAAGACTATGCACAATCTGGCCAACAAAACTATATTCATCATGTTCCTGGTGTCTCAAATCGCTCAAAATCAACAAGTCCTTCATTTGGGTCTAGCAGAAGAGGAGAAATACCGAAGGACTAACATTGATATGCTATCATTTCAGTTTGGCAGAAGAGGTGGCACTGGGTTTAGAGTTGGAGGAGGTTGGACTGTTCTTGGCAGAAGAAGATGCTGTGGGGATATTCTTGCCAGTGGAAGTTGCTGAGCTGTGGCGAGAAGCAGAGGAGGCGGAGGAGGTGGAAGAAACTGGAGAGTTTCCATTGCTGCTGGCCACAAGGTAATCAGGCAGACGGACTTGACGGCGCACATAGAACAGGATATAAGCCTTGCAGCGTGCCACTACCTCAGGCTCACATGCTGTCACTGTGCTATCGTTGAAGTTATACCACTGACCTGAAAACGTTAATACCCAACAATTATTTATCCATGTTTTGAGCAAGTTTGAAAAGACATGGAACCTGTACTACACGTCAGCCACGATTATGATGCTGCATCATATTGTGGTCAAAGTAAAAAAGAAACAGCCATGCCCGATGTAATTGGTGATAAGAATGACAAAGAGGGATTATCTTTTTGGCAGTTGATCAAATTAAGTGTCAGCCCGAACTCAATCTGTTGCAAGATCAAAATAAATAGTACCTATGATAAGCGTTTCTATGATAAGTCTTCCTAGAATGTTTACAATTTACTAAATCCTTTATTGTAGAAGCAAATGAACTTTGCATACCTTCGTGAATAGCATAGGAAGTGTAATGGCCCGATCCAGCCCTGAAAAAAACCACAGCAAGTCATTTGATATACTTAAAACTCTCTTTACAGCCCAAGTCATATAGCAGAAAGGTCCCCAAAACCAAATTATTTATGCAGACTTGGAATTTTGTGTTGAAAGACAGCATTTCCAAAACTTTTGCAGATAAACACTTCAAATGTTGAGAGCTCTAAACAAAGCTTGTTGTTTAATTTGTATCCAAATGGATGAAGTAATGCAATATATAGTACAGGGAGGTACTCATATATAACTCATCACACATCAATAGGCTACATCATGCCAATGAAAATGTAGCTTTTACGTTTATCTCATTATTTTATATTTATTTTTGTCCATCATACCCCGATCCATGGTGGACAACAACAGCAGCAAGGTCGTAGAGGTTGCTACCAGCTGAGCTGCCACGGGTCTCATGCAGGTTATTCAGCACATAACAGTTCATCTCTAGACCCTGCAGTGGAAATTCTACAAATGTTTCCAGCTTCACACGACAGTAGGTGCTCCAGCGAAAGCGTTTCAAATGTAGGCAAAGCACCTGAAAAAAACAAGCACGAAAAAAAAAAAAGAACACGAATAATGACAAGTTTCTGTACAATGTATTAACCTTCTCCTCCTTGGCACTTGCAGAATATTGAAAACAAAAGGATGTCTGACCCCAAGTAAGCGCTTTTACTGTAGCACCACTCTTACATTTTATGGGAATATAAAATTAGTACTAGTATTAGCAAGGATATAAAGGAAACCGATAAACAATTATTCTTGTTTTAGACCCAGGTAGTGTATGGTAAGACAATAAGAAATGAGAGGACTCACATTGGGGAGACGCCTAATCCAAAACTTTTTTGTTGAGCGCTGCCTTTTCTTGCAGTTACTGCACATGTACAGCTCCGATTCCTCTAGTTCTTCCACATCTGTGAAGCTGTGTAAGCAGTCTGCACACATAGCCATAAAAGTATACATAAGAACACAACAATGATTAGCGTTATACCAAAAACAGTTATATAGAGGGAAACGGCAAAACAAAGATAAACAAAGATAAACAAAATCCTATGCCTACAAAAACCCAGCATCCTTGTAATTTCCACAAACCCATGTGATTTTCTATCTATCTATCTATCTATACATACTTACATATATTCCCCCCGTGGGGGTGCCGGGGGTTTCAGTATAAATAGTATCCCACTTTCTGGAAATTTAGTGCTTTCAATTCTCACTGTCACTGTCTTCTTTGTTCTTTCTCATTCCTACTCTGTTCTATCAATCTTCTATAATATCTTCTTCTTCGCTAGACCAGTCACCTACCTTTTTTCTTGCAAACTCTTCCGGGACAAAACTCCTCATTTGTGTGTGAGGTCTGTTGGATCAGCTTGGAAATATTGGATGCTTTCTGCCAAATGGTCACTGGGGCTTCTTATGTTATTATTTGGCAATGTAGGCATTTTATATGTATGTGTTTTGTTGATATTGTATACTGATGTTTGTATTCTAATTTGTTTTTGTAAACGGGAGTTTGATAAATTAAGAGTATAGCCTCAGCGTCCCTTGCTTGGGATGTCTTTTTTGTAAAGTGACCGGCAGGTAGATCGCCTTTAGTGTTACCACTAGGATTGTTTTGGCAGATCTTTTACGCGGATCAGGGGCGAGTCCTCTTTCACCTCTCTGGTCCTGAATTGGCTTGGAAGAGTCCGCTGGACCTAAAGCAATAACCATGTAATGTAATGTAACTTATATGTATATATATATGGCAACAATATAATTCAAGAGTGATGCAAATTTTACCTGTAAGTTTGCACACAGGATCGCCTTCTTTGGGTTTCTGCCGCACAGCGAATTGATTGGGTATGTCCAATGAAAGGTCTGCAAGAAGAGCAAATATATATTAAAAATTGAAATGGCTGCAATTGTCACTTGCCTGTATGTTCACAAACCTATCGCAGCGAGACAATTCCTTTTTATTTGGTTCTCTTTTGGATTTCTTAAGTGCTTATATGTTTGGCTCATGATTTGGCGTTAGAGTAAAGGGCAGTAACCCTGATCACTTTCTCTCTTATCTGCTGTACAGATTTGCACTGCTTTTAAGGAGAGTTAAAACACACATTACTTCTGCTAAATGTATTACTTCAGTAGCAATGGAAACATCTATTCTCCAATCAAACCAATACTCAAACAGACTTCTGGCTCAAATGTATCCTCATTGCTTTTTCTTCATCTTGCTTAATTATTTTGAAATTTGGCAGATCACCCAACCGAATTATATTAACTTCATGTACATGCACGCTAAGCACATTTAGCATCCGTTATTAATTTTAAAAATTGGCAGCCAACTCACCCAAGAAAGGGTCGTGCTTCTTGGATTCCATGCCACAGACAAGGCACTTTACTTCGTTCTGCAGCAAACCCCCAAAGATGGCGGTAACAATGGTGGAGGTGGACTTCTGCGTAATGAACTGGGAGTTGGATGTATTAGGCAAAAGCTGCAGCAGCTCTGTGTGCAAGCGGTCCAACAAGTAGCGCATGAACTCATGAGCATCTTGCTGCTGATAACCCCTGAAAAGAAAGATCTGAGTGAGTAAGTAACAAATGAATTTGTGCACCTTTTAGTGTCCATCAAAATAAGAAAATATCGACATTTCAATGCACATAAAAAAATTAAGTTTTGTGGCACGAAAAAACAACACCAATCCATTTCCTGCAACTGTTTGCAGCAAGATTATCAATTCATTACATATAAAAACAGAGAAACAATGAGTAAAGATGAAGCAGAACAAGGAGAGAGAACAAAATACTAACAATTCACCATACCTGAATCGGGGGACCACTTTCCAGATGACACTAAAGAGGGCCTCAGGTGATATAGCTGACTTGTTTCCTTGCCACAACGCTACAAGAATCTTACGCAGTTCCTCAACCACCAGCCTGCCAAATATTCAAACAATCACAATCCATACATTAATTATACATGATGTAACAGTTAAGGAATGTCCAATGTGGGAATGTGAAGAATAAAAAAAAAAAACACCAGGAAAATCCACTGTGATACTCAATAACATGATAAAACTATGCAGCAGATTTTCTGTTTAAGTATTTCTCAACATACATAATACAGCTGATGTCCATTAATATAATATGTGGTACAACTGATATTTATTAACATAAAACTATATACTACATGGTTATTTTTTCATGAAAGAACATCTGAATAATTAATACAACTTTTGTTTTCTTCTTAATTCTAGCACAATATTGTTTCCTTCTAAATTCTAGCACAATATTGTTTATTTCTTTTCAATACATAAATAATTTACACACTGTATGAAAATAGAGAAATAAAAAAAAAAAGAATATACAGTGGAACCTCTCACAACGACCCCCCTCTATAACGACTCCCCTGCCACAACGACCCATTTTATTTTAACCGATTATTTCCTTATATTGCTTTCATCGGTATAGCGACTACCTCGCTCTAACGTCTAATGACCGATCATTGCAGACCATATAGCGACTTTCTTGGCATGACTGCACAATAAAAACTGTCTACGATCTTGTTCAGCACAGTCAGACAGGTACCTATATGTGACACGCCAGCCGATAAAGTAATTTTCTATAAGTTTGACGTCATCCTGTTACATCACATGCCGGCGTCTACTTGTATGGGGTGTTTTCAAGTGATTCACATTACAAGTGCAGCACAGATAGGCTGTGTATCGACCTTCTTTGCCTGATCACACCGGCTACTATCTTACGCCAGCTGTTAACCTTCCGTAATTTTGACATCGTTTTGTTACAAAAGCGGCCAGGATTCACATCACATGTGCGGCACAGACAAATGTCTAGGCCGTGTAGCGAGAGAGAAAGAAAAGGAGCAAAAGACTTAAAGAGAGAGAAAGAGAGAGAGAGAGCAAATAAGAGAGAAAGAGAGCGAGAGCAAGAGAGAGAGAAAGAGAGAGAGAGAGAGAGAGAGAGAGAGAGATAGAGAGAGCAAGAAAGAAAGAGAAACAAAGGTCTGACTGCATCTTTCGTAGTTTTGACGTCATCTTGTTACATCACATTCTAGATTCTACTCGTGTAGGGTTTGCATTTCACTTCATTCACATCACGAGCGCGGCACTGAGAAGAAGCAAAGAAAGCGTGATGGGATGATGGAGTCTACAAAGAAAAGAACATTTTTATCTCTGGAAGTGTACTCCTTCGGAAGAGAGTATAAACCGAGGTCTAGTCTGTGTCGCATACATTCCATCATAACGGACTTTAAAGATCCTGACGCTCATGTCCTAGACGGGTGAGTGCCGGTGACAAGAACACACCCACCATGCACTTAGGTCCTTCTCCCCCATCCCTGGCTGCCCAGGATTGTGCTCAGTTGTCCGGACGTCAGACCATGCGCCCAAAGGTTGCGGGTGGGCGTCTCGGGCGGCTTGAGTTAGATCCTGTATCGGCCAGCGCCTTGAGCAGCTCTTGAGCTGGTAAAGCGCTCTATAAGAACGATTAAAAAATAAATAAATGTTGTAAACAGACACAAAAAAGGAGAGACTGCCATCGCGATCGCAAAGAGTCTTAAAGTTGGAAAAACACAAATTCAAGGAATTATCCGAGACAAAGATGACATTCTTAAAAGATGTAGTGAAAGGTAAACTCTCTACCCTCTGTAAAGACCCCCCTCTATAATTTGTATAAAGACCGATTTTTGTCTACATTTTCAAGGTCGTTGTAGAGAGGTTCCACTGTAATTGTAAACAATTTTCTGGGGGGAATGAGTCTTACGAATCTTCTCCATTGTCTAAAGTGCGTGCTTTCTTAGTGTAGTTGTAGCGTTTGACCTTCACTGCCTTGTCTTCAAGGGACGGAAGCTGCTTGATGTAGCCACAAAAATGCTGAATGTTACTGAAACATTATGAAGAAACAATTTGCATACAAATATGGGCAAAACATCTTGCCCTGGTGAGAAGAAGGGTAAAACAAACACACACACACATAAACAACAAAAACAAACCCCAACAATTTAATATAATAACGAAGCCAGTAAACCGTTACCCAATCAATATAAGGGAGCTAACCCCTCTAGCCACTTCTCTGTTCACGTGTCTTGCACCCAAAAGCAACAGCATTTAAATTACCCTCAAATGCAGAAACATAACTAGAATGGCAAAGACCATATGACTCACATGCTCCTTATGGAATTTGCAATATGTAATAAGAAAATGAGTGGTGAGAAAAAAAAAAAAAAGAACAAATATGAAACATCAATCTATCTTCTCTAAATACAACAATGTGGGACCGATATCTCTCATAGTTTACGGTCAATATCACTTCAAAGTACCTATAGAAATTGACTTTGGACAGCTTTAATGACTTTGACCTTGGAGCAAGGTTGACCAAATTTGCATAGTATGCGCGTCTCTTTGCCATTTATGCATCAAAGAATAAGAAGTTCAGTATTAATAAAATGTGAAATTTTGGAGAAAAACTGTCTTTTTTTTTTAACCAACATTTGTTGACACTGTGACCTTGACCTTGAAGTGAAGTCATTCATTCACTGATCATTTTTGAGGTTTCATGGATATACGTAATTTAAACAAGTTTGGTTGTAATGGTTAAAATAGGTTCTGAAATATTAAGCTCCTTGCAAGTTTTGCACAGACGGTGGACACAAGGACAAATAAAAAATATAAAATGTCTTTTCTTAACTATTTAGGATTCATCTCACACAGATTTGCAAAAATCTTGAATGTGTGTGCGTGTAGGTGTATGTGAATACATTGCTATGCAAGAGAGTAAAAAATGCGATACCTGAGAGACTGTAATACTGCATTCATAAAGCATGTGTTTCCCAAGTTTCGCAAGCCAGGAGTTCTTGGAGGTACTCTAACCAGTTTTTTATTAATCTGCAAAACAACAAGAACATATATATTAAAAAAAAAATAGGCGAAAGGGAGGAATGTAAAAAATGCTAACTTTGCTCAAATAAAAGCATCCAAATGTTTGTAGGCTGTAGTAGGCTACATCTTCCACATTCCTTTGAACTGGCTTCATTGGTTTACTTTTAGCTTACAGCCCTAATGTGGTCCCTCACTTTCCAATTTTGGAATAAGACAAACAGAAATAGTTAAAGAAAGGTGCGAGAGAGAGAGAGAGAGAGAGAGAGAGAGAGAGAGAGAGAGAGAGAGAGAGAGAGAGAGAGAGAGAGAGAGAGAGGGTGGGGGAGGGAGAGAGAATTAGGGGCAGAAATAAGGCAGCATGTAATGTGTGGCATAAGTTTTAGTTGTGAGTGTTCATCTTTATCTATAGTTGATTGTTGTTTTATTCTATCGAGGATGTTGTTTTACAAGTCTTTTATCTCCAAAATATGGCACTGAGCATGTCAAGTAGGACATGAAAGTATAGAGTTCTTTGTGTATGTGTGGGTGTGTGTGTTTGTATACATGTGGGTATGCGTGTATATTTGGTTCACTGCGTGGGGCTGTTGTGCATGTTGTGTGCATGTAGTTTATTTGGGTATGTATGTTGGACATGGTAACTTTGTTAACAGTATTCCCATTCGTGGTTGTTTGTTGATTGCTTTATAATGAAAATGATTTCTCCTCAGTGCTGTATACAATGTTTGCGTATTGGATTTTGCTCCTCAGTTGGCTTGTAACTCCTGACGAAGCTTTTTAGCGAAATAAATATTTAGAGAAACCTTTTACTTCCTTCAAACCTTCTACATGTCTTTCACATATTTGAGACAAGCAAAGGAAACCTTTAAAAAATAAGCTTTTTAGTGTGTGCCCTGACAATATTGTTAGCATGGTCATTCATGCTAACAATATGGTCAGGGCACACACTAAAAAGCTTATTTTTTTAAAGGTTTCATTTGCTTGTCTCAAATATGTGAAAGACAAGTAGAAGGTTTGAAGGAGGTAAAAGGTTTCTCTAAACATTAACTAATCATAGTTAGAGATGTTGGCGGTGATTGTACCGCCAACATCTCGAACTATGATTAGTTCATTAAAAAACAAACACAAATACTGGAACTGTGGAAACAAATCAAGAAAACAAATTAACAAAGAAACAAGCAAGCAAATTAGGAAGATTAAAAAACAACAACAATAGGCACATTAAATGGTTCTAATAACTACTGTTCCTTCCTTAACCACTATAACCCAAAAACCGGATATCTATCATGCATCAAAGAATTGTAAGTTCAATATTAATAAGTTGGAAAAATATTTCATGACAAATTGTCATTTTGGGACTAACATTTGTTAACCCTGAGACCTTGATTTTGAAGTGATCACTCACTGAGTCACTCATTGATCATTTATGAGCCCTAATGGATATACGCCATCTTACCAAGTTTGGTTGTGACAGCTGAAATAGGTTCTGAAAAATTAATCCACTTGCAAGTTTTGCATGTCGAGACGGCGGACAGACAGACAGACATATAAAATATTTTTTGTTATGTCTTTTGTGGACTATTTAGGGCTCATCTCGCATAAATTTGCAAATATATGGAGAAAAAAAAATTTGGGGAGGGAAGAAAGACGGGGGGCCAAGTACACAGACTGACTTTGTATCACATCGCTATACATGTTAGTAAAAACATTAACACTTACATAAAAAAATATTAGAGACACACACATTATACATCTTTATCACACATGTAGCCCATAATAAGAACATAGGAACAAACTTTGTTATTAACAAATTCATTAAAATATAATATCAGAAATACAGTAATTATTGCACAACAAAGAATGTAAACAACATCAGGGACTACCAAATCCCATTTCCCGGGGCAAGTAAAAAAGTTGCCGGGAAAGACAAATCATGAAAGTCACTTGCCTGGGGATAAGATAAAAGCTGCGAACGTAAAACAACACAACCTGATTATGAGCACCGAATCATGTTTACTTTGATCTGCGTAGAAGTCTGTGGAACGCGTTTTGCAATTTTGACATCACACTCTAATCCGATATATTAAAGCGGATTTGATTAGTCAATTGTTCAATCTTCAGCAAATAACAGCGCTCCTTTTATCAATAGTGGGGCGATATTTCACAGCATATTTGATTGATCGATTGTTCAAACGTCCACCAAGATCTTGTTTGTCATTGTAAAGTGAGGTGTGATGTCCAGATCTGGATAAAGGCTAAACAAATGTCCCAAAAAGTAACTGTTTCAAAGCACTTCCTTCTTATTTTGTTGTTGGTATAATACAAACTTCATTTTGTTTGAGAATGCTGCCGAGGCCAAGCCACCAAGTTGTCAGACCTGCCTACCCCCCTCAGAGTAAAAGCGGGAGACATTGTATAATAACAATGGGACATGGCATTAGCGTTAAGTAGGACGTGTTTGCAAACAATAAAGATTGAATAATATGTATTTCGTGACATGTCAAAAGCGTGAGTCTCCCGCCCAAAGCGGGAGAGTAGGCAGGTCTGAGTTGTATGTATGTGCATAGATTATGTGCCTGTTTTTATGTTTATATTGGCCGTTAACAGTTTAAAATTAAAATGGCAAGATCGCAGCAAAGGGAAACAATTCAGTATAAATCACAGACCTGCCCAAGGGAGGCAAACATCAAGAAAGAGAGAGAGAGAGAGAGAGAGAGAGAGAGAGAGAGAGAGAGAGAGAGAGAGAGAGAGAGAGAGAGAGAGAGAGAGAGAGAGAGAGAGAGAGAGAGAGAGAGAGAGAGAGAGAGAAAGCCTATTATGACTATTCCATTAATCTGGTTCTGCAGTCCACACTAAGTGTGGCAAGTTCTTCAACATATTGAAGTTGGCTGCCTAAACCAAAGAAGAGTAAGTAGATTGATCACAAATATATGGAACATTGTGCCAGGGCATACTCTTACACCCTTTGACAGTCAAGTAATCATTTAGGCAACTGTGAAGAAGTGGGTAAAACATTGTCAGTACATACGAACACAAAATGTTTCCCTTTCATCATCTAAAAATACAAGCACAAGAAATTTTTTGTTTGTTTTACATAATTTGTGTTCCCCTTCCTTCCCCCCTCTCCCTACTCCTCGAAAGTGACGAAGTTGCTGTACTAAACAAATAGTCAACAGTTACCTTTTTCCTTCTCTTTCCGTCGTTTTCTGAAGACACTCTCGTTGAGCTTCTTTTTCTTTTCCCACGGCGTAATGTTGGAGGACTATAAATGAAAAAAGAAGAAATCAATTCAGTATATACTATATAGTGAAGCTTTGAGCAATTGGATGTATAAACGATAATGCACACATAAAACACTCATGCACACAAAACCACAGTAGATAATATCTTCACATTAAAAAACAAAGAAGAAACAACGCAAGAACAACAACAAAACAAGGCATTATGAATGTTCATAACATAGCAGCTTTGTAACTGCAGTAGATTCTGTCTGAATATGCCCAGTCAAAACCCCATCCGCATTCACAAATCAAAAGCAAGTACCTTTGTTCTTTTCGCACCAAACGGGCATAAGTTTCCAGTGACTTCCGTAGCTTTTCTAAGTGACCAGCTGATGTGTCGTTGACAACAAATTCATCACAGGTGTAGCTATTACAACAACAGAAAATATGCAAAACAATTAAACATCATAGTACAATGTCACTTTTAATTATACTCATGGATACATAAACGCTGCCTTTCTCAGTTTCTGGGACTTACCATTCATGAATGTTTTCCACTTAACAATGTAAATGTGCTCAAACTCAAAGAGAATAATTTCTTTCAATTTTTTAAAACGAAATTGTCTCAATATCACAATTATGGAATAGAAGCTTTCAACTTCTTCAACAAGAAAAACTACTTACCAAAATGCCATGAGGTTGTTACAGTCCATACAGACATCATGTTTTTCAGATTCTTCATAATGCTTTTTTGCATGGGCATTCACATATCTGCAAAAGAAAAACAGTTCTTTTAATTTGAGTCTATACATTGGGTCTTTTCTGATCCACACAGAAGAGCAGTAAATATATTATTTTCTCAGTTAGCTTTTGGGTTAAATCTCTTCACTACAAAATAACAATAAGAAGTACAAAAGAGCAACAGTATTATTTTACCTTCCACAGTTAATGACTCCACATTGCAGACAAATCCAGGGACTTTGATCTGTGTTGCAAACTGGAAAATATAGGAAATGTTAACTGTGTGAGTCCCAGGTCAATTCAACGCATTTTGCATACATTACAGAACGCTTGCATAAAATGAGTAGAATACCAAAACTGTTATAAATATTTTAACATCTTCATTACATTTGACAAGATGAATTGCAATATATAGGCATAATGAAGCTAGGCCTAATCCAAGTGCTACCTGACCTAAATATTTTAACAACTATCAACCAAATGGCAAATGTTTATGAAAGTGAGATTTCTTGTTGGAAAAAATAACAACAAAATCTATATTGAGGGCCTAAATCAAAGTACAGTCACATGTTCGAAAAAAAAAAAAAGCAAGGTTCTGAATGTACCATTATTGATACACCATTTATCATGCAGTACATCACACATACCTATTCCCTCCCCAACCATTAAACTGAATCAACGGACTCGAGAAAGCATTGATAACTGATCAAGACAAGAGGAAATGCATCAATGACAGATCTATGACTATATGGCGTATCTTTCTTTCACTTTCAGTTCTGTGGATCTAGAATCTAGGCTATGTTGAGTTTTCGTCTGCTAGGCCTATGCAGACTTTATAGGTGGATAATTTATTTGAATGATTTGCCGTGACCTGCTTTGCTTTCATAATGGAAAACATTCAGTTATCATGTGAAAAAAATTCAATGTCATTTCTTTCTGTGGTTTTTTGGAAGAAGCAACGTATGGAAGAAAAAAAAAAAAAAAACCGAGGGAAGGCCGAAGAATAACGCCGACACAAAGCGCATGGCAGCAGATCGTGCGTTTGGAAATGTTTCTTTTAAAATAAAAAGACGACCACTATAAATGGCCTAAATGATACACACTTTGTGTCAAAACACAACAAATATTCAACGAATTTCATTCAAAACTGCGAATTACAAACCAGAGCACATGAATTCCATTGGATTATTTTCCGTTTGCAAGCTCGGTTCCAATAATATTCTTGCGCATTCTTCCAAGTGAGGACACTCCATTTAAATTTTGCAATCTGGTTGATTATGACAGTCGATGGTTCCTTAGTTAGAAAATTAATATGAGTTCGCTGAAGTTCCTGTCCACTCGTTAGCATGAATGTCAAGTCCCAAGCAAGACAGTCAGCTGTCGTAAAAAAAATCAAAAGATTCGTCAGCATGGAAGCCACCATGTAAACTCGCAAGAGGTCACTCAATATTCATACGCGGTGCATGTTTCGTTTAAGCCATGTTTTTATTGAAAATTTCAATCAAACATTATGGATTCTTCAAATGAGTGATGTCTTGAAATAGAAGTTAAATCTGTTAATAAGCATACATAATTGATTTAAAATTATGCACTCATTTCCGCGGAGAGTTACACTAGCTGTGCTAAACGTTGATCATGTGACCAAAATAAGCTAGAGACAAAGTCTGGGAACACGTATTAATAAACTAAAGTGTTTTAATGGCATTTCAAGGTAAATTTTTGAATTACAACCACGCTGACTAAACCGCCTATTTTGGCGTCATGTCTCCGCTTCCTTCCACACAAGAAGCAGCTTGGAAAAAAGACTGTTTCAGCAGGCCATCATGATCTAATAATAGAACAAAATCACATGTCATTATAACTAGCAATGTTGTTTACAGTAAATTTGGCCTGTTGGAATCAACCTGTGGTGTACAAATCATCAACATGAAGAAGAAAACAAAACCATGTAAAAATAATAAATTCAAATTCTGAATTAATACATCAATAAAAGATTCTAAATTGTACGTCTTTGTAGGTGTATTATATTGCTTTGTCAGTTTGTGACCACTAAACAGTAAACTCATGTTTACATTATAGGACTTTACGTGAGATTACAGTATTTGTGGTGGAACACATTGCATAGGGTCTAAAGGAAATAAACCAAAATATTTTGACTAGCATCTATGTCAAATTGTATTTCTTCAACATTGACCAAAGGTAATGAGAAAATTTGCAGGCGCTGTAGTGCAGTGTCACCAAGTCCCATTTACTGGTTAACATAGTCTGCCCAGGGTCCCAAGATGTGGCCAACAAATTGTCACTGTCAGGCACCGGTACTTTATGCTGCTTCTTCTCTTCCTTCTACAGGTCGATCTTGTTTCATAAAAAAACAAAACAATTAAAAAATATATATATATATGTTTTTTAGGTAATTTAATAAGATATAATTATATTGAATAGTGTATTTGCTAGATTTTAATAACAACTTTTGTTGTGTTCATACCCTTCAGGCTTGAAATAGTGGAAATGTTGCGGATCCTATATAGTACATACCCTTTTCAGACACAACCTTTTATGAGTGTACTTGCGGATGTGTGTGTGTACAAGCTTGTTGAGTTCCAAGTGTATATCCATTAAACATTTCAAAAGGCCCCCCCCCCCCCCCCCCCCTCTTCATATGGGCAGACTGGTGGGTCCCCTTCAGATTTGCCCACAGGTTCCGTATGGTCTCCATATGGTAAACTCATGGAAGCCTGGCGGGTTAACTATGAACTCCTGCGCAGCCCATCAGTAGCCCTCTTGGTGCCTGGCGGGCTAACCATAGGATATATATCGTAGAGCGCTATTTGGGCAACCCTCGAGATTACCGCCAGTTAACTGATGGGCACTCGCAGACCCCAGAAGCTTTTGGGCAAACCTCATGGGCTCCACATGGGGCCAAGAACATTTTGTTTACTGGGTATGCTCCTTGTGTTGGATCTCCTGAAGTCAGCTCACTGAGCTGGAATGGCACAATATAAGAACAATTCAATATTCATATCTTTAAATAAATAAATAAAGAACACAAATAGTTACTTTTCTGCTTTTATTTTTGCCGTTCAGACACACTTTTGTTAAAAAAAACAACACACAACCAAGACAAGAAATGTGTAAGAACATATTCAAACATAAACTGCAACACTAACCATATTGGAAGTACAAAAGAAATAAGGCAATTATATACAAAGCTCGGATAACATTAATCACCACTACAAAACAATTACACACACAACATATTTATTTCAAATCATAGAAACAAACTGCCAATCTAACATGAAGATGCTTAATATTATTCATGTGGCATCACATATAAACACAGTGAAATACTTAGCAAATTAGTGGAAACGTTTTCAATCAAATGAATTGACACAGAAATTTGTGGAAACGTTTTCAATGTAGTGAATAAGCCTTATTCGGAAATGGGAGGTAACTTGTTTTTTGTTGTTGTGATTTTAGTTACCTAGAGTTATCCAGGCGGACTTCCCCGTGAGCATGTCGTCTCAGAACACTATGAAAGCTATCCTATATTACATTACATGATTATTGCTTTAGGTCCAGCGGACTCTTCCGAGCCAAATCAGGACCTGACAATCCCTGATCCGCATAAAAGATCTGCTGAAACAACCCTAGTGGTAAAACTGAAGGCACTCCACCAGCCAGTCACTTTATAATAAAGACATCCCACGCAGGGGACGCTGAGGCTATACTCTAATTTATCGAACCCCCGTTTACAAAAACAAAATAGAATACAAACATCATTATAAAATATCAACAAAACAGATACATACGAAATGCCTACATTGCTAAATAATAACATCATAGGAAGCCCTGGTGACCACCTAGCAGACAGTGTCCAATATTCCCAAGCTGATCCAACAGACCTCACACACAAATAAGGAGTTTTGTCCCAGAAGAGTTTTCAAGAAAAAAGGTAGGTGACTGTTCTAGTGAAGAAGAAGATAGTATAGCAGATCGATAGAACACAGCAGGAATGAGAAAGAACAAATGAGAAAGACAGCGATAGTGGGAATTTAAAGCACTAAATTTCCAGAAAGTGAGGATACTATTTATACTGAAACCCCCGGCACCCCAATGGGGGTGGGGGTTGGAGAGAAAGCTATCCTGAGCTGCAAGCTTTTCTTTGGGGAAAGTGAGGTGGTGTTGCAGGACAGTGTAATGCTGAACTAGCGGAGCTAGCCAGGATTGCAACTGAAATCAATCCTTCGGTTGATCCAGAAGGTTTGATGGAGGACAGAGCAGAAATTATAGGCTAAAAACTGTGTTCGTTTGCAAAGAATGTCTGCCCAACGTTAGACAACTCTGGGCGCAACAAGCGGTCAAGCTGGCAAAAGTTGTTTCCCCTCAAACTTTTTAGCATGGTTTATCGACTGATTATTTCAACATAAAAATAATTGTCTTGCACAGATTATACAGTAACAAAGACCTGCATAATAATCACCAGTGTATACTATTATAATGGAAACAATATCGAGAACACAATTATATTACCAGATAACAATGATGGTATTGGATGCAGTCAATAAGAACATTTCAACAACAAAAAAAGATTTCCTTTCTGTCTTCTAATAGTGGTAAACCTCCCTGCCTTTACACCATATGTTTGAGTGATAGATGTGTGTTTGTTGTGTGTGTGTGTGATAGTGGGTAACACATGTGAGCATATATGTTTGTACAGATCGCCACGCTTTGAGCTTGAATGGTGATTTGTGGAATAACGAGTATATAGCATCCAGTATTATTATTGTTATTATTATTATTATATAACAACAAAGCAAATTCCTTGTATTAAATATATAGTATTCTGCATTCTCTGGTACACAACTGTGTTTAGTCAAGCTGCAATTTTTAAAAAATGTAGCTAACATAAAACTGTATAAATTGAATTAAATCGTAAAAATAATTGCTTCGTTTTCAACTCGAGACCAAAAAATCACTCTACCATAAGTTGTTCAAAAATGCAGAAACATTCTAATAATATATAATCAAGTAACAAGAACTTTACAAATATTTTGTACATTATGAACTTTGTGCTGTAATTTACATAGCAAAGCGGTAACTAATACACCAATTTTTTTCTTTTTATTTTATATACATAGATAGATAGGTATTGACAAGCACACACGCAATGCAACTAATACAACCCTATGATAGTTTATCATTCTTTAGGTGCGAACAAGATACCAAACACGGCTGAAACTTCCTTCACTGAAAGTAAACTTTCAGCCACCAGCTGTATGCTTATTTTTAGACACGCCAGCAGGCCAAACCCATGCACAGCCAGCGTCTCAGATAAGTTCAGCCAGCGATAAGGGACAGCACAAGGGTTATTTTTAGCCATAGCCTTAAAGTACCGCTTATGAACAGCCGTGCAAAGTAAAGTCAGCTATTGTTTCTAGTATACCGAATTATGACGGAAGATTCAAATTTCAATAAATGAATGTGAATGAATAGGACTTATTCGGAAATGGGAGGGAACTTGCCTTTTTGTTTTGTTTTCCGTTACCCTATTTATCTGGGCGGACATTTCGTCTCAGAACACTATGACAGCTACCCCGAGATGCAAGCTTTTCATTGGTAAGGAGGGTGGCGGTTGCCTAACAGTGCAAGACCGAACTAGCGGAGCTAAGATTGCATCTGAAATCATCCTTTTGAAAATGTGATGGAAGACCAAGCAGATATAGTAGGCGAGAAACTGTGTTCATTTGCAAAGAATGTCCGCCTGAACCTTAGACAACTCTGGCGCAACATGCTGGCAAACCGGCCAATGTTGTTTTACCTCGTATTTCTGAGCATGGCCTATTAGCAAACATAAAAGAACGTGTTCCAATATTCTCATCACCACCACAGAATGTGCCAAAGCCAGGATCTTGTTTCAATGTCCCAATTATTCATAGTAATATGCACACAAAATATACATAAGAGTAACGAGAAAAAAATGCAACAAACTGCAGCAGTCATGAGAACAGACTCAATTTCAAAATAGTACAGAAAAAATATACTTCAATAAGTATGGTCCCAAATCAGAAAATCATCCTTTATCACTGACCACAGATTTACAGTTACTAAACAAGAACATTGCAACACTTTCAACATTTCTTATATCCTTTTGGCGAAGACACGAGCTCTTGCTGTCCAAATGCATTCACTTTAATTCTATTATCAATGTGATGCTCTATAATATGCCAGACCCACAGATGCTGCTGTCACCAATGCAGCTCCAGCAATCAGCGACCATTTCATCATCTGTCATTTAAAAATAAATCCAAAAATGAAGTTATCAAAGTTTAATAGGACAGATTTATTATTAAAATTATATTACCAATAACCATCCACCCCCACTTTCTCCCAAATTCATATCCTATCCTATCTATCTAATCAATATGTTAGATATAAAGCCTTTATCACTGATCACAGACTTACAGTTACTAAACAAGAACACTGCAACACATTCAACATTTTTCTATTCTTTTGGCGAAGACGTGAACTCTTGCTGTCCAAATGCATTCACTTTTATTATCAATGTGATGCTTTATAATACGCCAGACCCACAGATGCTGCTGTCACCAATGCAGCTCCAGCAATCAGCGACCATTTCATCATCTGTCATTTAAAAATAAATCCAGAAATGAAGTTATCAAAGTTTAAAAGAGCAAATTTATTATTAAAATTTATATTACTAATACAGGCATGCCTACCCATACGGAATTTCCGTATTTTTTCAGGAAATTTGAAAAACTCGGCAAGCGCTACGGAAAATACAGATACTTGTTTCACAGTCCGGAAATAAATAAAAACAACATTGGGGAAAAAAATCGAACTCGTTGGACTTTTGTAATGCACCGCATGACGTTTTTCCGAAGACAGCCGAACCCGGTTTAATGCCGCAATGCCCAGTCGCAGTAGACACAGGTGGCATCGAAGTTTCCGGTAGAGGCACCGAAGTTTGCCAAACCAGTTTTTGCGCAGTCGCAGTGAAGATCGGTGCTCGTGAAACAGAATTCAAAACATGGCGTCCAAACGAATGGCTAAGCAAAGTGATTGTGACTCTGAATCTTCAGACATATATTGCCTCGTATTCGGAAAAGGGTCCTTTCATTATTTGCTGCAGCACTGACTCAAAAGTACGATTTATGCCAACCAGTTTGGCATCTTCGCCGATGGTATGAACGACATCAAGCGGCACGTGGAAGGCCCACAGCATATCAAGAATTATGAGGCTTTGAAGAAGAAAAAGAAGATTGTGGCAGTAAATTAATTCCATGATCGATTCTTCGCATAATATCAAAAAGGATGAGTGCAAAAAACAATAGGTATAAAAAATATACGGAAATCGTAATAGTAATACTGAAATTTGAAAAAGTTAATACTGAAACTTCAAACTGAGGGTAGGCATGCCTGCTAATAGCCATCCACCCTCTCTCTCTCCCAAATTACTAACCGTTTTTTTTTTTTTAATTATCCCACAAATGTCAGTATGGCATTATTAGAATACAATCACTCATCTGATATTGTAGTACAGCTACAGCAATCAAAGCTGTTCTGACATAAGCTATGAAACAGAACATTGCACACATCCTGCACAGACCCATCTCAGAATGGAACTCCCTACCAGCAGAAGGTGACGTGCATCTGCAACGACCCTTGCCGCATTCCAGGCAAAGGTGTAAGTCCTCCTGTAGAACCCAACAGTATCTGCGCTCCCCCTCTTCTCCCTCCATTCCCTCACCATTATCACACTCCAAATCCACACTTAACCCTGCAGTATATGACAACCTATCATTACCTCCCTACAAATACCATTTTGCTTTTCTATCCAGTTCAGAAGCCACAACCCCCCCCCCCCCCCCCCCCCTCCCCCCACTAAATGCAGCAAGTTTCTTCAACAGATTGAAATCGGCTGCTACACCAAAGAAGAATAAAAGCAGCAGCCAAACATAATTATAAACTTGAGCTCAAGAGATGATATTATGATTTCAATCTAAACTCTTTCTTGTCCCTACAGTATGTTTCTTATGTTGCTTTGAAGTACTTACACTATTACTGGATTTGTCTGCCTTTGGCTTTTGTGGAGCATCTGCTAAGTTACCCATCATTCTCTTGTACATTGTCTTCTCAGTTTCAGACTGTCTCTTCTGCTTCTGGGTCAGTGCTGACAACTCTCTATGTAAAAGCTGAAATAAAAAAATAAGCATCATTATAATTTGATAATTGTAAACTAAACATCTATATTTATATAAATCCAAAATCTGTAATACTTCATTTGTAGAAACATACCTGTGAAAAAATCCACTGTGTACAATAGATATAGTGGGCATGTGTTAAATGCATTAGTTTGACAACTCTGCAAACTGCTATTGGGAGTGTTGTGTAGTAGTGGCTTAGTATTTGCCTCAAAGCATGACATCATGTCTGTCACAGGGCAGCCTGTGATGAAACCAGGTAGAAAGTGTGGGTGGAGAGTTAATGAGTTGGGGTAGTAACTGCGCGATGTCGTATGTATGGTTATGCGTGGAAAGCGTGATTTTTGAACAGCATAGTTTGGCCAGCCAGTTTTGGGAATGTGTTCACTGTTAGTCAGAACACGTTTTGCAGAGTGATAGAGAAGACGTACGGTCTTAGTTCTCTGGGTATTTTGTTCTGGAAGTAAGGTTGGAACAGTTATTAACGTAAATAATAATTGGTTCTAAGGGAAAGCCTAGTTGGAAATGTTACTGTGGTAGTAGCAAGCTCGAGGAAAAGTGTGAGCAAATAACTAAGTTTGTGAGTTTGTGGTAGGTTAGTGTCGAGGTTATTGTCCACTAACGGAAACTACTACGCACTGGATACCTTACTTGGAGTACTGTGTAGGCAAGCAGTCGGAAGTTCGCTAGCTACAGGTACTTTACAATCGAGCCGTTGGGTAAGTGTGTTGGTGATCTTTCCTTTACTGTGCTAATGACCGATGGCCGGCTGTTTGGGGTGTTGAACGATAGCTGTGCGTGAGGCTGGGGGAAGCATGGTTGCACTGAGGAGAGGAAGGGTGCGACTGAAGGAGGGAGAATGAGGGAGGAGAATGGGGGTGAAGTGTGATGAAGGAAGGATGGAAGTGGTTGCTGTTGTTGAGGTTGCGGTTGCTCAAGATGGATAATGTGTTGATGATTTCATGTATTCATTTGCAGCATTGTTCATTTCATGCATTCATAATGTCATTTAGTTTTTGAATTATGTGTTTGATTACAAGAGACAGTAAAAGTAGTCAAGGGAAGTGAAATGGACAGCAGTGGCGCTTCCTCAAGATACAGGAATTAGTTAGTGTAGTAAGGGGGGAGAGTGTGAGGAGGGAGGGGGACAGAATCGGGTGGACTTGACATTAACAATACGGCAAGCATGTTGCAGGTTCGAAAGTCTTCGTTCGTCGCTCGGAGGTTCGTTGTTCGAGGGTCTTCAAGGTTCGTCGAATTCATCAGCGCGACGACGACGACGACGACATCTGGTCGTTTGGACCCACATCATCATCACCACCCATTCGTCCACGTCCACGTTTGTGACATCCTCATTGTTCCACAACCCCATCTTTCCCGCGTGATCGTGACGTCTGTTGCGGGACCTAGCCTCGACGTTGCAAGGTAGCCGACAGGAGGAGTCAGGCTGAGAGGCGTCGACGGCAGCAGGGCTGCCGCAACTACAGCGTCATCATCATCATCATCATCGTCAGCGGTGGGAGGGAGTGGCGACACCACTACGCCTGGATTCATCAGCGACAGTCCGGTGACAGTCAACGAGGAGGCAGCTACCTTTCGGAGACATCAACGGGGACACCCTACTATCAGGTCGGCTTGTTCTTTGTTGTCCCCCTCTTGATGCTTGACCCCCTCTGTGCTCGGACATTAGCAGTGCACAGTCGTTAGTTAGACGTGGTTGATCAGCAACCCTCGTTCATCTGACATTTCCATTTCATTGTTCATCGACCCATTGATTGTTCCATCACCATTTTTCTCGTTTCATGTGTAAATGTTGTATGTGTATGAGTGTGTGGTATGAATGAATAAATAGCTTGAAAGTTGTATATATAATTGTTGTGTTATCATCACTTCACGTCTGCGGGAAACTGTCATTCTGTCTGGGTTGTCTGCGTGTGTAAGGTGTTTGTTTGTGGCGTCTACCCAGGGAGAGTCGTGGCGGTGACAATGTCAAATACATCCCTTCAATTTCCAGCTCTATAAATATTGTGTACTTAACTAATTGTGCAGTCTTTCATATACCTTACCTTTGACTCTGGATCATGCTTGAGGGCTTTCTTCAACAAGGTGACAGCCTTGTCCACATCTCCTTTCCCATTGTATGCCTGAAAAAAAAACAAAAAAACAAAAAAAACACATATATAATGGAAAATGGATCAAAGCTACGGCTTCATTTACATGTACACCTCTTTTTTATTATTATTAATATTTATGCACCTAATCTAGACTTAGATCTAGGTGTTTACATGAATACAAAAACAACTTAACCAATTGTGGAAAACTCTTGAACTATTAACAGCAAGCATATATATATATAAAGTTATGACTCTTTAACACACACACACACGCCTGCCTTTTCCAGTGTATACATAAAATAAAAATAATGATGTAACATTTACAGTTAAACTGAACTGTTTAGTAATTATTTCACAGATAAGCAATTTTCTTTCTTCAAAAGTTTGACAGCATTGGCTAAATAACACAACTGGACGAAACAAGACATAGACAACAATTTAATTGATGCTATTCATGAAAAAAATATTTGGCAACAGAACAACAAAAAACGTATGCACAGAGGGGGTAATGGAAACGAGGGTTCAAGGGAACCTGATTCTGTTATACCTTGCCCATTCTGTAGATAGCTTTGACATTGTCGGACTGAGATTTCAACACTTGTTCGCAAGAACGGATGGCTGCATCATAGGCTCCAACCTAAACAAAGGAAAGAAAGTGACCATGAGGTAATAAACACTACTGCAAATTTGTGATAAGCTTTCCATGTATATGAACACATACAGCTAACCTTGAATTTAGGAGTGCATATGTTTGTGAATTCTGAAGTCTGATCAGACTATAAGTTGTGTAAAATGTCCAGTTTAAAACTTCTGTTTGTAAAACTGAAGGTACTATCAAAATGGTGCACAACTCTAATCAATACATTAAACAATACTTTTCATAAGCTTTCTAACCTTCAATTGGGATGCTCCAAGATTATTGTAACATTTCATTTTACAGTCTACAATGTTTTGGAGAACTGAGGTATCTCCTTGAAGACCTCCTGCTTGATTAGAATCAAGAAGCTTCACAGCTCTGAAAAAATGAATTGCGAGAAAATATTGTCAAAATTTCAAAGCATTTGTTTGCCATCAGTTCCAAATTATATTCCAAATATGATAATGAACAACTAACAAGGAAAGATTTGTGTTTTCCTAATACCAAAATTAACCACTATTCCGTCATAAGGTAAAAACAACATTGGAATTCATTCTCAATAAATTGAATAACATTTTGCAACTTTCAAACATTATTTTTTTATAATGGCGTGACATTCTAACCAAAGTGTACTTTACCGTCCAATAAATTATTCTCTTCAGTTCATGAGAAGACAAAATTGTTAATAGCCAATGTGCCTACATAAAATGGCTTAGGCCTGATTCCCAAACCCCTCAGAAAAAATATGCAGTCTTCTGTGGTACTTGCTTTGAATAAGAATTAATGGCTCCAGAATAGTCTTCTCTTCCAAACAGCTCATTTCCCCTTTCCCTCTTCTTTTCCCTGTATGAACAAAACACACAAAACAAAAGTGAAATTAAGTTCCATATCAATCAACTTCACTTCCTCATCATGTCTCTAACTTAAGTCTACATTAATACTAATCTATCTTATGAACATTACAAATGTTCTTGATACACCATAAAAGTTACTAGTTGGCTTCTTAAAATGTTGATCAATATCCTCTAAAATACCTATATGAACATCTGTACTATTAAAAGCAATAAAAATGAAAAACAAACACCTTATCAGTGATGGAGATCACGTACAATCGTACGTGTTTCACGTACTGAGTTGGGAAATCACGTAACGAAAATGTAATGAAAGGGTATAAACATGCACAATGTTAGTGCCAAAGGGGTATGAAAACGTAAAGCTAAGTTGCTGGGGGGTATCATCCGGTACAACTATTTAGGTCGTGCGTACAGTTTTCGCTCGATTTGGATCGTGTGCCTGTGCGTCCTGCGCGACCGCCTACCACCCTCTCTCCCCCTCCTATTCATTCTGTCGCTTCCGAGAAACAGCCAATCATATGCACGATAATATTCACTATTTTTTCTCAACGCTTTTGATTGGCTATATAAGACTGACAACAACCCAACATTAAACATGGCCGACAAGCAGCGATCTGAGGGGAAGCCGAAGAAAAGGAAAAATAAAGCAGACAAAACTAATTGCTCAAAAAAATTAAAACAAGATGAAGGAAAAGAAAAACAAACTTTTCTTGTCAGCCTTTGGTTTTGAGTGCTCGGTAAGAGAAGAAAAAGGTGAGCCACAACCGGGCCTGGCTGAAGAAACTCCTATCCTATCCTATCCTGTCCCATAACCCGAAGGTCGTAGGGGCACCACAGATGATCGCTTAACCAGCATACTCCATCTTTCTCTGTCCTCAGCAGCCCTCATGGCTTCGCTCAGTGTCAAACCAGTCCATTCTCGAATGTTGTCCTCCCACCTCTTTTTCGGTCTCCCCCTTCTTCTACCTCCTTGCACTGTGCCTTGCAGAATGGTCTTTGCAAGGCCTGATGATCTGGTGACGTGGCCATACCATCGGAGTTTCCGTTTCTTCACCACTGTGAGCAGGTCATCGTGTTGTCCAATGGCTTGTGTGATGGTCTGTCGGACTTCAACGTTGGTGATGTGTTGGGTATAGGAAATGCACAGAAGTCTTCTGTAGCACCTCATCTCCATGCTTTGTATTCTTCGTTGGAGATCTGCTGTGAGGGTCCATGCTTCGCAAGCATATAGGAAGATGGAGATGACCAGAGAGCGCAGCAGTCTTACTTTGGAATGTAGACTGAGAATGTCTTTCCAAATGGGCTTCAACCTTGTCAGGGCAGCAGTTGTTTGTGCGATCCTGGAGAGGACTTCCTGTCGAGACCCATTGTCTGACACAATGGCTCCTAAATATTTGAAGCTGTGCACTGTGTTGAGGGATTGGCCTTGTACTTTGATGTCCGTGTTGATGCCATTGGTGTTGTTGGTCATCATTTTGGTCTTCTCTGCACTTATTTCCATTCCATAAGCTCTGGAGGTGGTGTCAAGCCTCTCCACAAGCTGTTCAAGTTCTTGTTCCTCTCCAGCCAATCCATCAATATCATCCGCAAAACGAAGATTGGAGATTGCTCTGCCCCCTATGCTGACTGTGCCTTCGTGATCTGCAAGAGCATCTGACATGATGCGCTCTAGGAAGATGTTGAAGAGTGTTGGAGAGAGTAGGCATCCTTGACGCACACCGATTGTTGTTCTGAACCAGTTCCCGATGACGCTGTTATGGAGGACTGCACTGGTAGCCTTGTCATACAGGCTTTTGATGACTTTTATAATTTTAGGGCTGATGTTGTACACTTTCATGGTTGCCCATAGAGCTGCATGCCAGACTCGGTCAAATGCCTTCTTGAAGTCTATGAACACATGACAGGGCTAGAAATTAACCTTTTTCTTTGGGGGCCACCGGGCCCCTTGATTGAAAAATTTGAGGGCCCACAAGCAACTTTCGGGGCCCAACTTGAAAAACAATGCAAACAAAAAACAAAAGAATTATTGACAATATAATAAGTAGAAAGTACAATTTGTCTGATAATCTAAAATAAAATCAATTGAATTTCCAATTTTGCTGAGTTATGTCATTTTTATTTGCCTTTTCTTTCACTTTCAAACATTACCAATAAAAAAAGGGGAAAAACCACACAAACCCACACATTCAGTGACACACATATTCAAGTGACTAGTGAGCCTGAAAATTGGAAAATACACCATCGCCGATTGTTTTAGCAACTGTATGTCGACGATATGTAGCCATACTTTCGTACTTGCAAAGATGGACATTTTGCGCTTATGTTGTGCCATAGCCTTTCGTTTATTATATTAAAAAGATATTGAAGTGTATATTAAACTTTTGAGTGCAAAATTAAAGGTTTTTCGCTTCTTTTCTCTGTTTTTTTTTCTGTCCAAATTTAGGGCACCAGTGTGGGTTGCTTCCCTTGGCCCAAATACGAAACTGCCGAGTAGAGCTAGCTGTAGCAGACGAATTATTTTGCGGGCCAAGCGGGCCCTTCGTTTTTCAACATTCCGAGCCCGAAATCAACTTTGTGGGTTTTTGGCCCCGGGCCCCCGCTAATTTCGAGCCCTGCATGATATAGATGTTGTTGGTGCTGTAGGTATTTCTCACAGATTATTCTGAGGTTGAAAATCTGTTCAGTGGTACTTCGCCCTGCCATGAATCCTGCTTGTTCTTCAGCTATGATTTGATCAGCTTGTTGTTTCAACCTGTTGAGTATTATTTTCAGGAGGACCTTGCTGGGATGGCTGATGAGGCTGATGGTGCGGTAATTTTCACACTCCTGAAGGTTACCTTTTTTGGGAAGAGTGATGACAAGCGACTGGGTCCATGGTGTAGGCCATTCCCCACTCTGCCAGATCTTGTTACAGATAATGGTGAGAGCATCAGTCATCGCTTCTCCTCCTGCTTGTAGCAGTTCCGCTGGTATGTTGTCCACTCCCGCTGACTTCCCTTTCTTCAGCGATTGCACTGCTGCCTCAACTTCTTCCCGGAGAATTGGGAGGATTTCTTCTTCTTCTCTGCTCTCGGGACATGCTAGAACTGATGGGTCTCCATTTGGTGTATGGTTGTAAAGGTCAGAGCAGTACTCTGTCCATCTGTCCAAGACTTCTTGTTCTTCTGTAAGGCAAATGCCAGACTTGCTTTGGATAGTGGAGACTTTGGGCTGTTTAACACTTGTCAGCCGCTTCACAGTCTGGTAGGCCTTCTTGCTGTTGTTCTTGTTCAGATTGTTCTCTATTTCCTGGCATTGATCTTCTATCCAGTTCTCCTTTGCTGTGCGCATGCCTTTTCGGATGTCATTGTTGATTTTTCGGTAGACATCAGCTCCCTGTGAGGTGTTCTTTTTCTTTTTTAACTCTCTTCGTTTATCACACAGATCCAAAAGTTCAGGTGTGATCCACGGCTTCTTCTTTGGTCGGTGCTTGCCAAGGATCTCAGTGGCGGCATCTGTTACAGCTGAGTTGAAGGTATTGGTCATGGTGTTGACATCTACTTCGCCTGCCCCCAAAATAAGCAGTGGTGCAAATTTCCCTCCAATTGTGGCCTGAAATATTTTTGCCACCTCCGGGTCTTGCAGTTTGTCCAGGTCGAACTTCAGCCTAGTGCACTTTGCTGTATTTACTCTCTTCAAATGGAGCCGGAAAGACATCATCACGAGATCGTGGTCACTTCCAATGTCTGCTCCTGGAAAAGTGCGTGTCCTGCCAATGTTGATGCTTGATCTGAAGCGTTTCTTGACCATGATGTAGTCGATCTGGTTGTGATGTTCCCCGCCGGGACTGTGCCATGTCCATCGTCTGGATTTTTTGTGGAGACCAAGCGTGTTTGCCAGTACCAGATTGTTGTATCTGGCAAACTCCAATAGCCTCAGACCCCTGTCATTTGTCTCGTTGTTGCAGTGGGGTCCGCATGTGTCTCCCCAGTTGTGGTGCGCATCTTGGCCAACCTTGGCATTCCAGTCGCCTTGCACTATGACTATGTCCTTCTTCGGCACTTGGTCAAGGACCGCCTGTATATTTTCATAAAAATCCTCCACTTCGCTGTCTTCATAGTCTGATGTTGGGGCATAGGCCTGGATGATGGTAATGTTGAAAGGGGTTGCTCTCAGACGGATGGTAATGAGTCTACTGGAGACTGGGCGGCAACCCATGACAGTGGCTAGAATGTTCTTGTGGACCAAGAATCCAACGCCGTGTTCGTGCCTGTCATCTCTACCGCTGAAATAGAGCTTGTGGCCTTTGTCAGTCGTTGTTTCACCTAGGCCTTTCCAACGCAGTTCGCTGATACCTAGAACGTTCCATCGATAGTGGTCCAGCTCGTGGGCCAGTTCTTCTAATTTTCCTTCCGCAGTTAGGGTCCTGACATTCCAGGTTCCTATGACGATGTTGTTTCTCGTGCGGATCTTGCTAATTTGTCCATCAGTAGCATACTTTTCACCTCCGTCCTGGTGGCCAACGGAAGGCGCGGTCCTTGTGTAGCCGGGCGACGACCGATCCGGCATGGAATTAGTGGATAGCCTCATTATGTGTTGTGTCTTGGGCAAAAAAAAGACCTGGCAGGGCCCAATCCTCTCCAGGCTGTTGGCCACAGCCGAAATCCACGAATACAGTGTGGCTCGCCTTGGCCCTGAGCACGTGGTCGTTGAACCTGTAGTAACGTGAGGTTCCTCTGCCCTGGCCGGTGACTTCTGTGTAGAAGACTTTCGCCCAGTGATGCCGTGCTAACATCACCCCTGTTAGTCGCCTCTTACGACACGCCGGGAAACGTTGGGTCTATTCTATTTGCCCGAACCCACAGAGCACAATTATTGTTGAATGTTGGGTCAAAATCATTTCTATTCATTCTATCAAACGACCTTTGAAACTCAAACTGATGAAAAGACTTTCCACGCAAAGTTTTTATTACGTATGTTGGTGTACCCCCTAAAAAACTGAAAGGGGGTATAAAAAAAAAACCTTAGGTTTGCAATGAGGGTATGAAAACCCCCACATGTTTTGGTTAAGGGTATAAATACCCCTAGCTTAAAAACTTTCTCCATTACTGCCTTATCCACTGAAATAAAAAATAAAATAAAAAGGTAGAACAAATAACCTTACCCAAACTTGAGACGCTCCTCTGTAGTCAGTTTCAGAAAATCCAAAGAAGGTTGAACATCCACTAACTGCACTATCATGGTCAACGTTGCATTGCTAGGAATATCAGGCTCCCTGAAAGATTGATTTATATTTTAAATTTTATTTTAAGGTAGTAGTATGACATAGAACCAACAGTCATAATTCACATATACAGAAAAAGATATAGTTCTGGTTGCAGAACTAGGAACAATTTGGCATCAAGTCTCAATACAGCAACGTGAAGGAAGAAGGGGAGATAGGTAAAGAGAGAGAGAAAGAGAGAGAGAGAGAGAGAGAGAGAGAGAGAGAGAGAGAGAGAGAGAGAGAGAGAGAGAGAGAGAGAGAGAGAGAGAGAGAGTGATTCACAAATTTATGTTTTATTGTATATTAAATCATTAAATTTTTTACAATGTAAAATCAATTAACCATCAGGCCTTGCAAAGACCATTCTGCAAGGCACAGTGCAAGGAGGTAGAAGAAGGGGGAGACCGAAAAAGAGGTGGGAGGACAACATTCGAGAATGGACTGGTTTGACACTGAGCGAAGCCATGAGGGCTGCTGAGGACAGAGAAAGATGGAGTATGCTGGTTAAACGATCATCTGTGGTGCCCCTACGACCTTCGGGTTATGGGACAGGATAGGATAGGATAGGAAAATCAATTAAAACTGGAATGGACGTAGTATTTTCTCAATTATAGCAGAGACAGTAAAAATATGATTAGCCCTTGAATAACCATGTTTAAAACCAGCTTGGGCTTCTACTATCTTCTCATTATCTTTAATCCAAGATTTAAGGCGCTTATTTAAAATAATGGAAGTGCAGAGCTGCCAACCCCTAAAAAAAATGTCAGTAGCAAACAAAGAAAAATATCAGTAGTTTCAGCTCAATTTCAGTAGCAAATGTACGAACAAGAATTTTCACATGATAAAATGAGCATTATTTAAAATGTTGATATTAGCTTAAATAAAAACCAAACACCAACACAAAAAGCATTAACTTTCAAATATTTATTTTTAAAATGATAGAAATGTTCCTGAAAAAAAACACAGTTTTAACATTTTGTTCGGAAAAGCTAACCCAATGGCTCACTACATGTACTAATGGCATGGATACTGCATTGGTTTAAAACCAAATTGTTAAAGCTGCTATTTATATTTAAAAAAAAAAAACCATTGTCAGTTATAGGTTCACAGGCAAAGACATGTTAGGGCTTTTCTTCTGCTAGGGCAGAAACAGTTGCCCTCTTGCATCTCTGTAGCAGCTCTACTGGCAAATCTGCCTGGTAGCAAGGGCGTCCCTGGAACTTTGACTTGAGGACTAGCAAGGCTTCAGTCTGCTCTGCGCCAAGGGATGGTCTGAACACTGTAGTAGGAAAATTTAATAAGTGCGCGAGGAAACACCATACGCGGCGAGGAATCGCGATTAATCGCGAGTCCTCGCGTGTAATCGCCTGAAGGAAACACGGGGATCACAGGACATGACTGTGGTCTCTCTCTCTCTCTCAGTCTACCGCGCAGTGGCTGCTGAGCTAAAAATAGCGCACACGCAAAGCGCTATACGAAAGTCTATGATATTGACGAAAGCCTAGTAGGCCTACGTCTCTCGCGGCTTTGTTTCGATACTTGTAAAAAAATAGGTATGCTTTGAAAATTTTCTTCCGTAGTATTTCTTGAAATGGCGTAGTTGCGGAATTAAAGAACATTTTCCGGAGAAACTACGGACGTTCCGTAGGGGTTCGCAGCTCTGGAAGTGTAGCATTTACCTATCACACTTAACAATGATATTCCTCTGTAATTGTCAGGAGAATGTATGTCCCCTTTTGTGTGCAATGGAATGATGACAGATTTTGTCCATTTTGTTGGATATATACCAGTACTAAAAACTTTGTTAAAACACTTTATTAGAAATTGAATTGCCACATTGCTCAGCTCACCTGTTGGGGTAAGGGGTTTTCTGTATAAATAGTATCCCCACTTTGTGGAAATTTAGTGCTTTAAATTACCACTGTTTCTGTCATCCTCATTTATTCTTTTTCGTTCCTAATCTGTTCTGTCAATCTACCATCTTCTATCTTATTTGCTAGACCAGTCACCTACCTTGTTTCTTGGAAACTCTCCCGAAACTCCTCATTGGTGTATGGGGTCTGTTGGGTCAGCTTGGGGATATTGGAAGCTTTCTGCCAAATGGTCACTAGGGTTTTCTATGGTATTATTATTTTTGTAGCAATTTAGGCATTTTATTTGTAAATGTTTTATTAATATTTTATAATGATGTTTTTATTCTATTTAGTTTTTGTAAATGAGGGTTCGATAAATTAGAGTACAGCTTCAGCATCACCTGCATGGGATGCCTTTATTGTAAAGTGACTGGCTAGTGGAGTGCCTTAAGTGTTACAATGTTCAGCAGATCTTTATACAATCGGGGATGAGTCCACTTTCAACCAAGTTGAGGCCTGTGAAAAGAGAACAATTGGTGTTTAAATGTGACCCAATAGATCCCAACCTTTAAAAAGGTTTAGGACAGAGCAACTGTAGTGTAAATATGAAGTAATTTTGCAGCACCACACTATTATTCAAAAACCATAACTTTCAAGGTGCCACTCTCTTACTAGTGTGCACTACCATTTTAAAATATGTCTCAATTTAAGTGTGTCCAACACGCATTTCTCAATCCATTATTATTTCTATTTTGCAACATAGTTGAACTTTGTGGCGACTGTTAAAATAACAGGTAAACAACTTTCTACTCTTGAAACAATACTAAAAGAAAGTAAGAATTTCTCAACTCACAGTTCGTTTGATACAATTAAATAATCAATAACGCTTGACCTGAATGGCTGGATATAAGTAAAGCCATCATCAAATTGTTTGCATTTGCCATAACAATTGTACATCCAAAGTAAAAATATAGTTCAAGTAATTTTGACTAAAAGTATTAGTTACAATGTCCTTAGATTTGCGTTCATAAAACTCATCTGTTGTAACATCAATACTGGAGGGGAAATTAATTATACCATTTTGGGTTCGTGTGTGACCATTAAGATCACCCATGATAACAACATTGAAATCAGAACTTAATACATGAAGATCCCGCAAGCATTGCTCTAGGGCAGGGCTCGAAATTAGCGGGGGCCCGGGGCCAAAAACCCGCAAAGTTGATTTCGGGCTCGGAAAGTTGAAAAACGAAGGGCCCGCTTGGCCCGCAAAATAATTCGTCTGCTTCAGCTAGCTCTACTCGGCAGTTTCGTATTTGGGCCAAGGGAAGCAACCCACACCGGTGCCCTAAATTTGGACAGAAAAAACAACAACAGAGAAAAGAAGCGAAAACCCTTTAATTTTGCACTCAAAAGTTTAATATACACTTCAATATCTTTTAAATATAATAAACAAAAGGCTATGGCACAACATAAGCGCAAAATGTCCATCTTTGCAAGTACGAAAGTATAGCTACATATCGTCGCCATACAGTTGCTAAAACAATCGGCGATGTCTTTCTCCTGACGCCAGAAGAAAACGTCGACGAAAGGAAAGAACAAGAAAAAGAGAGAGAAAAGAAGTATGAAGAGGAAAAAAGATCAAGGAACTATAATGAAGGGTGGAAAAAAAGATTGTACTTTCTACTTATTATATTGTCAATAATTCTTTTGTTTTTTGTTTGCATTATTTTTCAAGTTGGGCCCCGAAAGTTGCTTGTGGGCCCTCAAATTTTTCAATCAAGGGGCCCGGTGGCCCCCAAAGAAAAAAGTTAATTTCTAGCCCTGCTCTAGGGGTTCAGTCTGCTGCATCATAAGTCCGCGATTCATAAGGGATGTAAACACCAATATTGTACACTTTTGTTTGAATAACCATAAAAAGGTTTTCATCAAACATAAGATTTGTATCTAACTCTGCACCATGTATACATAGCTTGAAAATGTGTTGGAATTTTAATCTGATCAATGATTTTGCCTTGAGGAAAGTTTTAATACAGAAATATTGGATTTTAAAACAAACTTCTTGTTTGAACGTTTGATTTTATTTTTATCATCCGATCTCATTTTCTTATTAATATAGTATTTGGCTAGTAACTTTCTCTGTACCTAATAAAGCCTGTGATGATTATTTATAATCTATAAAAACAACAGAGAGTTTCATAAACTAAACATTTTGTAATGTTCTATTAATGGTGTGTATGAAACTGTTTGTTTGGATTGTTTTGTAACATTATAGACCCACCTCACAAGCCACTATCTGGCCACAGAATCCAAACAGGGACAAAATGTCTCAGATGTTTTCTTTTAAATTTCTCAGTGGTATTTATTGTAAAATTGCTGTGGGGAATGCAGAATGTCATTAATATAGGAAGTTACTTGTTAGTATAAATACTGATAACAAATTTTTCACTAGCAACAGCACATTTGTGAGAAGTGGTCAACAAACTCGCCTTTTTTAAAGTTTTTGAAATGTATTCCTTGAGCAATGGGTTTTACAGGAGAGAAAACTGTCACACAAAAAAAGATGTAAAGTATTGGTCTAAGAAACATGCTGCAGGTTATTACACAATGTCAGAAGAGAATATGCAACAACTAAGTTGGATGTATGAATAATAACAAATTTTAGACTACTCACAATCCTTTTTCCCCATAAGCAAAACGTGGAGCTGCAATAATTTCAGCTGTCTCTTCCTCATTCATCATTGCGACGCACATATCCAGAGCTGAAAAAAAACACACATAAAAAAAAACCTATGTAAACATTACTATTACTAACCAATGGAGTGAATTTTTTATAAAACAAGTTACAAACACTTCAAGAAACTGTCCCACTATTCAGACTTTTTTAAAAACTAAAAAGCTCTTGTTCCAACATTTTACAATGCTGCCAATTTTTCTAAACAATAAAAGCAGTGATCTCTAGGCAACTGAACACCTTGAATATATTTCAATAGTGTATGCATGAAATTTTCTATTTTTATTATTATTAAAAAAAAAGTCAAAGTTTTAAAATAAACTTGCCAGAAATAACATCTCCATCACCAAGGATAAACGTTTCTGAACCATCTTGGACACAAACTCCGTTGTCCAATCGGGCGTTGACCTTCACTGTCACAACACTCCCCATTGCTGGCCGAGTCTTGTCCTTTCCAGCAGCTAGCACCTAATATAACCAGATCTTGTCACATCCATCAAAACATTTTATTTAACTACTAAGCAGTATTTGCACAAAAAGACTAATAAGGATGCTTACATATAAAAATTAGTAAATGGGAATAAATACCAAACCACTTTAACATGATGGATTATTTTTTGATTTTGAGTTTTGACTCTTTATTATCCCTTTTTATCAGGAAATTCTGGGCCACCTCCCCTGTGGAAGGCGTAGTCGCAGCCTGTGGTGCGCCAAAACCCAACTTACCTAATAATAATTGTGTTTTTTGAAATTTTGATGGGGAGCACACTAGAGTACTCAGAGAAAACACCTGAGGCGTTGCCCGAGTCGAAAGTAAATAATATTCTGAGAAACATAACGCCCTCGGGCGGGATCGATCACACACAGGTCTGTCAAGCTCCATTGGTTTTCTAGCCTGTGGACAAGGCAAGTTAGTATCGCCTTAAACCACTCAGGCACAACGCTTGTTATAAAAAAGGGATCAAAATACACACTCACACTGAAAAATTTCAATGACTGATGTAATGGAAAAACATGAGAACTAGCAAGTTTAATAAGGCACGCAAATATTTTTTGGAAAAAATCTCGCACATACTTTTTTTTTCAGTTGCCCACTGCCTAAAATATCCAGCCAGCCATCGCCTTCATGATGAGGATTTAAACATTCATCTTTCACATCATTCTCTTTCACATCATCAGCCTCCTTTTCATGTGAATTTTCAAAGGAATCAGTTTTTGTACTGTCAGTGTTAGGAGAATCTGGGTCATTTGAGTAGTTTTTGTGCTCTGCATCATTATCATCTTTGCTTGATTCCTTTCCATCACCATTGGCAAGAATGTGTTCTTTCTTGTCAGATGATGTCTTCTGTTCAAAGCTAACCAGGTCAGGAAGATTTCCATTGGTAGTTCCTTTTTTGGAGTCTGTATCTGCCTTTTCTGACATCTTATCTCCAGTCCCAAGATCTGTGGCTCCAAATACAGCAAAATCCTCAACCTCCATTACAACGTTCTGTGTCTGAGAAAGTCAAACAAGAAAGGAGTAAAATGATGCAAAAATATAAATTATAATGTAAGTGATCTTAAAATCTATGTTGTTATTAAATACATGTTACATGTGACTAAAATATTTGTTTTTGATCCTCGTTGTTAATGCTCAATACCTAAATCATTCTCAAAGATCATTGATTGTTTTAAAACTAGATTATCTTAATTAAATTGTAAGTTGTATAGGCCTATATATAATATATATTGTGGAGACCAGGATATAGAAAAACCTAATCTGAACAATAAGCACATAAACACTTAAAACAGTTCTGCTGAAATCACAGACTTGTATTACAAGACTATCAGTCTGTCAACCGGTGTCATACTGCTTTCACTTATGACTTCTCCACAAAAGGCAGATCCAGTTGAGTAGGCCTCTAAGTATGGTTGACCAAGTTTCCGGGCATAATGATTTCTAACCACCGTGGTAATTTGTTTTCATCAGAAAATATGCGGAAGTAAAAGGACAATACTCACTTTGAAATGCGACGACGATTGACAGATGCCCTTTGACTGTTACTTTCGGTATCACCTCATGCTAGAAAAATCTTTTCTTCCAGTGTCTGCAAACAATATTTCCGGTATAAAGTCTTTTGCGACCTCCGGCTACTTGTAGTTAATAATCGGAATCATCCAGTGGATTTATTATTCTGGTACTGTCCATCATTAATTATTCATGCATTTTTTTCTACTTATTGTCTTATGCTGTTTCCTTCTCTTTTTCTTCTTTATTTTTAATGTCGCAAAGCTCAATAAATAATTTATTTCTCGTTTAAGCAGGAAGTAGGCCTATGCCTAATCCTAAAGCCATAAAAAAAATCACATTCTAGGGAACATTTATACTGAAGAAAAGGTAAGAAACAATGGTAATGGTTTTCCGCTTCACCCGGAATAAGACTTCATTGATGACGTGTACTGATGTAGAGTAGAGGTATAACCGTAGCCGAAGAGAGATAGAGGAAGAGAGAATACGAAGTTACAAACTACAAAGTCACTCAAAGACGAAAGTTCGGAAAGATTCTTTCAAATAATTATAAGAGACTTCTGAATCTGTGGTGTCTGTGATTAGGTCACAGGTTTCAAAGTCACTTCTCCCCCATCCCCAGTCACCCAAGATTGTGCTCAATCTTCATCTTTATCCATTTGACGGCCACAATCAACCTGATGATTACTCCTTTTTCTTCTTCTTTGTTGTAGGCAGCCAACTCCAATAACCAATAATTATGTTGAAGAAACTTGCTGCACTTAGGTGCATGCTGGGGTGTGTTTTTGTCACCGGCACTCACCCGTCTATGACATGAGCGTCAAGATCTGTAAAGTCCGTTATGATGGAATGTATGTGACACAGACTAGACCTCGGTTTATACTCTCATCCGAAGGAGTAGGAAACCGGAGTGAAGTGTCTTTCCCAAGCTAGGAAACAACACAATTCCCTGGCCAAAGCTCTACCATTAGGCCACCGTGCCTCTGCCACTGTCTCTCTGCGGGGTTGCGTATAAATCAATAATAGGAGGAAAAGGACCTAAATAGTTGAAAAAACAAAATAAAACACAATGGGAAGTCTACTCTATGTGGGTTTTATAAGCAGGCTACTACTTTTCGCCCAGAGGCTAACTGGCTCTGCCTAATGCAGCGCAGGCCCCTCACCTCCTCTTCCCTCCAAAAAGTGCTTATACTACAATGTAGCTAAGTGTGGGGGTTTAGTTTGCAGACACCATTGACTTGAAGGTGTCAGCTGCTATAGTTGTTTCAGGCAGCAGATTCCAGTCTCGGATGGTGTTTGGCAGGAAGGAGTACTGCCTGTACTTTGTTTTACATTGGATTTGGTGCAGCTGCTTGGAATGGCCTCTTCTTTGTCTATCTGGGGCAGGAACTAATTTGGTCTTATCAAAAGCGGCAGGGTCATTGAGAATCTTGTACAGAATGGTCAGTCTTGCAGGGTCGGCCACTTGAATCTGTTAATCATCGCAGTGACACTGGAGGTGTTGTGGTAGCTGTTGACAACAAATCGAGCGGCTCTTCTCTGGACTGCCTCGATCTTGTTGATATTGTCCTGGGTGTAGAGGTCCCACACTGTGCAGGCATATTCCAGTATGGGTCGGATAAAGGTCTTGTAGGCTGTTTCTCGCAGGTTGGTGGCCCTGATCTTACGGTTGCAGCGTAAGAATCCGAGGGTCTTATGTTGCCAATGTGCTGGTCCCAGCTGAGATCTTAGGTGATGGCGACTCTGAGGTACTTGGCACCAAGGTATGGTCATGTAGCCGATACTGGGTCTCTGTGGTGGTCTTCTTTGGTGACAGGAAGGGTCGTACATTTTCCTGAATGGAAAGCCATGTACCAGCTCTGCTCCCAGTTTTCCAGGCATTGGAGGTCAAGTTGCAGCTGGTGTTGGTCAAAGTTTGTTGCAGAGAGGCGATAGACAGCTGTGTCGTCAGCGAACAGGTGGGTGTATCAGTGAGGTGAGGTGAGTCGGTAGACTATGTGCCCAAAGGTTACAGGTGGGTGCCTCGAGTTAGACCCAGTATCTACCAGAGCCTTGAGCTTGAAAAGCGCTGTATTAGTGTATAAGACTGACTAAATAAATAAATAAATAATCCATGACACCAATATTTGAATGGCTAATGAAAGAAAGAACAGAAGAGTATATTACCAATTATTTTTTTAATAATCTAGGCCTAACTACAAAAATTGCCTTATGAGTATACTGTATAGTGAACGACCTCCTCTCTTCCACTGACTCTGATAAAATCTCTTTGTTGACCCTTCTCGATATCTCAGCCGCTTTTGACACTATCGGGGGTGGCCTCGTGGCGCAGTGGATAAGTCGCCGGTTTCCTATGCCGAAGGTCGCAGGTTCGATTCCCGCAAGGGGCTAACGTATGTGACTTAGGTACGAGACTATTGAGGTCACCGAGGGTTTTCTCCGGGCACTCCGGTTTCCTCCCTCCCTTCAATAATGGTACAGGACGCAGTCAATATAAAAATTTCAAAAAAATTTGATTTTATTTCCATCTTCTAATAGCAATCTCCCTGCCTTTACACTACTTGTTTGATTGATGGATGTGTATTTGGTGTGTGTGAGGGTGGATGAGACAAGTGAGCGTGTATGTTGGTATAGATCGCCGCGCTTTGAGCCTGATTGATTTGGGGAAAGGCGCGTATATAGCATCCTGTATTATTATTATTATTATCGACCACACTTTCCTCCTTCTGCGCCGTGAGAACTCTTTTGGAATAAAGGACTGTGCCCTAAGCTGGTTCCATTCTTACCTTTCTTACCGTTTTCCATCTGTCTGCATCAACAACTACCTATCTGAACCGTCCAGACTTGTCTTCGGTGTTTCTCAGGGTTTCAGTTCTAGGCCCTGTTCTATTTACCTTTTACACATTCCCTCTGTCTCAGATCATCCAAAACCATGATACTTTCCACCATTTCTATGCAGCCGATATACATCTAAAAAACAGTGACTTTCCTTAAAACCTTCCATCTATTCTGACCAAAACTTCTGACTGCTTTGAAAACATTTCTAACTGGATGACTGGCAACAAGCTCCAGCTCAATGCTAGCAAAACTGAAGTTACGCTCACGGGTATCAAACACAACCTGTCTTCTTCCCCTGTAGACACTGTCACTCTTGGCCAAACCATTATTCATATGTGATATTCTGTCAAAAACCTTGGCGTCATCCTTGAAAACACCCTCTTCATTTCCGCGAAACCTGTCAAAAATGCAACTTTTAGCTAGGTAGAATAAGCCTTGCCCACAAGCATCTGATCACTGACGCTACAGCCAAACTCATTTCCTCTCTTGTCCTGTCAGCTTAGGCTACTGATTCTGTCTGGATTTCCCTCCTCTTCTTTTCATCTGGTCCAACGTGTTCAGAACTCAGTTGCTTGTCTGATTCTCAGAATGATAAAATCTGATCATATCAAACCCCTCCTACGTTTTCTCCCCTGGCTTCCTGTATCTCAGAGGGTTACCTTCAAAATCTATACTTTCTGTTACAGGTGCGTCCATGGAGCAGCCCCTTCCTACTTCACCCAGAGAATTCACTTCTACAAGCCATCTAGAAATATTCGTTCTTACTCTTACACCCTTGTGCTACAAACTCTCTTCTGCAGGCTGTCGATCCTTCTCAGTGCTTGGTCCTTCAGCTTGGAACTCTCTTCCTCTCTCTCTCTTCACAGCTCTCCGAACATAGCCACTTTCAAGTCCAACTTGAAAACTCATCTCTTCCTTAAAAATGTCTGATCTCACATCCAATCACCATTACTTCTTTTCTGATTCAGACCACTGCCATCACACCGTACGCTCTCAGCCCCCTCACTCCTTTTTTACGCTTTTCCCCCCCCTTCCTATCTCATCTTTTATTATTTACTTGTAAATATTCTTTTTCATGTTTGTATTATGTCTTTGTATAATTTATTAATGTTTCATTTTTTTGTTTCACTTCTTTTCATATGTATTTTGATGTTAACATTAAGTATAAATAGTGAGAACTGCGCTTTGAATTGTTATTGTTGACAGTGTTTTTGAATTTCTGGCAGAAACAATGTCGACTTGGAGTCCCTACCTTGACAAAGAGTATGATCCACTCATGGCAGGCAGCATAGATGGAACTGACACAGTTCCACATGATCAAGCAATTTGCAGAGCCATGGTGGCCAAGTACAAACCTAACAAACTTGTAAAGGGTGACCCAAAACTAACAATTTTTGTGGGCAAACTGTCTCCCACAACTACAGAAGAGACATTGTATAGTGCTTTCAGAAAATTTGGCAAGATTCGCCATGTGCGACTAGTCAGAGATGTTGTGACAGGATTCTCTAAGTGTTATGCTTTTGTGGAATTTGAATCTGAGAAATCAGTAAGACATGCATTCTCCGAGGGAAAGAAAATGACTATTGATGACAAACAAATCCTTGTTGACCATGAACATGAAAGAATACTAAAGAACTGGGTGCCCCGCAGACTTGGTGGCGGCTTTGGTGGGAAAAAAGAATCTGGACAGTTGAGGTTTGGATGCATTGATAGGCCCTTCCGCAGACCTATCACACCGATGATCCCAATTTCTAGTTCCAAGTCAAGACCAGGCTCTTCCAACAGCAGATCAGATTCCTTTGGAGAAAATCACAGGAGAGATTATGATCGGCGAAGGCAAGAGGGCTACTCACATCGATCAGGTTCATTTTCCAGGAACAGTTTTTCAGATTCTTCGAGACATGGGGATGAAAAGAGCACTGATTGCTCCAGGTCTCCTCGTGGTTCTTCAGACCATTATTATAAAAGATGACTTGTTAAGTTATTATTAAATAACTCGCTGCTGTTATTTCAAGTTTGTAAATGATTTGTATGGGCACATTTATGTTAACTTATATTGTGTATGTTGGTTCGGTGTGTTTGTTGTTCAGTCTGAAGGTTGAGTATAAGAAAATGTTAATGAATGGACAGTTGGCGTTATGTTCGATGTTGTGTAAAAAACTAGAGAAGAATGTATACATTATATGATGTGCATGGACCACGGTGGTGACGATGCTCAAATGTGCAGGAGAAGAATTGGGCCTATTATGAATGAATAAATGGATGCATGCTGTGCAACTCATGGATGAATACATATTAGGTGGTTTTTTTCCTGATGTTATTTTATATTATATTTATTATGGACATAAGAGGTAATGTACTGTATTGAATTTTCCATGGTAGATAATAAAGACTTCCTCATATTAACTGTGACTACTTTTCAGGCCTACCCATCCCCTTTCTTTTGTCTGTTGTCTTAAAGTTGTTCAAAGGCTATGAGATATATTATGCTGTGTGGGGTGTATATAGCAACAAGTGCTGAAACCTAATGGGTGTAGAGTCCCTCCTGCATGCACTTCAGTAATTTTTTTAGTATTATATAATTATCATTTTCCATTTTTGAAGTAGGTATGGTGGATGTTGTGTGTATGTGTCCTCACGTGTGTGTGTATCTGTGCACAAAGAGAACTGTGCACCTGTTTGGGTCCAGCACTTGTTTGTATTGATTTTCTGTGAGTGTCCTGTGGGTGTGTGAATGTTTATTGCATAGAGAGACACTTGGTTAAATCAGTATTAGCTATTATATGTAGGTATTAGGATGAAGATTATTATTCTGTTGCACTACTACTATAGTTTCCTTCAAAACTATGGCAACTACTATAGCAAATTTTTGCATTGTTACCGTGCAGGCAAATCCTCATCAGCCACATAATCTGCTTTGCATGATAGTGCTTGGTATATAAATCAATGGAAGTGTCAGGAAAGCCAACATCACAAAACCCCCCAGAGGTGCAAATGGAATAATCAGGAGACAGATTAACTGATATGTTTGTTTGTATCATACATCAATATGTATGTGCATGGATACTTTGGTACTTCTCTAGAGTCGATTTGTTTCAGAAATAAAGTAAAAGAATCATTTAAAATGATTCTGTGGTAATGTTTTCAAACCAAGAACTAGAAGAGTTTCTGTATCCACATGATTGAAATCAAAGCTCTCCGCTTGGCATGTAAGAGGCTTAAAAATACACTGGACTCCTGGATATCATCACAGGGCACGTCTAGCAAAGGACTTCCTTGAAGCTGTCATTATGCAGCATATTCACTTGATTTCACAGGCACACAGTATTCTCCATGGGTTAATTCACCACATCTTAGAGTGTGTTGGTCACACTCCACTGCTTGTGCCTGTATCCTAAGGGAGATAATCCATTTACTGCTATAGCAGATGACCCTCTGAATGCCCAGTCATAATGTTCAGATTCAAATTTAGCACATTATACACACACATACACAAATGTAAAAAATAATTACGTAACTATAAGCAAATAGTTATATCAAGCACGAATTAGATATGTAACGTTTATTTAGACATTAAACTTGGATCTCGGACTCACTTTAAACTTAGTTATTCATATAGGGTCCACCGGACTGCAAAGAGCAGAATCAGGACCACAACTTGCTTGAAAGAGGACTCTCCTGATTTGTATAAAAGATCTGTTGAAACAAGTCTATTGGTAACACGAAAGACACTCCACCAGCCGGTAACTTTACAATAAAGGCATCCCACCCAAAGGACGCCGAGGCTATACTCTAATTTATCGAATTGGCGTTAACAAGAACTAAAAATATAAACATCATTATAAAATATCAACAAAACACATAAATAGAACATGCCTACGTTGCTAAATAATATCACAGGAAGCACTAGTGACTATTTGGCAGAAAGTGTCGAATACTCCCAAGCAGACCCAACAGATCTCGTACACAAAGGAGTTTTGGAAGAGCTTTCAAGAAAAAAAGTAGGTGACTGGTCTAGCGAAGAAGAAGAGAGTATAGTAGAATGATAGAACAGAGTAGGAGGAGGGAAGGGGGGGGGGGGAAGAGAGAGATAGCTGAAATGTGCACGAAGGGAAATTCCATTCCATTTCCAACACTCGTTTACAAACTAGTTTTATACACACACAAAATCAGTCATTTCCCATTTAAATGTTTTTTGTTGTTATTTTTTTTACTAGGGCTACACTAAAACATGAACATAGAACAGAGAAGAGAAGAATTTCCATAATCATGATGAACCAAGTCATAGATGTTGTCAATCCAAAGCCGTTACCTGCAGTGACAAAGAAGATGATATCAATCACAATTTGGATTCCTCAACAAACACACTGCTGCTGCATATTCACTCAAATGAGAAATTGAGAACATCAACAACACTAAAACTAAAAGTTAACAAAAAGATAATGAAAATGTAATGATTTAGCACAGTAATACAGCAACCTAATGTGGTCCACTTATTGTGTCATCCGGAAAATTGTTACAAACATTTTGTTTGGGGTCGTAGGCGGAAGCATGTGGATGTTAATATTATAAGGGAGGTAGATCTCTACCAAAGAGGGATTGCGGGAGGAGGTTCTGAAGAAAAAGTGCAATGCGAGTATGATAAAAGCGTTAGGTGGAGACTTCAAGAAAATTACTACATTTATTACTGAAAAGAAGGTAAAAAGTATTGTTTGATTAGTTTATTAATTGATTTATAATTACTTATGTGCATTACACAATTTGATGGCAACCTTACTCCTAGGCAAAAAGCAATATATGGGAGCTGGAAATTCTTATCTGACAAACAAAAGACTATGTGATGGGAGTAAGAGTTGACAGTGCGATTATTTCTGGAGTGCCCCAGCGGAGTATTGCTGAGGGCTTTATAAACAAGTCTGTATGGAAACGGCTGAATCTTCACAAGCAAGATTGTATGCATACTCAAGCACTGCCTGAAGACAAAATCCCATTCAGATTCAATAACAATTAACAAATTTAAAAAACATCCTCTTTTTGGCAGCCTCACATGTTAGATGAGCATGAGGTGTAAGGAGAGATTGGCAGATTTGCAATACACATGATAGATCAATTTTAAAATAATAAAACATTAATTATTTGAACACAAAATAATTTAAAAAAACAACAACACTAAAATATTCAAGACCTCCAATTTTCCAACACCAACATTCAGAACATGAACAATGATACGAAGCAAAAGTGTTTTCGACACAAACAATGCAATGGAGGAAATAACTCCCTCACTGCCCAATGAATTTCCTATCAAATTTCACTGTGATGCTCAAGTCACTTTTCTTTCCACTGAACTGAACAATATAATACAAACAAGTGCCAGACAAGGAACAAAAACAACTAAAAATACAATGCCTGTTTGGTTTAATGTTAGTCACACTGTACATGAAATCAAAGAAGTTTACTCAAAATATTGTATAGATTGTCAATATTTATGTTACTACTTCTGCTGCTGAGGACATTAAAATGATCAACATACTATCACATTTAGATCCGTTGCCTTAAAACCCAGAACAAACTATTACTTCCATTTGTGTATTCATGGACAGTAATTGAATGAAACCATGTTTTCTAGCAGACAATGAATGGTAACCGATGTAGCTAGATTATCTAGAATTGAAACAAGGACTTACTTGACAAACAAAGCAGAAAAATCGACTGATACGTAATATAGTTTAATATTGTTTGATTCACATTGATGTAAACTTGGCCATATCAAATAAACCAACCCAGAGTGGCTCATGATTCCGTTAACTACCATTGATGTTGATGAGATCATCACTAACTGGAAATAATAATGGCAATGCCAATATAATTATATTAAGGGCATAAACTTAAACTTAAAAAAGAGGTCATTCGAAGTAGTGCAGATGATATCAAAGAGAATGAACAGTTAAAGGTTAAAATCTACACCCACTATTGGCAATATGGCAGATTGGGATATTCGACAACCATCCCAGGGAAGAAAGGGTTGGTTAGTTAGTCTTTGTTTACAGGGTCCAGCGGACTGCAAAGAGTCGAATCTGGGCCACAACATGGTTGAAAGAGGGCTCATCCCTGATCGGTATAAAAGATCTACTGAAACAACCCTTATGGTAACACACAAGGCACTCCTCCAGCCGGTCACTTTACAATAAAGGCAACCCCATTAACGGGACGCTGAGGCTGTACTCTAGTTTATCGAACCCCCGTTTACACAAACAAAATAGAATATAAACATCATTACAAACATACAAAACACATACATATTAAATGCCTACACTGCTAAATAATAATAATACCATAGAAAGCCCTAGTAACCCATTTGGCAGAAAACATCCAATATCCCCAAGCTGATCCAACAGACTCGTACACAAATGAGGAGAACTGGGAGTTTTCAAGAAAAAAGGTAGGTGACTGGTCTAGCGAAAAAGATAGTAGATTGACAGAACAGATGAAGAACGAGAAAGAACAAATGAGTATGACAGAAACAGTGTAGTTAAAAGCACTAAATTTCCACAAAGTGGGGATACTATTGATACAGAAAACCCAAGCACCCCAATGGGGGATAAAGAGAGGGTAGGGACCTAAATCAACAATGAACCATCAGAGCAATCATGCTAAGATGGACAGTGAAAAATTGCCACTTTTATTTTTGCTCACCAAGGGATTCAAACCTTGATTATCAATGTGCCAGACGAACACTCTACCAATGAGCTACAGCGGTGGGCCAGAAAATAATCTGCCCTCAAATCCAAACTTTATGAAACTGCCTTAGTTAAACTGCTATAAATTAAAAAATGTCCTTTCAAATTGAATAATAGAAAATATGTCAAGTACTGTTTCAGTTACATTGACCCACTGACCTGGAAACTAAGTACCTGTCCATCTGTTTAATTAAAAATTACATAATAGTTACAGATCTTTGTTCAAAATTTTGAACAACTTGAGTTGCTAACATAGTAACAATTACCACCACAATGTACAGTGTAAGCCATTGTCAAACATTTGACATAGATTTGTTGCCTGCAGCGTTACAAATCCAAATGTTTTAACCTTTCAAACTGTACCTTGTAACATAAAATTATATGTAAAACAGAACATCGTGATTAAAATATAATGACATAACAATCATGTGAAAATCGCCCACACATTGCCAATTACATACCACCTCTTGTCATGCAATATGTTCATATGGTATTCAAATAATTTGAGTTTACATGTACACAAACGTTTATACTAACACCAGTGTTAAGGCAAAACATTAATCCAAGAATATTACTACCTTGATCAGCTAAATACTAAGTAAAGGTATACATTTTCTTTGTTATTTGTTCATAGATTTGCAAGAAACTCCAAACATCCATCAATCATGAATGGTAAAAAAATTGATTTTGTGGATGTAAAAATGAAGTGCAGAGTATGACATTTTGCAACATTTTGATGACTTGTACATCTGAACTTATGTAACAGGGTTGTCATTATACGTACACACAATACAGTCACCGAGACATCACATAGTTATTCATTCAAGTATGGAAAGTACTATCATCTGATTTCACATGTTTGCTCCAACCTGGCAGCATAACATAATTTATGAGAGTAGAGAAGTTCTACAAAAACAGCTGACAAGATTTGTGTAAATAATTACTAAACAGAAACAGTTTTACTTTCACATTGCATGAGCAACATGCATATATCTGACACTCATTCAGCAATCATAAAGATGATCAATTAAACACAAAACAAAAATACATTACAAACACACTAATTTCAGAATGCATTTTTGTACATGCAAGTACTGACACCAATGTTAAATGTCACAATACTGGTCATTGTTAAAGTTACAGTCAAAAATGCTTGGTTATGATTAAGTCAAAGTGTACACATTTATTTACATAGAATCCACTTTAAACAAAAAACTGAGGAGCTCCAAAGTAATTTCTCTAAAAGCACAAGCTTTTCACAAAACTGAATGATCCGGATACTTCTGTCTTACTACTGTTTTTGTTAATCTGTAAAAGAAGCTATTGTTGCTTCACTTGCTATTATTTTTTTCTGATGACACGCAGTACTGACAATTTGATTAGAACTGGCATGTTGCTTGGACTGTTCCTTCAAATCAGAAACTGCTGTGCTATCACAACATTTGTCAGGAACTTAATAATTTTAATATTTTGATCATTTAAAATAACCATTAACTAGGTAAAGATAATGGCATACAAGCACAAATTCAACCAAATCTACCATCATTTTGGTTGATATCTCATAAATAAATAGTTCAAATCAACCAATTCAGGAAATAAATACTTAATAAATTAATTGATACATTTAACATGCCTCTGAAGGTTAATGGGGTAATAACCATGTGGAAAATGTGTCATTTATAATTTTGTACAAAAATGACAAATAATGATGAATCAAGGGGGTAAAGTTAATCTCATTTGATCATAGTACTTCAAAAGCTACGACAACGCCCACACACCAGATACACGTTTTATACAATGTCTATAGATTTTCAAGGTATGTGACCACAAATGAACACACAAAGTCACAAACATAGCACACCACCTCCAAGAGTTAGAAAAACACCACTAAAGCAAGTGATATATACGCACACATGCAAATATCAACCAAACCTCCACTGAAACCTTGACTGAAGTTCAGTTTTCATATAACCATTGTGATCTGATAAACATTATGAATGCAGACGGCTAATGCTATAACTCCCTCTTCCCACTAGCTTGCAACTTCACCCCTCCCTCCCCTCTTCCACTAAAAAATAAAAGGAAAAAACCCAAGGATTTAAACAACACAAAGCTTTAAACCATCCCCCTTCACCCGAACAGTTAATAAATATATATTAAAAAGGAAAAAGCAAATGAAAATGAGAATACATATAGTTAATCACAGACTCAGAATGTTAACTACATTCAGTTCGATAGTTAACAACAAAATTCTACAGTGAACATGATGAAAATGAACATATTTTCTTTACAAATTCGTGGAGTTAAACATGCACACTTCAATCATTGCATATGGAGAAATTACCACTGGCACGGAGGAACTCACAGCAACCACAGTCTTCTAGATTACATCTGGCACACAGTCAAAGCAATACACGTGTGACAGAAACTCTTTAGACCAAGAAAAACTTAACAATTCATCATAACCATTTACTAATTTAAGTAACTACAATATTTATATATACCTCAAATTCAAAACCATGTATTCATACGCATTGATGAAACAATATCATCCACACTATCTCTAACCTTCCTTTCATTTTTACATTGTGACAAGTATACAAACTCCAAATTTAAATTAGAAGCAACACAAAGTAACTAAAACGCAGAATTAAAGTAGCAATGAATTGACAAAGTTTATTGTGAGGAGTTGCTTTGCTGTACATAATTACAAATATACATTTGGCAATTTTGTGCTCCAAATAATTAATATATATGAGCAAGGTGGAAAGATATACACTTGTTAAATTACAAAACAAAAACAAATCTTGTTTCTACCGAAGTACTAATGCTTAGACCTTAGCCTTAGGTTAGCTATGGCATGGCAGAACTGCATGAAACAGCTTTTCGCTTTTAAGCATTGTTCACCATGTGGCCTGTGCCAGTGCAGTCTCAAGTGGTAAAATACAAAACATTGAATTTTTATGCAGTTTTAAGTACTATGAAAGTTATTTTTGTGTAAGTACTATGAAAAGATAAAAAAAATTAAATGACAAAACAGAACTTTATTTTATAAACAAATACAAATGAAAAAAAAACAACAAAATGAACGCTACAAATTAAAGAAAACTTGAAATCTTATCTTGCATGCAAAATATAGCTAAAAGGTTAATTAAATTCAAAGGAAACTGAAATTAATCCAGGATCAGACCAAAGAACCACAAAAATAACCAAGTGAAATTGTAGGCCCAATTTTAAGAAAAACTAACAGTCGGATTTAAACTTGCTTTACGCAAAAAATTTAAAAAAAAAAAGAAGAAAGCTTTTATAAAGAAAATAGTTTTGAAAAAAGGTACCAAAAATTATTAATAATTAATATTAAACACTAAATTTATTGTTATATTGTAAAATTGTACTGATATTGTTAATAGTATTAGATATATATATCTGTACAATAAAATGATAAAACAGTGCATTCACAAGCATTTGAGTGTGAAAAGAATTTGACTGAATGCACAATATTCTTGTTAATTTGACACAAACCATTAAAAACAATGTATGATTGTGTACTAGGAATGTTGTGCAGGCGACAGAAATGGGAAACATGACGACGCACTGTCAGCTGGCATGCAACTTTACGTAAACCACAACTCATGATTATTCTGATGTTGCAAAGCAGTTAATAAACTCCACCAAGAGCCAGGAAATTTGACATGAACTACCATTTTGTATTCAGGGCCAGGTACCGTTTGGCATTCAACATACATGTACACATCACATCTGCAATAATATCCAAAAATAAGTGATGGCATCACACATGTACAGTAGCACTTAAAAAAGGTACAAGTTGACTAGCAGAATATTTTAAATAAAAATGAAACTTAAAGGAGCACCAAGGGTATTTTTTTGGTTGAACAAATATTTGGTTCAGAAATCGCTAAGTAAATGAATCCGAACTTGTACAAATTTGTGGAGAATTATACAACAAAATTAACTGCTCTGACAACAACAATAATTCAAACACTTTCAAATGAAGTGGAACATAATGGGGAGAGAAAGAAACCACTCTTCCTAGATCAACCACAGTGAAGTACAATGTGAAAAAGAGTATTCAATCAAAGTAAATCTGCTTTATTTTCATTTGTAATATTCAATGGGAAAAAAGATAATATCTACTGCTGTTGATTGTCTGATATGTATTCAAAATCAATTCCATCATGACACTTGTTTCATCTATTAAAAAGTAAAACAACGAATGGCAAAGTTTACTCATAACATTTCTAATGACCAAACATAACAGTCAGTAAGATTGCATGAAGTTCAGTATTTTCAATAGAACTGAACATCTAGATTTTTTCCCAAAGATTCACAATACAGGGTATTGTTGAATAAGAACCATAAAAATAATTTACTGCAAAACTGTCTCTATTCATCAAATCCAAGAAGAGCGAGAGCACTGTGGCAGGCATGGAAAGCTGAGGCATCTGATCTAGGCAGAGTGGTAGGTACGCATGGACACAACCCTGGGTATGGCTCTCGAACTAGGCCAGCCAGCCAGGGTCATACAACACGTTCTTCTCCTGGTATGTTCATTGGAGTGGTTTCTCCAGTTGAGCCGCTGGTTTTTACAATTTTCAAAAGACGGCTGGAGCCATCACTGCCAGGCCGTTCTTCCTTTTCTATGCTGTTGGCCTCCTTTACTTCATCACCGCTGCCTGCGGCAATATCAATGAGTCTCAGTTTTGTTGGGGAGCCTGGACTGGCAGGTTCCTCGACTGAGGACAAGGGCACAAGGGGTACCACCTCAGCATTCAAAGGAGCAGTGGCAGTAGTGGTTGGTGCGGATGCAGTGGAGTTTGTGGAGATTGTGGTCGTAGTGGTGGTAGGCATTGAGGCATTTGAGACAGCATTCAGCTGCTGGTGTTGAAAGCTGCTGACACTGTCGTTGTCGCAAGCCTCTGCGTCATCAGATGTTCCCATTGAAGATTCTGCCGCCCGCGCCTCTAGTCAATTGAGGGCGAGCTCTACATTGATGAACTGTTTCAACCGGTCGAGGTATTGTCCATACAGTTCAACGTCATTATGACCAGCACCTTCCACCCACAGCGGATCAACAGTCCTTGGACAGCGCTCATAAATCGTCAGTCCATGAGAGAAGTCAATGACCTCATCTTCAGTACCATGAATCACCAACACTGGTGATGTGATCTTGGGTACTTTGTCAATGCTGCAACACACACGCATACAAAAAATAATATTTTAACAGAAAATCCGTGAGCCCGTTGCCAATTTAGCGTATTATATTCTGACAAGTACAGAATTTTCAACCTCCCCTAGATCAACTACAGAGCAAGTTCCATCAACTGTAAATTACTTTATTTTTACACAAGAGTTGTCCACATTAATACAGTAATAGGACTATGGATGTTTCTCCATCTATTACAATTCAAATCTTTTATTTTCAAGGGATTTACACTAGTATCTCTAGGCTCTACAGTTCATTATTTTTATAATAATAATTGTTTACAACTTATGCCTATCAATTCAATTTTCCCCTTGATAAATGAGGTGTCTGTAACTGAGTAACTTCAGTAAGTAATGTGCAAACATCATGCCAGAAAATTTCTGACAGCAACCTGAACAGGTGATTAACTACATTAAATTGTGCATATATATGCATAAATATGTATACTTATAGTAAGAAGCAATTTTTTACTTTTATTTACCTGCTAAGGCTGTCTTAAAAATCTAGCAAGAACACTATTTAAACGTTGTCAGGTAAAACTATAATAAGGTGAGGTCTTTAAAATAACATGTTTCGTAATAGCTTTGTTACTAAGTACTATTTGGTCTATATACTCTATAGTACCAGATTAGAATTTCATGTAAATGTAACACATTCAGGGTTTATTCTTGGCATCGGTCATTGACGCATAACAATCTGAAATGACCGATTGGTTTGCCAGCCAGCTGGTCAAGGGACGTATTGATTTTACGATCGGACGGTCAAATTTTGCGAAGATTTGTCATTTAAAAAGTTCTATACAAACTGCGAACTCAATAAAACTTAGCACAACCATTACTGAAACGAAATTATTTACCCTTTCAGTATAATACAAACTTTTCTGATCCATAGTTTTCATTGCTGACATGCAACGCGCCAACGCATTGACAGTCATAGTGTAGATCTAGATCTAGTTTGCGATTCCATTTTGTCAACAACAAAAAAAAATGCCTCCGAAAAAATACCAACATGGTGTTTAGGCCTATATAGCCTAGTTTGTTTTGTTTTTTTCATTTAAAGATGCACATTATTAAATTATTAGTAATGCCATCATTATTATTATTACTATTATTAATATTATTATTATCTAACTAATAATTTACGGATCTTTACATGTACTTTGGCACTGTTGGATTGTCTCCCTCTTTTGGCAGTGCACAGATTGTGTAGTGTGTACTAATGATGTCACACATGAGGTAGATGATTTTTGGGGGGGTTATTTTAAACTAATGTATTTTTTATTTAATTATTTATTTTATTTAATTTATTTGTGTTCATTGCTTTATTCATTAGTAAGTATTATTTTTATAATTATTTCTTTTTTATTTTATTTTGTGGAGGTAATTAAATAAGGTTAAAGAATGGATGCGGACCTGTACTTTTTCATAGAAACATATACAAAATGTCGGCAGCATCATGTCTTGATAAAAGGTCTTTGAGACCGAAACCGGTCGACATTTGTCTTCTGTTGTTTTTGTTTTCTTTCCTTCTTTTATAGTTAAATTGTACCATGTTTAATACTCAAACAGGGTAAAAATATCTCTTCCTGCAGTATGTGCTTCAGCCGCAGGCTCCATTACTTTAGTTTATAGGCCAATTCTTCATTTGGTAGTAGTATAAGACTATAACTATTAGTGTATAATATTTATTATTTTATCGATCTCTTAGTGTTACTACAACTGTACTAGTATCTGTATCTTTATCGCTCGATTTATCATGTTTATTACAGTTTTAAACGGAATTCAGATTTGTCACTGAAGCCCAAATTTTAAATAGAGAGAGAGACTAGGGGAGTTATTTTTTACCATTTGTACTGATAAGCGACCTATTGTTTTTCCTGTGAACTGGTCAAATGACCTATCATGGTCACTTTCATAAGATTAATCCCGGCACATTATATTTTTAGTGTAAAATCATTATACTACCACAAACAACAATGCACAATACATGTAATGAGTCACTCATCACACCAGTCAGAGTTTGCCAGCTTCATTAATTGCCTACCACTACCAAACAGTGTCAGTGTACGTTACAGTTGGAACGACAACCAACATCATCTTTACTTTAGTTTTTTTGTCCCAAGGTTCCACATCCCCTCCTTCAAAATAAAGTGACGATAGATTACAACTTTGTAAACTATGCCTCTGCAAAAACTTAAAGAAGTGCCTCTTCGGAACAAAATAACCAAGTAAATATTGTCTGTGTCACTGTCAGCAGCAGGGTCTTCTGATCATAAGATTGTGGTAGTAATAGGGCTAATTTCCTTTTCCGTGTCAAAGGATTCAGCACAAATGTACAATACAATTTTAAAATAAAAATTAAACAAACACAAGTTTATCAACCTAACAACAAAAACACATCTTCAGTTCAAGTTCTAGGCCAACCAGTCTTTTAATAATTCAACTTGTTCTGGATACCAATACTGGCAATAGCTTGATTTCTTTCTGTATTTTACAATATTAAAACGGTAGTTTATTGGATATGGCTGATTACTGTGACCAGTCCCATGTGTCAAATTAACCCTTAAAAAAAATGAAAAGATTAATAATCATTTACCTTGGAAAAGCATCAAAGAACCATGTCCTCTTTGTCTCAGGGAATGCAACACGCATGCCAGACATCAGTGGGGAGTGCAGGATGACGGCGCCAACTTCATAACGAGAAGCTAAGTCTATTGTAGGTACAGTTCCTATACTCTGTCCATACAAAATAATATTCTGTGGACTGATACCATATCTTGTTCTCAAGGCCTGCCATGCTGCATCAATGTCCGCATAAAGGTTTTTCTCTGATGGTTTCCCTGAACTGGCACCATACCCAGAGTAGTCATAACTGAATATGTTACAGTTGATTCGAGATCCTAGGCCAATGTAGAAGCTGCTCATCTGTCCAAGATCCACAGCATTTCCATGGCTAAATAAAATGGTGTAACGAGCATTTGGTGAACACCTACAGAACATGCAGGCGATGCGGTTGCCCCGGCTGGTCCTGGTCATGAACATTTCCAAATTGTCCAGCTCTCGTTGTGAATACTGCCATTCTGCTCTGTCTGTGAGCTGAATAGTGTATCTTGATCCCGTCTCATCTGAAATAAGGTCGTAAGTACGCTCTGGAGGCAAAAATGCCAGTTTCGCCGCGATGCGGGAAGGGCATGGTGGGCAGCAGAAGAGACAACAAAGCTCGCTGAGCGATAACCCATTCATGATGATACAAATAATCCCTCACTGGATCCAGACACACAGCTCTTACTAAGTACAATCCCTACAAAGATTTTCCAATTTCTACTATAACATACAAGCCATTTTTATTTACGAAGAGCCAACAAAGTGGTGAATATTGTCTATCACTTCCGTCCACTGTGACAACATTCAACGCTAGCTGATGACGTCATCGAAATCTTGTTTCCGCACCTTGGGATCTCGTTAAAAAAAAACTCAAGGAAATTTATACAAATTGAGAGAAGAATTTTCGTTTATCTGCTATATTTAACTATCTTTGGTCGCTTCTTACTATTTTATTTTTATTATTTAATAAAACAAGTAGCGAGAATGTCAACATTTCCGTTTCCGGTTAGAGAAGATAAGTCTACTAGCATTTCCGAATGGTGGATCGTGCGTGGTTGTGAAAGAACGTGAGTTTTTGAGTGTAGATGTTTTGATAAAAGTTTTTATCTTAGACTAAAGTCTTGACTATATTGAACGAAATGGAAAATATTGAATAAACATTGTTTTTACTTGCAAAGGAAGAGAGAGAGTTTCTGAATGATAATGACCATTCACGTAATTGTTGCCATTGTTGGTACTTGGAAGTTGGATTTATTTTAATTAGGCTATCCATTTATTCTTATTGTCCCATTGTAATGCCGAATTATGGACATTTCGGCGGCGGAACGATTCGGCGTCACACCTTGGACTCGACGATTCGGCGGTGGACGGTTCGGAGGCGAGACCGTTTGGCGCTAGTTTGGCCCATTCGGCCGTGCCGTGTATTACTATTATATTTATAAAGACTAAAGTGTTATCACTGTTTTAAGTTCCTATGATTACACCCTCAAACTGCATTTTGTTTTTAATAAAAGAGAACGTTGGTCGAGATTGTTGTAGATACAAAAGTTATAACGTGTACTATACTTGATACACAGTAATACACATATAATTATACATGGCTAAACGTTTCGGCAGTGCCGTATTTTATACATTGCTATTATCAGTATATGGCTGGACGTTTCGACGGTACTATGTTTTATACATTGTCGCATGGCAGGACGTTTTGGCAATATCCTATCCTATCCTATCCTATTCCGTAACCCGAAGGTCGTAGGGGCACCACAGATGATCGTTTAACCAGCATACTCCATCTTTCTCTGTCCTCAGCAGCCCTGATGGCTTCGCTCAGTGTCAAACCAGTCCATTCTCGAATGTTGTCCTCGCACCTCTTTTTCGGTCTCCCTCTTCTTCTACCTCCTTGCACTGTGCCTTGCAGAATAGTCTTTGCAAGGCCTGATGATCTGGTGACGTGGCCATACCATCAGAGTTTCCGTTTCTTCACCACTGTTAGCAGGTCGTCGTGTTGTCCAATGGCTTGTTTGATGGTCTGTCGGACTTCGTCGTTGGTGATGTGTTGGGTATAGGAAATGCCTAGAAGTCTTCTGTAGCACCTCATCTCCATGCTTTGTATTCTTCGTTGGAGATCTGCTGTGAGGGTCCATGCTTCGCAAGCGTATAGGAAGATGGAGATGACAAGGGAGCGCAGCAGTCTTACTTTGGAATGTAGACTGATGGTCCTGTCTTTCCAAATGGGCTTCAACCTTGTCAAGGCAGCAGTTGTTTGTGCGATCCTGGAGAGGACTTCCTGTCGGGACCCATTGTCTGATACAATGGCTCCTAAATATTTGAAGCTATGCACTAAGTTGAGGGATTGGCCTTGGACTTTGATGTCCGTATTGATGCCATTGGTGTTGTTGGTCATCATTTTGGTCTTCTCTGCACTTATTTCCATTCCATAGGCTCTGGAGGTGGTGTCAAGCCTCTGTACCAGCTGTTCAAGTTCTTGCTCCTCTCCAGCCAATCCATCGATGTCATCTGCAAAACGAAGATTGGAGATTGCTCTACCCCCTATGCTGACTGTGCCTTCATGGTCTGCAAGAGCATCTGACATGATGCGCTCTAGGAAGATGTTGAAGAGTGTTGGAGAGAGTAGGCATCCTTGACGCACACCGATTGTTGTTCTGAACCAGTTCCCGATGGTGCTGTTGTGGAGGACTGCACTGGTAGCCTTGTCATACAGGCTTTTGATGACTTCAATAATTTTAGGGCTGATGTTGTACACTTTCATTGTTGCCCATAGAGCTGCATGCCAGACTCGGTCAAACGCCTTCTTGAAGTCTATGAACACATGATATAGATGTTGTTGGTGCTGTAGGTATTTCTCACAGATTATTCTGAGGTTGAAAATCTGCTCAGTGGTACTTCGCCCTGCAGTGGTACTTTGGCAATAAAGGCAGCCAAATCACGAGCGGAAAAACGTCATGCGAGATTTGTTTTCTTTGTTTTTTCTTTTAACAGATGTGGTTTTTCTAAAATATTTAGCTAAGTGAAACGAAACAGTGTTTCAGTAGACAAAATAATACAAAATGAAAAATTAAATACTACAGCGGTTGTTTATTTTAGCACGGCTAAGATCCAGTGTGCTTTCGACGGGAACTTTGTTAAAAAATCATATATATGGACGATTCTGCGGAAAAGTAGATACGTTTCAGCAGTGTCGCCGAAAGTGCCCACCCCCGAAACGTCCAGATTGCAAATTTGCTTCCAAGTGTTTGTAGATTGCTAACAGGACTTGCTTCATTGTTTCCTTGCATTTAGGTTTTAAATTTCGATATTCATGTTGCTATGGCAGTTGATTTAGTTTGTGACATGAGATGTTGTTTTGCACACAAGTTCAGATTTACTTAACAAAATGTTGGTGCATTAAAATGTCTTGTTTGCTCAAATACCCTTTTTTATGTTGTGTTTATGTGTTATTTTCATACTCTGCATTTTCTTTTCTGTAGACCAAGTCTTTTTATGAGTCACAATTAATTAACTCCTTTTATGCAGCCTTGAACGTGTGAAAGCTGTGATATATCATTTTGTCAAAATGTTACATTAGTTTGTAAATTTCTGTCCAGATTTATTGCTTGCTGAATCACCTTTCCTGTGACTACACCATGAGCTCTCAAAAGGGTAACATTAGCAGGACCAGGGCCCAAAAACACAAGAATTCAATGGCTTACAAGAACACAATGCATGATACCAGTCATCGAACTAAAAACATATTGAGCACCACTCAGGATGGTTTGTGCACACGATGCAAGGATGTCATTGAGTGGAAAATAAAATACAAGAAATATAAGCCACTGACACAGCCGGCTACATGGTAAACATTTTAAAATATCTGTTGAATTTGCCAATTGAATATAGTTACCCACTTCTTCTCATCCTTTGTTAAAAGATATCAATGTAAACCTTCACTCTTTTTAAGTACGCAGCTCCAAACTCAGCACTAGACAAGTAGCCATACCGCGATTGCATTACATTATTTATGGGTTCATTGATTATTACTACACTGAGTTTATCTTGGCATTTCCTATATTCAGCACATCATCAACGATGAAGTCCGACAGACCATCACACAAGCCCTTGGACAACACGATGACATGTTCACAGTGGTGAAGAAACTGAAACTTCGATAGTATGGCCACGTCATCAGTCTTTGCAAAGACCATCCTGCAAGGCATGGTGCAATGAGGCAGAAGAAGATGGAGACAGAAAAAGAGGTCAGAGGACAACATTTGAGAATGGACTGGTTTGACACTGAGCGAAGCCATGAGGGTTGCTGAGGACATAGAAAGATAAATTACTCTGGTTAAACGATCATCTGTGGTGCCCTGACGACTTTCGAGTTAATGGATAGGATAGTTTATAAAATGTTAGTTAATGTGTGGTAGCCAGCAATGGAACGGTTGCATGTGGGATGATGATACTGTAATGCTTTAATGTTAGATGAGAATTTCATTGTGTTCACCTTTGCCTTGCTGTATTTGCAGCACTCGTTGTCATCAGAAAGCAGTGAAAAAAGCTTACTACACAGTTTGTCAGCCTTGTGCATCAACACTTGGGGTCTGCGCCAAATGTGCTCAAAAGAAGGAACTTGTTACAGAGTAGGTGCAATGGTTTATTTTGTCAAACAGAATTTTCTGACATCGAAATGTATAAATACCGAGTTAATGAATAGATAGATCGCGGGTGTAGAGGAAAACTATTCTAAGTGACATTTTGACCGAAATTGAGTTTTTCCCATGGTTTAAATAGCCATAGAGGGAGGCAACTTCTGTCAAAATATCAGAACTGTAGCTTAAAAAATGATAGAGTTATAACCCTTGAAAAAAATATTCTATCTTTGTCGTCAGAAAATGTTTGGAGGAAAAGTATTATATATGGCAGTTAGAGTAGTTTTCCTCTCAAATATTTTCTAATATTATTAGAAAGGGAGGAAGACTATTCTAACTGTGTAAGTTAGAATAGATTTCCTCTCGAAATGTGTCTTTGAAAACGAAGTAAACTATTCTAACTACCTCTTAGAATACCTTTCCTCTCAAAATGGTTTCTTCAAAAATGAAGAAACTATTCTAAGAGTCAGTTAATATACTTTTCCTCTCAAACATTTCTTCCCAAACCCCAAAAATATATTTTAAGTACCGCTTAGAATAATTTTCCTCCCAAACGTCTTTGCTATGAGAACAAGGAAAGTGGCAGTTAGAATACTTTACATCTGAGTGGATTTTTCCATTAGGAGTCCTGCGTGAGAAGTGTGCTCAATATTTTCAGCAATTTTAGTATGAACACTCACAGGGTGTACTTTCTGCTCTGTAGCAGAGCTGGTGTGTGTGTTTCTAACAATGTTGTGGCGATTCTAGCCCAAGACAATATTGATAAGGTGAGTTTACATTTTACACAGACGTGTGTCGGTTTGGGTATGTGTATCTTTATATGCATGGGGATGGTGAGAAAGAAATGACAGACGACACACTATTTAGTATGCCACCAAAATGTCATTAGGCTAGCCTATGCCGTAATGCTAAAGAATAGTACTAGCAGCCTGTTGCTGTTTGCAAATAACCTAGATCTATGCTGCTTTATTTTCAGATGTTTGTTCGCTTGCTTGTTTCTTTCTTTCTTGCTTGCTTGTTGTTTTTGTCTGATGATGATGACATCAGACAAAAACAACAAGCAAGCAAGAAAGAAAGAAACAAGTCTGCATCAGCCGTTGGAAAGTGGCGGGGGCCGAGATGAGACCCATTGGCATCCGGGTGTACTCATAGAGGCCCATAGGAGTGACGAAGGCTGTTTTGTGTTGATCTCGTGGGTCCATGGCGATTTGGTGATATTCACTGGCCAGGTCCAACGTGGAGAAGTATTGGGCCCCAACCAGCGCGTCAAAGGACTCCTGAATGCGAGGAAGCGGATACGCATCACCAACCTTCTTGGCGTTTAGGCGGCGATAGTCGACACATAGTCCCATCTTTCTTTCGCACAACGACGATTGGTGCCGCGTATGGACTGTGGCTCTCGACGATTTTGGTCTTCTCGGGGAGTCCTCTGATGTGGTCTTGGATTTCCTTCAGCTGGTGAGGTGGGATGCGCCTGTAGGGTTGGGCGACGGGCACTTCGTCTCTCGTCCGCAGTTGATGTTGGACGATGTCCGTGTAGCCCAAATCCAACTCGTTTTGTACAAAGGCTTCTCTGTTCTTGTCCAGGACTTGTTGAAGTTCTCACTGTCTGGTTGTGCCATCAAACGTGGGGCAGGGAATGGTGTTCTTGGTGGTCTGTTCTGATGGTGTTCCGATGGTGACCACCAGTTCATTTACAGTGGCGGTGAATGCCACCTCGTCCTTTCCTTGGACATCCTCTACTGTCTGCAGTGACGCCAGTGGAGTCCGGGCTGGAAGGATGACGTCCACCTCTGAGAGATTGGCCACTCACACGTATCGCTGTGAAGCGTCATCGCTGACGAGGGTCGGAACGATTAGCAGACCTCCAGGCAGGGGTTGTGTTAAAGGTGACGCCAGTAGCTGTGGCGTAGGCCGCTGCGTTGAGGTCACTCGCACAGTGGCCATGGCGAAGGGTGGGACCACTGTTTGTACTGCTGTCTTGGCGATGCCTTGGACCAAGGTGTTGTCATGTCGCACTTCTTGGATGGACGCAAACAGGCCTTGAGGTAAGCTGGTCGGACTGGCTGTCATCCACTCTACCAGGACGTTCATCCCGACCAACAACGGCAGGCGCTTCTTGCGTTCCCTCATGACCGGTTCCGTGGGCTCCCTGACGACCAGGATGGGAATACCAGAAAACGTGGTCCCGTCCAACTGCAGCTCGGCGACCAGGATACCGAAGTAGGGTACCTCTGCGCCGTTTACTGCCCGCTGCTTGAGGTGGGACGACTGAAGGAAAGCTTCACCAAGATTATCGGTGACCCAGGTCTGCGTCACAGTCGTTACCTCGCTGCCCGTGTCGAGGAGAGCTTGCACAGCTCGGCCATTGATGCGTGCGGTTGTCGTGGGGCATTCGCCAATCAGCCTTTTACTGCCCTTGCCCCCCCCCCCCCCCCTCCTCCCGTTGCCTGTGTTTTGACAACGGGGCTAGCAGTTTCTCTGCTGCCCTCGTGGTGATTGTTGTCCTCGTGGTGGTTGGACGTGGGGTTGTCTTTGAGGACAGCTCCTCTGGAGGTGGCCCCTTTGGCCGCAAACCCAGAAGACGGCAGTTCTGGTGTCACGTTGAGGAGCCGACTGTGGACGTTGCTTTAGCTGCTGCAGCTGCTCCTTCAGCTCCGCTAGTTGACTCTGTAGAGCCGCCATTCCTTGGGGGTCGGGCACCGGCGTTGCTGTCTGTTGTTGGGTTGTCACGCTGTCGCCGTCACGGTCCTCCTCCTTCAGCCAACACTGGGCTTCCGCTCTGGCCCGCAGGTAGGAGACATCCTCTCCCCTAATAATGCGGCGGAGCTCCCGTCGAAGGTCTTGTGATTTGAGCCACTCAACGAATTTATCACGCAGCATTTTGTCAGGGATGCTGCCAACCTTTCTTGTATTGGACCGCAGGGCCAGCTGCTGAAGTTGTTGGCCGTACTGCAGCACGGTCTCTCCTGCTCCCTGCTGCCGGCTGTGGAACCTGCTTAAAGTGCTGGTGACTCCCCTCTGTTCGGCGAACGTCTCCTCCAGGACACCCAGGGCCTCCTCTGCCGTTTTCACGTCTGCCCGCTGGATGATCTCCTGTCGGGCACAGCCGCGGAGCGATTGAAGCAACCACTCCATAGCTGTACCCCCATCCAGCTGGCAGTGGCCCAGGATTCGCCGTGCCCCCTGTGTGAAGTCCTCGACTTCATCGCCATCCCCCGTGAAGGTTGGAAGTTTGGGGGGTGGCATTATCCACAACTTCTGCATGGTCGAAGAGGGTGCGTGGGTGGAAGAAATGTCATCTTGCGCCGCCTCTGATGTCCTCTCGTGACTGGATGGGCGATGAAGTGTGGTGTCGCCTCTGTGGGCCCCTCCCTGGATGAGGGCAGTCTCTTCGCTCTCGCTTTCCACTGGTCGGTTCCTCAGCTGCCTTGCCTTCTTATATGCCTTCCTTGGGTTTGTCATCTTTCTTGATCCTGCTCGCAGTGCCAAAATTTTTGTAGTGGTGTTGGATGTTGGAGAGAAGATGATAAAGTGATGGAGGCTAGGGTGATGAAGAATTCTCTCTCTCTCTCTCTCTCTCTCTCTCTCTCTCTCTCTCTCTCTCTCTCTCTCTCTCTCTCTCTCTCTCTCTCCCCCCCCTCCAAAGCCAGTTCGTTGTTATTAGTTTATAGTCCCCTCTCTTCCCAATAAGGATTTTCAGAGAGGAGACGAGTTTATTCTCGAAGTGCATCATACTAAGAGAGCGCAACAGGCAATGCTCCATTTGTATTAGATCGAAATAAAAGTCTGTTTGTGTATTAATGCAGTGTAATTTGACCAGTCTTGTTCACTTTATCAATGCTGTTTCATTTTGGTAGCTGCATAACACGTTGTCATTATTTTATTAGTGCACCAATAAAATACATGAGTAGTAGTGGTACAAGAGTAGTGCATAACGACTTATGTCTAATATGATTTTAGTTATTTTATGTTAATGGTACTTTGGAAAATGAAGATAAGGTTACGGTTTTGTATTTGGTTTGAATAAAATTGGGAACTCGTTTTTGAGGATGAATATACAGTGTTGCTTTCTCGTTCTTTTGTTTGTTACAGAAAACTATTGTAAGTGTATCATGTGTAAGTTGTTTTTTGTGTTTTTTCCCCTCAGTTTTCATAATTTTTCGAGAGGAAAAGTATGCTATTTGACTCTTACAATAATTTTCTTTTCTTTACTTTTCTCAGCAATGGAGGAAAACTATTCTTTCTGACACATAAAATAGTTTTCCATTAAATTTTCAACACTTTCAATGGAAAACTATTCTATGTGGCAGATAGAGTAGTTTTACTCATACTATTTTACAGAAGGAAAATATTCTAAGTGGCATTTTGTTTATTTTAACAAGATAGGAAATTTTTTTTGAGAAAAGCATTGTCAAAAACAGACCACGATCCATTTATCTCCTACATATATGGGTTTCAGACCATAACATTACTTTTTATTGAAATAGGAAGATTTTTTGCTTCTCCTGTAAAATTTCAAAAAAGTCACTTAGAATAGTTTTCCTCTAGACCCGCGAGATATATAGATAGATGCTTGCCAACAGTGACAATTACACATTTGCTAAGAAACATTTTAATAACTTCCATGGAAGAATTGACAAACTTTAATTCCAATAAGTCATATCTCAGGATCAAGTGTCTGCTTTATTATGAACTATCCAAACATCATTTTTATATTTTCTGCTCTTTTTTTATGGTAGATCAGGAGGCACGGCGTTTGGTAAATGTTCCTACTAATACTAATATTTTATGTTTAAAAAAATTAAACCTGTTTTTTTTTTTTTAAATAGCAAGTTATTTTTATAGTATTGATGAACAGGTTTGAAGCAGATGAAAAAACCAAGGCATCAGAACAAAGCCAGATGGAACAGGAGATCAAGTATCTTTCAGAAAGGGAAAGACGTAAGTTCCACAGGTTTAAAGTATTCAGTAAACTGATTTAATCAAGCTATTAATAAATAAAGTGGAATTCATGGTAAATAAATACATTTTTATGTAGCCAGCAAGTGAATGCCCAATAAGGCAATCTCTACTAGTCTATCCGTACATGGTGTGTCGGTGGGAGATCTATTGAGCATAGGCTGTGTCAAGGTGTACGCCTCAGCAGCCTCAACCTCAGGATTAGCTTCTGCTTTTTGTCTCATCTTTGTCAAAATTAGCATTCCTTGACTTTTATGTACATTGGCATCTCAGTGCTGGCACACATGTATATTCCTTATAAAAACCTATTAGAGTGGGAAACAAATTCTGCCTCCAAAGGTCCATTGAATTTATCCTTTATCTGCTCTCCATGCTGACTTTTGTAGTTATGTAAAGTTTTTGTGGCATCGAATTGTGCTGCCTCCAAAAATCAGTTGAATTTATATCCTCTCCATGCTGGCGTTTGTAGTTACATGTGTTTTTATGGCATCAATCTTGTGTTCATTTCAGGAAAGTTGTACCGTCTAAGAGAGAAAGGGCACTTGCTGGATGGATTAGAAGATGACAAGAACAGCGATGAGGAGGTAGAAGCAACAGCTAGCATGGTAGAAAAGCTGAAGTGTGATGCAGAAGATGACTCCGATGTTTATCTTGGTGATAGTGACGATGAAAATTGTGATGATAATGAACCAAAAGTTAATGCGTACGCTCTTTTCGAATAAAAGTGTTTGCTCTGAACCTGTATACTGTGACTGTCAGTTCTGCATGTTAGTTATTTATTCATTGCTTTCAGGGTCCAGCGGACTGCAAAGAGCCTACTCAGGACCACAGCTTGGTTGAAAGAGGGCTCATCCCTGATCCATATAAAAGATCTGCTGAAACAACCCTAGTAATAACACTGAAGGCACTCCACCAGCTGATCACTGTGCAATAAAGGTATCCCACTCAGGGGATGCTAAAGCTATACTCTAATTTATCCACCCCCCCCCCCCACCCCCGTTTATAACAAAAAAATAAAATAAAAACATTATAAAATAACAAAACACATACATAGAACATGCCTACATTGCTAAATAATATAGGAAGCCCCACATTTTTACATCAGTGCAAAATGTGTTTAGAAAATAATGAAGCACAATGACCTTGACATTTGAGAAAAGTACCGTCAAATACATATAATCTAACATACTTAACAGTGGTTAAAAGTATTGCACAGTGAAAATGAAGAATCTCTGTTCAATTATTGTTGAGATATGAAAACAAGTTAAATTCAGAGCGACTGACTGACCACTGGACTGCTACTGAAGGATAGTCCATGATTTGAAGTTCTTGTGTTTAGCAATAAAATGAGTCCAGTGACCTTGACCTTTGTGGTAGAGCAAATATGATGGGCTGTAGGCAGGCCACTAACCTAAGTAATGTTCCTGTGGAGTCAAAATCTGTCCAGTGGTTCCTGAGATATGGCTCATTCTGATTTCCCCAACTATTTCAAAGCAAGTATGGAAATACCCTCCACTCCTCTCCCTCCCCCCAAAAATGAAGGGAACACAAGAATGTTGGTTGTGCGCACCTGCCACAAACTACACAATACCACAGCTATTTTTGCATAAGCAAATTTAATATGAATCCGATACATAAGCTACTCCTGTTCTTCCGAGTCATATCAAGCAATCACACTGTATGGGATATTCCTCCATAAAATGCCATTTCACTACTCCCATTGAAAACAGAAAATTACAGACAAATGAAGACTTTGTAGTTTAAAACCAATAAATGTAAAAAAAACAATATCACAAATTTTACACTTTAAATTGCTGGTCATGTGCACAAGTTTCATACCATCACTTGCCTCATTTATACTCCTTTTAGTCTCGAACAAGCGAAGTTAAAAAAAAAAAACGGATTATGACTTCTCGGTCTGAACCCGTATAATAAAACTTTCAACAGGGTAATACAGATCTATACCTACCTTTGGGAAGAGTTAAATTTTATCCTTGTAATAAGAAATCAAAATCCATTTTATTACTAAGCAGTCAAACTATATATAAAATTATCGTATAATAAATGATATAATCACCTCTCAGTAGTGAATACAGTAAACACAATTTTTTTTAAAAAATCAAGTAATAATTAATACTTGAGGATATCCTATGATTGCGAATTTGAGGCAATAACTGGGCACAGTTTTTAAACTAACGATGCTAAACTGTCCAAATAAACACCAGGTTTGCTGAGTAATTGTAAAATATGTCCAAAAATTTCATAGTCTTCAAAGTTGTTGCACCTACATATGACATGCATTATAACCACTGTTCTCCAGAGCTAGCAGAAATATCAAGCAATTTCCAAGCTGCGATAGGGTCCAGCTCCTCCTGGTCTCTGCACAAGGCCCACACATACAGTACTCGCAGTGTTTTTTCCTGAAAAATATGGCAAGCACAAAAGAGTTGTTTTGGGGAATTAATTCACAAATCTGAAAGTAATTTCTAGTAGAATATCTGTTTAGAAAAGCAAAGCAAATTTGAAGCAGCATCTTGTTAAACAGTCCACAATTGATTAACCCAATTTTTGATAATTCAGTTTAGGCTAACATTTTGGATGTTTCAGTTTATCAGTGAACTTATTAGTTTTATTTTTTTTCCAATTTTATCATTAAATCTGACAATGTCTTAGGGAGAAAAAAAAGAGATAGCAGCACATTCGCTTCCAGCAAAGCTAGTATGTAAGTTTTACCTTGTCTCCTTCCACAATGTTTCCTTTTTTGTCCCGTACAACCATGATTTGTTGAGCATGAAAACTGATAATCAGCACAGGACCTTGGTCCATCATCTTGCCAGCCATTACCTAAATAAATTTTTTTTTCAAAGAATTAAGAAAAAAACAACCCAAGTATAGGTGAATGTATATATATATATAAACACCTATTCTGAAGCAAAAACTACAAGAAGTGTGAAATAACCCAACTACCGAAAATACTTATGATTCGCCGACTCCTCTATAGTTTATGCAAACACACTGAGAAATACAGTGGAACCTCCGGTATATGACCGTCCAAAATCTGAGAAAAAACGGTCTTATAATAGAGGTGGTCTTATACCGGAAACAAGGGGTGGGGTGAGGGGGAGGGGGGTCAGGCTCGGAGGGGTATGTAGTCATAATTTTCACACTCACCAGCATGTATTCTCTGACAAAGGAAACTGTAAAACATGTTTCATTTTTAGCTTTGTCTTTTATTCACAACTTCAAAACTAGAAAACAGTCGAACCACTGCCAGACGCGTTCATCCAAGTCAGTGCAGAAGCTCTCAGTTTCGATGTTTCCCTTTTCCACTTTCTCCACTCTCCCATCGTAGTTTCACAGATTCCTTATCCTTTATGATGAGCTGAATTTGGGTCTTCCCAACGTCTAAATTTCTTGCAATAGACAAACAACTCTCCCCATTTTCACTTCTTTCAATCACTTTCATTCTCTCTGCCAAACTCAAAACGTTCCTCTTGCGCGACGCCATTTTGACAGCCAGTGTAGGCGAGTAATGTCCCTTATTTGCGAACCGGAAATTGCAGACAACAGCAGGCGTACACTAACATGAGAGAAAAAAACGAAAGGTACAGACAGCAAATTAACTGATATCTCTTTTAAATTGCCCTAAGATGGTCGTATAAAGGGCTTAAGACACGGTCGCTGGTCGCATAAACGAGGTTGTCGCATACCAGAGGTCATTTATTATTGGAAGTGAATCCGTCAGAAGTTTTCAGGTCACATAACGGAGGGAGTCGTATACCAGAGAGCCGGATACCAGAGGTTCCACTGTATTGTGAACACACATATATATAAATACGCCTCCTTCAGTAATCTCTTGCTATTAATTCTATGGGGTAGGAATTGTATGGTGCTTCTTTTCAGGTCAGCTCTTGAATAATACATATGAAAAGTTAATTATATCATTAAAAAATATGCGTAAAACGTAAAAACATTCATATTTATACTTTGCTCGACGTCGCATTTTATTTTGCATAACCGATGATGCAGGTCCTCCATGACCACTGCGTTTTATAGAACCCTAAACATGTATATTTGTTCAACAAATAATGTGGGACCCCCACGACCCATATGTTTTATAGGGCCCTCGAGTTGTTTCTTCTGCAATCGATAATGTGGGTCTTCCATGACCCATACTCAATAACAAGAAGAGAGTGTCATGTTATGCATTTTTAAGTTGTTTCTAACAAAACTGGCAGCCCAAGGAGAGAGTGTGACTCACTTCTTCTCTTCTTGGGTTGAGCAGCCACAAAAAAACCACTGAATCATTTGCTTCTGTAGGTTATTACTGTGGGGTTGCCGTGTCTTCCATGGTGTGTGTGTCTGTGTAGGGAAGGAGTAGGGGGTAACAGACACACACACATATTGTCCTATTACTTCCAAAGTCATTGGAGCACCACAGACGACTGTTTAACCAGCGTACTTTATCTTTCTGTCATGTCCTCAGCAGCCTTCATGGCTTCACTCATTGTCAAGCCTGTCCATTCTCGAAAGTGTCTTCTCACCTCTTTTTATGTCTCTTTTTCTGCCTCCTTGCACTGTGCCTTGCAGGATGGTCTTTGCAAGGCCTGATGCTCTGATAATGCAGCCATCGGAGTTTCTGTTTCTTCACCACGTCATTGTGTTGTCCAATGGCTTGTGTGATGGTCTGTCAGATTTCGTCATTGGTGATGTGCTGGGTATAGGAAATGCCCAGAAGTCTTCTGTAGCATCTCATCTGCATGCTTTTTATTCTTCGTTGCAAGTCTGCTGTGAGGGTCCATGTTTCACAAGAGTATGAGGAAAATGGAGATGACAAGGGAGGGTATCAATCTTACCCTAGAATGTAGACTGATGGTCTTGTCTTTTACACGCAAACATGCGCACGCGCAAAACCTAAACTAACTGGCATTGTTTTTCATTGGCTGTCAAATGGGGAAGTTTTTGCATTCTGATTGGTCACTGCGGACACATCTTAAGCAGTGCGCAAAATAAAATAGGCAACTATATGCCCTAGCACACCCAAATGACAACAAGGTCGGGATTGCTGGCTTATTTGGCAGAGATGGCGTTCTAGTCCCTGATGGAGCGCTAGTGGGGGAAGGAAAACTTTCTGTAGTCTGCCCTGCACCGGATCAATCGGAACTGCTGGTCATGACTTCTGCGGCTGCGGGCTGTAGCTTTCTGTGTTGTACCTCTATTTCTAATTTTCGTCAGCATTCACAGTCTCGCTTTTTTCATCGGGTCCTGAGAGTGGACCATATCAGACAGTCGATCATAACGCTCACACTAGAGATGTTGAGATGGTGGTTCAGAATGAAGAGTGACGTCCGTCGCTGTATTGCCTCAATCTTCTCAATGTTCTTCTGAGTAAGCTGGCGTATTCCAGGATGGGCTGGACAAAGACGAGGATCTTAGATCACAAACTTAGGTTACTTAACATTTTTTTTGTCCAAAACATTGAGCAACATATGTGCCTTGATAATGCAAGGTCAGGAGAGGTCAGTCTGCAAACTTAAGTTATCCCTTTGGACAGCAGTGCCTATAGTTATCTATGAAAAGTGTGGGTCTTAGAATCTGCATCATTGGAGAAGAATAAACCGCTCACTGCCTCTTGGAGCAACATGGGTCTTGTACGACCCGTGACATCGATTAAGGAATAATCACGTAGGACACTCTTTAATACCTATGGGTACTCCATGAGCCATATCGTTGGGAGTGTTATAATCAAATTAATGCATTAGTTAATTAAATACCTTTCCAATTAGATAAAAGCCCTTTTATGTATTCATAGAAACAGATTGACACATAAAACAAGAAATTTAAAAAAATACTTACATCCACATTGCTGACATCTAACACTTTAGAGTCAAACTGATACCCAGCTGCCAATGCCTGTTTGATAGGGTGAGCTAGAGTGTTGAAAGGCTGAAAGAAATCATTTTAGATGTTTCAAATTCTATGCAAAGTAAGACACAAATCTGGAACTGTTGAAGATTTTAAATCTAGATACTGACATCATAATTTTTTTCTTTTTCACAAGCCCTTTTTGCACATGCCCACATCAGGCATACATAATAGAATTGGCTTTCCTTCCTCTTCCTTTTTAAGAAAATCTAAAATAATACACAGTTGAAAAATGAGTAATACATTTTTATCTAAAATACTTACTGCTTCGTGACACCAATCCTTGAGAACTTCCAGATTTCCACGGATCATGGCCTGCATAAAAACAAGCACAATGACTGTAAGACAAATGATTCCCCCAAAACAATACTTGCATAAACGATACAGACATACACTATTTTTAAAACATAGCTGACCACTTTGAAGCCAAAACAAATTATTCTGACATGAACACTCACTGGCAAATATCTCTATAGAGAAACAAAAATCAATTTAAAATTTCCAAATTTAACACAAAAATGAAAAGAAAAAGTTTTCAATGTTAGGGTGTGACAAACGTACAATATTCACATTAACTTGTCATATAAATAATTATACATTTATCAGTCCCTTACCTCAAGAACATTAGGGATAATCTCCCTTTCGCACATTCTAATGAACTGTTCTTTGTCAAAAGTTGGATCGATCTTGCAGATTTCTGTTAACACTTCTGACATTTCTGTCTTTGTGAACATGCTCCCTGAAATGAACAGAACCAAAAAGAAATGCATTGATAAATAACAAACATTGGACAGCAAATGTGTCTTTCAGCAAGTATTTGATAAAATACTTGTCTTTTAGGAAGTACCAAATCTGCAACTGATATGTTTTTCCTTCAGAAATTATCATGTTGTCTAAATCATTCAGTCTCAGTAAAATCTGTTCTATTTTCTTTAGTAACCAGATTGATAATTATCTTTTCCAAAATTACTGATGACTAACTGGATTACAAACATTATTTATTCTTGTGTTAAATAAAAACCAACAGTGTTTGAGCCCATTATGTCGATACGTGTAAATGAGCATCAGAACTTACCAAACATTTGTCCCAATTTGTCAGTGAAAACTCTAGTTGCTCTGACAAGGACATGATCACTTTCATCAAACTTCATCTTCAGGTCAAACATCTCTGTCGATAGAAAGTCAGAATTTTACAATACAGTACAATATACAATACAACTATACTGTCTTGATAAAAAACTGCAATCTGCCTTTGGCTCGCCTTCCATACAATTACATGCATCAGTATCTTAAAACAGACTGGCAAACAACAATATGTAAGAAATTAGTATATAAATAATTGCATGATATATATGTCACCGCCACGACTCCCCCTGGGCAGACGCCACAAACAAACAACTTCCACACGCAGACAACCCAGAAAGAATGGCGATTTCCCGCAGACGGAAGTGATGAAAACACAACAAATAATATACAACTTTCAAGCTATTTATTCATTCATACCACACACTCATACACATACAACATTTACACATGAAACGAAGAAATGGTAATGAACAATCAATGGGTCAATGGAATGATGCAATGGTTCGTGGGTGATCGGGGGTCGCTAATCGACCAACGTCCTCAAATCGAACGTGCACAGCCAAAGTCCGAGGCACGTGTTCACAAACAGACAGGGGGGTTAAGCGTAGGAGAGGGACAACACAAAACGGGCCCACCTGGCGAAATGCAGTCCCTGGTAAAGTCTCCTCAAAAGTATCCACTCCCTTCCGTTGACGTCCAAACGAAGGAGCGTTGCCACCCGCGGTCGCCACTGACGATGATGATGGAGTGATGTTGATGGCGCTGACAACAGAGGTGGTAGACAAACGAATGGCGATGTTGATGATGTTTGGTCCACTTGACCAAGTGTCGTCGTCGTTGCTGCCTCACGTTATCCAGCGACGAACTGGCAGATTGACGAACGTTGAGCTGCGAACTTCGAACTCGAATTCAATCTTCAACGACAATCCTCGACGATCCTCGACGATCCTCGACGAACCTGTAACATGCTTGTCGCATCGTAAATGTCATGTTCACCTGATTCTGTCCCCCTCCCTCCATCACACTTACCCCCCCCCCACTCTCACTAGCTACTCCACTAAACTTCTGCCACTTGAGGGGTCCAACTGCAGTCTATTTTCCCCGTCCTTGACTCTCTCTCGCTTTCTACTGTTAACGTCACTGGAAACAATTACATATCATACAATTCAATGAAATCATGAATGCATGGAATGAACGATGCTGCAATGAATACATGTAACCACCAACACATTATTCATATCAAGCATCCCCAACGACAACAACAGCAACCACTTCCGTCCTACCTTCGACACACTCCACCCCCTTTCTTCTCCCTCATTCTCCCTCTTTCAGTCGCACTCTTCCTTTCTTCTGCCACTCCTCAGTGCAACCTTTCTCATCCTTCCTCCTGTCTCACACACAGCTATCATTCAACACCCCAACAGCCTGCCCTTGGTTATTGGCACAGTAAGGAAAAACCACCATCCACTCACCCAACGGTTCGCATGTAATTGCACCCCGTAGCCCTTCTCCACTGCCCTCCTACGAAAGTACATCCAATTAGGGTAATCCGGTAGTGTGTAGTTCCCGTAGTAGACAATGCCTCAATACTACCTACCACACTACCAATAGGCTTGCTTTTCTACAACTACACTCCAACCGAGCGTATCACTTTAGACATTGGCAATCTTTAAACTAGTATTCTTCTCAGAACCAGATACTATTTTCCGTTAATATCCGTCCCACCCTAATTCCAGAACACAGCAAAACCACAGAGCACTAGACAAACACTGTCTACACTGTACTGCTGTCAAACACGTTCTGCTGATAGTGAGCACATTCCTAACCTGGCCTAACCGGCGTATGCTGTTTACCACGCTTTGCACGCTCCCGAGACAACAATAATCACACATACGGCAACACGCAGTACCACCCCCGCCCCTATACTCTTCACACACAGACTACATGGCTTTCTTCACAGCTGCCCTGTGACACACCCCCCTCCCAAGACGAACCTACGGAGAGTTCAAAACCTAAACTTCCACAGGGTCAGATCTGCTGAAGAAATCCGCTTCAATGTTGTCTCTCCCTGGAATTGGTCGAACGGTGAAGACGTACGCCTGCAACTGCATAGCCCACCGGGTGAGTCTGGCACTGTTGAGGTGCGTCCGTCCTCAAGATGAGCTCTTTGTCTAAGCTTGGTAACTTGACCACTGGCTCACTGGTCAGCGCTCTCTTCAAATCGTTGAAAGCTCTCTGGCAGTCATCCCTTCTGTTGACCTCTCCCTTCTTCCTTACTCGCACGATCGGTGCTTCGTACGGCGACGTACAAGACTTGATCACCCCCGACTCCAGCATCGATTCCATTTCACCCTTGACGACTTCCATCCGTGAGAATGGTAGCGGATGCTGGTGCACGCGAACAGCGCTGTCGTCAGTCAATTCCACTTCGCACTCGTCCAGGGTGGTGCGCTGGGGTCGATCTGTCAGCTGACTCGCGTACGGTTGACTCACTTCCCGTAGCTGGCTCCGATGATGTGCATACAGCGACGGGTCTATCTGTACGTCCACACGCCCTTCGCTCGCTCGTAGCGGTGTCAGTGGTACGGTGCCCTGGTAGCTGATGCCTGATGCCCCCTCCGTTTCTGCCCGGTCCAACACCACTGCCACCGTCGCCTCTGGTTCCGCTCTACGTTCCACGTAGCGTTTCAGCACGATCGTGTGGTACGGTTTCCTGTTCTTGCCGACTCTCTGCGCTGGTACCTTCCTGGCTCTCCCCTTTGGCGTCGTTCGCTGGCACACGTCGCATGAAGCACAGTACTTTCTCACATCACGGCACATCCCTGGCCAGTAGTGCTCGGCCCACACGCGATCCAGGGTCCGCTTGGCTCCTAGATGTCCAGCCATGGGTGTGTCGTGTCCCATGCGCAGTACCTCCGATCGAAGCTTGGCTGGTACCACCAACTGGCTGTGATCCACTTTGTCTTGTCCTGTATACTCCCGGTACAACAGGCCCCGCTTCCAGACAAATGCCACTTGCCCTTTGCCTCGTTTCTCCTTTCCTGCCTTCCGATCTGCTAGCTGTCGTACTTTCGCAAGCTCGCCGTCTTCCAACTGCAGTTGACGAATCTCTTCCGGTGTTGCGACGACGCTCTTGCTCGGTCCGACCGCCAATGCTTCTGCAGCGTCTGTCTCTTCGGCTGCTTGTCCTCTGGTCTGCACGGCGCAACACTCTGCGGTTCCCTCGACGAACACTGGCAGTGCTGTGTCTGGTTGCCGCTCCGTCCTCGCCCAGTTGCCGATCACCACTGGGTAGATCAGGTCGGGTACCACCACTACCTCCACTCTCCCGGTGTAGAACGGTGACTCCAACTGTACCCACGCTGTCGGCAGAGACTTGGATAGCTGGCGAATAGCGAATCCGACACGCCGCGTGCGTCCTGTGTAGACAAGGTTGGCAACCTCTCCCTTCCGCAGGCAAATCAAGTCGGCCCCCGTGTCCCTCACAGCCGTCAGCGGAACACCTTCCACTACCACTTGGCTCTGGAACCGAGGATCTCCCCTCTTGCCCGCCTCCTTCAAGATGCGCAACGCTCCTCCACTTCGCTCGCTGCGTTTCGGACAATCTCGCTTAAGGTGCCCCTTCTGCCCACAACTGTAGCATTCCCGCTTGTCCGGTGAGTTGGGTCGCGGTCCCGCTGGCTTGCGACCCTCGCTCTTATCCCTGGGTGTAAAGGGTTGACGTGGTGGGAAACGTAGGTTGGTTCCCGCCCTGGCGTCGACGTACTGCTGTGCTAACGTCGCGGCCTCCTCCACCGTCGCTGGGTTGCGCTCGCGCACAAACGTGACGAGTTCTGGCGTCATACCATTGATCATCTGCTCCATCAGCACTAGGTCCAGTAAGTCCGCATACGTGGCCTTCTTGTTCGCTAGTCCCATCCAGCGCTCCAGGAACAACTCTGACTTCCGCAGATACTGTTTGAAAGTCTCCGGTGGCTCCCTTCGTAGCTGGCGAAACTTCTTCCGATACGTCTCGGCCGTCAGGTTGAAACGCACCAACAACGCTGCCTTCAGGATCTCATAGTCGGCAGAGTCGTCCTCGTTCAAGCCAACGTAAACCTCCCTCGCCTTCCCCTTCAGCAAGGTCCCCAAGCGAATAGCCCACGTGTCCTTCTTCCAGTCTTGAGCCTTGGCAAAACGCTCGAACTGGCACAAGTAGGTCTCGAGGTCGTCCTTGTCCTCGAAGAACGGCAACCTGAGCTTAACCGTCTCGAACTCGGGTTGACGATTCCTGCGGTTTCCGGCGCCTTCCTGCAACCTAAGTTGCGCCATCGCTAGTTCGTGCTCTCTTTCTCTCTCTCTCTCTCTCCGGTCTGCGTCTTTCTCACTGGCCCTCAACTCGGCGTCTTCCCGGGCCGCCCTAGCCGCTTGGTCCATCGCGTAGTCTAACGCTGCCTGGCCCTTCAACCCTTCGCGCTTGGCGAGCCTCAAGATCCTTTCCATCGGTGTCTCGTCCGCGAACGGTCCTGTCTTCGGCGTCGGTGCCGCCTCAACCTTGTAGACTGAACGGTAAGGATTGGTCTCAAACCTCTTCAGTCTCGTTGCATCGCTCAGTCGGTCCTGGTCTCCGTAGAAGTCGGCGCCTGTCGACATCCCGCCAGTCACACCAAATCCCGTCACAAAAGGGTCACTCACTGTGTCTCTGGCTTCAAACGTAGTCGACTCGTCGTCTGCTGACCCACGACGCGATGACCGGACCGACGATCTCCGTTGCTCGATCGCAGAAGGTAGGTCGGTGACTCCTGAATCCACTGCTGCCGCCGTGCGCTCGTCCATCGTGACACCCACGCGAGAACGCGTACGAGCCGCGATCGGTGACACTCCTTCAGTCTCCTCGATCGATGCCATCCTGCTTAAGGAAAGCAACAACAACCAACAACAACAAGTCAAAGTCCTACAACCCTACCTAACCTAGCCTAGCCTTAGATACTAACTACCTACCTAAGCTATCTCCCTTACCTATCACCCACCTCCTCCCACTCAAACAGTGGAAACTGGCCCGCAAGGTAGCGAACCGGTTGGAGAGTGCAATGGTCCCCTCCCTCACGTGTGGTCGAACCTAGGCCGGCTGTGAGCCTCCGCTAAACAGCGACCTGACTCCCTCCAACCACCCGCTGGGGTGCACACTCTCACCGAATCACGCCTCACACACTCGGACACCACAAGACAATCACAAGACAACTTCACGTCTGGGCACACTCACACCTACCCTGCATCTCCACCAAATGTCACCGCCACGACTCCCCCTGGGCAGACGCCACAAACAAACAACTTCCACACGCAGACAACCCAGAAAGAATGGCGATTTCCCGCAGACGGAAGTGATGAAAACACAACAAATAATATACAACTTTCAAGCTATTTATTCATTCATACCACACACTCATACACATACAACATTTACACATGAAACGAAGAAATGGTAATGAACAATCAATGGGTCAATGGAATGATGCAATGGTTCGTGGGTGATCGGGGGTCGCTAATCGACCAACGTCCTCAAATCGAACGTGCACAGCCAAAGTCCGAGGCACGTGTTCACAAACAGACAGGGGGGTTAAGCGTAGGAGAGGGACAACACAAAACGGGCCCACCTGGCGAAATGCAGTCCCTGGTAAAGTCTCCTCAAAAGTATCCACTCCCTTCCGTTGACGTCCAAACGAAGGAGCGTTGCCACCCGCGGTCGCCACTGACGATGATGATGGAGTGATGTTGATGGCGCTGACAACAGAGGTGGTAGACAAACGAATGGCGATGTTGATGATGTTTGGTCCACTTGACCAAGTGTCGTCGTCGTTGCTGCCTCACGTTATCCAGCGACGAACTGGCGGATTGACGAACGTTGAGCTGCGAACTTCGAACTCGAATTCAATCTTCAACGACAATCCTCGACGATCCTCGACGATCCTCGACGAACCTGTAACATGCTTGTCGCATCGTAAATGTCATGTTCACCTGATTCTGTCCCCCTCCCTCCATCACACTTACCCCCCCCCACTCTCACTAGCTACTCCACTAAACTTCTGCCACTTGAGGGGTCCAACTGCAGTCTATTTTCCCCGTCCTTGACTCTCTCTCGCTTTCTACTGTTAACGTCACTGGAAACAATTACATATCATACAATTCAATGAAATCATGAATGCATGGAATGAACGATGCTGCAATGAATACATGTAACCACCAACACATTATTCATATCAAGCATCCCCAACGACAACAACAGCAACCACTTCCGTCCTACCTTCGACACACTCCACCCCCTTTCTTCTCCCTCATTCTCCCTCTTTCAGACGCACTCTTCCTTTCTTCTGCCACTCCTCAGTGCAACCTTTCTCATCCTTCCTCCTGTCTCACACACAGCTATCATTCAACACCCCAACAGCCTGCCCTTGGTTATTGGCACAGTAAGGAAAAACCACCATCCACTCACCCAACGGTTCGCATGTAATTGCACCCCGTAGCCCTTCTCCACTGCCCTCCTACGAAAGTACATCCAATTAGGGTAATCCGGTAGTGTGTAGTTCCCGTAGTAGACAATGCCTCAATACTACCTACCACACTACCAATAGGCTTGCTTTTCTACAACTACACTCCAACCGAGCGTATCACTTTAGAAATTGGCAATCTTTAAACTAGTATTCTTCTCAGAACCAGATACTATTTTCCGTTAATATCCGTCCCACCCTAATTCCAGAACACAGCAAAACCACAGAGCACTAGACAAACACTGTCTACACTGTACTGCTGTCAAACACGTTCTGCTGATAGTGAGCACATTCCTAACCTGGCCTAACCGGCGTATGCTGTTTACCACGCTTTGCACGCTCCCGAGACAACAATAATCACACATACGGCAACACGCAGTACCACCCCCGCCCCTATACTCTTCACACACAGACTACATGGCTTTCTTCACAGCTGCCCTGTGACAATATAAATATATAGATATAAATATACAGCCAAAGAAATCGCAGTCACATCGCAAAAGCAAGTCACAGAAAACAAAAATCATCTGAAAATGTGTTGGTAATTAGATTATACAAAAACAAAAATGACATAAATGTCATATTCATTCAATGAACCCACTTCATTATCAAGTCTTACACTAAATCTCTATTTCCAACTTCAGCAACGTCTCCATTTCCAACTTCAGCTCATGTAACGAAAATGTCAATAATATATAACTGCATAAGAAAAAGTGCACAAAACATACTTGTAACATATTGATTGTTGTCCTTGAAACTTTGCCAACTCTGATAAAATCGTGAATCTTTGTGCAAAACCATTCCCGTGGCTTCTCTGTAAAAACAAAATAGAACAGTTCCAATATAGACCACATTTGGAAGAAAAAAAATCCCTGAACATGGGTAAAACTGTGGCACACACCGCAGTATGCCTTTCATACCACTTTGGTCATCTTTCACCTCCACATACAAGATATCATACAACTTTACGAGGACTTTTTTTCCCCAAAACAAATTGAGCATACAACTTAAAAGCTAAGAGATTAAAACTAGATTTTATATAACAATTGAAAATCTCTCATCGCCCTACATTGCATGCATATACATGTACACAAAACACAATACAAGTAACTAACAAGAAAATACATAGGTACAGTAAGAGATACACCATACTCACTCATTTGCTTGAAATGGTCTTTCCTCTCGAACTATCCTTGCAAGTTCTGTTCTTTTCTTCAATTTTTCTGTATGAACATCAACAAAATCTTCAAACACTGTATGGTGAAAATTTGAAATAAGTTTAGATATCATATTTAATTTAAAAAAAAAATTCTTTCTCTGAATGTTGTCTCATGCAAGGGAGACTACAATCTCACTGAAGTTTGTTGCTTGAGCTTCATGTCATTCATCACATGATAATCTAATACAGTTTGGTTAATCTAAAACCACATCAATTTATATTTTAAAATAAATCTTACTTGCCAATAATGATATTGTAGTGTTGTACATGATGTATATATATTGCATACCTGGAGCTCTGTAGAGTTTGGCTCGGGATAATGTAACATCATCAAATTCCTGTTTTACTGCTCTCACACCCTGGGAAAGAAACAAATCATAACAATCGTTATGCCCAATTGTATATAAACAGCACCATAAAAGACTAATACTGCACATGATAATATTTATGACACACTAATATACAATAGGAACTATAGATGTGATTATCAAAACTATATAAATTATTTCACCAGAACAAATATTACAAGCCCAACAAGAAAATCCAGCTGAATTAAATTAACTGTGGCTTAGATAGTGAGGACTTACACCCAAGTAATACACACAACAACAATGTAAAGGTTCAAGAAAATAATGCCTATTAAATTTTATTCTCTCAGTTGTTTGCCATAGTGTTCTAACAAGAAATAAAAAAGTTGGCGAGTAGTGGAGCTGACCTTTTACTTGCAATATTGAGAAAATTGTAAATATACTGATGGCTATGGGTGTACCGCTTTCCTAACAAATACATTTATTTTATTTATAATAGACTTCGACATTTAATTGAGAACAATTACAAATCCGTATCTACAAAATAATCAAGTAATGCCACTCACCTCTGATACAGTTTTATAAGTAGAAGTCTTACTGAGCTGCTCTCCTGATCTGTAAATGGTTTCTGCAGCTTGACCAGCTGTTTTTCCAAAGCCTTTGCCTATCTCCTGTCCCTTCTTCACAAACTCGGTCTTCTGCAGCTCTTCCCATTGTCTACATGTAAACAAATACTCACGCATCACAATCACAGTTGGCATGTTGGACATAAATTATTATAAAGACAACATAGATAATCTGAACAACATAAAACCAAATATCGCCATTTCCTCAGCAATGCAAAAATGTAAAGGACATGTATATATCATAAAATCTATGCAACATAAAATGTACATAAAAAAACTTACCTCTGACACTTTCCCTTTGAGCTCATCTAATGTCTTCCTCACAGTGGCAGTTTCAGATTCAATACTTTCCTGCAAGAGTAAACAATTACAGAGGTGCATTCAGTGTTCCCGATTACGCACAGTAGTGCGTCAATTACGCACAAAATATGAAAAATGACGCAGAAAAATTTGCATGTGTGCGTCCTGTGGACGCACACATTTTCTTCGAATCACTGAAGTCAAAAACACTACCAACGAGTGGCGAACTAATTCACGGCATAATCAGAATCAGAACCCAACTGGGACTGCCATTGCAGACGATTAAAGATTGTGTCATGAGTTGTCGTCCTTAAAATTCGCATGCGAGCGCATTGTAAACTTCCTCCAAGCAATCCATTCACTGAACAGAAGAAATCTTCGTGAATCCATTCTTTGATTCCATCTAGGCTTAAATAAACATTTAATACATGTTTTAAATTTGTGGTTTTATATGTTTAGGATAACTAATGTGACGCTTTAACAGAGTAAAAAAAAAAAGAAGAAAAAAGTGAGGCTTGGACTTGTTTTTACATTTCTTTTTCCGATTTGGGGACTCTCAAAATTTGCACAAGGACTCTTAAAATTTTATACCTGGGAGTCCCAAGGACTCTCATTTTGTTGTTGTTGAGGGAACACTGGCATTAATTTTAATTAGAAAGGCAATATTTCTAGGCCTAATCACCTACCTAGCAAAATCATTTATATATTACATTATCAAATGATGTGTCATTTAGCACAATAAATTAATTTAAAAAGTCAGGTATTCTAATGACACTTTCCGTCTTCACTTCACACTTCAGTGATTGTGGATCAACTTACAAATTTCTGCCTGGCTTTCTTCAGAGCTTCTGATTCTTCCAGTTTCTGTGTTTCTTCCTTGAATTTTTTCAAGCTTTCCTGAAAAATAGTAAAATGAAAAAAAATATTATAAGAGGGGAAAAATAGAAATGGTGAGAGAGAAAGAGAACAAAAAGTGGGATTCATCGGAGAGCAAATACAATGGAAAATGTGCAGCAGAACATTGCAAGTACCTAAATTTTAATACGGTATTTTAAGAATATGGATCATCTAGCCAAAACATTAAAGAATAGATATACCAGCTTTGGAGCCTTATGGAGTTGTGCAGTAGATTCTCTGACAACAATAAAAAGGTCTAATAATACAAGTCAAGTTGAATTCACATCAACAACCCATAAATGTAAAATATTTATGAAATGCAAACACAGAAGTGAGTGCACGCACACACACACACACAGAGATTGTGAACAGCATACCTTCATGTCTTTGTTCTTTTTGAATTCCTGCTTTACATTATCTACAAGCTGCTGGAAAAAGCTTTGGCGACCAGACATCCATCGTGCCTACAACAGTAATAAGACAAACTTTCAATGCTTATATAAACAAAAATATGTGATTACTTTATATGAATCATTTCAATGACCTGTACAATTAAAATTGTGCCTGTATTTTACACAATAAAGAAAATGTAATAAATACAGTGGTAATGTCAGTACATGTATTTCACAAAAATCTCAGTTGTGCCCTATTACATTTAGTGATTTACAATGAATTTACACGTTACCATGTGTGTGACAATATATCATGACAGCATGAAGTACAGTCACTCTCTGTATATAATGTTTTACATAGCATAGATTATCATTGTGTGACAATGTTTGAGAATACATACAATTAAGCATACACATTGCTGACAATAACATATATTCATAATGCTTGACACAATGCCACACCATTTTAATTTAAAAGAATTTCAGTCCCTCACTCAGTGTATCCTTTTTTATATTTATTTATTTATGATTTCAGTATTCAATTTAAAATGTGCCACCAACCGGAATAGTTTGTTTAGGCAACTGCATTTTCCTGGTTTTGTGACAAATTTTGTTCTATACTTGTATCATATGTATGTTTATAAACTCGGAAGTTTAGCAAAGGAAATTATATGGGCAAGGCTCTGAAATGGCGTCGGACTCGATTTTCGCCGGTACTGTTACTTTGCGAGGAAGCGGACTCGCTGCATAACATCATTTGAAACAAAATAAAATGTGAATCTGACAGAGAAAAGATCGTTCTTCATTTTGACGTCAAGGACGGATCAATAAACCACGTCAAAGAAGAAAAAATTGACGATGAATGACGTAACGATCGGCGGTTTCCGTTACACTTTTTGTGACATCGTAAACAGTGTGTTCGGTATTTGCCGACCGGCATAAAACTGCTTCATAGAATATTAATACAAATTTAATTTCCGAAATTAAAAATGTATAAAGGGTACGAAACAATTTTCCATTTTAAAATCGGTTCGTATTTTTTGGAGATATGCGTCGAAATCGGCGACTCCCGCGTACGTCACGTATTTTCGTGATTCAGCCTCAGGGCTTATTAATCCGCGCTGGTGTTGTAATTCACTTTATTTCTTATGCTAATAAATTATGAAAAATGAGTCCAAAACTTAATATAAGCAATACAATAATCAGAATAATGATATAATTAATCGAACGAATAATATAGGCAAACAAATTGCTGTCAACTTTTGGGTCATGAAAACCAAATGTGACGTACTGTTTTTTTGAGGCTCCAAATTTTCTAAATAATGCGGTTAGCGTCAATTTTAACACGTGAAACAATTGGCCTTTGTTAACATTCAACGTGCGATGGCTGAAGAAGAAAGAAGTGAGGCGGATTCGTCCAAAAATGAAGGTAAGTCGAGTGTCATGAATTTTTCATCTAAGTTATGCACGCATATTTTTGGTGGCTTGGTCAGTGTTTTTCGACTTTTCTGTCAACATTGATGGAGTAAATCTCGTGTTTTTGTGATAAAAATGTATGTTTGTTTCAAGTCAACAGCATCGCTACAAAGGTGTTTGAGTAAACGTTCTTGTTTATCTATATTATGCATTATTTTTTGCACCCGTTTTTGACAATTGTCATGAAGCAACGTACACGATTTTTTAACAAGTATTATTGTCAAATCAATTTTAAATGTTTATATTTTTATACAGATTATATTTTCGTTGCGGACAAATACACCGCTAATAATAAACAATAAAGTGGCACGTTTTGTTAGTCTAATTCGTTTGTGTGCGTAACTTCACAATCCGAAACATCTCGGTCTTATAAGTGTTTTGTTATTTTGTTTAAATGATGGGATATTTAGTTCCATAGGCTAATAATTATGCATCACAAATGTTTTTATAACATTATTTTTGATTTCTTTCTTGTTGTGGTCACTATAGGCTTCATTTTTTGTAATACCGACCACGTGCATAACGTCACACAGCTAGTGGAAAATTGTGCTTGCTCAAAGTTGTGTAAAGTGATGAACTCAACCATCCTTGAAAGAAATTAGAGTAATTTAGTTTTTCCCAGTGTAGGATTATTCTGAAGCTCAATATGTGAAAACGTATCCCACTTACTTGTTTCTTCTATTCATTATGAAACCATTTCTCTTAGTACATAACTTCACTACTAACTTCCAAAACCAGAAAGTAAGTGGATTTTGTGAAATGATGAACACAATTCGTTTTTTATTTTTATTAAAAATTTTGAAGTGATACTTTTTCTTTTAAAAGATACATACATTATTTACACTCAAAAGATGATTAAAAATTATCAACACAGCTCACCAACAAACACAGCCTTGTTCCACTCTTTGTGCATAACTTCACATTCTTTGTCAAAGCAAGCCTGCATCAAAATGGTGAAGTTACATACACCAAAATTGTATCAACCAGAGCTCTTCAATTAATGTATTTCATATTATAATAATTTAATGAAATAAGTTTTGTTCCATACATGTGATTGTTAACTACTGGGCTTTAGTCTGATTTATTTTGCCATTCCTATGCGACTGTACATAACTTCATGACCAGACCAATTGCATATCATTGCGTAAAATTATGACCACACATTTCAAGCCCTTGAGCTTCACTATTGTGCCAAGGTATCTTTTTAATGCAGTTTAAATTGATTCCTTTAAAAACATAGCTAATTTTAGTCAATTGTTCTTTAAGGTAAAATGCCCTTTTGTTCCACTCTTTGTGCATAACTTCACGTTGTCTCTGTCAAAGCTAGCTTACCTCAGAATTGTGAAGTTACTTACACCTTTACTTTTCAACCACAGCTCTTGACTGTACTTGACATTTTAATCAGTTTATTGTCTGACAGGAAAAAGTACAAGCAGATTAATCCCCAGAAGTGATCAATCTCAAGTGTGAACTGTCATGTGATCATATCCATCATGGAAGCATTGCATAAAGTTATGTACACACACAATTGTTGACATAAAGGGAATATTTGGCAAAGTATGTATTTAATGCAGATTAGAATTCTTCCTCACCTACAGGCACTTCATATTGGTAAATGTGGAATCAAAGGAGGAACTTCTCAATTTGTAGCACAAGAAGTATTTATTTGTGAGGCATTTTCAAGTTGTGGGGATTGTGTGGTGAAGCTGAATCAGAGATGGCCAGCTATTTTCCCCACAGCTGCATTTAGTTTCGACAACCACCATGTAAATTAAGAATAAAAAGCACCATTAGCTTTATTAGAAAGGGTAGCATGGTAGTTTTTTTTCTGATTTATCATGATTTGCTGATTACAGGTCACAAGAGTAACCCACAATACTTGGGGTCAATACTTGATGTACGGAGAAGGCTGGAAGATGCCAGAGAGTGGTCAGGAATACTTGCTTCCTGAATCAGCCGTCGTCAAAGTGCTGGCCGAGTATACTACATGCTAGGATCGAAGAACATTGTACTTCATAATTTGGGGTGTAAATTGCTCGTAAATGAACTTCGTATATTATTGCTTGGAAATGAACTTTTGTATTTTGACCAGTCGATACTGAAAGACTGCTTTCTGCTAGTTGTATGCTTTGCTCTTGTTTTGACTTGGCAATGTATCCTCTTTTTAAAAGATTTCTTCATCTGTGTATATAATGACAGTGTATAGTTATGTAATGCCCTGGTGATATGTTTTTTTAATCACTTCTTAGGTAATACATTTATGATTTCAGGAGTACTTCTTGATTTTACTTCAAATTTCTGCATCAATTTTGGTTTCATTATCAGTTTGTTTCTGTAAAGGAAAAAAACAACAAAACATGTCACGGCTTGAAGTTATGTACTCTTAGCATTTAGCAGAGCTTTCTGCTTGTTGTTTTTAGTAGCATTGTGCTTTTCCAACATTGTTGAATAGGTCAATATTAACCAGTGATGACCATTTTCCTTTTTTTTTCTTTACATTTTGGATAGGGGATCCTTGTATTTTGAAAAAAATATTAATTCCCTCTCCACATGTACCCGCTTGAATTTTGAATTTAGGTCTCGGTTGTGAAGTCTGACAACTGTCCATTTATTTTTACTCTGTACTACTTTCATTTATGTGTACTTGTCTTGTATAAATGAATGCAATTACTACTTTAGATAAGTTTTCTTTAACTGCTTGTCTTCTCTTAAGGAATCACTGTGTGAGGTTATGTCCACAATTATTTGGCCTATCAACTGTTCGATAGGACAGGTTGCTCATTGGCAATTGTAGTTCAAGTTATGTAAACTTTTGACACCCTGGCTAGTTTTGGGCAGCATAACTAATTTTATTCAAAGCAAACTGTCACTTAACAACATTCACCACTCCATTGGTGTAATGAAGTTATGTACTCCACCACTAAAATGTTTATATTTAAAACCAGTTAACACCATGGTTGATTCAAGTTTGTCATAGTGTCTAGTCTTGTTAGAATTTGTTAATCCGACAAGTCAGCTACTGTCTTTCATAAACGATTAAGTTTTTATCCACACAAAAATGTTATGTCACGGCATGAAGTTATGACCTCTTGAATCCTTGACAAGCATTGTATGCTTTCTAATGTTTTTTTTAAAGATCTTTTTCTTTTTATCCCAAGACAAATTAACTTATATGATTGTATCTAACTGTATTGCTTCATTTTTGTTTAAATTATGTTTGTTATGGCTGTGTTCACGTATTGTGTTTATAGATGTTTGACTAGTCTCAAAGTTAATGGCAAAATACTCATGTCCATGTAAGACACATTTTACTCTGCACTACTTTCATTTATGTGTACTTGTATAAATCAATGCAATTTATACTATAGATCAACTTTCTTTTACTGTTTGTCTTCACTTAAGGATTCACTGTGTGAGGTTATGTCCACAATTATTTGTCCTATAAACCATTCTATACACGACATGTTGGTCATTGGCAATTGTAGTTCATGTTATGTCAACTGTTGATGTCATGGATAGTTTTGGGCATCATAACTAATTTTATTCAATGCAAACTATCACTTAACAACATTCACCACTCCATTCATGTAATGAAGTTATGTACTCCACCACTAAAATGTTTATATTTAAAACCGGTTAACACCGTGGTTGATTGGCATTTGTCAGAATGTCTAGCCTAGTTAGCTTTGTTAATCCAACAAGTCAGCAACTGTTTTTCATAAACGATTAAGTTTTTATCCACACAAAAATGCTATGTGACGGCGTGAAGTTATGACCTGTTGAGTCCTTGACAAGCATTTCATGCTTTCTAATGTTGTTTTGATCTTTTTGTGTTTACCCGAAGACAAATGAACTAAAATGATAGCATCTAACTGTATTGTTTCATTTCTGCATAAATTATATTTGTTATGGCTGTGTTTACATTTTTTAAATAGATGTTTGGCTAGTCTTGAAGTTAACTGCATAATATTCATGTACCTGTAAGACTATCGTGATGTTTTCATGTTAGAAATTTCCCTCAGGATCTGTAGAAGTAGTTTGTTCACCTCAAGGTTAAATGTTTGATGACTTGACTGTCTGAAAAGCTGTAATGCAAACGTCCCATTCTTATGTGTAATGTTATGTACACTTTTTTTCCCAGCTCTTCTAATAAACTGATTTGAAATGCAAATTTGCTTCCAAGTGTTTGTAGATTACTAACAGGACTTGCTTCATTGTTTCCATGCATTGAGGTTTTAAATTTCAGTATTCATGCTGATATGGCAGTTGATTTAGTTTGTGACATGAGGTGATGTTATGCACACAAGTTCAGATCTACTTAACAAAATTTTTGTGCTTTATAAATGTCTTGTTTGCTCAAATACCCTTTGTGCTTTTGTGTTTATGTGTTATTTTCATACTCTGCATTCTCTTTTCTTTAGACCAAGTCTTTTTATATTTGTCACAATTTCTCAACTCCTTTTCTGAACCTTGCCCATATAGGAACAAGTATTAACCTGTCTTATCCTGAAATCAAGCTGACTGTTGTTTAGCAGATATTGTGACTGCATGCACGATGGACATGCTGTGTTGGACTGTGTGGACCAAATGCTGGCAGCATGCCTGAAGGCCTGGAAAGCAAATCAATAAATAAAATAATAAAGCATGAATTGCAAAATAATTCAAAGATCTGGGAACAGGACAACTGAGTCACTCAGCCAGAAACAATAGCCATACATTTTTTTTGTTTTTAAATAAATCGCTAAATATTAAGAATAAAACCTCATGACTAAAGCTTGCCATAAATAACCATAAGTTATTAATTATACTAAATTTCTAGATGTGAAACTATTGATGGCACTTTATAACATTTGATTTGGCACAAGTATAACAAGTATCTGACATGACTAGCAAGATCAATTGATGTATGTTATGTTATACATAATCCATGCTAATATTGATCATTGATGCACATCCATAACACTGTGTGTCTGCACTGTGTAGCAGTACTTTCACTAACAGATGAACACGTGTAACAATCTCAGACTGTAACAAGAGCTGAAGAGGTTGTCACAGTTGGTTCCACAAATTCATTTAAGAATTGACTGGACAAGTATTTAACAAGCCTTGAGTTCTCCATTGAGGTGTGGAGATTCCTTCAATTTCAAACCCATTCACCCTGGCAGGCAAATTCTACAGACTTCTGATACTACACTACACTTAAATTAAAATTAAATAATATTTGGTTGTTGACTAGAATTGTATTCTCCTGCAATTTAATGCTTCATATAATAACTAAACCGCAAAATGGAAGATTGATTTTTAAAAATGTAATGTACAAAATACGGGTAGTTAAATTAAACAAACACCCTACATATCGTTAGGTTTATGCACGTAGGTTCTAGAAATATGAACACTAAACTTGCATCATCTAGATAGCATATATAGACAGAATGACTCAATGAGCCGATTAACTTTTAATTTGCTCAAGTAGCAGTCATTGTTAGCTTTCCGGCCACAAAAGAAACATGCATTTATTTTGTAATAAAGTACAAATGTTTGTTCTGTGTCATTTCATAATACATATTTTATTTAAGCTTAAACACCGACCTGAAAACGACCTTGATATCGAGCCAGCACTCCGAAACTCCGGCACATGGAAGCCATGATTGAAGGGAAAGGTTTTCATTGGTTGAAAACCAATTTAGACTTCATAAAATAAAGAAGACCGATACGGGACATAACTCTCTCTCTCTCTCTCTCTCTCTCTCTCTCTCTCTCTCTCTCTCTCTCTCTCTCTCTCTCTCTCTCTCTCTCTCTCTCTCTCTCTCTCTCTCTCTCTCTCTCTCTCTCTTTTCCAAAAATATTCTATTTCTTGACTTTATTTTTTCCTCTTTTGTACTTGTATCTCTTTTCATGCTTGCGTCAACCTCTTCCTGCCATTTTCGTTGTGCTGTTGGTATACATGAGGGTGACTGAGGTGAAGTGAAAAGCGGAAAGCTCGACAACAGAATATGGGCCTGTTGAATTGCTCTGAATTATCGCTTGGAAATGCAATTATCAGGCTAAAAAAAACAGGCTTACTTTGGCGCTACTGGCCCTTGGGTCGCCCATTACTTTGGCCGAAACAGTAGGCGTAATAGGCACACTGTTGACCTTTCAGGAACATGCCGATAATACGCCGAAGATAAAACCGGGGACTTGAATGTCAATGGTAAAAGAAAGTAGTGAAATGGTTGGCAGATGATATGAGCTAGTAGCTAAAGGGTAGAGTAAGCCTAACTAAATAACTTCCCCACTCTCCAAATGTAGAATGAAAACAATTATACTTTCTCTAGGTAAGTCTGATGACTAGTAGCATGTGCTGATTGCCGAATGATAACTTTTATTGTTCCTTCAAAGCCCGCCAAGGGTTGTTTCTCTTATGTTTCACATATAGAAATCCCCCCGCCCCCCCCCCCCCCCTCCGCCCCGTACCAGCCCTCCTACTATCAAATATTCAGTTATATAGTTCCATAAATATTCAGTTATATAGTTCCATATTCCTAAACAGGCACGGATGTATAGCCTATAGGTTGTTATTATTATTATTATTATTTTTGTTTGTTTTTGTAAGCAGGCTACATTGGTTAAGTCTAGGTTGTGATTTAATTACGTAACTCGTTCTTCTGCTTTTGAAAGGTAAGGTTTATTACTGTGGTATTTTTTCACTGTGTATTTTATGTTATTATCTGGAAATGCTTTAAAATGGTCGGGAATCAGAACGAGCCAAATGTCAATCTGTCGGTCCGTTGGACGCCATATCTCAAAAACAACTCAACGGATTTTAATAATGGTACAGGACGCAGTCAATATAAAAATTTCAAAAAATAAAAATTCAATTTTCTTTCCGTCTTCTAATAGCAATCTCCCTGCCTTTACACCAACTGTTTGAGTGATGGATGTGTATTTGGTGTGTGTGAGAGTGAATGAGACAGGTGAGCGTGTATGTTGGTATAGATCGCCGCCCTTTGAGCCTGATTGATTTGGGAAAAGGCGCGTATATAGCATCCTGTATTATTATTATTATTATTATTATTATTATTATTATTATTATTATTATTATTATGACCAAATTTCCTAGGAACATTACCTGTCGGCAAAAAAATTACCACTTTCAAAAATGCCTATTTTTTGTGAGTGTCTGAAAACACTGAAATGGCTCGCTTTCTCATGCAGGGGCGGACGAGGGGGAGGGGGGGAGGGGTATCCGGGGTTTCCGGACCCCCATCCCCCACCCCCCCCCCACCCCAAAAAAGGAAAAAAAGATGGAGAGAGAGAGAGATCTGAGAGAGAGAGAGAGAGAGAGAGAGAGAGAGAGAGAGAGAGAGAGAGAGAGAGAGAGAGCTTTAAAGGAAACAGATCAATCACTTGGAAACGGCGATCTCCATATTACCATGTATGTGTGTATATATAAAAATTAAAATAAATTTAAAACAAATATGTTTATATTTATTTATTTAATTTATATATATATATATATATATATATATATTTTAATTTTTTTTTTTTTGGGTACGAGTATTTGACCTCTCCAACAATATGCAAGCCCTCGCAATCTTCTCCCTAAAAAACTTCAATCATTGCAATCATTCTAAACAATCTCTAGATGAACACCGTTTTTCGTGCTCCACATAGAGCAAAGCTGATATTTCCCGTCTTCGGTGACATTCTATTTATTTATTTATTATTTTATTTTATTTCAATTTTTTTAAGGGGTGGGAGGCGGGGGGGGGGGGGGAGGGCGCCACGAGCGGAAGAAATAAACAGAAAAAAAAACGATATTCCTAATGGATAATATAATGGATTACGACAGGAGTGCCCAATATGTCGATCACGAGCGGAAGAAATAAAAAGAAAAAAAAACGATATTCCTAATGGATAATATAATGGATTACGACAGGAGTGCCCAATATGTCGATCGCGATCGACCGGTCCGTCGCGAAGGCAGTGTGACTGAGTAGATCGCGTAGCAGTAAAAAAAAAAAAATTGACGTCAGCCTATTATATGACTATATATATGTTTTGCATTTTGGTTGTAGGTAGATCATTTTGCTTGGTCATTTTAAAAGTACCTCGCATGCTGAAAAAGTCATAGTGTGGGCAACCCTGGCTTACGTTGACGTTTTAGCAAAAAGACAAATAGTCAAAGTTCCGTCCCTTTGCTTGCTTATTCCGACTCGCGCCAGCGCTTCAAAATGCCGCGAACACCGTCGTTGAAGCCCTCCGATTCGAAAGGTGTGGCAAAGCTCAGTACATATTTTGGGAGCAAGGGAGGTAATTATTATGTTGATAATTTAATCTTACAAGTAAATAACATATCCTATCCTATCCTATCCTATCCCATAACTCGGAGGTCGTAGGGGCACCACAGATGATCGTTTAACCAACGTACTCCATCTTTCCCTGTCCTCAGCAACCCTGATTGTTTCGCTCAGTGTCAAACCAGTCCAGTCTCGAATGTTGTCATCCCAGATCTTTTTCGGTCTCCCTCTTCTTCTACTTTCTTGCACTGTGCTTGCAGAATGGTCTTTGCAAGACCTGATGATCTGGTGACGTGGCCATACCATCGGAGTTTCCGTTTTTTCACCACTTTGAGCAGGTCATTGTGTTGTCCAATGGCATGTGTGCTGGTCTGTCGGACTTCGTCGTTGGTGATGTTCTGGGTATAGGAAATGCCTAGAAGTCTTCTGTAGCACCTCATCTCCATGCTTTGTATTTTTTGTTGGAGATCTGCTGTGAGGGTCCATGTTTCGCAAGCATATAGGAAGATGGAGATGACAAGGGAGCACAGCAGCCTTACCTTGGAATGTAGACTGATATGGTCCTGTCTTTCCAAATTGGCTTCAACCTCGCCAGGGCAGCAGTTGTTTGTGCGATCCTGGAGAGGACTTCCAGTTGGGACCCATTGTCTGATACAATGGCTCCTAAATATTTGAAGCTATGCACTGTGTTGAGGGATTGGCCTTGGACTTTGATGTCCGTGTTGATGCCATGGGTGTTGTTGGTCATCATTTCGGTCTTCTCTGCACTTATTTCCATTCAATAGGCTCTGGAGGTGGTGTCAAGCCTCTGTACCCGCCGTTCAAGTTCTTGTTCCTCTCCAGCCAATCCATCAATGTCATCCGCAAAACGAAGGTTGGAGATTGCTCTTCCCCCTATGCTCACTGTGCCTTCGTGGTCTGCAAGGGCATCTGACATGATGCGCTCTAGGAAGATGTTGAAGAGTGTTGAAGAGAGTAGGCATCCCTGACGCACACCGATTGTTGTTCTGAACCAGTTTCCGATGGCGCTGTTGTGGAGGACTGCACTGGTAGCCTTGTCATACAGGCTTTTGATGACTTCAACAATTTTAGGGCTGATGTACACTCTCATGGTTGCCCACAGAGCTGCATGCCAGACTCGGTCAAACGCCTTTTTGATGTCTATGAACACATGATATAGATGTTGTTGGTGCTGTAGGTACTTCTCACAGATTATTCTGAGGTTGAAAATCTGTTCAGTGGTACTTCGCCCTGCCCTGAATCCTGCTTGCTCTTTGGCTATGATTTGTTCAGCTTTGGGTTTTAACCTGTTGAGTATTATTTTCAGGAGGACCTTGCTGGGATGGCTGATGAGGCTGATGGTGCGGTAATTTTCACATTCCTGAAGGTTACCTTTTTTGGGAAAAGTGATGACAAGCGACTGGGTCCATGGTGTAGGCCACTCCCCACTCTGCCACATCTTGTTACACATAATGGTGAGTGCGTCGATCATCGCTTCTTCTCCTGCTTGAAGCAGTTCCGCGGGTATGTTGTCCACTCCCGCTGACTTCCCCTTCTTCAGCGATTGCACTGCTGCTCAACTTCTTCCCGGAGAATTGGGAGGATTTCTTCTTCTTCTCTGTTCTCTGGACATGCTAGAACTGATGGGTCTCCGTTTGGTTTGTGGTTGTAAAGGTCAGAGCAGTACTCTGTCCATCTGTCCAAGACTTCTTGTTCTTCTGTAAGGCATAAGCCACTTGCTTTGGATCGTGGAGACCTTGGGCTGTTTAACACTTGTCAGCGGCTTCACAGTCTGGTAGGCCTTCTTGCTGTTGTTCTTGTTCAGATTGTTCTCTATTTCCTGGCATTGAGCTTCTATCCAGTTCTCCTTTGCTGTGCGCATGCCTTTTCGGATGTCATTGTTGATTTTTCGGTAGGCATTAGCTCCCTGCCAGGTGTTCTTTTTCTTTTTCATCTCTCTTCGTTTATCACACAGGTCCAAAAGTTTGGGTGGGATCCACAGCTTCTTCTTTGACCGGTGCTTTCCAAGAATCTCCGTGGCGGCGTCTGTCACAGCTAAGTTAAAGGTGGTGGTCATGGTGTTGACACCTACTTCACCAGCTCCCCAAATGACCTGTGGTGCAAATTTATATTTCTGTCACCTCCGGGTCTTGCAGTTTGTCCAGGTCGAACTTCAGTCTAGTGCACTTTGCTGTGTTTACTCTCTTCAAGTGAAGCCGGAAAGACGTCATCCCAAGATTGTGGTCACTTCCGATGTCTGCTCCTGGAAAAGTGCGTGTCCTGCCAATGTTGATACTTGATCCTGAAGCGTTTCTTGACCATCATTAACATTTACCGAGTAAGTCCCTTTAATAGAATTTTGGAAACCCTCCCCCAAAACTAACTGATCCGCCCCTGTTATGTTCATTTTATTCTTTTTACTTTAAAAAATTTTTCTTTTTATTTTCTCTAGACTCTTTTTGTATAAAGTAGTGGCCTGCCTCCCACCCATCATAATATTTGCTCTACCGCAAAGGTCAAATTCACTAAACCCAATTGGTTGCTAAACACGTTTTGCTCAATATCTCTAAAACGGCTAAAGCGATTTTGTTGAGATTTGGCATACAAGTACTTTAAATTATGGGCCATCGTTCAGTAGCAGTCTAGTTGTTGGTAAGTCGCTTTGAATTTCTCTTTGTTGTTGTTAAAAACACACGTTTGGAACATCTACACACACAAAAAAGACTGAACCGAAATTCGTCAGTTTTGCTTTGAGGATAGGCTACTTTAACTACCGCTAAGCTTACTAGATCATTCGTATTTTTACTTTCTCAAAGGTCAAGGTCATTGTGCTTCACCTTTTTCTAAATACGTTTTGCAACGTAGCTAAGAATTGGTTGAGCAGATGTTGATAATACATGTATTTATCTTGCAGATAGTTCGGACAGTGACCTATCAGCCCATGTTTTACTTTTGCTTCGTTAGGATAAAGCCGAGCAGCAACAACGGCAAAAAATTTAAACACTTTCGAAAATGCCTATTTTTTGGCTATGTGCGTGAGTGTCTGAAAATACATTGAAATGACTTGCCTTCTTGTGTTCGTTTTATTCTCCTTACTTTCTTTTTATTTTCTCAAGACTCTTTTCGTATAACGTTATGTAACATTATGATATTTATAAACTTTAGACAAAATTGGTTTGCCCTGAATAATTCCATGATAATAATACAAAGTCCTCTCTCTCTCTCTCTCTCTCTCTCTCTCTCTCTCTCTCTCTCTCTCTCTCTCTCTGCTTCATTCTCCCATCCCCTCTCTCGCTCCCCATTTCCGCTACTGTAAACGCAGACGGTGCAATACGATAATGAGTAGTTTACCAAGGATTAATGTAAAACAAAACAAATCAATGTAAGACTTTCAGTTGTGGGGATTGCATGAGAGAGAGAGATAGAGAGAGAGAGAGAGCGAGAGAGAGAGAGAGAGAGAGAGAGAGAGAGAGAGAGAGAGAGAGAGAGAGAGAGAGGAGGAAGGTTAATTAACCCTATAAATGATGCAAAGAACAAACTGTAAGCCTCTGTGATTTTTTAGAGTTGGAAACGTATTTTACAGGCCTTAAGGGCAATCCATTTTAGTGGCAATTCCCTTTCGTCAGTCATCCTTAGTCAGCGGATTGTTGCTAAGCCGCAATATGTCTTTACATGTAACTGTATTAAATCGTGTCTGTACTCCATCCCCTGGTAAGCTCTGCTATTTGAGCCTAGAAGGTAAGCATACTAATTGAATTGAAAGGAAGGAGAGAGAGAGAGAGAGAGAGAGAGAGAGAGAGAGAGAGAGAGAGAGAGAGAGAGAGAGAGAGAGAGAGAGAGAGAGAGAGAGAGAGAGCGCTCAGTTGTAGGGTTTGTGTGTGTGCGTGAGTAGGCCTACGTGTGTGAGTGCTTGAGTGCTTTGGGTGTAGGTTTATCTGTGTATTCATGTCTGTGTTTACTTGTGTATTGCTGTCAGTGGAGAATGCGTGCCAGTCTGTCTGTCTGAAGAAATATAATTCCTACTATACTAATAACTTTCATTATTTTAATACTGTCTTTGTTGACTTAGGCTATAATGAAACACGGCGGCGCCAGGAAGTCCTGAAACAGACAATCAGGTTCATCAAGTGCGCCATGTGATGATTGTGTGTAATCACACAACCTCCTAACAGTTAGGAGGTTGTGTGATTTTTGTATTTAGTTAGTTTCCCTCCCTCTCCTGCCCACCCCCCCTCCCCCCAATACACACACGAACGCACGCGCGCGCACATACACACTCACACACACACACAGCCCGAAAGCAGCAGACATACACATATACACACACACACACCGCCCGACAAAAAGATTATACTTTTACAATGCACTGTATGACATCAGGGTCACTGGTACGCATGATAATGATACGAACTCTTTATTTACTGTTCGAGAGCACACATATTTCACCACCGACATGCGCCCACTGTGACTCGATCCAATGAAAACGCTTCTTTCACGCACACCTTAGTATTTTGTGTGCAGTAGCCAGTGTATTGTTCAGTGGTAGTATATATATAATGATAATGAGAAACGTATAATGATAATGAGAAACAAATGTGTACACTCAAGTCAAGGAATGCTAATTTTGACAAAAACAAGACACGAACATACAATGCAAATTTTCGAGCTAAGCCCTTCATCAGGCGGAAAACACACAAGAGACAACAAAACACAACTTCCCAAAAGAACTCCAAGGAAAAAAGAAATAATATTTAGACAGAGGCACAAAGAAGAAGCAATAGTTATAATAATAGATGAGTTATAATAGGTGAGTTCTCATTATTGTACATTTTGCAGTCCTCTAGGGAGAGGAGGAGAGGGGGGGGGGTCTCCATTTTTGTTTGTATGGATGACAAATAATTAATCAATAGCTAATTAATGCTGACAGTCGACTGCATCCAATCAACATGTTGCGATCGAAACCAGTACAGTAACCCGTGTTTTACCTAGAAGAGTGTGCAGCAGAGGAGCGCTGAGAGCTTCAGATCTTACGCTTATTACAATGCACTGATAACATTTGGATCATTCAGTGCTCGAAATGACCTACATGTATTTCAAACTTGTTAGTTTTCAATGACAAGACACCGCTAATAGATGCTGTTGCTGCTTGGTCATCAAAACGCTGCGATGATGTCGTTTATTAGGCCTATTTGAAATGACTTCAATTGTTCAAAATGACAGACACAATTACAGACGTTTAATAGACTCTGTCGCCAAAGCCTATGCATCTATGTTTTTTTTTTTTTTTTTTTTTTTGCTGTCCCTGCAGTTAGTCAACTCTCCTGAGATTAATGGATAGGAGATGGGAACCATCTTCATTGAGCTGACAATGTACTTCAGATCATTCAGAGCTTGCTTTCGATGCTTTGTATTGCATTGTCCATGTTTTTTTTAAATCACCCTTAAATCGGGAAAATATAATTTTACTTAAATTTTTGTTGTTGTTAAATCTGCGATAATTATTTCGTACTAAACTGACAAACTCCATCCTCCAAGCTATTTTTGTTTGTTTCCACCTACTTCATCAGCAAAAAGGTGTGAGGCAATTTTTATCCACTTCCTTTAATTAGTCATAGATTCCGTAGCTTCACCATTTCTTGGAGTACGGAAATGAAACTTAGCATTGGGAACTACAATGTATTAAATGTTAGGAGGTAGAGGCTAAATATTTAACAAGTGAAAATTTTGTAGTTATGGTTGACTTCAAAAAATGGATGAATTTTAATCAAGATACTCTAGGAATACTTTGTAAAGTTGTCTGCGCAATACTTGAGTATTGACTTAGACCTTCGATGTATAATTAGGCTTATAGGGCCTAAGGGGGTTATTTACAGTAGGCCCGGAAATATAATTGTTGATGAAAATTTATATCGCATCATTTACATGGTTTAATCTACTAATCGTGAATGGCTAATGTAGTGGCTTATGAATAAGGAAAATAAAACTGTAAGTCACGGAGAAATTTGTCTTAGTCAGGCGCAGTTCTCATATTAACTTCAAAGAGAGTGACTGCATCTCTTCTGTTTCGTCCAAATCTGTTCAGTGCAATTAGTACATCTAAACAAATTATGAACATTGTGTAACTGTCACGTGGGGTTTATTTGTTGCTGGGCTCTGCACAATGGAATGCTGTAACCCTCACGCTTTATTCGATGGGAACCGCTAGTGAGTCACCCTGTGAATTACTTTAATACATTTATTTATTTAGCTCGGTCTGTGTTAAGGCTGGGGTACAGAGATAGATAGAAAAATGGTAAAAGATCACTGTCACACTAGCTTTCACACGGCTATGAATCATATGTAGTCCAGCCACTTGATAACAGTTAAAATCACACAGTTATTTCTTCTACTCTATACAAGATCTTCGATGTACTAATCTACCTTAAAAAGTCATAAGTCAATGCAAATGATTCGATCGCTGATAGTCTAGGCAGCTGTTATGTCTTCATAGGGCACTGGCTACTAGCGTTCTTGAAGATTGGACTACTGTGGTCCTCTTTACTATAGTTTCTGAAGAGTGGACTACTGTGGTCCTTTTGCTATAAGTTTTAGTGCACTTTTTCCTATGCACTTAACTTCAGTGTAGCGGGTTTGAAGCCCTTCATTGAGGTAGCTTCTGGTACACGCTGGGTCGTCGTGTAGTTTGGTTCCTTGACACGCTGTGTTGTCTTGGAGAGTGTTTTCCAGGGTTGCTCTCTCAGTCCTGTGCTGTAGAGGCTAAACAGCCAACTCGTCTTTTCTTTGGAGTTGGGCACACGGTATATCTCGCCTGCTCGTCTGTAACATAAGAGACAAAATTCTGCACAACCCTGAGTAATAGGTCTGTGCAGAGCGTCTCACTGAAAGCCAAAGTAGCCCTCAGTGATAGCTCCACATCTCTATACATAAGCAACGAACATTCTGCTACGTCCGTGGTCCACTGGAATCTCAACTCTAATTTCCTATACATAGACTACATAAATATAACTCGTGGCTAATTATACACATAAAGAATTAATAATATTATAAACATTCACTGGTACAGCCACTGGTCTGCAAACATATATATAGGTTCAACAACAGTGGTTCCGTCAGGTATACAACATGGCGTCCAAACCGGTCGTGCTTAACACGTGTTCGGCTTCTCCACGTGGTAAGGCAAATTCAGATTAACAATTCAAATCTATGCATAGCAAATTCCACAAACATACTTTCAACAATAATATAAATATATCACAATGAAACAGAAGTATGGTCATTTACCTGTTTGACAAAGTCAGGCCCGTGGCTACTTGATTGAATTCTAAGATTCACAAGTCCTGCTTCCTGGTCTGTTCAGGAGAGATTTCTGCTAACTGTGTAGCTGTTTACTGCTCCTCGTTCCAAACTCGACTCCCGTTCTCTCTATTTGAATCAGCCAGACCTGGTTGAATCCATTCTGAACTGTGTTCCCATTGGCTGGTAATCGACTCGCCTAACGTAGCTATGATGACGTCATTGTCTGTGCTCTACCGTCAAGCTACCACTGTGTGTACACGGCATTATACCATTGCTACGCCTGATTACTTCCATCGTCTGCTGCAGCCTAACATTAACATTCTAAGATTACATTGACTAAACAAGGCTAAATAGTAAAGTAAGCAGGGTAAAACTAGTCCTCTTGCGACAGTAACAATGATCTTAGTGATGGACTAGAGTTTTTGTTTTAAAAAAATCACACCGTCTCCGTTACATATCACAAGGGGCGTTTTCTACACATAACACTGAAGCACGTAAAGTGTACTATCAGATTTCAATCAGGTTTGCCAAACTGGCAATCGATTTTTCCATTTCGCGGATGACTGGTTACGGGAATGTTGTTTTATCATTCAAGATTGTTATGGAGGAGATCCTTTTAATATAAACGGAACGTCAACTCAAATGTTAAAATAGCTCTGACGGTAGTATACTGAGCTCGAGTTCCAGAGGTCGCGGGTTTTAAATTTTATTTAATATATCATTGATGATGCGCCTATTTGTTTTTCATTTACTTATGTAGCCTACTTATTCCCTGTAGCGACACAGGGCTTGAGTAGTGGTCCTAAGCTTAGATGTTTGGGGTGATAAAAATTATTCTAAACTGGTTTTTAATTGTCTTGCTCAGTTGTGGCGAAAATAATTTCCATTTTCAAAAGATGACAGGACCCAAACTGTAAATTTGACGTGCATGGGCCAAATAGAAATTTAATGCACAACGCAAACGGGAAAGGCGCGTGTTGGTTCAAGGTCTCACGCTCTTCCGTCGTTGATTTCCGGTTCGGAAGATATTTTTGGTTTCTAGGGTCATAAGTGTTATTTATTTATTCATTTATTATTTTGTATTTACAGCGCATTTATTCTCTTTGGCAGGCTGTGAATAGTAACTTCTTACAACTTCTCAATACTGACATTATGAAACTGTAGCCATTTGGGCTACCTTTTACTTCATTGGCTAATACTATTTGGTTTAAAGATAACTTTACTCAACAAACCACATATTAGTGCAAGGCAAAACATCAGGGAGCACAGAAGCACAAGACTTACACGAGTTAGTTAGTTTGTTAGTCATTGTTTAGAGGATCCAGCGAACTGCAAAGAGCCCAGTCAAAACCACAACTTGGTTGAAAGAGGACTCAACTCCTATCCGTATAAATGATCTGCGGAAACAACCCCAATGGTAACACCGAAGACACTCCACCAGCCGGTCAGTTTACAATACAGGCATCCAATGCAGGAAACGCTGAGGCTGTACTTTATTTCATCAACACCCCCCCCCCACACACCCCCACCCCCACACCCCCCCCCCCCCCCCCCCGTTTACGAAAACGAAATAGAATATAAACATCACTATAAAATATTAAGAAAACACATACATATAAAATGCCTAAATTGCTCAATAATAATACCATAGAAAGCCCTAGTGATCATTTGGCAGAAAGCGACCAATATCCCCAAGCTGACCCAACAGACCCCATAAACATATGAGGAGTTTGGGGAGAGTTTTCAAGAAAAAAGGTAGGTGACTTGTCTAGCGAAGAAGATAGTAGATTGATAGAACAGGTTAGGAATGAGAAAGAACAAATCAGACTGACAGAAACGGTGGTAATTTAAAGCACTAAGTTTCGACAAAGTGAAGATACTATTTATGCAGAAAACCCCGGCACCCCAACGGGGGTGCTTAAATGAATGCTACCCAAATAATAAATAATGTATCGTAATGAGTGCTACCCAAATAATAAATAATGTTTCAAATATCACCGGCGGACACCAGCAAACAACAAACAAAACATTGATATAAATGCAAGAGAAAAGCAAATTTGAAATAAATTAAAAAAAAAAACCAAAAAAACAAAGTTGAGCTCAATAAAACAATTCTAACGAACACAAACGTCTGAGAAGTTTTCAGACATAGTTTAAATACCACAAACTAAACAGTTTCTCCAAGCGGAGTTAAAATAAAAGAGAAAAAAAGGGGGTGTGGAATGGGGGTGAGGTGGGAGGGTGGGGGTGAGTAATGGGGAGGAGCGGGAGCGAGAGATCTATACCTTGTGTCTTGTCTTGCCGTATACGCCCACAATCAGTGTTGATCACTTTGGCACTTTAAAGGAAGGATTTGTGCGCATGTCAAATACAGATACAGAGCAAATAATGAATCATGTCGCTACATGAATCAGACCATGGGAAATGTGAGTGAAGGGGGGGGGGGGGGGAGGGAAGAAGCTAACAGATGTTCGTAGAGGATCACAGTTAGAAAGCGAAGCGTGTGGAAAATCGTTGAAAATAAAATATGATGCGGTCGGAAGCGGTTACGTGGACCGTTGAAAACGTGGTATTTTCTTACAATGATAATTCTGCAAAATCCAAAGAGTAGGGTATTAACTCTCTTGAGGATGGGATCAAGGACATCAATCGTCTGCATACGGGTATCCTCAAGCAAGGGACTAAAAAGCAGGACGTGTTCCGACGTTGTGAGCCAGGGGTCCGCAACGGCAAACCGGGTCGTCTATCAAATGGCGACAATACATCTCGTAATTAACTTACACCCAGCCGAAGTCTGCAGTGGAACCTCATGATCATCTTTAGAGAGATGTCTTTTAAATAGGCAGATTGACGGATTGACTTGAGTTTCTTCGGGGAGCTCATTTTACATGAAAGTGGAAGAGGTAAAGAAGGTGTTTTTGTAAAATTAAATTTTGTATGCGGGGACTCTACGCTCGAAAGACCTTCGGTGGTGGTAAGGCTTAAATAAGAAGACCAACGGCGGGGCCAAGTCAAGGAGGTAGTACTACTCAGGACAGCGCTCATTGACCATTTTATGGAAGGTAAGTAGTTTGTATCGCCTTCGTCTTTCTTTCAATTGGCAGAGCCTTGATTCCCTGTACGAAGATTCATGGCTAGTTCCATTTACTGCTCCTATAATTATTCTAATGCTTTCCAGGCGAATTTTTTCAAGTGAGGTAGTTTGAGTGTCAATACAATACAATTTTGTACCATATTGCATCGCCATAATCAAAATTAGGTAAAACGAGGGCTTTTCTGCAAATTTTGTATTTGTATGACCGTAAACATGCCAACAGGAGAGTTACCTTTGTTAAATGTTAGAGGACAGTTTGGCAAGGTGTCACCTTTGAAGGTTAATAGTTTTTTTGTTCGTTGAAATTTACTTCCCATTTTTTAAAAACCCAATAACTAATTTTCTCTAGGTATGATTTTAGAATTTCAGTTCGAATGTCAGAGTTTTTAAGGGCTATGGACATGCTTGTGTCGTAAGCAAAGAGTTTGATGATGGATTCAATGTTTACAACACTATCATTAATGTATACGAGGAATAATAAATGGCCAAAGACAGACCCTTGAAGTACGCCTGCGAAGATGGGTTTGTAAGTTGTCTTATTACCTCTGATAACGACGGCTTGTCTACGGTTTTTAAGATAATCAACAAAAGATTGAAGAAGTTTGCCTCTTATACCTATTGCTGCTAGTTTAGGTAATAATCCCTTGTGCCATACTCTATCAAAAGCTTTAGATATATCGAAGTAAATTGTATGGTTTGTTGTCCATTTGTTATAGGCATGTCATTATAAATAAAAATTAGTTGATTAATAGTAGAATCGCCATGTATAAATCCAGACTGATATTGAGTTAGAAAAATGTTATTGTTCAAAAATGAGTACAAATGGATTTCGATATAGATACAACGTTCAAAGATTTTTTAAATTTTAAAAATATTTCTATCTATTTGTGTTCCTATGTGGCCAAGAAATGCAAATTAATAAAGCGCGAATAGCAAAGTATGGAAACGGCGTTTTTATATAAAAGCAAACTACACTGAATTCGCTAAAATTAAAATTCCATCGAAGAGCACACAATAATTTATTGAAGCTTTCCTCAAACATTTTGTTTTCTAACTTGAAGAGTTCAATGCTTGCCAACCTGTTTCAGAGATAACAACCACATTTATGTATAAAGTTAGTTTTTATTCTTATATTGGTTCTTCTTCTTGTTCTTCTTCTTGTTCTTGTTCTTCTTGTTCTTCTTGTTCTTGTTCTTCTTCTTCTTCTTCTTCTTCTTCTTCTTCTTCTTCTTCTTCTTCTTCTTCTTCTTCTTCTTCTCCTCCTCCTCCTTCTCATTAAACGAGAGTAGCATTTTCAGTTTACTCCCGAGAGGTCGGCCTGCGTAGCCCACCTTACCTTATGTTCACCTGTGATAAACAAAATCTTGTAGCTATAGTGAATAAACTATAGCCTAAGTGTTATTGTTATAGTGTCAAGAGAAGATACGAGTGTGACTGAACCTTGCCTGAAATCATCCAAGATAACAATAACAATCATATCCTGGCCAAGCAGGGAAGAAATATCAGATGTGGTCTGGTCTGACTGTGTCATCTCTGACATTCAAGTTTACGAGTACATGTATGTCTTAAGCGGGCAGGTGGCATAATTATTATGTTCATTGTTGCCAAGTCATACAGTCTGACTATGCCAATCAGTATTAGATCCTAGCAGGCAGGTGGCATGTTCAGTTTTTATTCATTATGAATAAAAGATGGTCCGATTGTGCCGTTCCTAATATTCAAGGTTACAAGTTTACAAAGAGGCCTAGAAGGCAAATGACATGTTCAATCTCACCAAGTCAGATGGTCTGACTATGCATACCATTTCTGATATTCAGTATTTTCGAGCAGGCAAGTGGCAAATGGTTCATATTCAGGCTTGCCACGATGGTCTGGTAACTCCTTTGAACGGTGATTGCATGCAAGGATTAAGTCGTTGTGTACATGGCATTATGTGATGATCACCTGCCGTTTAGCGCTCGGCTTTTTAATGGTGGCGACAAGATCTCTTGCCCGTGCTGTGCTTTAACCCCACCTATGCCTTCCATTGATTCAACAAACCATTTTGCGTGGTCGGTGGAAACGGTTCAAAATAGAAGTAGTATTAAATGAATGAAACGAATAAGGGATTTCGGATGTGGGATACATTCTTTAAACCCATTTCGCCGAAATTCGGTTAGCCTTCTCTGCGAAAGCGTGACGCCGCTGAGCAGCGCCATCGAAGACAAGGTGGAATAGGACGCAGTGACTGCGGGGATGTAAAATATATTTGTTATATTTTGGGCACTCACCCGTCTTTGGGCACGAGCGTCAACATGTTTAAAGCCCGTGCAATGAAATGCAAACGTGCACATACTAGACTAGACTAGCTCATACTTTCATCCTAAATAATATAATTGAATGAATGGGTAAAAAATAGTTATAAAACAAAAGTGAATGCGTGAATGAATAAACGAATGAATGGATACAATTAACATACTCTCATTCTAAATAATATAATTGAATAGGGAAAAAAGAAGTTTAAAACAATAATTAACGAATGGAAACAATTAATATAAATTTACACCCATGGGAAGGTATAATTATATATAATTATAAGGATAAGAACGATTAGATAAATAATAATAGCAAGAATGATGGTCTTTCACGTTACGACCTTGAGATAAAATGCAGGAAGCGCACCTCGTAGTGGTCGACTGATCACACTGAGGTGCTTTTTTCCGGTTGGTTGGCTTTTTTTCTAACCACCACGAGCAGTTGTTGGAGCAGGAAATGTGCTTTGAAAATCGATCGAAAAATCGATCTTTGTATTGTATGCATGAATTCATTGCATGCATCTGTCGATATATACATAACATAAGCTTTATTCTAACCAGTTCAGCCCAATCCAATACGACTGGCTATTGCTGAGAATGGAGAAGTGTTGCAGAATCACCTGGACTGTAAAATCTCTTAGTGCGATGGTAGGCTCTGATAGAACGAGGCGAAAGAGACAGCAATTTATGCGGAAATAAAAGATAAGAAACCCAATCCGGACAGCCGTTGGTCCTTTACTTGTCAGACCAGCACAGTTTGTACAAGAGCTTAGGCCCTCTTAAGGCCTGTCTTACTGACTAAATGCAGAGGGTACTACAGTTAGTGTCCAATTTGTGTTAGGGTTTTTTCGATGTTGAACTCACCCACCGAGACGCTCTTTCACGTCATGTTTGTTAGCGATTTCATGCTTGTATTGGTCCACATTTACGGTTATTTTTTTGCAGTGAAAGACATTCATTTGCTCGTTGCTTTCCTAAGCAGAACTGAAGTAAATGTTATTTTGCTTGAGAGCATTAAAGGACAATAGACTTAACAGCGTACGTGTGAGTTTCGTTTATGTAACTAATAAGGATGTGTGCCCTTTTCAACGAAAGCTAAAAAAAAAAGGAAATTTTGAAATGTAAGCGCGGTTTGAACAAGTCATCACCATTGTTTGGAAATGTTTGAGGAAGCTAAGGAAGTTTATTTGTGTATTCTGTGCTAAACGAGTTGTGTACGTGTATGCTCAGTTTCTATAAGCGTGTTTGACTAAGGATAACATGGAGGTTAGGCAGTGTTCGTTGGCGCAGAGTCTTTTCTGATTTTGTCAGTGAATGTTTGCGCTTAAAGCCCGTTAACAACACAGAAAGTGGAAAGGAGCCCGGCCAGTAAAGTGCACAAGCGGAGGTAAGTCGGCGGTATTATTTTAAAACCGATTCATTTTCACGTTCACATAAAGGAAGAAATACATTTAGAATAAAAGGCCTAAATATCTTCGGACACCCTCATTCCCCTGTCCCCATTGTGTGTTGTTGTTTAGTCCGAAAGGAAATCAGTATTACTCATAATTATTATTTTCCGTGTTGCCTTCCATCGCAATCACCTCCCATTTTAAAGTGTGTCTGAGGTCGAGATAAATATGTATATATTCATTTGTTTTGGTGAAAATTGGATCTAAATTTCGTGTGCGACAGTTTAAAAGGTTTGTCTGCGATAGCAGTAAATGGCTTAACCCCCCCCCCCTTCCTAAACCACCCACTTAGAAACTTAGAATAGAGGCACAGGCGCCAAACGGATTATCGCAGCGGTGCATGATGAACATGCTCCTTGTAAAATAACCACTGAGTGACGCGTAATGGCTGTTATCATTGAGCCCTTTACAAGACTCTGCTTGGACGTTATCAAGGACCCCATTGTCTTTTTATTTTTATTATTTTTTTAAATTTTATTTTATTTACCTTATTGTCCCTTTTTCCAAGGGAAATTCTGGGCCGCCTCCCCTGGGGAAAGCGTAGTCGCAGCCTGTGGCGCGCCTAAACCCAACCTACCTAACATTAGTTGTGATTTTTGAAATTTTGCTGGGGGAGCAAACCGGAGTACCCGGAGAAAACCCCCGAGACGTTGCCCGAAAGTAAATAATGTTCGGAGAAACATAACGCCCCGATGCTGGATCGAACCCACACCTGTCAGGCGCCATTGGTTTATGGCCTGTGGACAAAGCAAGTTAGTCCCACCTTAGCCCACTTGGCCACAACGCACGCTAAGCTGCTAGCACTGTTTGTTTATTTGTTTTATTTTATAGCATTCACCGTAATGTAGATCTACATTACTAAATTCTTCTATGGTCATACTTTTTAGTGTAGAAGTTTTTTAAAACACAAAAAATAAAATGAAAAAATCTTCAAGCTCACTTTAACTTTTAAAGTTGTTAGCAACCATTAGTTGTGCATAAAAATTCAACCTTGTAAAACCACCATGGCCCTTAATAATTTCGTTCCAGCAAAATCTTGCTGCGTTAGTAATCTCTCAACAAGAATTCTTCGTGTAGTTTCCCAAGCGTTACAATAATGTAAATGTAAAAACAATATGTGTACTCTCGCACGTAATTTGATTCCTAAGCATGCTGCTTTTAAGCTACCAGAATAGCTTCAAGAGGTCATGGGGAAGCCCATGCCATTTTTTGTTGTGTGTGTGTTGCTGACTGCTTGTATTTAAAGGTAACCGGACACTTTATCATGCTGCACAGTAGCTTAGTATAGTCGGTCAAGTTATATGGCCTACACACATTGATGGTAACTGTTGTTGTTGTTGTTGTTGTTTTTTGTTGCTATTGTTGTTGTTCTCGTAGTTGTTGTTGTTGTTCTTCTTCTTCACATCCACAACACTTGTCTTTTTTTTATAGTGCGCTCTTCCTATATAATCTATCTCACTATGTATTGCAATGAAGAACTTAAATGCCATTTCAGATTACATTACATGGTTATTGCTCTAGGTCCAGCGGAATTTTAGAGTAAACACACCGATCTTCACCTTGTGTAGGCCATACTATGCCATATTTATCTGGCAAGGTACACCAAGAATAGATACAGCTGTAACCCGACAATGTATCTCTGCTGAATATATACACCAAAAACAGATGTACTGTACGTATTGATGAGGTTTATGGCTTTAGGGAGTGGATATCGTGTCGACCTGATTAAGCTTGGCAGTTGCTCTAACTAAGCTAATTATGAGCTTAGTTGGCTTGCGACAACGCCAAAAGGTCGAACGAATTATCAGTCAGTGGTGGGTATTGCGAATGTTAAAAGCTACGAAATTCCGGTTTTATTAAAATCCTCTTGAAGTAAAACCAGGGACAGATACAATATTTGCTTGGGACTTATTATATCGTGGCTGATGACAAACAAGTGCACACATGTTAGTTATCAATAGGCATTGCTCATAGTGGATCGATCGACGAAAAGTACACATGAGGAAATCTGCAGTATTCCAAAGTTGTATACCTTCATTTCCTATCAGTCCGTCCTTCACTGTGTCGTGGCAGTCACTAGTAGGACATTGTCAACAAATTGCAAGTGTAGTAATAGCGATAATACGACATCACATGATGTGTATTGATTAGAATTAGGCGTGCATTTTGTTTTAATGTATAGTCAAGGGCCAGAGTATCAAAGATGGTTTGTTTAATTACTGTGTGACGATAAGTTTACTTGGAAAAACGTATTGTTAATTGTTACAGTAAAAGATGATATAATGGGCGATCGTTACTCAAATCGACTGCTAAACGGTTGGAATTTAGAAGTCTCCTCCTTGTTACTTGTTATGTAAACAAACAACACTGCCTACTATATACACTTTTGCTGTGGTGCTATTTTTACTCTCTACCTTGACGGTATTAATAGGAACTTATGAATTTTCCGACTTCTATTAAAACCGTATTTTTGAAAGGGGTTGTTTTAGGGGCGAGGGCTTGGGGGGGGAAGGGGGGTAAGGGGGAGGGGCTTAATCTTTTTGTTCGGTAGGACAACACTCACTGTGAATTTGGAAAGAATCTGTGGAGCTGAAATATGTGATCTTGGGGCCTTTTAAGATAATAATGGATTATTCCCTTCAAGAATAACCCCGCACATCCCCAACCTCCTCCTCCAGTCCCCAACAGCCCTTAAAATCCATAGCGGCGAATTGTATTTCTCAGACGACACGTTTCCGGTTTCTGGCGTATTTTCCTCGCACTGTAACCATAAGCCCGGTTCAATGTAGTAGTGAAGTTGAGTCAGTCCTGAAAATATCTTGCAAGCCTGCATCGTGTCATGCTCACATAACATCAGTTTGTCTCTATAGCTTCATTTAGCGACCAGACATGCAACCAGCAGTCAGGTTTGATCGCTTCTGCATTCGATGTGTTGTTAATTGATCGTTTTCGTTTTTTGTCCCTTCAGGAGGTGGTTGACATCAAAAGAATCCTCCTCCTCATCATCGTCGTCATTCTCATCATGGGATTCTTAGGCATGGACTTCTTCACATCGTTAGGCGTCGCTATGCTGATTATTACAGTAGTTTTGCTGCTGGTGATGCTGCTATCCTCCGACCGTCTCGTGCTGAGACTTCCCCCAAAGGAGGTGATGGCGGATATAGACGAGCTGTTCAAATTCCTCAGTGATCCACGCAGCCTGAAGAAAGTGCATTCCACCACGTGAGTTGCATTACTGATTTTCACTATGTTTTTCATAATTGATTCCAAACGTCCATAAGTTTGATAGTATTTCAAGAACAACACCACCACCACCACCACCAACAACAACAACAACAACAACAACAACAACAACGAACGTTGTTTATTATCATACACTAGCTATTGGATCAACTTTGCATCAAAACATTTAGCTGGATTGTAAAAAATTAGGAACTGCATAATTAGTGGCTGATTTATCATAAGAATGACCGAGGGGAAAAAATATAATGTTCTGTTTTGGAAATTATTAGCAGAGAAAATACGAAAGGCTTCGTCTGTATTTTCTTGGAGGAGATTTTAGACACTTATATAAGCTTATATTATTTTTTCAGTTTTCACTTTACATGATTTGTATTAAATTCTGTGAACCTGGTCCGTTCAACTGATACATAAACACACACACACACACACACACCCACACACATACACAGAGTAGTTGGCTACACAGCTGCCATTTCCACAAGAGTTATGTACACTTAAAACGGTTGCAACAGTTTTTGTGTCTGAGCTCTGAATGCGTGTTTAATAGCTCCGCCGACTCGGTCATAATGGGAAAAAGGCAACAAGCGAGGTTCTCATGCGTTACAAGCCTCATTAGATTCCCATTCAACTAGGCACTCATAAACCACTCATCTCCCTATTTTTCTACCTTTGTGTGCGATTGAAGCTCGCCAGCATTAAAGCGGCATGGAATATTCAGTTTTATTTCAGCGGGCTAGATCAGATAACGAGTTCAGTAAGAGTTTAGGTATGGAAGTTGAGAGGGAGTAGAAGAGAAGGTGAATGATGGTGGGCGCACAGTGCGGAAAGGATGGTAGAAATAAAACGTCTGACTTCTGTTGGTGGATGTTCTTCTTCTTCTTCTTCTTCTTCTTCTTCTTCTTCTTCATCATCATCATCATCATCATCATCATCATCATCATCATCATCATCATCATCATCATCATCATCTTCTTCTTCTTCTTCATCATCATCATCATCATCATCATCATCATCATCATCATCATCATCATCAATCATCATCATCATCATCATCATCATCATCATCATCATCATCAACATTGTCTTCTTCTTCACCCATTGCACCAAGGTACCAGCGCACTCAAGATACACCTCTAATCTTCGCTGCGTAGCGTGAACAGGATATATCGCAATATCGCCAAGATAGTAACTTGAGTCCGCTATGAGCGGACGAGGCTACCTGCGAAATCACGGAAAAAGCGCAATTTCACTGTAAATATATACAGAATGTTGCTCTACAACATTCCGCTCTTTCCGTCTCAAAAACCCAATTGCCTTGTTGGATTCTTAAATTGCATGAAACCAAGTGAGGACACTATCCGGCGTCAACAAACGGTTCAAAAACATTCTCAAACGGTTCGTAAAAGACAATTGACCTAGAAACTAATACAGTTTGACCTAATTCGTCCCCTTGAGGAGACGAAACTTACATTTTTCTATTTTCATGAGTTCACTGCAGGCAAATTGCGCTTTTTCCGTGATTTCGCAAGTAGCCTCGTCCGCTCATAGCGGACTCAAGTTATTATCTTGGCGATATTACGATATATCCTGTTCACGCTACTCAGCGGTACTTTCAACTGTATCTTGAAAGCGCTGGTAGCCAAGCGCATTACCTCTCTTCTTCTACTTCTTCTTCTTCCATCATCATCATCATCATCATCATCATCATCATCATCATCATCATCATCATCATCATCATCATCATCATCATCATCATCATCATCATCATCATCATCATCATCGTCTTCTTCTTCATCATCTTCATCATCATCATCATCATCATCATCATCATCATCATCATCATCATCATCATCATCACCACCATCATCATCTTCTTCATCATCATCATCATCATCATCATCATCATCATCATCATCATCATCATCATCATCATCATCGTCTTCTTCTTCTTCTTCTTCTTCTTCTTCTTCTTCTTCTTCTTCTTCTTCTTCTTCTTCTTCATCATCATCATCATCATCATCTTTTTCCTTTTTCTCTTGCTGTCTTTTTTTCTTTCTTTTTCTCCTCCCACCCTCATCATGATCATCATCATCATGATCATCATCATCATGATCATCATCATCCATCCATCCATCCATCCTCTTCCTCCTCCTCCTCACCATCAGCAACAACAATAACAACAGGAGCACCAAAACATCTTCTCCTCGTCCTATTCATCTTCTTCCTGAATGTCTTTCTCCTTCTTTTTTCCCCCCTCCTTCTCTTCCTCTGTTTTTCTTTTTCTACTTCACCCCCCCACCCTACCCCTTCTTTCTGCTTTAGCTCCTATTCCGCCCACAACTAATAGAGCCACTAATATAAGTAAACTCTAACAAAAAGTTACGGCCCTTATTTTATTTGATTTGCAGATTCAGATATTTTCTTCATTACGCCAGTTTTATTTTTCGAACCTTTTAATATAGCGCTTTTCGCTGGCCGATTAAGGCTCTAACTCAAGCCGCCTGGGGTGCCAAATTCCTGGGCGACCGGGATTGAGGAGCAGAGAAACCTAGTGCTTGCTGGATTTATTGGTGTAACTATGTTACGTGTGAGACGCGCACGATAGATCCGATCGTTTTGTTTTGCAAAGCATGCAATAACAGAGTGCATTTCCCTTGGATTTGATTTTGCGTTGTACTTGGAAGAAGCTTTGTATAATGTTGATAATTTTCGTTGGTCGATATTATTGGAGAATCTTCTAGGGTTGCTTGTTTACTATCGATCGAAGAGTCTAAACAGATCTGCTGGTAACTGAGAGATTCTTGGACTCTAAAGAAAGTTGTATGACGTCAGACTGTGATGACGAATTTTACCCTGATTGGCTGTAATTGCGTCACGCTGGAATGTTCGAACGTTCTCTCGAGTATAGAGAAACTATATAATGTACCGCACTGTTTCAGAGTTTAAAAAAAGTTGAAAGTTGAAAAAAGTGAGAAAGTAGAAAAGGCGATTGTATGCAGTTGTTGATGTACGCTGAATAAAGTTGGAAAACTTCCCACGACGACTCCTGCCTTGTTGCTGAGTGAACATGTTGCGTGGATAAACGAATCTGAGTTACACTTATCAGGATTCAAGCATCAGGGCTGAATCAACTACTGATAAAAACAACAACGAGTGTAACAAACTGGCCCTCGCCCGTCTAGGACATGAGCGCCATGATGTGTGAAGTCCGTGTCGTGTGATGGAATTGATGCTTGCACAGACTTGCCTTTGACCCTCATTCATTTGCTGTTTTCCAGATCAGACATAGTGGTGAAGGAAGAGAGACGAGAGCAGGACGGCAGTTCACACACCAGCTTCCAGTGGGTGGAAAAAGTCCCCTTCAAAATCACCACAGACGCCGTTATATGTTGCTCGCCTGACACATATTCCATTACGTTGGACATCTCCCCTTCTCTTGTTCAAGGTAAAACCCCTATAACAATGCAATTACAAGTAAAATAATTGTTCTGATCTAGCACACTTACCAGCTCAGAAGGCAAAGCTGTGAAGGCGCTGGCCGCAAATCTAAATATCTCAAGCGGTCCAAGACGTCTACTTGTTCCAGCAAACGCACGCTCAAGCGCTCAGGACTGCTAAGACACCCTTGGTAGGCTTTCGTGTATGCATGTTTAATTTAGCCTGTCACCTGCACTTTGTGACAGAACGAGGCGACATTCTATTGATGCGACATAGGGGAAGTGAGGACCCAGTATAATGAGATTACAGAAAGTCGACTCCGCGGAAGTTTTCGTCACTATTGAAGATGTATAGCCCATGTTTCGGGCACGCCTGGCGAGAATTCTGCTACTAAACTATTGCGCCAATCGAAAACTAAGATTTCCTTTCATCCTATTTGTAATACATGTACTGAATCATTGTCAGTTCTAAAGAATAAAATACATTAAGGCTAAAACATGCATAGATCTTGCATAATTATACCTGTGGTTAAACTAACTCGACATTTTTGTCAATAATAATAATAATAATAATAATAATAATAATAATAATAATAATAATAATAATAATAATAATAATAAAATAATAATAATAATAAATTATGCTGTATACCCGCGCTTTTACTAAGTAGGGTTCAAGCGCGGCGATCTCCGTCTGCTAGCACACACTCACGTATTCTTCTGCTGTTGCCAAAGGAAACGCTTGTAAGACTACAAATAGCAATGCACTTAGGAATGGAAACTTAGGTCTGTTTTATTACCCCCGTTGGGGTGCCGGGGGTTTCAGTATAAATAGTATCCCCACTTTCTGGAAATTTAATGCTTTAAATTCCCACTGTCGCTGTCTTTCTCATTTGCTCTTTCTCATTCCTGCTCTGTTCTATCAATCTGCTATACTATCTTCTTCTTCGCTAGACCAGTCACCTACCTTTTTTCTTGAAAACTCTTCCGGGACAAGACTCCTTATTTGTTTATGAGGTCTGTTGGATCAGCTTGGGAATATTGGACGCTTTCTGCCAGGTGGTCACTTTGGCTTCCTATGATGTTATTATTTAGCAATGTAGGCATTTTATATGTAAGCCTATGCGTTTTGTTGATAATTTATAATGATGTTTGTATTCTATTTTGGTTTTGTAAACGGGGGTTCGATAAATTAGAGTACAGCCTCAGCGTCCCCTGCGTGGGATGTCTTTATTGTAAAGTGACTGGCTGGTGGAGAGCTTTCAGTTTTACCACTAGTGTTGTTTCAGCAAATCTTTTATGCGGATCAGGGGTTGTCCGGTCCTAATTTGGCTCGGAAGAGTCCGCTGGACCTAAAGCAATTCACAACTTTCCGGCACCTCTCATAAAAACTCGTGGGTATCGCCATTATAAATTAAAACGAGGTTAGAATGAAACCAAGTTCCGGTCTGGCTTGTTTTGCTTTTATCAAAGCTTGATGCGTCACTTTTAAATATGGCAAATTGCCGAAAACGACGATTGTTAGAGCCAGAAAACGAGTGGGATAAGTATAAAAACGGTGGAGGAAGTACATGCTCAGTGAAAGGATGCAAAAAACAATCGTAGAGGCCTGTATTTGGGGCGACTTCGGAGGTGCGTCGATCATCGACAGAAAGTGAAACAGGACCTGAAGACTCTTGTAGTTTTCCATAGCTTCATAGCTTCGCCGTCGCAACCTTCACAAAACACGAAGTAGTTGACTATGTTAGGCGAGCGTTGTGGCCAAGTGGGCTAAGGCGGGACTAAATTGACTTGTCCACAAGCCAGAAACCAATGGAGCCTGACAGGTGTGGGTTCAATCCAGCATCTGGGCGTTATGTTTTTCCGAATATTTTTCAAAAATTCACAAATAATGTTAGGTAGGTAGGGTTTAGGCGCGCCACTGGCGATAGAAAGGGATAATAAACTGCAGCAAAAAAAAAATAAAAATGTGAGGGTACGATAGTGGCGACCAGTGACACATGTTATTATTCTTGAATATTTGGAAATAACTCACTAAAACACGCGGAGAAAGAAACCGGAAGTATGTTTCATTGAGGGGATTCCCGTTGGTGCATAGGATAGCAGAAAAGTGTGAATAATCATGTAATGTAATGTAATGTAATTTCTGCTTTATTGTCCGATGTAAAGGCGTGCAAGAGTAGAACACAATGCAGGCCATATCACTGACTGAAAATTTATTTTGGGAAACCGCCATCGGGAGCGAAATGAAATGAGGCATTGCGACAAGGCGCCAATGTGTCCGTCGGGATGTGATCACCATTAGGCTTAGTTCATCGCCTAAAGCAACTCTTCCAACTGGATAATGCGCTGTGTAAATTTTAAAACCAGTCTCTGTTTACCCTCCGATAAACATTCTCTGGTCTAAAACATTACTCTCTCTGGGAAACAAGAAGAACTGACGGGTCTCTATGTCAGCTTATTTGTATTCTTTATTGTCCTTCAAATAAGAGTATATATCAAGGTTCTAGTCTGTGCACACGCGCATTCTATCGCACGGACTTTAAAGACCCTGACGCTTACGTCCTAGACGGACGAGTGCCCGCTCCTCCAGGATTGTGCTCAGTTGTCTGGGAGTCAGACTATGCGCCCAAAGGCTGCAAGTGGGCGCCTTGAATTCGATCCTATATCACCCAGAGCCATGGGTAGCTCTTAAGCGGGAAAAGCGCTAATTAAAAGCGATGAAATAAGTAAATAAATAAAGACAAAAAGACAAGTAACAAACTCAAGCTAGTGTTGAATGTAACCATATTAACCTTAAACAAACCTTTATGTAGACCTGTGTTTAACTTGGTCCAATTAAAATGCAACAAAGTATGAAAGCAGACTTTTCGGTTTTACTTTCCAAAATATTATCACGCAAAAAAAAATTGCCGAGTTTGCTATGTTCATAGTATCTGTTACAACATTCTAAACTACCCCTCTAGTACTGTATAAAATTCAGTTGAAAACAAATCTGGTTTTAAGGCCAGGCAGCAGTCATTATTTACAGCTGCCAAAAGTTTATCAGTGATTGCCAACAGCGGTATACCTTCGTGTAGTGTTACAAATGAGATTTTATATGTCATTTGATTCTTAACTTCAATGCTCATTGATTCCGTCGAATTTTGCTTATCGATTCAATATGTATGGCCCTTATAGTTGGGTGATTTGAAATCCCTTACCTTGTGCTCTATTCAAGTGGATATTGGAATGGAATCTAATCGTGTGCATTATGCGTTGTTTTCAGTTCAAGTGATATGGCATCTGGAAACCTCTAGTTCTTCTGCTACGTACGGACACAGTGAGGCTGAAAACAACGGTTCTACTAGTTCCAGAAGACGAGATGCCGACACCAACACCACCAGTGTCAACGCAACGACAGCATCCAGCACTAGGAACGTTGCTGTATCATATACACAGTTCCATAACCGCATCCAACTGACTGGCCCACAACTAGTGATTAAAGTCATGGGTCACCATATCAAAGCCTTACAAATACAACTGATGGAAGCAGTGCAGAGACATTTCCTACAGAACTAAAAGAGGACCGGTGTATGTGTGTATGTAAGTGAGTGTGCGCATGTTTACACGGCGTTCTTTGGACAAACTAGTGCACATCTACATACGTTCTTTGGACAGACCTCCTTGTTGGGACGTCCATTTAATGATCCGTTAGGGTTAGAACACTTAAAAGTACTTAAAAAGGGGGTCGTAGCACGACCCATTGTCCACACAACGTATGTGGCGATAGAGGAAAGTCCAAATAACGGTGTCTGTGCAAGTATGTGTGTGTTTGTGTGTGTGTGGGTGGAGGTGCATGTGTGTGTGGATGTGAGTGCGTGTGTGTGTGTGTGTGTGTGTGTGTGTGTGTGCGCGCGCGCGCTTGTATGTTTACGTGTGTCTGTTCTAGAGTACAAGATGCTTCTAGAGTTGCCGACACGATAATCTCAAACTACTGGACACAAACTCGTGCCTAAGAAAAAAAAAAGAGCCGTAATGGCTAATGCCGGTATAGAAGCGTTGCATGATACTGAAAGACATTTCGTATGGCGCTAAACAGGGATGGGATGGTGTATTTGAGGTTCGTCTTTGTGTCTGTGACAAGATGCTGGCGGAGTTGACAATGTTTGCTGACATCGATGTTCCATAATAGCATAAGACTAAAATTCTGTGCTTAAAATATTAGAGTCGCCATGGAGGCAATGCAAAGACATTTTGTATTATATTGAAAAGGAGTGACTGGTTTTTGTGTGCCATTGTGCGTAAAGCATGTGTGTGTCCGCGCGCACGTGCGTGTGTGTGGTTGGGTGTGCGAGTAAATACATATGTGTGTACTGAAGCGTTTAGGTTTCCAAATTCGTGCCTTTTCGTGTACGATTGTATTAAATACATTTTGTTGTACTTAACCTTTAAAGTTAATGCGAACCAAATCGGTCTTAGTCTACACGCTAGTCTATTTTGTTCTGTTTTGTTTGTCAGTGGTCCACTGCACTATGATCAGTTTTTACAGCAAGTGCGAACATTGGGGTTTACTTTGACTTCTATATAATAAAACTTCAGCAAAAGTAATTTGGGATTCTTATAACTGGAAACAAGTATGGGAAACAAACGTTATACTTTGGACGATGCATGCATTGTTTGACTTTAATATTATTAACGAATTTGTTTTAATTGTTCATTAACTACTGTGTGGCTTTAGTACTTTGCTTTTGTCAACTATCGGACTGATTCCTTCAATGAAAGGTCAATATCAAGTCTAAGCAGGCTTTTTAATAACGAATTAGTAATCTCTTAGCGTGAATTACACTTATTTTTCGCACTTCTTTTTATATCGGAAGTATGTGTAAATTGTACTTGGGAGAGTTGCCGACTTATTGTTAGGAAGCTTGCAATATATGGTATGGTGGAGTGTTTGTGGAAGCGAAAGGCAACGTTGTGTTTTACTGCACCGCAGTGCTACATTTAGTGTTGATGTGATATGCCGACATCACGATAAAAGCTCATGTTTTATTGTATTTTAGCCTGTATTATTGTCTTTTGTTTTTGTTGATCGGAAATAGCCACGCCACACACTACCTTTCCTTGTTATTTATGGGGACAATAAATGTATCTTGAATCTTAAATCTTTCATCGAGGGCTCGGATCATTCACCATTAATCATTCTGATTTTTAAAGATCGAGGACGCTTTCATTCTGAACGCGCTTAACGGATGTCGTTTTTCGCCCTCCACTTGTTTTTATTTATATCTTTAATTTTATACGCAGTATGTCTTACCCAGAACTTTATCAGACACTCATCTAAATTCACTCGAAAGAGAGAGAGAACCGAAATCATTGCAGAGTTCGAAGTCATGGGAAAAGGGATTGTTGCTTATCGTTACACGTTATGCACATTGTACACCCACGTTGGGGTGCCGGGGTTTTCTGTATAAATAGTATCTCCACTTTGTGGAAATGTAGTGCTTTAAATTACCACTGATTCTGTCATTCTCAGTTGTTCTTTCTCGTTCTTAATCTGTTCTATCAATGTACTATCTTCTTCGCTAGACAAGTCACCGTACTTTTTTCTTGAAAACTCTCCCAACACTCTTCATTTGTATATGGAGTCTGTTGGATCAGCTTGGAGATATTGGATGCTTTTTGCCAAATAGTCACTAAGGCTATCTATGGTATTATTATTTAGCAATGTAGGCCTTTTAGCATTTTATATGTATGCGTTTTGTTCATATTTTGCCTTTATTGTAAAGTGACCGGCTGGTGGAGTGCCTTCAGTGTTATCATTAGGGTTGTTTTATCAGATCTTTTATACGGATCAGGGATGAGCCCTCTTTCCACAAGCTGTGGTCCAGATTCGGCTCTTTGCAGTCCGCTGGAACCTATAAACAATGACTAACTAACTAACTATGCTCAGAGTACTGTAATGATTATATTAAGTAAAACAAACTTCATGAGGACACAGAGTTATCAGTTTCTGTAAGATATAAGATATGTTATAAACTTAGTATTTTAAGCGAGGGAGTGGAGATGGGCCCCGCCCTCCTGAAGCCGTCCAGTGAAAAGGAAAGTCCCAAAGGCATCTCTTCACAACGAACGATCCAAATGTTACCACAATAGCGTTTTTAAACCTAATATATTTAACGGGAACACCTTTGTATGACCTAATATGTTTATGTTTAAACCAAGGAACGATGACGTGGGTATTACTATACGTACACCGACGGTACATGTCAGATTTTAATTGTTTGAATCTATTTTCCAGCGCATGATTCATTCTCTTTTTGTGTTGTTACCGTTTATAATTATTATTGGATATTCATGCTATCGGTTAAATTACTGGACATGTGGCAGCTCCGGTTTATTCTGGTGATATTTTCAGTAACAATTGACCACAGATTTTGACTTGGTTCACCTCGGTGGCACTAGAAAGTTGCTCAAGAATTATCCATGATAAATTGTGCAATAATAAAATAAATCATCAACACACAATGTCTGATTGTTTTACGTGTTGATGGACTTATTCGCATAGGCAATATCTTGCCTATACAGTGGGCTTATATATATATATATACGTTTAGTAAGATGGTCAAGCAAAGTTTGACTAACATTCACAATTCTAAACATGGCAAAACTTCACAAACATAATACAGCAATAATATCAATAAAGCGCGAAGTACCCCGTTGGAGTGCCGGGGGTTTTCAGTATAAATAGTATCCCCACTTTATGGAAATTTAGTGCTTTAAATTCCCACTGTCGCTGTCTTCCTCATTTACTCTTTCCTATTCTTGCTCTGTCCTTCACTCTGCTATACTATCTTCTTCTTCGCTAGATCAATGACCTACCTTTTTTCTTGAAAACTCTTCCTGGACAAGACTCCTTGTTTGTGTATGAGGTCTGTTGGATCAGCTTGGGAGTGTTGGACGCTTTCTGCCGGGTGGTCACTAGGGCTTCCTATGAATGTACTATTTAGCACTATAGGCATTTTATATGTATGTGTTTGGTTGATGATTTATAATGATGTTTGTATTCTATTTTGTTTTTGTAACCGGGGTGTTCGCGTAGTTGAGGTCAACCCTCAGCCGTCCCCCGCGTGGGATGTCTTTATTGTAAAGTGACTGGCCGGTGGAGGGCATTCAATTTTCCCACTGGGGTTGTTTCAGCAGATCTTTTATGCGGATCGGGGGTTGTCCGGTCCTGATTTGGCTCGGAAGAGTCCGCTGGACCTAAAGCAACAATAAATCAATCAATCAATCAAAACAAAAGATAGATCATTTACTTTTTTGACAATGTCATGCTGTGGCCACACTAGGTTGAATTGAATTTCACTCGTCCCTGCTTTAGTCTTCTGCTAGCGATCTTTCAGAGCGTGACTCCGTCTTGTGTGAGAGTTAGGCACAGAATGACTACCTAGTGTAGTGGTCAGCAAAAGCCCGCGAAAACTACACTACCAGTGGCGCCTGTGGCGGGTGTCTCTGGCCCTACGTCAGCTGAATGAGGTCACTGCCTAACTGAGCCAGCGTTAGCGTACACAGGCTTAGCACACAACTGACTTGCGTCGTCTGCTTGGCATCGACTTTAATTTATATATATATATATATATATATATATATATATATATATATATATAAGCCCACCTTGGGGTTACCGGGGATTTCTGTATAAATAGTATCCCCACTTTCTGGAAATTTAGTGCTTTAAATTCCCACTGACGCTGTCTTTCTCATTTGTTCTTTCTCATTCCTACTCTGTTCTGTCAATCTACTATACTATCTTCTTCTTCGCTAGACCAGTCACCTACTTTTTTTCTTGAAAACTCTTTCGGGACAAAACTCCTCATTTGTGTGTGAGGTCTGTTGTATAAGCTTGGGGATATTGGATGCTTTCTGCCAAATGGTCACTAGGGCTTCCTATGATATTATTTAGCAATGTAGCATTTTATAATAATGTCTTTTGTTGATATTATATAATGATGTTTGTATTCTTTTTTTTTCTTTTTTTTTTAAAACGGGGATTCGATAAATTAAAGTATAGCCTCAGTGTCCCCTGCGTGGGATGCCTTTATTGTAAAGTGACCTGCTGGTGGAGTGCCTTCAGTGTTACCACTGGTTTTTTTTTCAGCAAAGTTTTTATGCGTATCAGAGGTGAGTTCTCTTTTAGCCAAGTTATGGTCTTGATTTTGTGGTCCTGATTCGGCTCTTTGCAGTCCGCTGGAGCCTGTAAGCAATGAATATCTATCTATCTATCTATCTATCTATCTATCTATCTATCTATCTATCTATCTATCTATCTATCTATCTATCTATCTATCTATCTATCTATCTATCTATCTATCTATCTATCTATCTATCTACCTATCTATCTATCTATCTATCTATCTATCTATCTATCTATCTATCTATCTATCTATCTATCTATCTATCTATCTATCTATCTATCTATCTATCTATCTATCTATCTATCTATCTATCTATCTATCTATCTATCTATCTATCTATCTATCTATCTATCTATCTATCTATCTATCTATCTATCTATCTATCTATCTATCTATCTATCTATCTATCTATCTATCTATCTATCTATCTATCTATCTATCTATCTATCTATCTATCTATCTATCTATCTATCTATCTATCTATCTATCTATCTATCTATCTATCTATCTATCTATCTATCTATCTATCTATCTATCTATCTATCTATCTATCTATCTATCTATCTATCTATCTATCTATCTATCTATCTATCTATCTATCTATCTATCTATCTATCTATCTATCTATCTATCTATCTATGTGTGTGTGTGTGTGTGTGTATTTGGGTGGGTGTATAAATGTGTTTGTTTCAAAGCCCATTTTTCATTTGCGACGCCCGTTGATCTGGAAACTGAGACACGTATGAACATGAAGCTCAGGTTTTACTTGCCCTTAAGGAATAACTCCCCCTCATCAGCTCTTCAGATTACAAATCCACATAAGTGACGCTTTGGTTCCGGGATATACCGTACATCTCTTACGTCGATGACATTTCTAATTTTATTATTGATAATGGATCATTACATATTATGTAGAACAACAGAAGGCTGCAACATTATGGCCCAGAAAATAAAGGAATATAGCTGCTTTGTCCTTAAAGGTAAAACATGAATAAAGGAATAAAAATTAAACGGCAACGGAATCCATGGAGATCTATGATGTATAGAACATCCTTCTCCTCCCCCTCCTCCTACTCATCATCATCATCATCATCATCATCATCATCATCATCATCATCATCATCATCATCATAATCATCATCATCATCTCACCCATTGCACCAAGGTAGCAGCGCACTCAAGATACACCTCTAATCTTCGCTGCGTAGCGTGAACAGGATATATCGTAATATCGCCAAGATAATAACTTGAGTCCGCTATGAGCGGACGAGGCTACCTGCGAAATCACGGAAAAAGCGCAATTTCACTGTAAATATATACAGAATGTTGCTCTACAACATTCCGCTCTTTCCGTCTCAAAAACCCAATTGCCTTGTTGGATTCTTAAATTGCATGAAACCAAGTGAGGACACTATCCGGCGTCAACAAACGGTTCAAAAACATTGTCAAACGGTTCGTAAAAGACAGTTGACCTAGAAACTAATACAGTTTGACCTAATCCGTGCCCTAGAGGAGACGAAACTTACATTTTTCTATTTTCATGAGTTCACTGCAGTCAAATTGCGCTTTTTCCGTGATTTCGCAAGTAGCCTGATCCGCTCATACCGGACTCAAGATATTATCTTGGCGATATTACGATATATCCTGTTCACGCTACTCAGCGGTACTTTCAACTGTATCTTGAAAGCGCTGGTAGCCATGTGCATTACCTCATCATCATCATCATCGTCATCATCATCATCATCATCATCACCAAAAAACAATAACCAAAAAACCAAAAAACAACAACAACAGAAACAGCAGCAGTACCGTCACCTTTACGATATACCACAACAATCACAATAACAGCAGTAAAGATGCGACACACGCACAAGCACAAGCACACACACACACACACACACACACAAGCACACACATACAAAACTCACAAGCCCTCCTCTTGCTCTCACAAACACACACACATACCACACGCACACACATACACACAAAACTCACAACCCCAACTCTTGCTCTCACAAATATAAATATATATACACACACCCCGCACACACACACACACACACGCACACAACCACACACACTCAACTCACAACCCCACCTCTTGCTCTCACAAATACACACACATACCACAGACACCCACAAACACACACACCCATACAAACACGCACACTCACATTTGTGTGATGGAAAAGAAAAAAAATCACCGGTTGTTTATTGACATCGTTTATATTCAGAGTGAAGGCAAAACAGGAAAAGAGACCATGTTAAAAGACATGTTTCACAGAAAAACAATTGCCCATTAAACCAGTACAAAGGATAACTGTTTGCAATAAGCACGGTGACTCAGCGTAGAATTCTTAGGTATTAACAATCCCTGCGGGACTCTCAGGGCATGGAAACGTGTTCCCAGGCAGAAAAAGAAGAAGAAGAAGAAGAAGAAGAAGAAGAAGAAGTAGTAGTAGTAGTAGTAGTAGTAGTAGTAGTAGTAGTAGTGGAGGAAGAAGAAGTAGTAATAGTAGTAGTAGAGGAAGAAGAAGAAGATGAAGAAGAAGAAGAAGAAGAAAAAACAACAAATACCCCACTACCGGCACAATAACGTGGCAAACCAATTAAATGTATTCCCAGACAGACGTCCACTTTACCCAATAAGCGTTTTGCAGTCTTTTGAATAATCAAACACAATATCAATTAGCAAAAAAAAAAAACACAACAAAAAACACACACAAACACATGCATACACACACAAAACATAACAACAACAACAAACAGTGGGGCCCCAAGACTATCATCCCGAAGTTGATAGTATGGAACACGTTATCGATAGCAATATTCGTGGTGGGCTGTAGTGAATCAAATTTTCCCAGCCTTGATAACCTAGGGGTTGATTTGTAATACAGACAGGTAGCCTATGGTGATACTGGAAATATCTAGGTAGCCTATGGTGAAATACCCAGGTAGCCTATGGTGATACTGGAAATACCTACAGCACCAACAACATCTATATCATGTGTTCATAGACTTCAAGAAGGCGTTTGACCGAGTCTGGCATGCAGCTCTATGGGCAACAATGAAAGTGTACAACATCAGCCCTAAAATTATTGAAGTCATCAAAAGCCTGTATGACAAGGCTACCAGTGCAGTCCTCCATAACAGCGTCATCGGGAACTGGTTCAGAACTACAATCGGTGTGCGTCAAGGATGCCAACTCTCTCCAACACTCTTCAACATCTTCCTAGAGCGCATCATGTCAGATGCCCTTGCAGATCACGAAGGCACAGTCAGCATAGGGGGTAGAGCAATCTCCAATCTTCGTTTTGCGGATGACATTGATGGATTGGCTGGAGAGGAGCAAGAACTTGAACAGCTGGTACAGAGGCTTGACACCACCTCCAGAGCTTATGGAATGGAAATAAGTGCAGAGAAGACCAAAATGATGACCAACAACACCAATGGCATCAACACGGACATCAAAGTCCAAGGCCAATCCCTCAACACAGTGCATAGCTTCAAATATTTGGGAGCCATTGTGTCAGACAATGGGTCCCGACAGGAAGTCCTCTCCAGGATCGCACAAACAACTGCTGCCCTGACAAGGTTGAAGCCCATTTGGAAAGACAGGACCATCAGTCTACATTCCAAAGTAAGACTACTGCGCTCCCTTGTCATCTCCATCTACCTATATGCTTGCGAAGCATGGACCCTCACAGCAGATCTACAACGAAGAATACAAAGCATGGAGCTGAGGTGCTACAGAAGACTGCTGGGCATTTCCTATACCCAACACATCACCAACGACGAAGTCCGACAGACCATCACACAAGCCATTGGACAACACGATGACATGCTCACAGTGGTGAAGAAACGGAAACTCCGATGGTATGGCCACGTCACCAGATCATCAGGCCTTGCAAAGACCATTCTGCAAGGCGCAGTGCAAGGAGGTAGAAGAAGAGGGAGACAGAAAAAGAGGTGGGAGGACAACATTCGAGAATGGACTGGTTTGACACTGAGCGAAGCCATCAGGGCTGCTGAGGACAGAGAAAGATGGAGTATGCTAGTTAAACGATCATCTGTGGTGCCCCTACGACCTCCGGGTTACGGGACAGGATAGGATAGGATAGCCTATGGTGAGGATCTTACCTCATTCTCCGTATTTCACAAATATAATGCCTGTATATATGTCTGGGTCATTTACCGTGCATTTTTGTGGATTCTAGGAAATACATTTCTATAGCAGCCTGTTAAATAAATAAAAAAAAGTACCACTAATGCTGTCATCATCATCATCATCATGATCATCATCATCATCATCATCATCATCATCATCATCATCATCATCATCATCATCATCATGATCATCATCATCATCATCATCCGCAGCAGCAGCAACAACCTCAACAACAGCAGCAGAAACAACAACAACAACAGAACAACAACAGAAACAACAACAGCAACAATTGTAGCAGCTGTAAGAACGACATCACTACCACCACTGTCAATTAATTTCATGTGAATCGGGATTATTCCATTCAAAGTTTGGTGAGTGGATTGTCATAGATTGTCATGAGTGGTTTGTCAGCAGCAGCATCCCAACAAGAACAACATTAACAACAACACCAAAAAACTACGTCAGCCAGTGCAACAGCGGCAGCACCACTATCAACAACAACAACAACAACAACAACAACAACAACAACAACAACAACAACAACAACGGTATCAACAAGTAGGCCTAAATAAAATCTTCCTATATATTGGACTTATTCCATTCAGACATTTATCAGTACAACTTACGTTAATCTGATGAATAAAAATTGATACAACAACAACATTCAGACTGACATGCGTAGTTTGTTAGCACTAAACCAATATCAAGAAGATGAAGAAGAAGAAGAAGAAGAAGAAGAAGAAGAAGAAGAAGAAGAAGAAGAAGAAGAAGAAGAAGAAGAAGAAGAAGAAGAAGAAGAAGAAGAAGAAGAACTACAAAACCAAAAACAATATGTCAAACAATTTAAATGTATTCCCAGACAAACATCCATTTTGCCCAATAAGTGTTTTGCATTGTCGATTTTCGTGACGTTACGACTCTGTTTGTCCTAAAGAAGCAAAATAAAACATGGAATGATCGGCAACTATCTAAACGGGTTATTATCAAAATCTGTTTGGCCAATTATAAGTTAAAGCGCAAACCCGGTTCAGAAAATAATGGATCTAAGCGATCTTGCAATGTGCAGAAGTCTTCTGTATCACCTCATCTACAAAGCATGGAGATGAGGTGCTACAGAAGACTTCTGGGCATTTCCTATACCCAGCACATCACCAACAACGAAGTCCGACAGACCATCACACAAGCCATTGGACACACGATGCTCACAGTGGTGAAGAAACGGAAAATCCGATGGTATAGCCACGTCACCAGATCATCAGCACTTGCAAAGACCATCCTGCAAGGCACAGTGCAATGAGGTAGAAGACGAGGGAGACCGAAAAAGAGGCGGGAGGACAACATTCGAGTATGGACTGGTTTGACACTGAGCGAAGCCCTCAGGGTTGCTGAGGACAGAGAAGGATGGCGTACGCTATTTAAACGATCATCTGTGGAGCCCCTACGACCTACGAGTTACGGGATAGGATAGGATAGGAAGCGATCTTGACTTGGAGAAAGTACAAATATGAATCCATACAAGACTGAGTAGTAGGTAAAACACCTATTTACAAAGTAATTATAATCAACATCGATCAGTACAGATTTGAGATAAGGCCAAAAATATTTTGAACAGAAAAATGAAATACCCACCGATGACCGATTAACCGATCCACAGACTGCCACATTTGAGTAGAAGTACCTGTATTCCAAACAAATCATAATAATCGGTTCAGTCGTTTTTGAAATATAGAGCAAAACGTGTTACCAAAGAATTTTACCTCAACAGGTCTTGATCTTCGAGGCAGAGCAACTACAACGGCACGGGAACATGGTCACTGGTAATATCCCTATTAAGTGTGAACAAAATCTCTTCAGTGGTTCTTGAGATATGGCTTGTAACTGACCGACCAACAGACAGACAGACCGACAGGCCAACAGTTTGGTTTGATCTGATTCCAGGCCATTTTCAAAGTATTTCCTAATAAGTGCGGAATTACAACATCAGCAAGTGCAACAGCAGCATCATTATCACTACAACCTCCAACAACAACAACAACAACAACAACAACAACAACAACAACGGTATCAGCAAAACGTAATCTTCCTCTGTATTAGATTTCTGCCATTCAGACTGTGATTTGAACAGGACTCTGCATTGGTCGCAGGCAGTAAGATCAAAGAGACAGGGAGTGGAACTTTAAAAAAAATACTATTAGGCCTAGTGGAAACGACAGTCACTAGACACAGGTAATTAACCAGGCAGTCGTCTCTGTTTTCCCCGCAGACAAAGTAACATATACAATTGTTACTGTCTCTTCTCTCTTTATCAATAGTCCATCAAAGTCTTCCCGTAGTGGCAGGCTACATACGCGTACTTGCTGATATTGCTCACTTAAGTCATATAAGGTGCATAGGAGTATGAAATATGTTCTCCGCGACGGTTTTTCCCCTGGAAAATTTGTTGCGCTCCCGAGCTATTTTCAATCAGATTGTGACATTATTTCACGACATTCTTAATTAAGGAGGTACCGACGGCATCACCTAAAATGAACTATTGTTGCTTACAGTTGTTTCACAAAATATTTCCGTAAACTGTAGTTACCTACCTTTTTTTAAAATCGTAATGTCTATACCACTGTGATTAGAATACGTTGGGGGAAAAAAAAGGGTAATGACGCTTTGGTTAATTTTCGGGAACGTTTTTATTTTATTTTTTTAAAGATGTGTGAAATGCTCACGAAATAGGATACTTTTTCCCAGGGGCAACATTTCATATGCTGTTTTGTAGCAGAGGCAATATTTTATGTAAAACGCATTCTCAAAGAAACTTTCTAGAGCGATTAACTGACTTGTGGGTTTAGGAGGTCGCAAACTCACCTATTTTACAGTGGCAACGTGACATGGGATACTATTGCAGAATTCTGTTTTCTACCTTGTCTACGACAGGAGTGTATCAGTAGTGATATCTGACAGACATTAAAATAAAATAATGCGGATGTGGTCGCGTAACAGGTTTCTACGGTGAAATGCTGTAATCCCCCGCCCAACTCCCTTCCCCCTCCAACCCCCTTTTGTGAAATACTAGGCGCTGCGACGCATTTTACAGGGTGGGGTATAATTATTTATTTATTTATTCGTTTTTATAGAGTGCTTTTCCAGCTGCTCAGGGCGCTGACCAGGATCTAAATTGCCGAAGGTCGCGGGTTCGATTCCCGCAAGGGGCGAACGTATGTGACTCAGGTACGAGACTATTGAGGTCACAGAGGGTTTTCTCCGGGCACTCCGGTTTCCTCCCTCCCTTGAATAATGGTACTGGACGCAGTCAATATAAAATTTCAAAAATAAAAATTAGATTTTCTTTCCGTCTTCCAATAGCGATCTCACTGCCTTTACACCACCTGTTTGAGTGATGGAGGTGTATTTGTTGTGTGTGTGTGTGTGTGTGTGTGTGAGGGTGGATGAGACAGGTGAGCGTGTATGTTGGTACAGATCGCCGCGCTTTGCGCCTGATTGATTTGGGGAAAGGCGCGTATATAGCATCCAGTATTATTATTATTATTATTATTATTATTATTATTATTATTATTATTATTATTATTATTATTATTATTATTATTATTATTAAATTCAAGCCGCTTAAGGTTTATTCCACACGTGCAATGCTGCTATTTCGCATGACAGAGACCCTGATGTATCGAAACTCAGTATAGGCTATAATTAGCCTACGTGTGACGCACCTGCGGACAGAGAAAGATGGAGTAAGCTGGTTAAACGATCATCTGTGGTGCCCCTACGACCTTCGAGTTACAGGACAGGATAGAATAGGATAAGATAGGATAGTACGCACCTGCGTGCAGTGCTGCTGTGTGTAGGACGTTCGCATAACTATTAACGCACCGTTTACCGCAAGCAACGATAACGATACAGTAAAAACGAGATGTGAGCTCTGAAGAAAAGAATAATTCCGTTATCTACCTATTTTCATGCGACATAGGTAAAATAAAAGTGACAGAGACAGAGGAAACGAGACATTACGTGGTTTTTTTTTTCGAGGAATGACATTAAACAAGAGGCTTTAAACCTGAAAGAAGGAGAGTGGAAATTACTGGTTGGTTAGCAGGATAAAACATGTCTTGTGTGAAGGCGCAATCTTCTGTTTCTTTATTCTTATTGCAGTTGCATCTGGAGGTAACGGTAAGTGTTTCTTGTTGTTGGTTGTGATATTCGTGTTTTTGTTGCTGTGGTTGTTATTGTCATCGTAGATGTCGTCGTCGTTGTTGATCGCCATCTTCTTCTTAATTTGTTCTTCTTTTTCTTATACTCCTTAGTTTCTGGAACCTCTGTATTTAAAACATGGAATGTGTGTGTGTGTGTGTGTGTGTGTGTGTGTGTGTGAATGTTGATAAGATAAACGTTTGTATTAGAGCGCGAATGTGCGTGTGTGTGTATGTGTGTATTTATGTGTGTGTGTGCGTGTGTGTGTTCGCTCCAGGATACAAGTGGTACTGAGCTGATCCGTCTGCAGAAATTCAATTGCTTAGGCTCGTACGTAATAATTTGATAATTTGTTATTATGGTTGCTCTCTCTCTCTCTCTCTCTCTCTCTCTCTCTCTCTCTCTCTCTCTCTCTCTCTCTCTCTCTCTCTCTCTCTCTCTCTGTGAGTTACGTTACGTTTGCTTGTTTCTTGCTGAGTCATACATTCGGCCACCACAGTGTAATAATATTAATACTAATATAACAGAGCCTACCAAAACTAATATTAGCTGAAGAAATAAGTTTATGACTTGCGAAAGTTACTTTAAAACAAAAACTACCGAACCAGTTCAGATTCTTCTTATCAATAGTGTATTGTTTCTTATAACTTATGGTGCAGTGAACCAAGGCATTCGGGAGGACGTGATGGAGCCCAGGATTTTTACTGTGATGGGGGGAAGTGGCTCCCGGAGCTGGAACCGCGCTCATCGCATGTGCGACAGCGTCAAGATGCGTCTGGCAACCATCGACATTCACGCCTTCTACTTCATCCTCTCACGGGTGTCCAGTCCTGAGTTCCGGAAGTACTCGTGAGTTTTCACCCATGAATGAAAAGGAAGAAGAAGAAGAAGCAGAAGAAGAAGAAGAAGAAGAAGATGATGATGATGATGAGGGTGATGATAATGATGACGATGATGATGACGACGATGATGATGTTGAATTTTTGTTTTTAAACGACCTCACAGATTCACACAAAGGGATCGGAATGTTATTGATAGACAACTACAGAATCGAGGAAGAATAAGTGTGCGACAACGATAATGATGATGATGATGATGATAATAATAATAATAATAATAATAATAATAATAATAATAATAATAATAATAATAATAATAATAATCATAATCATAATCATAATCATAATCATAACAATCATAATAAAAAGCATTAGACGAATAATTGTCCTAAAGTCCGGCCAAAGATTGCGCCTCGTACAAGAGCAAAAGCTTAATCAAGATTTCCTCTATTCAAATACCAAATACCAAAAATCAGTCTAGTACCACTCCACTCTCACTCCCTCCCTCCGCAGCCATCCTCACTCCTACCCCCTCTCCCAACAAAAAAGGAATTAAAATAAAAAAACAAGAGACTGTAACAACAAACAAAGGAACACCAAAATGCAATTTCGCAGTTCATTAAATATTGCGTTTATCAGTACACATTAAAAAAAAATATCGCAACTGTGCAGCGGCAAGCCGTTCTGGATCGGACTGTACAACGAGAACACAGGGGGCCAAACGGGTTCTGTGGAGGGAGAGTACAAGTGGGAAGGGACGTGCCAGCCCACGTCCTCCTCTTCCTCCTCCACTTTCTGGGATACCGGACAACCGGCAGACACCACCACCAACCTCTGCGTTCTGGCGAATGAAACTACCATGCACTGGAGTACGGGGGAGTGCCAAGTCATGAATCAGTTCATCTGTCAGAGGCGTGGTGAGTGGCGTTTGTCTTTTTTTTTCTATCAGAAGAGAGGTTACGAGTCATGTATTTAGCGGCTAAGCGCCCTGAACAGGGTTATGCCGCCAGTTCCCGGATCCCGAGCAGCTCCTAGAATTCTTGGTGACCACTATGTACTATTCGACAAGTACCCCTAGCCTAGCGCTACTTCGCCTACATTTCGTCAACCGCGCCTAATTAGCGGTATAGAGTATCTCGGCAACTTTCCTCCCCACAGTTTCTCTGTATGACCACGTCAGGGCAACATCTAATAAGCGCTTTTTTAAAAGCCTTATGACAATATTCTTTTCATCATCATCATCATCATCATCATCATCATCATCATCATCATCATCATCATCATCATCATCATCATCATCATCATCATCATCATCATCATCATCATCATCATCATCATCATCATCATCATCATCATCATCATCATCATCATCATCATCATCATCATCATCATCATCATCATCATCACCATCATCATCATCGTGTCCTGAGGTTGTTCTTGTTTTTGTTCTTCTGTTGTTGTTGTTGCTGTTGTTTACTTTTTTTTTCAATAATGCGTTTATACTTTCTTCTTAAGTCTTCCTAAGTTTGATCTGTACAGTACTCTTAATGGGTCCTTTTTGGCAGACTCTTTGTCATCAGTCGGAATTTTGTTTTTTCTCCATGTGCCCTTCACGACAGACACGTGTCACTACAGCAGGACGACGACGTCGTGCACGCTGTACATAGGCGCCTCTTACCGCAAAACCATTCAGGGCACGAAAGAAGAGTGTCAGGCGCAGTGTGATGAGTTGCTGGTGGACTCCATGGCGTGTTGGGGATTCATCATAACGGACACAGGCTGCGTCCTGCACTTTCAGCCAGCACAGCCAGTTTGTGACGTCACTGAAAACATATCTGACGCTTATTTCCGAGTCTGCTTTCAGAGTAAGTTAACTATTATTCGGTAGGCAAAGATTCGTCTGTTTTCTGTTATGTTGTCATGTAATTTGATGTGCAAAGTGCATTATATTATCCATCTAATTCAAACCAATATCTGCTTATTTAGTACGCAACTCATGCAAAAAGGTCGTGCTGGAGGTCTTTTAAAACAGCTTCTTCATTGAAAATTGGAAAATAACGTTAATTTTGAAAAGAAAAAAGAAAGAAAGAGTTATCGCCTAAATAGCTGCAAATCCGTTGATTGTTTAATCTTTTGAATTAAAATCTAGGGCTGTGTTCCACAGGGTTCGTGCAGCATGTACAAATGACTATAGAATTCGAGTATACGTGCAGCTGTTGCAAAATCCTTTACCCGGATAATCATTTACTAAGATATCTACTCATAAGATGCACCCGACCAAGTGTAATGAGCCTTGGTTTTGGCATTGTCGCCTGTATTTGTTGCTTTGATGTGAAGATAAGGAGGGACCTGGCCGTCGCATTAGACCTTTAAAACTTTGTTTATCATCAACGTTAGCCTAAATTTTTCCATGCCAATTTCTCACCACGGTAATTGTTTTTACTCGGCTACATCTTATTACCGTAATTTCCTTCTCGCAAATATCTCTTAACTGTCGCGCGCCAATCCAAAGTAACCAAAATCTGAAGTAAAACAAAATGTCCTTCGTATTCAAACAATTCCGGTCAAAGTAATTCCTGTGTTTCTTTTTACACTGTTGCCATTCTAATGCGTTACTTTCACATTTGCAGTTTATTTCGTAAATATCTCCACTGAAAGTAATGCAGCCATCGATCAAACAAACATCCCAGTAGTTCCTGACTGTGAACGAGTCGCGTCTACGCGCCAGCCAACAGGTAGGTCTTCGTATACTTCGGGATGTGGTGGTTAATTAAATTGTTTACGAAACGTACGCAGACCTATAGACTATTTCAACATGTGATGGTTGATTACAATTATTTATTATGTTTATGAAACTGCCGCAACTATGCAGCTAAAACGTTGAAATGTTAACAGTATTGGCTCACCTTAGAATGGCTAATCTGTGTCTTATTGACACAGGTTTATGATATCAAACTTAGCCGGAGATTCAATAAAAATGGACCCTTTACGGATTTGTAGCAGTTTGAAATAGTTACAGAGATTTTTCCTGTAAGGGACGAGCATCTAATTTGTTTCAGAGGAACCAGGGATAACAGAGACACCGACAACGGCATTGAACAAAGAAACCACATTCTCTTCATCAGAACTAGCGGCAACAACAGAGGTGGCGACAACTCCAGAAACGCTGTACGCTTCTGACGTGAATAAGACTATCCTCAAAGCTTCGTCACCCGATGTGGGGAGCACGTCGCAGACGATGCCTCTGAAACGGCCCACCTGTAGGTGTAGGTGTGATCTCAACAAACGCGACGTGGGCGAAGCGCTGAGGGTCGCGGCAGCCTTGAAAAAAGAGCTAACCCTGGATCGAAAGTCGCTTTCTTCCGCGAGGAGAAGGTTTAATTCAGCGCCGGATGAGAGAGTGTCGTCAGAAGGCATCGCTTATGTCGGTATCGCTTTTGTGACGTTAGTGGCTGTCGTCATCCTGCTGCCGGACGTCAGGACGATCTTCATTCATCTACGTGACGGCGTGCAGCTGCAAGAGCGTAGACCTCGTCGCCGTGTGTGTCAGATCATGGACTAAGCACCCACCCAGGTGACCGACTCGCTTATTTTCGTGAGACAACAATCGTAATAGTGGTGTCCCCAACGACCTTCGAGTTACGGGATAGGATAGAATAGAATAGGATAGGAATCATCTTAGACAAGTGACTTTTTAACATGTTCCAGTGGTGATCAGTCGTCATGGAAAGGTGGTTTTCAGTCATTATAACGCGCATAGGGCTGTTGGATATATACCCTATACTAAATTGCCTGTAATAATAAATATAAAAACAAATAAATAAATCCGGCAGTTAACATCATGGTGAAGTTGTGTATTCAAACACTTTTTTTTAATATGGTTGTTTTTTGCAAACAAACTGCGTTGGGTGTTACTTAGGACTGCTTATACATAATTGCAGGCATAGTCCTATAGGCTATTTATTGGTTGCTGCATTATGGAGTTTACGAAACAAGTTTGCTTTGTACAGAACTTTTAATGCTTTATGGTTGCTGCGGAAGTCAAAGTCAAGAAATCTTTATTCTACAAAGATGAAAATTGTGGCTTTTGCTTGCAAGGAACACACTCAAAAAAAAGATTTTGCAACAAATGGAAGATAACACTGTATTGATGAAAGAAGAAGAAGAAGAAGAAGAAGAAGAAGAAGAAGAAGAAGAAGAAGAAGAAGAGGGGAGGGAGATGTGAAGTAAGAGGAGGAACAACAGCAGCAACATTGAAGAAAAAGAAAAAAGGAGAAGAAAAAAAGAAGAAAAAGAAGAGGAGGAGGAAGAAGAGTAGGAGAAGAAAGACAATGTTGATGATGATGAAGATGATGATGATGATAATGATGATGATGATGATGATGATGATGATGATGATGATGATGATGATGATGATGATGATGATGAAAAAGAACAATTAATAAAAGCCACAAGAAGACAAACTCCTTTGTATTTTATTAATTGTTACGTGCTTGTTTATTCCATTCATAATCAAAATGTACCAACGTGAAAATTTTGGACATCAAAAACACACATTATATTAATTAATTATCGTCAAAACTTCATGTTATTACTAGAATCAATACTACTACACGGCTTACTCAACACATAATACCCAGTCTTGAACTCGACTTTTAAAAAACAAGTCGACGGTCAGTTTTGTACTTAAACCGAACATTCAGTCTACATACAGACATATGCACGATGAAGGTTCATAACATACTTTTTTTTTTCAAACGTTAACGCGAATCATGAAGTGTTTTTAATGAACATTACAAAAAAATGTACAACAGTGTTTTATTAAAAACGCAATGAGAACAATCGGTGGTAAGACTACAGTCGTCTACAGCATTGTCATTATTGTCCAAAGTAAAACAACAGTTTAAAAAAACATTCATGACCATTAATTTTGGCTCAAAGCAAAACAAGCACTATAATTTTCGTCCCCCAAAAGTATTTCAATTTCTACAACATACCAAGGCTTTGCTTTCGCGCTTTGAATCTACGAACGTGAAAATTGTAAACATACATAATCAAAACGGATAAAGAATACAGATGGGTGCAAATTATTTTTTAAAATAAATTTTGAAATAAAACAAATCATAATGAATACAGTGACAAACAAACGTCGAGGATTGGGTTCTTGTACGCAGACATTCTTTCACTGAAATCAACTTTTCTCTCGGTCATATTCGCTCTGTGTTATATAGCACACATCCTATTCATAGCGTACGCGCTCACAAACGAACGGAAGGGCAAATACATAGACACAAAAAAGACACGTACACACACACACACAAATATATCGACAGTACAAGCAAACACATAGACACAAACAGAAAACGCTGACAATAATATACTTACATTACATTACATGATTATTGCTATAGGTCCAGCGGACTCTTTCGAGCCAAATAAGGACCGGACAACCCCCGATCCGCATAAAAGATCTGCTGAAACAACCCTAGTGGTAAAACTGAACGCTCTCCATCAGCCAGTCACTTTACAATAAAGACATCCCACGCAGGGGACGCTGGTGCTATACTCTAATTTATCGAACCCCCGTTTACCAAAACAAAATAGAATCAAACATCATTATAAATTATCAACAAAACACATACATATAAAATGCCTACATTGCTAAATAATAACGTCATAGGAAGCCCTAGTGACCACCTGGCAGAAAGCGTCCAATATTCCTAAGCTGATCCAACAGACCTCACACACAAATAAGGAGTCTTGTCCCGGAAGAGTTTTCAAGAAAAAATGTAGGTGACTGGTCTAGCAAAGAAGAAGATAGTATAGCAGATTGATAGAACAGAGCAGGAATGAAAAAGAACAAATGAGAAATACAGGGGCAGTGGGAATTTAAAGCACTAAATTGCTGACAATAATATCGAAACACACAAGGCACGAATGGAAAAGGAATGACACACGTACACGCACACAAAAAGATACGCTAACAATACAGACAAACGCACTAACGTAACACACGCAAGTGGCAGTGTTGTTAGTGAGGCGAATGCCAAAAAAAAGGGGCATCGGCGGTGGTAAGTTGTAAATAGTACTTTAAAAAAAGCATGCTTTACCTAAAACTGTACACTGGCAAACAAATCAAATACCAAACCGTTTTATATGCACTCCCTTAATTTTATTATTACCATACACCTATTATGATATTATGTATCTTCAATGATGGCAAAGTGAAGCAACAAATACTAATAATATAAAGTACTCTTTAAACTGTAAGCGTGCAAACAAGACGCAGCTAATTGACCTATGCACGTTACAAATTTCAACTGATCTGTCATATCACCGTGCAAGCGTAACTTCTAAAAGAGTGTTATCTATCCGATTCTCTATCATAGCATCAAGCACTACACATATATAGGAAAGAGACTAGTAGCTCTCATTAAGATTCAGCTGTAACGCTACGTAGAACTAAACAAAGACTAAATAATGTTGTTGGTTTTTTTTTTTAAAACCACAGCTCCACTTTAAACTAAGCAAGTTATGCAGAAGGGAAACACAACATCGCATGCAAAATAGTTTACTACATAATATAAATGTTATCATGTACACAAAAATAAGGAACATGTAAAAAAATTCGGCAAAATCACGTAAAATCGACACTCAAATTGTTGTAGTTTTTTTCTTCTTTTATGAACGTCTGAGTGCGCGAATTGTCACGCAGCAATTATATTCATATACCATTTTTTAAATTCCACAATATTCTTTCATTAATGCTTAACAAAATGACAATAATTACAGACAGGATTAAATTAACGCTGAATCAAAAAATAAAATAAAATAAAATAACCGCAGCAAATACGGAAATAACTACATACTGGCGCTGCTCCAAATTACAAAATGTTGGACATTCAATACTGTTAGTTGAAAAACAAGTACACTAAATACTGGAAAGAGGGATGAGCATCCGGAGCACGTGAAATAGCAGGCATACACAATTAGCAAAATCTATATCAATCAAAACGACTGAGGCGAAATCTACAGAACGAAATGTTTTGCATCTCGCAAATATCATAAAGTGGAAAATACCATATTCACGTTCGTAATAAATAAAATAAAACTTGAAAAAGTCACATTAACTCAACATTTTCATCGTTAAATTAGAGCGACTCCAAACAAAAAACACACTGTAACTCATCTAGCTTTCCGAGCTTCTTTATTATTCGTTCGTCAGAGAGGTTATTATAATAATCCGTCTCCTTAAATTTAAACTCCAAACTCTCGATGAGTAAGAAGGAACGAGTTTGGGATTGTGTTAAATCTTCATGTCGCTACACCATTAAGCTACCTCTTATGGAACCTGAAAAACCTTTTTTTGTGTGTGGATTTCTTTAAAAGTGTTTAAGCTTTGCCATTTCAGTCACTTCGACTAGGTACAGGACACTGGCTTAATAAGACATCGTGTTTCATATAGGCCGTAGAGGTGAAAGGGTGTCGTATTGGAAAAACATAAAACAATAAAATCCCTGGGTGCTGGTTGTACTGAGCATAGGTTTATACCAAGACCTTTATCAGAAACTGAATGATTTGATAGCAAATGCAAGAAGCCTTTCTCAACAAGCCAACACTCGTTGGTCGCTGACTAGCTAACAGTGCAGCTAATGCTGTACGTCTCTTCTGGTTGTGTACTACTAGCATTCACAGCCGTTGTGGCCAAATCGAAGGATGAAAAACAATGACAATAAACCATGACTGGTAGTTCGTTGATATTGAGCATATCATTTGTGGAAAATGACTTTACAAGTCTTGTCTTTGAAACAGGACAAGCCGCCACTGCGTCCTTTATCAATTAAAACCAAGAACCAAGACATCGCTAAATCTCCCATCAAATACCGCTTTCCTGTTAAAAAAAAAAGAAAACAAAAAGAACACACAAAACAGAACAACAACAAAAAAAACTACGATTTTTCAATGTCTCTCAAAAATCAATTAAACCTCCAAAATAACGATTTTCTTCTTTTTTTTTTTTTTTTGGACTGACAGTTTGGTAATAAAAGGTCTGAATTGCTTCCTTTGCCGGAAGTGGAACTTCAAGCGAGGCTACGACGTCACCTGAGGCTGAAGTCAGCGATGCGTTCGGCTGGCGATTCTCGGCTGTGGTCAGCGCACGTGCGACAACATTTAGCCTGGACGTAGTCTTTGTGGCATAGACCGACCTTTTTCAGCATGCGGCACACCTTGTAGCTCATCTCGTTCGTCTCACAGTTCACTGTGAATGCTGTAACAACAATAAAGATTGGAGGAACAACTATTAACTGTGTTCGCGGTGCAACTGGTTACAGTACATGATGAACTATCCTGTCCTATAACGAAACTCAAAATTCATTGGGGCACCACATATGATCCTTTAACCAGCGTACTCCATCTTTCTCTGTCCTCAGCAACCCTCATGGCGTCGCTCAGTGTCAAGCCCATCCATTCTCGAATGTTGTCATCCCACCTCTTTTTCTGGCTCCCTCTTCTTTTGCCTCATTGCACCGTGCTTTTCAGGATGGTCTTTGCAAAGCCTGATGCTCTGGTGACGTGGTCATACCATCGGAGTTTCCGTTTCTTCACCATTGTAAGCATGTCATCGTGTTGTCCAATGGCTTGTGTGATGGTATGTCAGACTTCATCATTAGTGGTGTGCTCGGAATAGGAAATGCCCAGAAGTCTTCTTTAGCACCTCTTCTTTATGCTTTGTATTCGTCGTTGTAGGTCTGCAGTGAGGATCCGTGCTTCGGAGATGACAAGGGAGTGCAGCAACCTTACTTTGGAGTGTAGGCTGATGGTCCTGTATTTCCAAATTGGCTTCAACCTTGTTAGGGCCGCGCCCGCAGTTGTTTGTGCTATCCTGGAGAGGACTTCCTGTCGGACCCATTGTCTGATACAATTGCTCCTAAATATTTGAAGCTATACTCCGTGTTGAGGGTTTGGCCTTGGACTTTGGTGTCCGTGTTGATGCCAATGGTGTTGTTGGTCATCATATACATACTCTACAACTCTCATGCAGCTTAGTTAGTTTAATTATTGTTGTTTTTTTTTGTTTTTTTTTAATTACTGTTTTTGTATAAAAAGTTTATATGTTTACACACTAATAAGTTTTAAATTCTCATATTTATCTGTTCTTACGTTAATCCGTTTTACTGCTTAATTGAAATATCTGCATTATGAAAATATGTCCATGTGTTTGAAGATCATTAATAATGTATAAATATTTATGTGTGTGTAAAAGAAGAATGAATGGACATGTTTATTTGACAGACAATGTAATTTCCATGCTTTTGGATTAATAAAGTAATATCTTATCTTATCTTATCTTATCTTATCTTATCTTATCTTATCTTATTTTGATCTTCTCTGCACTTATATCCATTCCAAGGCTTTGGAGGTGGTGTCAAGCCTCTGTAGCAGGTGTTCAAGTACTTGTTCCTCTCCAGCCAATCCATCAATGTCATCAGCAAAATGGAGTTTGGAGATTGCTCTATCCCTTATGCAGTCTGTGCCTTCGTGATTTGCAAGGAAATCTGTTGGAGAGAGTAGCATCATTTGACGCACGCCGATTGTTGTTCTGAACGAGTTCCCGATGGCGCTGTTGTGGAAGACTGCACTTGTAGCCTTGTCATACAGGCTTTTGATGACCTAAATAATATTAGGGCTGATGTTGTACACTCTCATGGTTGCCCACAGAGTTGCATGCCAGACTCGGTCAAACGCTTTCTTGAAGTCTAATAACACATGATACAGATGTTGTTGGTGCTGCAGGTATTGCTGGCAGATTATTCTGAGGTTAAAAATCTGTTCAGTGGTACTTCGCCCTGCCCTGAATCCTGCTTGAGAGAGATCTATGATTTGTTCAGCTTGGGGTTTCAACCTGTTGAGTATTATTTTCAGGAGGACTTTGGGATGGCTGATGAGGCTGATGGTGCGGTACTTTTCACACTCCTGAAGATTACCCTTTTTTGGGAAGAGTGATGACAAGCGACTGGGTCCATGGTGTAGGCCACTCTCCACTCTGCCAGATCTTGTTACAGATAATGGTGAGGAAGTCAATCACCACTTCTTCTCCTGATTGAAGCAATTCTGCGGGTATGTTGTTAACTCCCGCTGACTTCCCCTCCTTCAGCGACTGCATTCTTGCCTCAACTTTTTCTCGGAGAATTGGGATGATTCCTTCTTTTCCTCTTTATGCTAGAACTGACGGCTCTCCGTTTGTTGTGTGGTTGTAAAGGTCAGAGCAGTACTCTGTCCATCAATCCAAGACTTCTTGTTCTCCTGTAAAGCACATGCCAGACTTGTTTGGATCGTGGAGACCTTGTCTGGTGCACTTTGCTTTGTTTACTCTCTTCAAGTGGAGCCGCAAAGACATAATCACACGATCGTGGTCACTTCCGATGTCTGCTCCTGGGAAAGTGCGTGTCTTGCCAATGTTGGCTCTTGAACTGAAGCGTTTCTTTACCATGATGTAGTCAATGTGGTTATGATGCTCCCCGCTGGGACTGTGCCAGGTCCATCGTCTGGATTTTTTGTGGGGACCAAGCGTGTTTGCCAGTATCAGATTGTTGTGTCTGGCAAACTCCAACAGTCTCGGACCTCTGTCAGTTGTCTTGTTGTTGCAGTGGTGTCCACATGTGTCTCCAGTTGTGGTGCGCATCTTGGCCAACCCTGGCATTCCAGTCGCCTTGCACCATGACTATGTCCTTCCTCGGCACTTGACCAAGGATTGCCGGTAGATGTTCATAGAAATCCTCGACTTCGCTGTCGTCATGGTCTGATGTTGGGACATAGGCCTGGATGATGGTGATGTTGAAACGGGCTGCTCTCAGAGGGATGGTAATTAGTCTATTGGAGACTGGGCGGCAACCCATGACAGTGGGACAGGATGCCTTTGTGGACCAAGAATTCAATGCCGTAGTCGTCCCTGTCATATTTCCCGCTGAAATAAAGCTTGTGCCCTTTGTGGGTCGTTTTTTCACCTAGGCCTTTCCAGCGCAGTTCGCTGACACCAAAAATGTTCCATCGATAGTGGTTCAGCTCGCGTATCATTTCTTATTATTTTCCCTCCTTCGCAGTTAGGATCCTGACATTCCAAGTTCCAATGACGATGTTGCCTCTCGTGCGGATCTTGCTAAGTTGTCCATCAGAAACCCACTTATCACCTCCGTCCTGCTGGCCAACGGAAGGCGCGGTCCTTGGTTACCCGGGCGACGACCAATCCGGTAAGGAGTTAGTGGTTCTTTTCATCATACCGTGTGTCTTGGGCAAGTAATACCTGGCGGGGACCAATCCTCTCCAAGCTGTTGGCCACAGCCGAAATCCCCGAGTACAGTGTGGCTCGCCTTGGCCCCGAGCACGTGGTCGTTGAACCTATTGTAACGCGAGGTTCCTCCGCCCTGGCCGGTGAAATCTGTTTAGAAGACTTTCGCCTAGTGGTGCCGAGCAGACATCACCCCTGTTAGTCGCCTCTTACGATACGCCTGGAAACGTTGGGTCTATTCTATTCAGTGCCCGAACCCACAGAGCCTACAAGCTGGACTATAATTCTCAAACTGCACTAGATATAACGAGGCTTACGTCTGCTTCTCCATTTGTAAGAGGTAGGCTAGTAGGCGAGTCTCAGCTACGCTGCGTGGACTATTATAAGCCTACTTTGTACATGTTGGTGATTTCAATGTGTACAAAAAAATCATGTGTTGTGAAATAAAAGGACAAAGTTCCAATGTGTACGAAATACCGCTTTTGCTTTGATTTTGCTTGGATTTTTTATGAATGATCATCAGGGACTTTTACAAATGTGATCATCATCCAGTCTTAAACCAGGCATGCAAACAAGTAGGAACCACTGCATAACATGAGGAGCAAATCTGCAGGCCTTCAATATCAAAGACGTTATAGGATACAAGGATACATGTATAGGTTATAAGCTATCCCTCATTACCTGAGTCTGTGGAAGGACAATCGTCGGTGTTGCAAGACTGTCGTTCCGAAGGCCTGATGGCTCCGTCACATGCGTCAGACACCTGCTGTGATGTCATGTTGACGCACTCGACAATACGTTGTTGCGTGCCCCCGTCACACGTTTTGGAACACTGCCAATATATAAGATGGAATGCAAAGATTAGTAGCGTGCAGACAATGCGATGACTATAGTTTTGTACACTTTGCCCAATACATCTCTCTCTCTCTCTCTCTCTCTCTCTCTCTCTCTCTCTCTCTCTCTCTCTCTCTCTCTCTCTCTCTCTCTCTCTCTCTCTCTCTCTCTCCCTCTCTCTCTCATGTTAACCACTAGCTGCAAATCAGTTTCGTAATGACTAAGTTTCATATTCCGAATGTGACAAAGGCATAAGCTTAGACCTATTGCCTGTGAAATGTAAGCATCTTTTAGCGTGTCTACTTTTCAATATGGCTGAAAGCAGCAAATGAGAACAAAAAATTAAACAAAAATAGAGAGCGACGGGGAAAATATGAGTAGACCTTCACACCACAGGGATGAACAAACAGACAGATATACAAACTGGCATACATCTAGACGGACTAAGAGACAGACAGTTAATCGGGTGAGACAGAGACAGAAACAGCTGACAAAACCTTGCTCCTGTCACCACTGACCGAAGAAGAGATAGAGGGCGAAAGAGAAGAGCAGAACTCCGCGCGCCCAGCAATAAACAGATCTGAAACCTAGGTCTGACGACGAACGTTTTGATTTCAATCACAATGACTGAATGTTTCGAGTCATGATTTGAATGGGAGGATTGACGCTTTGAGTCGTCAATAGTCACACGAAAACGTTTGATTTTGCATGCGCAGTCACTGTGCATAAATAAAAGCACAAGAGTTGTTACCCTTGCTGCGCCGAAAGTCAAAATGTATGAAAAGCAGCGACAAAGAATGTTTGCATTACACGGTAGCATATTATTTGTCAAGTTCAGAGAAAAAGACGATATCCTATAAACATTCAAGTCACTGTACCATCTCTATTACTTCAAAGGTATTTTTCATACTCAACGTTCCTATCGGGCCGGTCTTGGAATTATTAGCCATTTTCTCAATATCACGTGAACAAAGAAGCGCGTTTCATTGGTTCCCATGCTGAATGACTCGCAATCAGTTCGTCGAAATGAGGCATGTTCTAAACGTGGAAAACTATGGCAAATCACGCTGAAAACTGATTTGATTGAGATGATTCGGTGATAGTCTCACAAAATCAGTGACTCAAGTCATGATTTTCCTTATGATTGCAATCAAAACGTTTGTCGTCAGACCTAGGCTAGAGACATAAAGACAGACAGATTCAGATTATGTATTTCATAAGTGACATACAATTCAGTAGTAATACATTTCGCTACACATAGACAAAAAGATACATATACAGGCAGACAGATTAGACAGGCCCAACCTTGCTCCAGTCGCCAGGGACCCAGGCGATGCAGGGCGACAGGGAGGAACAGACCTCCACACCACGGGGCTGGAACTTTGGGTCACACCGCCCACCCTCCGGACACGTCACGTCGCGGTATCGCATCGCGTAGCCACACGTCGCAGAACACTACGCATCAAGAAAACGTAGCATTTTAAATAAACTGTAAAATAGCAAAGAGTAGTTACGGTAAAACCAACCTAACAAACTAAATAGGTTAGTCAGCAATGGATCAGTTGAAGAGAACATCACAAACTGATCAAGAACAGAATAATCAAATCCTTAGGCCATCCGACACTAAATTCCTAGGCTGCCGGTTTACAATCACATACACTTAAAACAAAGGATCAGATTCATGTTCATATAGGTATGTATCATACAGAGAGGTGCCAATCGCTCGCATATCTGGCGAAATACAAAGCGTGTGTAATGCAAGCAGAGTTCAGGCATATACCCAGTGGTGTGCTAATTGGTTTATCTTAGTTTTTAGTTAAGTTTTAGTGAACAACCTTCAACAAACCTCCCTTCACGCTCTGAAGCTCATTACTTAATGTACAGTACAAAGTCTGATGTATTTTGACCTTCTGGATGAAAATGAAATGCAACAACTTGGTAGAACAAACAATGTCCCACTTCTCTCTCTCCCCTCCGCCTCAACCCACCGCCCTTTCCTCCCATCTCAAACTTGCGGGCTAATAAGAGATTAATAAAAACTTTAAACCTTGACTAACCTCTCTCCATTCGGCCACTTGCCACTCCATGCAGGGTTCTGTGTTGCACTCCTGAATAGCTGAAGGCTTGGTGTGGATGCTGCAGAACACGCCGTCCACTCTCACTCCAGTCGACTTCCTGAAGCACGACACCGTACGCGTCTGCACTCCGTCCCCGCAATCGCTGGAACACTAAAAACACAATTCGAAGCATCTGTATAAACAGCCTCTACCTGAATCCAGTTCTCGCATCTACATGCCTACTGAAAACTTTCTGAGCCCCGTTCTTTCACCCGCTTATTGAGAAATGAAAACAATCCGAAATAACTGGACCCCCAGAAACTGATAGCCTACCTATTAATGTTTGAATCATACGTTTAGATAATGTAGTATCCAAATTAATACAATTTCCGATGTATGTTTAATTTACTGGGTAAAAAAGCAATCTTGACTTGATCGACCTACCGGAGTTGCGGATAAGCATTCGTGAATACTCTTTCAACAATAGTACAATGAATCACAGGCAGTGGGAGAGATTTATTTACTACAAATATTTATTAATTAATCATTTAATGACCCGGTAACACGGTTGTCTTGAAGACTATTCCATTCAGTCAATAAAGAAGTGCGATCGCCGCGACGCGAGGACAGTGAAAAATACCACTTAACATAAACTCACCTTTCTCCATTCGCCGGCGTACCACTCGAAGTCGTCTGCAGAAGTTCCTTTCTGTTCCTCTGTGCCTTCCTCCACCTTTTCTTTGTTCTTCTTCTTCTTGTCTTCCGACACACTGCTGGTGTCTTCTAGAGATTTGTCTGTTTTCTCCTCGGTTGTTTCTGTCTGCAGAGGTTTGTTGGGTATCGGTGTCACACCGTGATGCAGTTCTATGGAGCCTGCGGTCTCCTTGTTTTCCTCCCTGTGCTGTTGGTGTGGTCCTTCCTTTTCATTGCGATGATGCCTATGCTTATGCTGTTTATGATGGTGGTGTTTCTCCGCAATGCTGATATCGCTCTCTACGTTAGAATCAGGCTCGACCTGAGCAGAACCATGTGATATACCTAGATACTTGTTTCCGACCTCGCTGGTACCCAGAACTGTGTTGCTACCGTCCACTTTCTGTGTAGATTTTTGTTGGCCTAAAATGAAATCAGTGGACCCTTTCTCTTTGTCAGAATTCAGTGCGATGCTATCCTCTGGCAGGTACAGAACCAAGGACTGGTTTTTATCGGCAATTCCTAGCAGCGTGGTGGTTATAGTGCTCTCGCCTTCAGGGGCCTCAGAGTTGCCTGTGGAATTGCTCTCGTCTTCTTTGACCTTAGGACACTCCACACTGCCGCAAGTTTGCTTTGCTGGGGGTTCAAGGTCAAGATCGCACGTGGTGCCTCCGACGCATGTGACCTTCCTGAACTGCACCCCTCCCTCGCAAGTTCTCGTGCACTGAAAATGTAATACGTACGTGCAATACTACTACTACTAATAATACTACTAATAATACTACTAATAATACTACTAATAATACTAATAATACTAATAATAATACTAATACTACTAATAATAATAATAATAATAATAATAATAATAATAATAATAATAATAATAATAATAATAATAATAATGTAATAGTAGGGCAATTAATACATCTTTCAAAACATATTTCGACCAATATTTAATCATTCAAACTGAGTGTGTCTATCTAGCTTAAAACAAGAAAAAACAAAAATCGTTAAAGGTCCTTATAAGGCAACACCACAACTTGACAAGATTTTTAAAATCGTACGAAATTATTTTAAAAGGATGAATGACAAAATTCACGTTTATTAAATTTCGGGGAAGACTTTCTTGCTCTGTTTGTCTGTCTATCTGCCCCGCCTGGGTTTCGCGACTCGTGCCTCAGTCTCTCTAACGAACAATTATCCAATAGTCTCTTAGCCCAATGGCAAATAGTATTCCAGTACACACTGTTTCATAATCTCTATCTCTCGCACCCAAGAAGCACTTAAGTGGCGATAACTTAAACTCTCTACTTACATCGGACCACTCAAAAGTTTGCCAAGTGCCGCAGGTAACATTGGTGCAAGGTCGAGAGGACAAAGGTCGCGCCACAGGGTCACAGGCTACGTTGACGTCACTGCACACCACTATCCTCGTCTGCACGGCGCAAGGGTTTCCGTTACACTGAAATAAAATTCAGCTTCCGATATAAAAATGTCACTCCAGGAAAATACACCAGAAAAACAGAAGAAAGAAAGACCTACTTAAATACTCACCTAACATACCCACCAACCAAATCAAACGAGAAACGTGGGCCCAGTTTCAAACGAGCCAAGATTCTAGGACATGGTTCCTTGCACTTCCAAGTTTACACAAAACAATAAACAAACAAAGAAAAACAAACAAACAAAAATCAAAAAGAAAAACGAGCGAACATACAACAACAAAACAACAACGATAACAACAAACAAACAATCAAACTACGCATTTGGGCCTTGTTTCAAATGAGCCAAACGGCCAGATTCCAGGACACGCTTCCTTGGAATTAAAAGATTACTCGAAATAACAAACAAACAAACTACACACCTGGGTCCAGTTTCCAGTGAGCCATACAGCCACAATACCAGGACAGGGTTCCTTGGATTTGCATGGTTCTACAGTGTTGGGCTTCGTCAGTGTCCCACAGGCCAAGTCTTCAAGAGCCATCTGTTCATCCTCTCCCAGGCTCCGCACGCACATCACGCTTCTTTTGTGCGTGCCGTCGTCTCCGCATGTCACGCTGCAATGCTGCCAGGGTCCAGTCCACCACCTGAACCAACATAATTTAGATTTGAGTTTTAAAAAACAACAAGACTATACCATCACTGTAGTGTTCCTTTGGTTAAACGTAATATAGTCTAAAATATCCATCGGTCGACATAATAAAAAGCTTAATATAACCTTCTTTCCTCATGATGACACATTCGAAATGCATGAATCAACAACAGCAACAACATCAACAACAAAAACAACGAACACATAACAACAATAACAACGAACAAACCAATACACCTACTAGGTCTCTAGACCCCAAGTTATTGTCAATCGTACCTGGCGGGACAGAGGTGTTCGTTACAGCTGCGAAGTCTGTCGTCTGGCTTAGTAACCGTGTCACAGTACGTGTCAGCTACCAGACCAGCTTCTTTTTCCATGCACACCACCTCCGAGCGCTGCGTACCTACAACACAGACAATAGATTCCACTATGTGGAGAGAACATAGCGATTAGAGAAAGACAACTTTCGAACTGTTCCTAAACATTGCAGACCTACTGTCAATGTTTTCATGAGGTCAAAAGAACCCCCAAGCCGCAGGTCGCAATTAAGATTGAACGGTCTACCAGTACCTGGGTCACTTTACCCACTACTTAAACTGGGAGACCTGATCTAATAGATCTCTGATTGCCAGTATCGATAGATCATAAATCACCATCCCCAACCCCACCAAAAAAACTACTTACTGCAAGTCTGCGCTTTGTGTAACACCTTGGACCAATTAAACCATTGCGACCAACTCGAATGATTTCAATTCAATTCAACAAATCTGTATTGCCTCATCAAGGAATTTGTATATCCTATCCTATCCTGTCCCGTAACCCGGAGGTCGTAGGGGCACCACAGATGATCGTTTAACCAGCATACTCCATCTTTCTCTGTCCTCAGCAGCCCTGATGGCTTCGCTCAGTGTCAAACCAGTCCATTCTCGAATGTTGTCCTCCCACCTCTTTTTCGGTCTCCCTCTTCTTCTACCTCCTTGCACTGTGCCTTGCAGAATACTCTTTGCAAGGCCTGATGATCTGGTGACATGGCCATACCATCGGAGTTTCCGTTTCTTCACCACTGTAAGCAGGTCATCGTGTTTTCCAATGGCTTGTGTGATGGTCTGTCGGACTTCGTCGATGGTGATGTGTTGTGTATAGGAAATGCCCAGAAGTCTTCTATAGCACCTCATCTCCATGCTTTGTATTCTTCGTTGGAGATCTGCTGTGAGGGTTTATGAACGTTTATGCATGTCAAACTCTAATTTGTATATCATCAATAAAATAAACAAATTAGAGTTTGACATGTATAAACGTTCATTTGACCCTGTCACATGTGCTCTGACAAAAAACTCACCTGTTTTCTGACAGAAAAGACCGTTACCAGTAAACAGTAAACAGTAAACTTTATTGTCCAAATCTTTACAAAGTGGAAAAATGGCTTCCAGCGCCCAAGAAACAACAGAAAGACAAGAAGACAAAATGCCGTCACCACACACACACACACACACACACCCTCACACACACACACACACACAACACACACACACCCATCACAACATCCCCATCACAACATCCCCCCCACTCAACATCCTTACACGTGAACGCAAGCACGCGCCCACCCCTGCCACGCCACACACACCCCTCCACACAGACACACCGACACACCCAACAACAGCACCCGCACGCGTACATACAAACCACTCATGCTACAACCCATCAGTACATTGACAGTAATATATTCCATTTGTCCATCTTCATCCCCCCCCAACTCATCACCACAGTTCTTTTTCCACACTTGGAACCGATGTGGGGCCCAACTGGCCACAGCACGGAGAGAATGTCCCTGATGTCTAGTGGTGTTGATTGTACACCCTGATGGCAGTGGGCACAAAAGAGTTCTTGTAGCGCTCTGTTCTGGCCTTCACACTGCGAAATCTCTCCGACGTACCCCGAGTCGACTGGTGTGAGGCGAACTCCTTGTGAAGGGGGTGGGTGGGGTCTGCCATGACGGCCCTCACACGCCTCAGCACCTTCATTTCGTACAATGTTTGAGATCAGTGACTGGGGCCCCAATCACGCTGCTGGAAGTCTTGGTCAACTTCACCAGCCTGTTTAAATCACATGCTGTTGAACGTGATGATGCTCTGCACTACGCCCTGGAAGAAGGTCTGCAGGACTGCCTTCTGGACGTCGAACGACCGCAGTTTCTTGAGGAAGTAAATGCGCTGGTTGCCTTTCTTCACCAACAGTGTCGTGTTCTCTGTCCAGTCTAGCTTGTTGTCCAGGATGGTTCCCAGATACTTGTACTGGGTGACAACCTCTACTTGCTCGTTGTTTATCAGCAGGGGGGCATGGGCGGCTGGACCTCTCCTGAAGTCGACTATCATTTCTTTAGTCTTACTGACGTTCAGGAGGAGGAAGTTTTCCTCACACCACTGGACCATGGTGCTGACGGCTGTCAGGTAGGGGGTCTCATCATCACCCAACACTTTCCCCGAGACGGAAGTGTCGTCCGGACCAGCGGACACCAGCAGAATTAAAACACCAATAAAAGAACCATTACTGAAACAACACTCATATAAGTAATATCCTTTCACGTGTGGAATTCGAACTAGGGTTAATCTGCGAAGGTGACGACGTGCCAGTTCCACTACCTCTGTACAAGTGCAGCACCTACCTCCTCCACAGGACAAGGTACAGTGGGACCAGTCAGTGAAGTACCATCGGAACTCAGGTTCTCGTGTGTCTGTGGCGTTTTCCTTGGGCACAGTGTACTCGAAGATCACGCCTGGGTTGTGGGTCTGCATTAGCAACTGCCAAATAAAAAAAGATTACGTTACAGTACCTAAGAAAATGTATTCGAAGCAGGACAATATTGTTTTGTCTGTGCATATTTATTTTAGCTATATTTAGTTACACGCGCTCTGGGGCTAATGACGAGAAAATTTAACGTGTCACGCAAGAAAGTCAGCATGGCGGACTAGATCCTCAATACAGAAAATGGTTGACTCCAGTGATGTGGGAACATTTGTCCGCGGCATTTGGAGCTTGAAATGCGTGAACTGCATGCATGACACTATCAGAAGTAAAATCAGACTGATTGTTTATAGATCGTGTTGAGGAAGAAAAACAAAGCATTTTATCTTAAAGTCGAGTCTACATATTGCATCTATTAACAGCAAAGTCTTTGATAGTGTTCCACATTAAAAATCAAACCAACCATAATATGTAGCGGTTCTTTCAGCGGCCCTGGTGCCTTGAAGCTCTCCTTGTTGCCCTCTCTGTCGTATCGGACGATGGTACCCGCCATCTCGTAGTCCCCACTCCATTGGATGAACCAATGGCCATTAAGATAATATTCACCCCGGTCGTTGCGCAACGCCAGGAAGTTGCTAGCCCCTGCAACTTCCTCCACTCTGATGTTGCGGGCTCCTCGAGGAATCACCGTCGCCTCCACATACCCTGAAACCGGCAAAAACAACATACTTCTTCAGCTTGTAGTACACGTGTCAACAATCAAACACCGAAGGCCTTTCAATGGCACTGACCAACGGTAAACAACTATGAACGACACGCTACGCGTTGTTGACAAGTGTGGGATGGAAAACCAACACTCTTATATTTGCTTGACATCTTAAATGGTAAACTGGCTGTTTACCGCTGATACTCGCAAAAACGAAGGTACGAGTAGTTCAGCCTTTTGTACTAAGCTTATATCTTACCGTGTTCCTTAGTTTCGTTGAAGGCCTGCTTGACCGTTGTACATGTCGAGCCATCGCCGTAACACACTCCACACCTATCTTCTGTTGCACTAGATTCTATTTCCCAGTCACATCCCACATGCTGCAACAGCAACAAAGGCAATGGGAAAATCATCATCATCGTCGTCGTCATCATCACCAACACCACCACTTTCATCATCAAACTCTTCATCATCATCATCATCAACAACAAAACAACAACAACAACAATACAGCTGTCTGCACCTTCGTCCTACCTTTTCATCACGATTGTCGCCCTTATCAAAAAACATAATAAACATAGTCGTCGCTGTCATCATCATTGTAGTCATTGTCGTCACCAACACCACCACCACTACCAACAAACAACACCCTCCTCCTCATCTTCTTCCTTCCCCTCCTCCTCCTCATCATCATCTCCGTCGTAGACTTCACGAGATCAGAGCGATTTGTTTTATTAAGGTGTTAGGTTGGTAGAAGAGAAAAGATCCAATGTCTGTCCCGTATTTTAGCATAGAGACACCCAACAATCTACATTAATTCGTTGGTTCATTATCTGAATGGGTTATAGAGAATGCATGGGTGTTGCAGTGAAGAAAAGTGTGTGGTTTTCTTTTAATAAGTGATTGCTGCTGAGGGAGGCTTTTGTGGCTTATAGGACTGCTGCTTACAAAGTTTTGAGTTCACCGCTATTCAATCTTCGGAAAAGAGTTATTTTCTGCAATGTAAAGCGTCATTGTCTGTGTCGGTTACAGAGAAGTGACTTGCTTTCAGTTACCCTACAGCGCCCGGAGATACACATGTGTCTAGATCCTGGCACGCACGGCGTTCCGTCACTGATGATGTCCTTGAGCAGCACGGAGAAAAACATGTCCTTGGGCTTGCAGTGCAGTTCGCACGGCGTATCTGCAAAAAGAACGGGCAATGCTATCACACACAACCGAACAATCAGTTCAATAAAATATAATTTCGGACACACCTTTTTTCCTTCTGTCTCATTTATGAAAAAGAAAGCAACAGTGTAGGAGACTGGAGTTATTGATGATGACGATAATCATGATGATGATTATGATGATGGTAGGCTAATAGTGGTGGTGGTGCGGCCTTGTATAGCTCCGTTTACACGTCAGGAGACATGCTCAATGCGCAAGTTATTGAACGCTTCATAGATATAATCTATCTTTATCCCACATTTCCGAGAATTGATGGAATGAAAACTACAATTAACTGTAGTTAATCTGCTGAATAAAACATTATGACAAGATTGATAGGAAAGATAATCTATCTCCCGTCTTCTGCAACCAGTGGTTTTAGCTTGCGGAATTATCTCTAAGCTACGCAGATCTAGGATCATTTCGCTGTGTTATTGCCTTATCAGTGTAGGAACTGGACTTGTTGAAAATCGTATTACTGTGACCAGACTTTAAAAATTCTCACCCATTTAACTGAATTCTTTGGGAAAGAGCTACTTCATGTGAAAGAAAGGACCACTATTATGATGGCTCCTGGCAGCAAACTATGGACAAGGCCCTGCATGCAAACGTTTGGAAATAAGGGTGTTTACCTGGGGTAGGTACAGGGATCCATTCATACTTGCTGCCTTTGTATTCTATTTCGTTGAATTCAGAACATTGCACTTGTCGGAAGCTGACGCCGTCATCAGGGCAAGGCTGCAATTAAGAAAAATAATCCACACCCCCAAAATCAACGCCACAAATAATAAAACATCAAACAATAATCGTCTAAAATCACAAAATGTGTAGAGATGGTAAAATTAAATAAATAAACCAAACATACAACCAAAACATCTGAAGTAAGAACAAAATCAACTTCAACGATCAGAATAGTCTAGAACAAAACTACAACGCGAAAACGCAACTCGGTTCCTACCTCAGTATTGCAAATCCTAAATCGTTTCCGCTCTCCTAGACAGTAGTTTCCCCCATTAGACGGCCTGCAGACATGAAGACGTCTTTATTAGAAAGCGCACAATGTAACTTTTATTTAACGTTTTTCCTGACGGTTTTCTCTAAAGCATATGTAATACTACAGAATCTATTAAGTACCGTCGACAAAACTTTGGCCTTACAAATTTACAATCACAGTCACTTATTACATAAATTATAACAAAGAAATAGATTAAAATCACAATATCAGCTGGTATTGATATTCATATCTCAATCTTCTATATTGCACATTACATTACACGATTATTGCTTTAGGTCCAGCGGACTCTTCCGAGCCAAATCAGGACCAGACAACACCTGATCCGCATAACAGATCTGCTGAAACAACCCTAGTGGTAAAACTGAAGGCACTCCACCAGCCAATCACTTAACAATAAAGACATCGCACGCAGGGGACGCTAAAATATCAACAAAACACATACATATAAAATGCTTACATTGCTAAATAATAAAGTCATAGGAAGCCCTAGTGACCATCTGGCAGAAAGCGTCCAATATTCCCAAGCTGATCCAACAGACCTCACACACAAAAAAGGAGTCTTGTCCCGGAAGAGTTTTCAAGAAAAAAGGTAGGTGACTGGTATAGCGAAGAAGAAGATAGTATAGCAGATTGATAGAACAGAGCAGGAATGAGAAAGAACAAATGAGAAAGACAGCGACAGTGGGAATTTAAAACATACTATTTATACTGAAACCCCCGGCACTACAACGGGGGTTATAATTGTACAAAGTTAAAAAAAAAACAATGTAAGACTACTGCAGGAACGTTAAGTATAAACAATAGCCTTGAGCAGCTGATGCTAGTAAAAGCGCTATATGAAAACGATGAAATAAACCATCATAATAAACAAATAATAATACAGTAAATCCGTTGAATGTGCTAAAAGTGGGTCTAGCGCAATATTAGACGCATAGCTCTATCCTTTTATCGATTCCCATGCAACATCTACAAACATGTTGCATCCCTTATTTACTATAATAATAATAATAATAATATCCTATTTACGGAGGGTGGTTGCAGTGGCGTTCAGAATGACTGACGCCCGCGCTGCACGTCCTGCTACAAGACGTCCATTCTGCCCACTCTCCCCATTCTCCGTTGATGGACTGTGGTCTGTCGCCGATCTCCACACACTTGCCGGCAAAACACCACTGTAAACGCAAACCACTGAAGACGTTATTGTAATTCTATATCAACATTTAGCATTCATTCCTATCTAGACATAGTCCTTGCAACTGAACTTGGTAATACAATTATTTAACTTTGACTTCGACTTTATTGTTCACCCGATGTGAACGTGATCTTTGGTTGTAAATGTTTAAAAAAAAGGTTAATTCACCATTGCGTTCACTGACCACATTGGTTCGTTCAGCATTTATTACCTGCCACTACTGCCTTTGATTAGACCTTTCAGAGCAGCAAAGGATCAAAATTCTTGACTGTGATAAGAGGAAGAAGAAGAAGAAGGTTGTATCGCACTGACTCAAATCATCATCATCATCATCATCATCATCATCATCATCATCATCATCATCATCATCATCATCATCATCATCATCATCATCATCATCATCATCATCATTATCGTCGTCGTCGTCGCTCCAGCAGATGTCGGGTGGCTGGGGAGACATGTGAGATGCTGACGCAGATATTTCGCCGCCTCGGTCTCCCTGCAACTGCTGTCAAGAGGCGTACACGTGACACGTTCTTCGCCGTCCAAGTTTTTACATCATCTGTCCAGCTCTTTCCAATTCAAATAGGAATCCCCTCTCTCTATGTCTGCGGAAATCTCCCAACCGCATATCCATTTCTTTTCCTCAGGTATGTACCACGTGGATTGCTCTCAAAATCGAAGCATATTATCAAAGTGTATCCAGGAAACAAAACGGAAAACGCACCCTGTTTGGTCCACATAGAGTTCCCTCCGCAGCTGGCTGTAGTTTCGTGGAGCACTTGTTATCCACGCGACACCATAGAGTGGAGCAAATATTCTGCAATCAAAACACTCAACGTTTTTACTTGAAATTAGTTACTTATTTGGATGTGCGGATTAAATCAAAATGCAGAAATAAACTCGGAAGAATTACTGAAAGAACAAAAAGCCGAGCAGTCATGTATAGTACGCACTTCCAAGTCCTGTACCCCGCCACAGAGTGCGGCATCTTCGCCATACAGCAGGCGACACTGGTGGTCGGCGTCGTACATGGTTCCCGCGGGATACATTGGGTACTCGAACTCGTGCTTACCAGGTTCGTCGTCTAAGCAGTAGCCCCAATCACGACTGTAAAAAAGAAAGTGACGTTTTACAGTACCTAAACACAATGGTGGGATAATAATAACTGCGAGTAGAAACATAAGTTTTCATATTGCAACTTGCACTGCTTTTATTGTAGCATGATAGCAGTATTTAGGATATGGCTTTGCTCTCGCTCCGAGCCCTATTACAAATAAAAATCAACGACCTTAACTCCACATAATAATACAATTGTGAAAATGGAACACAGTAAAATAATCGGATCTAAGGATCAACTCGGCAGGATTTAAACGAACGGAAAAAACAACAACTTTTAGTTCATCTGACGGATTTGTGCTGAGTTATAAAACAACTGAACTGGTTCAGAACAACATTAGTCGTGCGTCAAGGATGCCTACTCTCTCCAACTCTCTTCAACATCTTCCTGGAGCGCATCATGTCAGATGCACTTGCATATCACGAAGGCACAGCCAGCATAGGAGGTAGAGCAATCTCCAACATCCGTTTTGCGGATGACATTGATTAATTGGCTGGAGTGGAACAAAAATTTGAACAGCTAGTACAAAGGTTTGACACCACCTCAAGAGCCTTTGGAATGGAAATAATTGCAGAGAAGACCAAAACGATGACCAATGAACACCAATGACATCAACACAGACATCAAAGTCCAAGGCCAATCACTTAACATGGCGCAAAGCTTCAAATATTTAGGAACCATTGTATAAGGCAACGGGTCCCAACAGGAAGTCCTCTCCAGGATAGCACAAACAACTGCTACCCTGACAAGGATGAAGCCCATTTGGAAAGACAAGTCCATAAGGTAAGGTAAGGCTGCTGCGCTCCCTTGTCATCTCCATCTTCCTATATGCTTGCGAAACATAGACCCTCACAGCAGATCTACAACGAAGAATACAAAGCATGGAGATGAGGTGCTACAGAAGACTTCTGGACATTTCCTATGCCCAGTACATCACCAACGACGAAATCAAACAGACCATCACACAAGCCATTGGACAACACGATAACATGCTCACAGTGGTGAAGAAACGGAAACTCCGGTGGCATGGCCAAGTCATCAGAGCACCAGGTCTAGAAAAGACCATCCTGCAAATCACTGTACAAGGAGACAGAAGAAGAGGGAGACAGAAAAAAGGTGGGAGGACAACAATCGAAAATGGACTGACTTGACACTGAGCGAAGCCATGAGGGTTGGCCAGGACAGAGAAAGATGGAGTACGCTGGTTAAACGATCATATGTGGTGCCCCAACGACTTTCGAGTTACAGGATAGGATAGGATAGGAGCAAGTAAATTCTGTACATCACTGCTTACAAGAAAAGTGTACAGTACGTGGACAGTCATTAAGATGTATGCAAGAGCAGTTAAGCAAGACTTACTCTATTAAAAAAAACCACCTCTTGATTGTTTTAAAAGATTCAAAGATGCTTGGAAGATAGCACACGGCTTATAAGCAAAGCTTACTCTAAAAATTTTGTGATAGAGTCTCTGCTGCAGTGAGACCACTGTGTTGGCGTGAGGTCCCAGGACAGGTGGGGAGCCATTACGAACATCTCGCCTGTTGGGCTCTGACAGTCGTTGTACTTCGTGTCGTGTTTCATGGCAAAGCTGCAAAACAATGAAACATATTTTAAATGAATTACTTCACGATCAGAATCGGAATATTTTGTCCATCCTTGTACGAAAATTGGATGATAATGCACCAACATTTAAAAAGATCTCTAGGAGGAGAGTGGCGATGGGATGAGTGTATGTTATATTTGGGGTTCGCAGCACATTGAGTATTGAAAGGCCTACATATAACACACTTAACCAATAACCGATACACCAATGACATTTTAAAATACGTATCAAACACTGTAAAAACTAAGCTTTTCTAAAACCTACGTAGGCATTTAGAACAGTTTGATCAATGAATAAAACATGCGAGATATTTAACAGTGGGTCTACAGTGGACAGCCTCGAAAAAGAACCATGGCTGACCTTCTCCAGTGTTAAAACCTCACTCAATGCATAAGAAGTGTCGCGCCAGATGTTAAGTCGTTTGAATAAACCGCTCCTCAGTTAAAGAGGTAGGTACCCTTAGGTCTAGGTGAATGCGGCTCCAAAGTTGCCTTTAAGACCTCAATGGCAACACCATCAATCAATGACCATTGCCTGCTATGGCACTCCACTTTAACAACGTTTTGCTGTATTTTTTCTCCCCTGTCGAGCGCACACCGCATGCTACTGCACAACATCAACTTTAACCGGGATAACAACTCGTACATACTTGTGCCCGAGTTCGTGTGTGACAGTCCAGGCGAGGGACAGTCCTGTATCTTCGTTGATGTTGCACGCTCGATGTGGCTGACACATGCCCGACACTTGGGCAAGACCCAGAGTGTTGCACGGGCTGTCCAACCGGTTGCAAATGTTTCTCCTGGGGACCAAAATCAATAAATTATGTCATAGAGTACATGAGAAGGGAAATCTTATGGCCTGTAATAATTGAAAGGTTCGTGGCAAACTCCTGAACCTTTTTTGTCCAAACGATTCAGGAACGTAGGTTCGGGATCTGAGAACCTCGAAGAAAAAAGTTTTGTGGACCTCCACAAACCTTTCAATTAAGTCAGGCCATTAAGAGGAACAAGTATTTTGTCCATCTAGATATGCTGTTTACAATGCCTATTAGGTGAAATAGGCAACAAGCAAAGGGGGTCAAATCGTGTACAGATTCAGTCTTAGTGCTAAACATTAGTTGCTTCCCTTGCGCACTTTGCCTCCTCATGACCCTCTACAAGCAGCGTAACTGAGCTTTTGATGTCTGTTTTCCTCTTCTGTCAGTCTGTATGGCTCCTCTATATTAAGAAGTGAGAGCTAATACACGAGCACACACTCCGTATTATTGTTTCCTATATTTTCACAGGTGCCTCAAGTGGACGCACAGGGAATGGAGAGAGAGAGAGGGAGAGGGAGAGAGAGAGAGAGAGAGAGAGAGAGAGAGAGAGAGAGAAAGAAAGAGAGAGAGAGAGAGAGAGAGAGAGAGAGATTACATTACATTACATTACATGATTATTGCTTTAGATCCAGCGGACTCTTCCGAGCAAAATCAGGACCGGACAACACCTGATCCGCATAAAAGATCTGCTGATACAACCCTAGTGGTAAAACTGAAGGCTCTCGACCAGCCAGTCACTTTACAATAAAGACATCCCACGCAGGGGACGCTGAGGCTATACTCTAATTTATCGAAACCCCCGTTTACAAAAACAAAATAGAATACAAACATCATTATAAATTATCAACAAAACACATACATATAAAATGCCTACATTGCTAAATAATAACATCATAGGAAGCCCAAGTGAACACCTGGCAGAAAGCGTCCAATATTCCCAAGCTGATACAACAGACCTCACACACAAATAAGGAGTCTTGTCCCGGAAGAGTTTTCAAGAAAAAAGGTAGGTGACTGGTCTAGCGAAGAAGAATATAGTATAGCAGATTGATAGAACAGAGCAGGAATTAGAAAGAGCAAATGAGAAAGACAGCGACAGTGGGAATTTAAAGCACTAAATTTCCAGAAAGTGGGGATACTATTTATACTGAAACCCCCGGCACCCCAACGGGTGAGAGAGAGAGAGAGAGAGAGAGAGAGAGAGAGAGAGAGAGAGAGAGAGAGAGAGAGAGAGAGAGAGAGAGAGCACCTGGTAAGAAGAAGAGCGACGTCGTGGTGGTTGGGATGGTCGTCGTCGCGGAAGTTGACGTTTTTCTGCCACTTGCAAAAGCTGCGTAATGTCTTGTCTGCGTGATGCGTGACTTGCAACTCCTCCTAGTAAAACAGCGTTGTTTCTTTCAATGCTAGTAGAGTAATTTATTCTTATAGAGAGAAGAATGTTTTCCTTTTTTTTCTTCTATAAATTAGATTAAGGGAAAGTAAACTAATAATAATGTTTTAAGACGTCCTCTGGAAACTAATGCAATGTTTTGAGTATCTTACACTGAACGAACTGAGTTTTATCCTGAAGACAATATGAAAGGAGACAAAAACAATTTAAAAGTAATAGTAGATTTACACATTGTTGCCATCCGTAGCATATTATGGCAATGGACAGTAGAGGCATACTTACATCTGGTTCTTTGAGCAACAGCATTCGAACAATGACGATGTTGACTGCGTTTCCAATAGACGCATCATGGAACAGCGTAGACACCTGCACAATTTCAACATAAGTTTTGACAGTCAATTATCTTTAATAAACAACTTATTTTTCCAAGGCCCAACATGATTTCAAAGATGAACAAACGATCATAAAAGGAAGCGAAACCGTGTACGGATTCAGGCTAATCGTTAAAAAGCAGTTGCTTCCCTTGAACACCTTTGCTCTAGAACTCGTGCAGAATATGAGCTTAGCGTTACGGTTCACTTATACAGCTGCATCAAATTCACTGGATGCAACATTGTTTAATTTAGGGGATATTTCCCTATGAACCTTATTATGAAGAATTACCAAGGACGATTCGGCCTATTTATTATTATTTAAGCCTACCCAAAAACTCTGCAGCCGAAAACGACTTACCATGTTCATGACAGTAAGAACGTAGTTTTCGATGTCTTCATTCTGGTAATACTTCATCATGTCCGGGTCCACGACGATCAACGTCTCCACGTTCTTCTCGCTAGAGATGGATCTCTTCTTCCTCCTCCTCTTCCTCTCCACTCCTCTTGCCTCCTCCCCTCCTTCTTCAGTCTCAGAGACCCTCCTCTCTACGCTCCGGCGACGTCTCTCCCATCTCTCCCGTTGTTTGAGAATTCTGGTGACATCGTCTGGAAGCAGGCAGACCACATGTCCATAGGAAACTATAAGGCAAATGCTTAACATAAGTGTTAAGATTAATTCAATTTGTTTAATAGTTCCTTTCGCAAAAGAGACCATTAAGCATTGTCAACAGTAGATTTAAATGTAAATTAAGCTTAAAAGCTAAAAGTACAAAAGGACCACCAGGTTTTCCAAAACAGCATATCACTTTGGCTAACTAAAGAAGACAAAGATATCTAGGAATAATAAAACACTTCGCTCGACACCACACATATTAGTTATTCAAATTAATAATAATATTTACTAATATTTTTTTTTTTTTCATTAAATGTATTTTACTATGTGTACTGTCGGTGACAGCCTTTCCTCTTTTAAAATCATTGTATGTTCTAAATATATTATTTTCGTACTTTATAATAAAGAGAACGACGAAATATTCCTGCGCATATTCGACAGTGATGATGTTTCCAAAAAGACTGACTGGCATATGAATAGCAATACATTATTAATATAGAAGCAGAAGCAAAAGAAGAAGAAGAAGAAGAAGAAGAAGAAGAAGAAGAAGAAGAAGAAGAAGAAGAAGAAGCAATTTAATAAACAAAATAAATGCTATCAAAGTCCATTTAACGGGAGGGGAAGCTAAGTGTGTATTTAGATGTATAATTTCCCTAGTTCCCGTGCACGCACCTTGAAAAAAAGTTTCCTGCTTTACTATCTTTCCATCGACACAGTTCAAACAACCTCATTTTGGGACTCCGGGTAAAAAACAAAATACTGACTGCAGGCACTCTTTTCTAGGTGCCAAATAAATCCTTTTCAACACCTGCGCCCCGTTCCCTTCTCGCTTCCTTCATCGATCAATGAACAGGGCGGTAAGTACATTTTATCCCCCTTCACTCGCACGTACAATTTTTCCCCCTTCTTTCTATCCCTCTCCCTCCTTTATCCATCCATCCATCTCTCTCTCTCTCTCTCTCTCTCTCTCTCTCTCTCTCTCTCTCTCTCTCCACCTCATCTCATTCTTCTCCTTTATCTTGATCCGATCTGTGCCCTTTAGGCTTCTTGTCTTCGTCTTGTCTGGCTATCTGTCTGTCTGTCTCTCCACTTCATCATCATTTCTTTCTTCTTCTTCTTCTTCTTCTTCTTCTTCTTCTTCTTCTTCTTCTTCTTCTTCTTCTTCTTCTTCTTCTTCTTCTTCTCTCTCCCCTACATCCCCCTTTCTGTATTCTTCTCTCTCTCTCTCTCTCTCTCTCTCTCTCTCTCTCTCTCTCTCTCTCTCTCTCTCTCTCTCTCTCTCTCTCTCTCTCTCTCTCTCCCTCTTCATCTACGCTAATATTCTTTCTACTTCCTTCTTCTCTCATCTGATTCGCTTAGGATGCTGGGACTGGGATGTGCGGACGCGACTGTGGGGCAGCAGAACAGTTAGTAGGCCTATTAGTGTGTTTCCCAGGTCTTGGATGAAGACGTCAGCACTAGCCATTATCCTATCAGTACTGGCCATTATTCTCTCACAGACGATGAATACAAAATGCTTTATTGCCGATTGAAAAACACTAAGGGTGGGTGTGGGATTTTGATTAAGTTCCACTTTTGGTGGGCAGGGATTAGCAAGTATACGTTATACCCCATTGCCCTGGATGGCGCTGTCCTAAGACTGCCGCACTTTCTTTGAGATTGATTGATTGATTGATTTATTGTTGCTTTAGGTCCAGCGGACTCCTCCGAGCCAAATCAGGACCGGACAACCCCCGATCCGCATAAAAGATCTGCTGAAACAACCCTAGTGGGAAAATTGAACGCCCTCCACCGGCCAGTCACTTTACAATAAAGACATCCCACGCGGGGGACGGCTGAGGGTTTACCTCAACTACGCGAACCCCCGGTTACAAAAACAAAATAGAATACAACCATCATTACAAATCATCAACGGGGAAACATATACATATAAAATGCCTATATTGCTAAATACTAACATCATAGGAAGCCCTAGTGACCACCCAGCAGAAAGCGTCCAACACTCCCAAGCTGATCCAACAGACCTCATTCACAAACAAGGAGTCTTGTCCAGGAAGAGTTTTCAAGAAAAAAGGTAGGTCATTGATCTAGCGAAGAAGAAGATAGTATAGCAGAGTGATAGGACAGAGCAGGAATGGGAAAGAGTATATGAGGAAGATAGCAACAGTGGGAATTTAAAGCACTAAATTTCCATAAAGTGGGGATACTATTTATACTGAAACCCCCGGCACTCCAACGGGGGTACTGTTGCCGCAGTGAATCTGTCATGCCTACAAAGGCAAGACAGGTTTTCAACTGGGGCTTTCACTGTTCCCTTTATAGGTTAGAACAATCTACAGTGGGAAGATTGCTCATGACCCCAAGGGGTACTTTCTTTGAGAAAACGATCAGAGTTTCACTCATATGGTGTGAATAGAAAAGTAGGTTCCTAACGCCAAACACCCAAACTACACTAACTTGGGACAAACTTAATAATTAAGCCTATGTGGAACTTGAATTCTTGAGTTTTATGACTTTTACATTCAAAGAAATTTTAACACAACTCTTCGTTTTAACAAAGTCTGACCAACACTATTTTCCCCCTTAAAAGAGATTGAATTTACTAAAAATAAAATATATAGATTACACTCACTATTTATACACTAAATGTATGGCGCCAGTCGAAAAGTATCGGTGCTTTTTTCTGCAAATCAGTAAGACAAGCTGCAATACCAACAACAACAACAACAACAACAACAACAACAACAACAACAACAACAACAACACATCTCTAATCTATGGTGGTATAGTATTGAAGAAGAGGCATGTGAATCAGCCCTATCTCCGTTCCAGGGGTACCCGTCTGTGGACACAATCTACAAAAGCCTGTTTATCACTCCTATTAGCATTATCATTACCTCTTGTTAGTGTTTCAACCTTTGAAATGCAAACCTAACATTGAAATATCGCTTCAATCTTCATCATTTTGTAAAGTTCCTTCGCTATCATCTTTTTATTTTGTATTTTTAATCAAAACGCGCCTCCACCCTGTTTTTATTTAGACTTCTTCTTTGCTACCTAAACAGCGCAGCTTCTTCTTGGCTAGCTAAACAGCTTCTTCTTGGCTAGCTAAACAGCGCAGCTTCTTCTTGGCTAGCTAAACAGCTTCTTCTTGGCTAGCTAAACAGCTTCTTCTTGGCTAGCTAAACAGCTTCTTCTTGGCTAGTTAAACAGCGTAGCTGAGACTAGACAAGGTCTTCTTTCCTTCCCTTCCCTCCCTCCATACCCCTCCTCTCTCTCTCTCTCTCTCTCTCTCTCTCTCTCTCTCTCTCTCTCTCTCTCTCTCTCGGGATAAGAGAAAGGCCTCGTCTAGTCTCAGCCAACACTGTATGCTTCTGGGCCGATATATATAAACTGTATAAACTTTGATGCTGTTGTCTATCTGCAATGTGGTGGTATATGGATTAAGGCAACAACAGCATCAAAGTTTTGGGACTAAAAGCATCGCTGAGACTAACCACCATTGTCCAGAGCAATTGTTTAGGACTGTTCCATGCATCAGACCTTTGATGCCTTCGGCAAATTTAACTAAGTCCTAGATGAAACAGTCCTAGGTCTATATAACCTCATAATCAGCTGAAACTATTTAAGACTTAAAGCATATCAGCGGTAAGTTAAGTCGTAATCGGTTCCAGACTGTTAATCTCGTCTTTCCAACACTATTCGCGCAAGCTTGGCTTATTCCGGTAACAGTAAACTGCTGAAAGGCAGACAAGACATTCCCTGTTTTGATATTACACGCTGATTGACTCTACGGGTGCTTAACGCTGGAGTTGTTCACCAATTGGGTCCACGTCCGCTGAGACTTTCAACATTGCCTTTTTGCGCAAAGGTTGGGTAAAATATAAAAAAAATGATATTGCAGCAGTTTCAATGAAATAATGCCCTCCCTCTCTGATCGGAAGGCAACATCTTTGTATTTTATTTGTGTGTTACTTTATCATTACCGTTCTTGCTCTATAAATGTCCTTTGAGATAGAGCAGATACGACGGCACGGGAAACTGGTCACTAACCCAGTAAAATGTTCCTATGAAGTTTTGAACAAATTCCTTTCAGTGGTTCTTGAGATATTGTGTTTAAGGGAGAAGTCGGATGGGTTGGGGGGGGGGGAATGGTGATAGGGAAGGGAGAGAGAAAGGGGGTAGGGGAGAGGGACCTAGTGCTTGCTAGTTGTTTTGTTGCCACTGGCATTCAACCGTCTATGATCCATAAAGTCCATGCGATAGAATGCATGTGTGTTAGTGTACACTCTAGACCTGTCTTTATACACTCATCCGAAAGAGTATACTAGGCACCGGTGACCTGATAAGTCTCATACTTAATGTTAAAAAAAAAGATTTCCAGATATGTCTAAGAATAAAACGAATGAACAAACGATTGAGTTTATTAATGAAACAACGAATTAAGGTATGAATACCATTAAATAGATGGAATAATTAGATTTAAGAAAACAAAACAAAACAATAGTTGAGTTCAGAAGTGCAGTAATAATTAATAGAAGAAGAAAGAGATCCTTTCTCCGGTGTTTATGAAGTGAAGAAATCTGAATGGAGCGATTCATGCCTGAAAATACGCTGCACGCTAGATCGTGATAAGGTGATGCTAGGGGTGAAATCGGGCGGGTCACGCATCGCGTCCTGCCATGCCCCAGGTGAGAACAAGGTTCAGTATAATTCTGAACTCTCAGAGATACGGCAGAATCTCTCTCTCTCTCTCTCTCTCTCTCTCTCTCTCTCTCTCTCTCTCTCTCTCTCTCTCTCTCTCTCTCCTCCCCCCCCCTGAAAGCGTACAACTATACTACTAAAAGGATTTCTCTCTCTTGCCTATTGCAACTTACTATCTGAAAATCAAGTCAATTCGAATGGTCGTATTCAAAACATTTGCTACTCGTTGGTGCCTGTGGAATGATGATGATGATGATGATGATGATGATGATGATGATGATGATGATGATGATGATGATGATAATGATGATGTCTTGTTACGCACACAATTCCACACTGGCAGCATGCTCAGAGCGCAACAAATTCACTGAAGGATAAGAAAGAGTAATCGAAGTACTGTACACTAGTTCTGAACGTTGTAATGAATACCTATTTAGCGTTTCTACTGTATTGTTTCTAAGAGATGCATAAATAACTATCAAAATATGTTCAAAGATCAGCAATGGACTCGCTAAAAACAAAGGATACTAAGGATAATTATAATATTAATTTAACTTGATCACAATATTTTTCCTCCTCTATCTCGGATGTTTAACTAGCGTTGTTGATTGATTAATTGGGTAGATTAACGTCCCCGGACACATGAGCGTATAGGGGACACAGTTATGTGAAAGCGTTGTTTCAATTTCGAGAGGTATTTATAGTATCAGGCTGAGATCTGAGAGTTTTCACAGACCGCGCGCGCAGGGGAGCTTCACCAACATTCACAAAGGTCAGCTGTTGTTGCTGCTGCTGCCGATGTAATGCGGACAGCTTTGATGCTGAAGCTGCTACCGCCAAAGATGTTTTGATAACAAAGGTGGAGGCGATCACCCTGATGATTCGAAGATCGCGAGTCAAAGAAGTGATACGATGATGATGATGATGATGATGATGATCATGAGGAGGAGGAAGAGGAGGAGGAGGAGGAAGAGGTCAGTTGGTCGAGGTCGTTCCGATGGGTGAACAGTTACTGTAATACAGAAGATCCTGATGACTGAAAGCTTGACATTATAAGTAGCTTCAACCCCTTTTCCATATTATCTCTTGTGCCAATACTCCGAAAGCACGCCTGTTTCTAACTATCGAAGTCCATCACCACCAAAGGTTCAATGAACTAAAATATGCATAATTATGATTTAAAAGCAATTTAATGTAACTGAGATACCAACCAATATTGTGTATTATTCATCACATTCATAGCAAATTAAAGCCCGCGTTCCTTCCCCACCCCCTCCATCTACCCCGTGGGTGTACCGGGGCTTTCTGTATAAATAGTACCCCGCTTTTTGGAAATTTAGTGCTTTAAATTCCCACTGTCGCTGTCTTTTTCCTTTGTTCGTTCTCATTCCTACTCTATTCTATCAATCTACTATACTATCTTCTTCGCAAGACCTGTCACCACCCCCGTTGGGGTGCAGGGGGTTTCAGTATAAATAGTATCCCCACTTTCTGGAAATTTAGTGCTTTAAATTCCCACTGTCGCTGTCTTTCTCATTTGCTCTTTCTCATTCCTGCTCTGTTCTATCAATCTGCTATACTATCTTCTTCTTCGCTTGACCAGTCACCTACCTTTTTTCTTGAAAACTCTTCCGGGACAAGACTCCTTATTTGTGTATGAGGTCTGTTGGATCAGCTTGGGAATATTGGACGCTTTCTGCCAGGTGTTCACTAGGGCTTCCTATGATGTTATTATTTAGCAATGTAGGCATTTTATATGTATGTGTTTTGTTGATAATTTATAATGATGTTTGTATTCAATTTTGTTTTTGTAAACGGGGGTTCAATAAATTAGAGTACCGCCTCAGCGTCCCCTGCGTGGGATGTCTTTATTGTAAAGTTACTGGCTGGTGGAGAGCTTTCAGTTTTACCACTACGGTTGTTTCAGCAGATCTTTTATGCGGATCAGGGGTTGTCCGGTCCTGATTTGGCTCGGAGGAGTCCGCAGGACCTAAAGCAAAAATCATGTAATGTAATGTAAAGACCTGTCACCTTCTTTTTTCTTGAAAACTCTTCCAAAACTTCTCATTTGCGTATGAGGTCTGTTGTATCAGCTGGTGGATATTGAACGCTTTCTGCCAAATGGTCACTAGGGCTTTCTATGATATTAATATTTAGCAAAGTAGGCATTTTATATGTATGTGTTTTGTTGACATTTTTAAATGATATTTATATTCTATTTTGATGTTTATATTCTATTTTGTTTTTGTAAACGGAGGTTCCTAGAGTATAGCCTCAGCGTCGCGTGGGATGCATTTATTGTAAAGTGACCGACTGGTGGAGTGCCTTCAGTGTTACCACTAGGGATGTTTCAGCATATCTTTTATACGGATCAGGAGTGAGTCCTCTTTCAACCAAGTTGTGGTCCTGATATCGTTATCCTAATTCGACTCTTTGAAGTCCGATGAACCCTATAAACAATTATTAACTAACTTACAACGGCAAATTATATAAGAAAAAGAAGAATAAGAAGAAAAAGAAGAAGAAGTAGAAGAAGAGGAAGAAAAAGAAGAAGAAGAAGTAGAAGAAGATAGATAGATAGATAGATAGATAGATAGATAGATAGATAGATAGATAGATAGATAGATAGATAGATAGATAGATAGATAGATAGATAGATAGATAGATAGATAGATAGATAGATAGATAGATAGATAGATAGATAGATAGATAGATAGATAGATAGATAGATAGATAAATATTCAGTGCTTATAGGGTCCAACGGACTGCCAAGAGCCGAATCAGGACCACAAGAAGAAGAAGAAGAAGACTTTAAACGTTTATTGCAATTACAACATGTTACAAGGACAATAATTTTAAGCTTACAGCTTATTCTTACAAGTAGTCCTCGTTTCAGGCACCCACTCAAGCATAATACATTTATACAATCAATTAAACCTGCCACATGTTACATATATAAAAGTAAAACTATAATAATTTCAAAACAAGAACTTTTAACATCTAAACGTCATCTGAACAATATAATATTATACCATTATAATATGGTGACCTGTGGGTGGAAAAATTATGAATTTAAAATATGGTTAAAAAGCATTAATTTAAATGATTTGATTGTTTTGTTTTGTTTAATGATCGGAGGAAGTTCATTCCATAAAGACGGTGCTCTGAACCCAAAACTAGTCTTATATAGATCAATTCTTGGTTTAGGTAAGAGATAATTTTGGGAATGGTATACATTTGATGATTTAGTTAAAAATCGGGTTAGATAGTTTGGTGCAATATTGTTGTGAACTTTAAACATAAGCATGATCATATTATATTGAAATTGTTTATTTAGAGGTAAAATGCTTAATTTTATAAATTTTTCATCTGTTGAAATAGAAGAAGAAGAAGAAGAAGAAGAAGAAGAAGAAGATGATGATGATGATGATGATGATGATGATGATGAAAATGCTGCTGCGGCTGCTGCTGATGATGATGCTGATGAGAATGAAAAAGAATCCATTAAAATGTATAATTTTTGTCTGAAAACTATTATAAACGTCAAAACATGTTTGGAGATTAAGGCTCGAGAAGAAGAAGAGGAAGAGGTGGATGAGAATGTAACAGTTGCTAGATACTCAAAGCCGCGTGACGTTTCCATTAAAGAACTGAAGGCCAAAGGTTGCTCATTAACAACAAGAGATATCCTTAGATGAAAGACAAAGCATATCTATTGCAACGTTCAGCTGCACTGCCAGAACCTAACACTTAGGTCTACATCTTGTAAGTTTGTATGCACTATGCACACAGACCTAGCCACTGCATTTATGTTGCTGCTGTTTAATCCATCCATGCCTGTGGCCTTAGCAGTATGAGACCCAGTCGTTCGTGCATATTCATTCACGAGTTACATTCACAAACCTGATTCGGCATTCTCATTAGCAAAAAGCTAAGTTACGCCCGAACAGAGATGTTAAATAAGACACACTTGTAGACAGCAGATCTCTCTCTCTCTCTCTCTCTCTCTCTCTCTCTCTCTCTCTCTCTCTCTCTCTCTCTCTCTCTCTCTCTCTCTCTCGCTCTCTCTTTTCCCATATCCTCCCTCTCTCTTTCACACACACACACACACGCACACACATACTCCCTCTCCTCCCCCCACACACTCACTTCCAACTCACTTTTTCTTTGTGGCCGCCTTCAGCCTGAAATTATCTCATGATGTATAATTATTATCAGTCATAGTTGCAGGAGGAACAACGAAGCTTAACGTCCTATTGCATCAGCGTTAAGGACGATCACCACGTCGCCACCCTGACAACAATGATTATCATCATCATATCAAAGATGAGATCCTACGGATCTCTTTTACCGTTCATAGTTGCAGGATTTTCGTAAGGACACGATATAGTACCATGATAACGAAGATCCGCGGGACTTTTTAACAATTTTCTCTGCATGTCGCTGCATCACTAAAGGATTGCGCGCTGACTTAACACTTAACAACACCATTATATGATTAGGCTTGTGACTAAAAACGGTATTATACCCTGCCACCTGCTGTTGGGAGTTGGTGAAACTATGCACCCACTTTAACCCAACTCCAAAATCCAAGCACACCCGAAACTCCGGTTGTCATTAAATGTCGGAGGCGTGATTTCCGGAGACGGATACAAGGATGAGCTGGTCGTTGATGTCCTGATTTGGTTCTGTGTAGCCCTCTGAAACCTTTAAAACAATAATGAACTCTAAAGCCAAGATCTCTGGTGCTTATGAATAGGTGCCAGTTATATTTTTCAGACAATATACACTTCAGCAGCCCTGGTTAGAAAATTCATCTGAGTTGCTTCAAAAGCATTCCACCGTTGAAAAAGAAGGCGCAGCTTGAACAGAGAGATAAGGCAATCGGGCGTGGAGCAACAATAATTAAAGCCTCGAAGATCAAAATCTTCAACTGAAAAGAGATAAAGGCTCTACGTCAACACAGCGTGGAAGGAGCTGACCATCGCGGCTTACTTTCGCGCCTCACTTTCCACTCCCAATCGTAGACACATCAGCAGCAGCCTAATGTATTTGCCACAACGATGGCGCATCACGGACAAACGTTTGGACCGGGTTATGGATGATATTTGTCATCCATGCTGTATGATACAGTCGTGACAAAAGCCATGTAATAGTTGTCTGCCACAGACAAAACGGAAATGCAACACCCACTATTATTATCTTTAATACAACATCATCTGTGCTCAAATATGTGGTTTATGTCTAGACAAAGGGAGTTTAAAAAAAAAGAAAAAGGTCATGGGCGTTATCATATAACGGGTCATCATTTTCACAATTCTGCACATTGGCTGACTCAGCGTCTGCTGCACAAAACCTTTTCTTTGTAGTTGTTTTATTATGCATTCACTATGACTGCTGTCGATGAATTTTAAGATAATTACGTTTGTTCCCATTTAAGCATATTTCAGCACTCACACTGTTTATTGTATAAGGCATGTGTCATTGTCTGTCGATCTAAGCATATTTTGGCATTCATAATTATGGCTCTGTGAGGAATAAGCTTCCATCGTGTCAGCTAGTATCACATTATCTTGTCAAAGTTGTTAGTAACAAAAATATTTTCTTTCGATTTAAAAGATCTTTCGGCACTCCTCCAGTCTATGTTTTATAATACAAAAACAAACCCCATTTTAAATTATGTAAAAATACCTTTTAAAAGTCTCATTAAGAACTTAATTAAAAGAAAATGTAACTGTTCATCACCATTTTCTATGCTGGCATTGTGACAACCCTTAATTACGGTTGCTTTGCAACAAGGTAAATAATGAGTTTGTATCGAACAATAAAGCTGCATGGTATTGTATTGTATTGTATTGTATTGTATTGTATTGTATTGTATTGTATTGTATTAATGCTGGTGCTTCATTGCAAGTGTCAAATAATGCATTGGAGAGTGGAGAGAGAGGTAGAGAGAAGAAGGAGGGAGAAGGGAGGTGAGGGGGAAGATTTACATACATGTTGCTGAACCAAACAGCGAAGAATGGCTCAGTGCTTCTGAGACGATTTTCACGGGGCTTCCATTTGGAATCGTAATCTACTCGTTTGTCTTTGGTGCAGTACGCACAAACGGCACCCAAGGAGTTGAGCGAATCCGGGTTCAAAATCCGGATCGCTTGCGTGTCAGGCTCACAAGGAATCCCCGAAAGCAACCATATGCACTGCATTAGTACGATTTATACTATTCCAGTACATAGTATAATTAGTTCAGTCGTTTGGTGTTACGCGCTTGTCTTATTCTTTTCAACCACAAAGTTGACGATTTAAACAACGTCAGTAGGTCTAAGTATTTTTAGTTTAACAATTAAGTTAATAAGTAGTTTCACGTTAACGATCATGCAGTTTAGTAAGTCGTCGAACGTTCAAAATCCAAAACCTAGCGTAAAACCTTTACCGTGAAAATACCTTTAGCACATTTTACTCGCTTTCTGTGGAGCGGGTGGTCTTAACGTCAATTAACATGATTGACAGGTTGATAAATGCTGGTGTCAAAAGAACGGGTGCAGTACATGCAGAGCACATGGAGCTCCTCACCTGCAGCTTTCTGAATGTTTCTAATGTGCGTTCTCTCAGGAAGCAACTGATACTCAATTTGCAAGGGTGCAAACAGACAATAAAACTTGATTATGCAGAATTGCTAACGTATGTCAATCTTATTTAAATAGCACGCTTTTTTGGTGTGTAATAGTGCGCATGTTTACACGGCGTTCTTTGGACAAACTAGTGCACATCTACATAAGTTCTTTGGACATACCTCCTTGTTGGGACGTCCATTTAGTGATCCGTTAGGGTTAGGGTTAGAACACTTAAAAGTACTTAAATAGGGGGTCGAAAAATGACCCATTGTCCACACAACGTATGTGGCGTTTGAGGAAAGTACAAATAACGGTGTCTGTGTGTTACACTCAGTTTGATGTTGGTGTTTTCTATCAGTATCTGATTCAGCCCCAATGCTGAATTCCTGATAGGGTGTAACTCAGATTCGTTTATCCACGCAGCCTGCTCAAGCAGCATACAAGTCACAAAGTCGACGTATGAAGTTTTCCACTTTTATTCAGCATACATCAACAACTGCATACAATCGCTCAATCGCCTTTCCACTCTCAAATTTACTTTCCAACTTCACTATCAACAACTCTCCAACTTTTTTAACAGTGCGGCGCTTATATAGTCTCTACATACACGGGAACAAACGAGAATAATCCTACATAAAACACCACAACCAATCAAAATTAATTTCATCATCACGTGACTCACGTCATACAATCCCATTTGGAATGGAAGCTTCCATGGTAACCAACAGAACAATCCACACGCTTCGATCGATAGTAAACAACTAATTCCCGAAAATTCTCAAACAATATCGACCAAACACTAACGTTACACAAAGCCTCTACTAATAACAACGCAAAATCAAATCAAAGATACTCTATTACTGCATGCGTTGCAAAATAAAACGAACAGATCTATCGCGCGCGTCACACACAAGCCTACCATTGCACGCCTTCACACATAACATCGTGCGCATTTCATACGCACCATTCGCGTTTCAACGTAACACTGTGCAAGTATTTGTGTGTGTGTGTGTGTGTGTGTGTGTGTGTGTGTTTATGTATGTGTGGTGTGTTTGAGGTACAGAGGGGGGAGAGAGAGAGAAGGGGGAGAGAGGACATACACACACACACACATATATATTTCTCTCTCTCTCTCTCTCTCTCTCTCTCTCTCTCTCTCTCTCTCTCTCTCTCTCTCCTATCCTATCCTATCCTATCCTGTCCCATAACCCGAAGGTCGTAGGGGCACCACAGATGATCGTAGCCTCATCATGTGTTGTGTCTTGGGCAAAAAAAGACCTGGCAGGGCCCAATCCTCTCCAGGCTGTTGGCCACAGCCGAAATCCACGAATACAGTGTGGCTCGCCTTGGCCCTGAGCACGTGGTCGTTGAACCTGTAGTAACGTGAGGTTCCTCCGCCCTGGCCGGTGACTTCTGTGTAGAAGACTTTCGCCCAGTGATGCCGTGCTAACATCTCTCTCTCTCTCTCTCTCTCTCTCTCTCTATATATATATATATATATAATGCGCCTTGAATCACTCTTTTTTGTGTGAGATATGTGTGCTATATAAATCTGTTTATGAAGTTTTGGCATAGCTGCAAAATTCTGTGTCAAAGATCAGTCCAGAAAAAAGCCATGGTTGCCGTAGCAGACCTCCATGTGATTTCTAATGTGTCTCTTTTCTGTCTCTCTGTTTCTGTCTGCCTCGGCCTCTCTTTCTGTCTCTATCTGTCTTGCACACACATACTACATCACACAAAAATCCATATCGAGATAGTCCTTTCGCGGTGTTGGACAGCAAGCTCCTATCGTGGGGGATTCAAAGTCTTCCATTTTATATTTGACTGAATAGCGGAATAGCGGTATTTGAATGCCTCTGGGATAGAGCTCTAAAAAAGTAAGCTTAGTTGCTGCATCTCTGACTATTCCGGATTCATTTAAAAAAAAATGGTTTCCCGTTTTCAGACATAAGTCTAGTCGAGAAGCTGGTGAACAACGAATTGTACGAGATGATACATGAGGAGCGACTAACGGCTGAATATTTAGACTTAACCTGTCTTGTTGATGCTCTGGTAGGTATTGGAAATAATGACTCTCACTGACCTGCCACAACCTCTCATCCTGAAAATACAGCCATTTAGAAGGTTGTAATCATAAATACAGTTTCTTCAGATATTCAGGTATTGTCCTGTGCATGCTGTAAAGTAATAACTCTTACTGATCTACCACGAACTTAAATTTTAAAAAAAAAATTAATCTTATATAGCGCTTTTCCAGCTCAAGATCTGCTCAAGGCGCTGGTCCATACAGGATCTAACTCAGACCGCCCGAGGCGCGCATCTGCAATCTTTGGGCGCATGGTCTGACGCCCAGACGACTGAGAACAATCCTGGGCGACCGGGGATGGGGAGATGGGACCAAGTGCGTGCCGGGTGTATTTGTGTAGCCAGCGCTCACCTGTCAAAATCTTTAAAGTCCATGCGATGGAATGCGTGCGTTCACAGACTAGACTTTAATGTACAGGGTGTTCCAAAAGTCTTGGGCACATTTTGACACTGAATATTTCCAAAAATATTAAGGATATTTAAACCCATCTGGTAAATTCAGAAAGCTTGTAATCTCAATTTTTACATGGAATGTTCAAAGATGTTCAATGTGAGCACCATTGGTCACACGACACACATCAAGCCGACAGTCAAATTCTTGCCAAACGCGTCCCAGCATTTTCTGGTTGAGTGAACGCCATTAATGGGTCTGAAAAGAAATAAAAAGAATCAACAGCTGTACAAAAAAACTTAATGTAATTATCTTTAAAATGGCACAACTTTTATCTTACTACCATTCATAGTAATTGAGATATGGGGACTTCAAATGTGCTCAAGACTTTTGGAACACCCTGTATACTCTCATCTGAAGGAGTAAGGGCGCAGTGTCTAAGGGTAATTTCAATGTTAAAAAAATTATTTATTTATGTATTTATTATTATTATTACTATTACTATTTTTATTTTACTCAGGCCGCCAAAGGAGCTTGAACCACTGCCTGTGCACGCTGCATTGTTATCGTCGGACATTTGAGTGCATTGCGTACACCACTATGCCAACTGCACTCCCTAAAATATCCCAAAATATTAGAACAGCCATTTAGAAGATCGTCCTCCTAAATTCAGTTTATTCGGATATATTCAAATACCGTCGTCTTCATGCTGTCGTAGGTAACGGAAGTAATTAAATAACTCTCCTTGACCTACAATGAACCTCTTCAACCTTACGACAGCACGTCAGACGATCGTGTTCATTCATTAAATTTTCTTCGTACATTCAAGAACCGTCTTCTTCGCGTTGTTGTAGGTAATTAAAAAAAAAAACTCTTCGTGACCTACCTTATGCATATCCTAAAAACTGCCATTCGCTCAGTTGGGGTCATAAACCAATTCCTTCTGATATTCAAGAGGCAGGCTTGCCTTGTGTATGTTGTTGTAAGTAAAAGAAGTTAGTAACTCTCTCTGACCTACCCCAATCTGAAACAGTCCTTTGGGATATTCAAGAGCTGTTTTGCTCAACGTATGCTGTTGTAGATAATGGAAGTAAACTAATAACTCTCTTTGAATAATAATTACCACATCCCCCTAAACTTTTGAAACAGCTATTCAGATGATTGTTTTATTTAATAAATGCAATTTGTGTTTTGGATATTCAAAGACCGTCTTGTTCATGCTGTTGTATGTAATGGAAATAATCAGTCTCCTTGAAATGCCACACCCCCCTCAACCCTTGAGCGACCATTCAGATGATTGCCCTAAATCAAAATCCCGTTCCTTCGGATATTGCTGACCAGTTGTATTGATGTTGTGTGGTAGGTAATAATAATCCTCCCTGACCTTCTACCAACCTCATAACATAACCTTAAGACCAATTAGGCATTCATAAAATAAATGCAACTGTACTAATGTCAGAGAATCGAGACGCGGAGGCTATATCCGTTTTTTGCCGACATCTGGCAACAAGTGGTTCTGGCTGGCATGGTAGGGTCGGCTAACAGCTACATGTCTCCAATAAATGCAATTGCCACCAGCACTATCAAATGTGGCTTTCCTGACACCACCTGACACTACCCGTATCCAATAAATATAATTGTCAAAGGTTCTAAACCAAAAGCTTCTACTCGCCTGATACTTTCTGACATTACAGACATCCAATAAACGCATCAGCCAAGACTACTACCAGATGTTATTTATTTGATACGACCTGAGATTACAAACTACCAATGAAATGCATTTGCCAAGACACACACACCTTTACCCACTACCAAGAAATGCTGCTTTAAAAAAAAAAGGTTTTACCCCATGGAATAAGACCTCCTTCAAATGCATTCGCCAAAGAGCGCAATGATATTTCCTATCCTATCCCGTAACTCGAAGATTGTCGGGGCACCACAGATGATCGTGTAACCAGCGTACTCCATCTTTCTCTGTCCTCAGCAACCCTCATGGCTTCGCTCAGTGTCAAGCCAGTCCTTTCTCGAATGTTTTCCTCCCACTTATTTTTCTGTCTCAATCTTCTTTTGCCTTCTTGCACCGTGCCTTGCAGGATGGCCTTTGCAAGGCATGATGCTCTGGTCACGTGGCAATACCATCAGAGTTTCCGTTTCTTCACCACTGTGAGCATGTCATCCTGTTGTCCAATGGCTTGTGTGATGGTCTGTTGGACTTCGTCGTTGGTGATGTGCTGTGTATAGGAAATGCCCAGAAGTCCTTTTAGCACCTCATCTCTTTGCTTTGCATTCTTCGTTGTGGATCTGCTATGAGGGTCCATGTTTCGCAAGCGTACAGGAAGATGGAGATGAAAAGGGAGCGCAGCAGCCTTACCTTGCAATTTAGACTGATGGTCCCGTCTTTCCAAATGGGCTTCAACCTTGTCAGAGCAGCAGTTGTTTGTGCGATCCTGGAGAGTTCTTCCTGTCGAGACCCATTGTCGGATACAATGGCTCCTAAATATTTGAAGCAATGCACTGTGTTGAGGGAATGGCCTTGGACTTTGATGTCCATGTTGATGCCATTGATGTTGTTGGTGATCATTTTTGTACTTCTCTGCACTTATTTCCATTCCATTCTGGAGGTGGGGTCAAGCCTTTGTATCAGCTGCTCAAGTTCTTGTTCCTCTCCAGCCAATCCATCAATGTCATCCGCAAAACGGAGGTTGGAGATTTAACTGTTCTCATTATTAAACTACTATAGGGAGTCCTGTAGCTCAGTTGAAAGCGAGCTGGTTTCCTATGCCGAAGGTTGCGGGTTCGAACCCCGTTTTGGTCGAACTTACGTGACTGAGGTACGAGAATTTTCAGCACGAGGGTTTTCTCCTGGTTCCTCCATCACTTCAATAATGGTACTGGAAGCAGTCAGTCTAAAATTTCAAAAATAAAAATTGATTTCCATTCCGACTTCTGTAATAACAATCTCTTCAGATCGCCGCGCTTTGATGTCGATTGAAGAAAAAGTGCGTGATTGTACCCTGTATTATTATTATTATTATTATTATTATTATTATTATTTTTATTATTATTATTATCCTTATTATTATTATTATTATTATTATTATTATTATTATTATTATTATTATTATTATTATTATTATTATTATTATTATTATTCCCAATAAAATACATTTGCCAGGACCCCGAAGATAACGTGGTTCTTTATATGAACACCCTACACTAAGATGTCCTTCAAATGCAATCCCCACAGCGCTCAATGAAGTGTTGCTTTCAAGGTTCAAGATTCAAAGATCAAGGTTTATACAGGCCCGCAGCTCACGATACACCACAGGCGCTTGTATCTGGTCACGGGAGCATAGTAACGCGTCTCCCTTCTATATATTAGGAGGACGCCTTATAAGCGATCGCGTGTCCAAACTCGAGCGCCTGTGCGATACACAATATATTTGCCAAGCAGGGACGCTGCAAAAAGCAGTTTTCCTCATTCGCCCTTACACCTTTTCCTGGTTGTATACTATACACCCCGACATTGCAGATGGCCCACAAATTACATTACATTACATTATTATTGCTTTAGGTCCAGCGGACTCTTCCGAGCCAAATCAGGACCGGACAACCCCCGATCCGCATAAAAGATCTGCTGAAACAACCCTAGTGGTAAAACCGAAAGCTCTCCACCAGCCAGTAACTTTACAATAAAGACATCCCACGCAGGGGACGGCTGAGGCTTCACCCCAACTTATCGAACCCCCGTTTACAAAAACAAAATAGAATACAAACATCATTATAAATTATCAACAAAACACATACATATAAAATGCCTACATTGCTAAATAATAACATCATAAGAAGCCCTAGTGACCACCTGGCAGAAAGCGTCCAATATTCCCAAGCTGATCCAACAGACCTCATACACAAACAAGGAGTCTTGTCCCGGAACTTGAGTTTTCAAGAAAAAAGTTAGGTGACTGGTCTAGCGAAGAAGAAGATAGTATAGCAGATTGATAGAAAAAAGCAGGACTGAGAAAGAGCAAATGAGAAAGACAGCGACAGTGGGAATTTAAAGCACTAAATTTCCAGAAAGTGGGGATACTATTTATACTGAAACCCCCGGCACCCCAACGGGGGTGGCCCACAAATACATTTGCCAAGAGATACAAGCCGATCCTGAAGACGTCTAATCAAATATACAACTGCCATGACCTCTATTAACCGTCGTCTGTCTGATACTCATCGGCGTTACAGATGACCAATAAATACATTTGCCAATAGGGCTACAAAAAACGCAGTTTCCCTGATATACCTGATACATCAGACACTCTCAAATTAATATCGAATATTTTTTATCCACGTCCAAATAAACTGTACAGCACGTGGAGAGTCTGTGATCAAACAACTGTGTCAGCATATACATTCTATGCCCCCGCTATCTGCAATAGTCGCTGAGATTTTCGATACTCCCTGAGGCCTTGTAACCATAATCCTACTCTTTCCCCCCCCCCCTCAGATACATGTGGCTAATTTCGTCTCCGTTACTTCCTTTAATAACCCGCCCTTAATCTGATCTTCTCCACTTACTATCTGAAGAGTCTCACTGCAAACTGCGCTAAGAAATTGCAAATCTCACACATTTAAGGCAAAGGTGGTCCCGTAACCTTTCACAGTTGTGTTCGTTGGGGGGGGGGGGGGGGGGGGGGGGGGAGTGCGGGGACGTGGGTACAGGCATTTAGAACCTCCCTTTTCTCAGGACCGTCTGTATGAGGGCAATACCCTTCTATGTCTTCTCGTTGCTATACCTTCACCTTCCCTGGTTCTAAACACAGGTCCACGTTTCTTTAGCATGCTCAGCGCGGCGCACTCATACTCATTACACTAGCTCAGACGACCATCCTCAACTATAAGATCGAAGTACATTCACTGGATATTGTCTGAGGTTTAGTGTCTGATCCGTGCATAATCTCCTAATAAACTACTTTTTTTTCCCACCCAAGCAGACAGCCAGCTGTTGGTGACATCAAAATCCATATGATTTATATGTTATTATTGAAAATATACTAAAAGGAGCGTCGAAAATTGTCTGAATTCGGTCTAGTTTACCAACTCTTAATGTGATTTTCTGTAAGTACACGTACATTATAAACCGAACATCATCCTGTTTTTGCGAACACACATGCAAAAACATGTGACACATAGCGCTGTTAATAGAGCTGATTTGCGATCCGTTCAAACTTAAATGCAAGTGAAACGTAAAATTGTTTTTCTTCATAATCTTATCTTCAGTTGAGAGATGTTAGAGATCTCCGTTTCCTCAGGGTCAGTGTCACGAGAGGCTATTTTAGACCCTGCACTAAGGCTTCACGCCTTAAATAGTTGAGCCTGCTGTAGCCTTTGTAAATTAAAGTCGCTGCCTAGCAGACGACAGAAGTCAGGACTGTGCTAAGCATGTGTAAGCTAACTCTCGCTAGGGTCGCTAGGGTAGGCAGTGACCTCATCCAGCTGACGTTTAACCAGAACCCCCCCCCTAGGAGGCGCTCAGGTCTCACGAGATTTTCGAGGGCTTTAGCTTGACCACTGCGTTAGGTAGTCATTCTTTGTCTAAATCTCAACCGAGAAGAACGCACTCTGCAAGATCTCTCTAGCTGAAGACTAAGCAGGTGACGGGTGAAATTCATTCATCGCAGTATAGACACAGCCTGACATTGTCGTGCAGACGAGCAGGCTTGATGGTCTGATGCAGGAAATAGACCACTAAGAGTCAACCCTGATATTCGGCCTGCAGGGGAACATCGAGCACTGAGCTCCGATCACCCAATAGTCAACACGAAAGGAGGAGACACCATCACCACACCTCAACGAATCAGCTAAGTGCAAGAAGAAACGCACTAACAATGATCTAGAAGGACTGTGTGGTAGTCCACTCTCCTGAAAACAAACATTAGGCCAACCAGAACAAATAGTCCAATGATGAGACAGTAGCAAATATCAAGAACAGTAGCAGCATAGACCCATCAAGGAACGAACTATTCGAAGTGAATGTGGACTTTTAAGTTAATAGAGTGTTTAGAGAATCATGTATAGAGTAGAGGAAATAAATGTGTGATATTTACTATTAACAAGTGGCTGGACTACCTATGTTTCATAGCCTTGCGAGAGCTAGTGTGTCAGTTAATCTTTTACCATTTTGTCCCTATCTCTATAACCCTATCTGCACACAGACCGAGCTAAACATATTAATGTATTAAGATTAGTCACAGGGTGATTAAACTAGCCGATCCCCGCTGACAAGGACGAGTGGGTAATAGCAGTCCATTGTGCAGCGCCCAGTAACAATAGACTCACCGTCACAGTCAGCTACATAAGTATGAAGTCGGTGCCTTGCTATGTTACTTGTTTCCCTCCCCAGTTTGTCAACTGTACTCGTTTGCACGCAGTCCACGCACTTCTTCTGATCCTGTTTCGCGCTGTTCCATAATAATATAAACAGCATTAAAACTGGACTAGAAAGTAAATGATGCAGTACAGAGCACACACACGTGCTGATAAATAACCAAATACAATACAATGCAATACAGTACCTTGTACTCCACATGTTCCCTCTGTTCCTCCGTGGCTGTGGACCGCCCCAAAGTTCAGATGGGCAGGTAATGCTGAGCGTTTGTACACGATGTGCGGGTGGTCTGCCCCTGGGCTGAGATTATGTCCCTTGACTGGTTCGATGATGTATTGCTCTCCCTCCGTGTGGAAAAACCCGCTCTGGAAAACAAAACGACGCATGAGTTAGATAATAATAAGCATAGTCTAAACAAATATGAGATACTCGGTATGTATTTCATGAGACGGAAAATATTGTTTCCACTCTTACCCACGAGCACAAAATTATGATCAGGAACCAATGTCAGCCTCATTATCGCCACCACTGCCACATCATCATCATCATCATCATCATCATCATCATCATCATCATCATCATCATCATCATCATCATCATCATCATCATCATCATCATCATCATCATCATCCCACTACACTTCATTTTTAGATTGTTCACGACTTGCAGTGACTGGATATTCTTTTAATAACACACCTCGTTGGTGATGTTGATTGACTGATCAAAAACAAACAAACCAGCCTTTCTCTTTGAGTTTTAGAACATTGTGGTGAAAGATCTTAGAATTCTTGGGATGCTGTAGCAATATTATTCTGGATTTTCTCAGTTTCGTTTATTGTTTGTTGTTGATTGCAAGACTAATGCATCCTGTATTATTGTAATATATTTATGAAAGGCTGTGCCTGTGTCTCACGGCGAAATATGTATTCTTTATGCATTGTATGCCACTTGGCAATAAAGTATCTGAGCTTTAACCCGAATCTTGCTGATGATGACGCCAGACGGAGGTGGTGTTGATGGTAGTAGCGACACACATTAACCATTAACGACTGACTTTCCTGTCAGCTCCGCTAATGATTACTGGTGGCAACGACGCATTACTCTTAATTAATTAAAGTAGACCTAAGTACACTGCTTTTATTATAAGTATTATTTTAAAGTAATACAGACTAGAGATCTTGAAATCATTGTTGGCGCCAATACGACGGATATTGAGGCGACAGCAGAGGGATGCAAGGGCAAGGAGGAGTAAGGAGAAGGGGGGGGGGAGGCAAGAGGAGAAAGGTGGGGGAGAGAAGGTAGAGGGGTGAAGGGAGGGGGGCGGTGGGCTCAGATCGCGCCACTAACTACCGTCTCCTATGTGACTTTAGCCGAGAACCTACCAACCCTTGAAATCAGAGTCAAGACAAAGGCTGTGGCGGCTGTTGAGGCAACAGATTTAACAAAGCTCAGACCCAGACCACACTTTATATTTAATATATTGTGTATTGAGCGTACCTGTACACTGCAATTACTTGTCTGATAAAATATAATTTACTAACACAAGGATACAACCCAAAGTCAAGACAATGACTGAGTTTCTGCGCCCATTTGGCATCCTATCCTATCCTATCCTGTCCCATAACCCGAAGGTCGTAGGGGCACCACAGATGATCGCTTAACCAGCATACTCCATCTTTCTCTGTCCTCAGCAGCCCTCATGGCTTCGCTCAGTGTCAAACCAGTCCATTCTCGAATGTTGTCCTCCCACCTCTTTTTCGGTCTCCCCCTTCTTCTACCTCCTTGCACTGTGCCTTGCAGAATGGTCTTTGCAAGGCCTGATGATCTGGTGACGTGGCCATACCATCGGAGTTTCCGTTTCTTCACCACTGTGAGCAGGTCATCGTGTTGTCCAATGGCTTGTGTGATGGTCTGTCGGACTTCAACGTTGGTGGTGTGTTGGGTATAGGAAATGCACAGAAGTCTTCTGTAGCACCTCATCTCCATGCTTTGTATTCTTCGTTGGAGATCTGCTGTGAGGGTCCATGCTTCGCAAGCATATATGAAGATGGAGATGACCAGAGAGCGCAGCAGTCTTACTTTGGAATGTAGACTGATGGTTCTGTCTTTCCAAATGGGCTTCAACCTTGTCAGGGCAGCAGTTGTTTGTGCGATCCTGGAGAGGACTTCCTGTCGAGACCCATTGTCTGACACAATGGCTCCTAAATATTTGAAGCTGTGCACTGTGTTGAGGGATTGGCCTTGTACTTTGATGTCCGTGTTGATGCCATTGGTGTTGTTGGTCATCATTTTGGTCTTCTCCGCACTTATTTCCATTCCATTCTGGAGGTGGTGTCAAGCCTCTGTACAAGCTGTTCAAGTTCTTGTTCCTCTCCAGCCAATCCATCAATATCATCCGCAAAACGAAGATTGGAGATTGCTCTGCCCCCTATACTGACTGTGCCTTCGTGATCTGCAAGAGCATCTGACATGATGCGCTCTAGGAAGATGTTGAAAAGTGTTGGAGAGAGTAGGCATCCTTGACGCACACCGATTGTTGTTCTGAACCAGTTCCCGATGACGCTGTTATGGAGGACTGCACTGGTAGCCTTGTCATACAGGCTTTTGATGACTTCTATAATTTTAGGGCTGATGTTGTACACTTTCATGGTTGCCCATAGAGCTGCATGCCAGACTCGGTCAAATGCCTTCTTGAAGTCTATGAACACATGATATAGATGTTGTTGGTGCTGTAGGTATTTCTCACAGATTATTCTGAGGTTGAAAATCTGTTCAGTGGTACTTCGCCCTGCCATGAATCCTGCTTGTTCTTCAGCTATGATTTGTTCAGCTTGTGGTTTCAACCTGTTGAGTATTATTTTCAGGAGGACCTTGCTGGGATGGCTGATGAGGCTGATGGTGCGGTAATTTTCACACTACTGAAGGTTACCTTTTTTGGGAAGAGTGATGACAAGCGACTGGGTCCATGGTGTAGGCCATTCCCCACTCTGCCAGATCTTGTTGCAGATAATGGTGAGAGCATCAGTCATCGCTTCTCCTCCTGCTTGTAGCAGTTCCGCTGGTATGTTGTCCACTCCCGCTGACTTCCCTTTCTTCAGCGATTGCACTGCTGCCTCAACTTCTTCCCGGAGAATTGGGAGGATTTCTTCTTCTTCTCTGCTCTCGGGACATGCTAGAACTGATGGGTCTCCATTTGGTGTATGGTTGTAAAGGTCAGAGCAGTACTCTGTCCATCTGTCCAAGACTTCTTGTTCTTCTGTAAGGCAAATGCCAGACTTGCTTTGGATAGTGGAGACTTTGGGCTGTTTAACACTTGTCAGCCGCTTCACAGTCTGGTAGGCCTTCTTGCTGTTGTTCTTGTTCAGATTGTTCTCTATTTCCTGGCATTGATCTTCTATCCAGTTCTCCTTTGGTGTGCGCATGCCTTTTCGGATGTCATTGTTGATTTTTCGGTAGACATCAGCTCCCTGTGAGGTGTTCTTTTTCTTTTTTTAAGTCTCTTCGTTTATCACACAGATCCAAAAGTTCAGGTGTGATCCACGGCTTCTTCTTTGGTCGGTGCTTGCCAAGGATCTCACTGGCGGCATCTGTTACAGCTGAGTTGAAGGTATTGGTCATGGTGTTGACATCTACTTCTCCTGCCCCCAAAATAAGCAGTGGTGCAAATTTCCCTCCAATTGTGGCCTGAAATATTTTTGCCACCTCCGGGTCTTGCAGTTTGTCCAGGTCGAACTTCAGCCTAGTGCACTTTGCTGTATTTACTCTCTTCAAATGGAGCCGGAAAGACATCATCACGAGATCGTGGTCACTTCCAATGTCTGCTCCTGGAAAAGTGCGTGTCCTGCCAATGTTGATGCTTGATCTGAAGCGTTTCTTGACCATGATGTAGTCGATCTGGTTGTGATGTTCCCCGCCGGGACTGTGCCATGTCCATCGTCTGGATTTTTTGTGGAGACCAAGCGTGTTTGCCAGTACCAGATTGTTGTATCTGGCAAACTCCAATAGCCTCAGACCCCTGTCATTTGTCTCGTTGTTGCAGTGGGGTCCGCATGTGTCTCCCCAGTTGTGGTGCGCATCTTGGCCAACCTTGGCATTCCAGTCGCCTTGCACTATGACTATGTCCTTCTTCGGCACTTGGTCAAGGACCGCCTGTATATTTTCATAAAAATCCTCCACTTCGCTGTCTTCATAGTCTGATGTTGGGGCATAGGCCTGGATGATGGTAATGTTGAAAGGGGTTGCTCTCAGACGGATGGTAATGAGTCTACTGGAGACTGGGCGGCAACCCATGACAGTGGCTAGAATGTTCTTGTGGACCAAGAATCCAACGCCGTGTTCGTGCCTGTCATCTCTACCGCTGAAATAGAGCTTGTGGCCTTTGTCAGTCGTTGTTTCACCTAGGCCTTTCCAGCGCAGTTCGCTGATACCTAGAACGTTCCATCGATAGTGGTCCAGCTCGTGGGCCAGTTCTTCTAATTTTCCTTCCGCAGTTAGGGTCCTGACATTCCAGGTTCCTATGACGATGTTGTTTCTCGTGCGGATCTTGCTAGTTTGTCCATCAGTAGCATACTTTTCACCTCCGTCCTGGTGGCCAACGGAAGGCGCGGTCCTTGTGTAGCCGGGCGACGACCGATCCGGCATGGAATTAGTGGATAGCCTCATCATGTGTTGTGTCTTGGGCAAAAAAGACCTGGCAGGGCCCAATCCTCTCCAGGCTGTTGGCCACAGCCGAAATCCACGAATACAGTGTGGCTCGCCTTGGCCCTAAGCACGTGGTCGTTGAACCTGTAGTAACGTGAGGTTCCTCCGCCCTGGCCGGTGACTTCTGTGTAGAAGACTTTCGCCCAGTGATGCCGTGCTAACATCACCCCTGTTAGTCGCCTCTTACGACACGCCGGGAAACGTTGGGTCTATTCTATTTGCCCATTTGGCATACGTTTCAATAATACACAAGCACGAGGTACATTTTAGTTTTTTTTAAATTTTAAATTGAGGTGGACAGGGAATTACCTGTTGTTATTTCTTCGGGCACTTCGTGCACTGACATGCCATGGTCAATGGCTTTTGTTTTTAAAATAAATTCTTCGCTAATTAATCTTCGTTAGGAACTTCCGATGTCTATAGAACAAACACTAGTCTCATCTAATCCTCTAATCAAACTTGATGCTATGAATAAGAACATAAACAAAAGAATTTACCTATTTCTGTCAAAAGGTACTTTTGAGAGAGGTTATTTAATTAATTAATTTATTTATTTATTTATTAATACGTGTATTTATTTATTTTTTTTAGTTTTGTAGAACTACACTCACTTTGACGATGAAATATGAAATGTGTGATCTTACTGCCCTTTACGCCAGGCCTGTACTTTTAACACAGTATCGCAATGTACTCCTCGCATTCATTTCACACAGTATACATTTCTTATCCGCACCTAGTGGGTGGGGTGAGAGATCGTAAACTGGGATACTTTGCCTGATAACGTATTTTATTCAGTGAGCCAAAAGAAACAAAATCAAAGACATATGTTATAAGGAAAGAAGACAAAGAAAGAGAATACGAACGAGAAGAAGAAGAAGAAGAAGTAAAAAAAGAAGAAGAAGAAGAAGAAGATGCTGCTGCTGCTGCTGCTGCTGATGATGATGATGATAATGATGATGATGATGATATGGAGAATGAGGAGATGGACCGGAGGAGGCAGAAAGGCAGAAAAAGAAGATGGATGTGAGTATAAACCGAGGTCTAGTCCATTCCATCGCATGTGCTTTAAAGATCCCGACGCTCATGTCCTAAACGGGTGAGTGCCGCCTCCATAAAGGTAGTCAGCACGGGCTAGGTCGCATTTCCCCATCCCCGGTCGCCCAGGATTTGTACTCAATGATCTGGGCGTCAGAAGAAGAAGAAGAAGAAGAAGAACAACAACAACAACAACAACAACAATAACAACAACAATAACAACAACAATAACATAAAAAAGAAAAAGATGAAGAAGAAAAAGATGAAGAAGAAGAAGAAGAAGAAGAAGAAGAAGAAGAAGAAGAAGAAGACAAAAAATTAATTGTATCCAGGACAAGAGAAACAAAATAATGTAATTAAGTTTATTGTTCCCAATCCACCAATTGGGAGAGAGAGAGAGAGAGAGAGAGAGAGAGAGAGAATGAGAGAGAGAGAGATGCAAGCTTCAAGCTTATTCACACTTTTCTGCTATCCTATGCACCAACGGGAATCCCCTCAATGAAACATACTTCCGGTTTTTTTCTCCGCGTGTTTTAGTGAGTTATTTCCAAATATTCAAGAATAATAACATGTGTCACTCACTGGCCATCAGTATCGTACCCTCACATTTTTTTTGGCTGCAGTTTATTATCCCTATCTATCGCCAGTGGCGCGCCTAAACCCTACCTACCTAACATTATTTGTGAATTTTTGAAAAATATTCGGAAAAACATAACGCCCAGATGCTGGCTCGAACCCACACCTGTCAGGCGCCATTGGTTTCTGGCTTGTGGACAAGGCAAGTTAGTCCCGCCTTAGCCCACTTGGCCACAACGCTCGCCTAACATTGTCAACTACTTCGTGTTTTGTGAAGGTTGCGACGGCGAAGCTATGGAAAACTACAAGAGTCTTCAGGTCCTGTTTCACTTTCTGTCGATGATCGACGCACCTCCGAAGTCGCCACAAATACAGGCCTCTACGATTGTTTTTTGCATTCTTTCACTGAGCATGTACTTCCTCCACCGTTTTTATACTTATCCCACTCGTTTTCTGGTTCTAACAATCGTCGTTTTCGGCAATTGTCATATTTAAAAGTCACGCATCAAGCTTTGATAAAAGCAAAACAAGCAAGACCGGAACTTGGTTTCATACTAACCTCGTTTTAATTTATAATGGCGATACCCACGAGTTTTTATGAGAGGTGCCGGAAAGTTGTGAATAACATCTAAAACAAACAAACAAACAAAGAGTCAGACGCTCAACCGACTGAGATAACTAGTTTTCCTGTCTACCTTTATGTGTTCTGCTCGGAATCTTCTCTATCTGTAGGCCCCTTGACGGGATCTTGATCGGGATTAGAGAGCATGCAGTGACGTTAAAAGTTAGCGATTCGTGGCCAACACAGTGGCTGGCAAACCCGTTTTCGATGCCTTAGGTTTCAAAGTAAGCGTGCTCGCTTCCTGTCTGTTTGCGTCACTGCCGTCTAATTGTTTTCCAGACTTGTCAGACACATAATCAACGCTCTGACTCTAAAGCTAAACTGAAGATTGATTTCATCTGGTTGCATCCACAGGAGCTCGGTGCACAAGAGGAAAACAAGTTTATGAATTAAGCAATGATTTTTTTTAACTCTCGTGGACTAAGGTAACCTATTATTTATTATTTCACTTTTCCAAAGCACAAAAATCACACAAAGAAAGGAAGAGAATCAAATCGATGAATGTAAAGCATTTCGTCTTTGACTTTCGAACCAGCAACATCAGCGGCAGCAGCTGAACGATCCTGTGGGCTGTTTGCGGGTTTAACAGAGGTCCAAAAAAATGCGTATGCTGTAGAATCGCACTGATCATTAAACATGAGGTGTTTGGAGCAATCGTTTTAAAATTCGTATGCAACATTTGCAGGCGTGAGAAGTGCAGAATTTTATGTTTGCCAGTGATGTAGGTTAAACAAAGGGAACAACAATCTTCTATGGTTTGCGAGGTGTTTGGTTGCTTCATTTGCTATAGGAAGTATGCTTCAGAGTACGATGGGGAGAAATTGAGGGTTCAATAACTAGCGAGGCCAAAATGATGATCCATTAAACGAGGAAAAATGGAAGGAGGTGAGTACCGAGGAGGCTAAACTCCGTTGCCAGAGTCAGCATTTTAACTATTATGTGCGCACTGCTTTACCTGCCCTACATTTTCTCGATCAAAGTCCTAATCTTAACTTCAAAGAAATCAATAAAGATTCACCGATTTTCTAAAATAACAACTGTTACCTGCTTTGAACAGACTTAAATACAGATTGACCCAAACAGGTTCACAACGAGACATAGACACGCACACCCCAACGCATGCGCGCGCGCGTACGCCAACACAAACACACACACACCCGCACACACACACAAACACACACACACGCACACAGAATCCGTACCTACCTATAATAACATCCACAGTTAAAAGAAACGAAAATAGACGAGCGCTTTCATGTAAACACAGCTACCTAATCTGATCTAGCCTTCCATTCTGAGTACATTTGTAGGAAGACTAGCCGTCCAATAAAACAAAGTCTGGCTTGCTCAATGCGCCAGTTAAACCAAACAATGATGAAATCGTTCAAAAATTAGGGGGAAAAAAGAGAAAAAGAAAAGAACTAGGCAAAGAAATTAAGGTAAACTACAGGTAAAATGGTAAAAGATGGCAGCCTCTTCAGGTGAGACTTCTTACTCACCGATGTGTGTATGTGTGTGTAGGTGTGTGTGTATGTGTGCAAGTGTGTGTGTGTGTGAGCGAGTACGTGTACACGCGTTTTTTGTCTCTGGTGTAGCTCGATAAAAAACGTTTTCTTAATCGTAAACATACTACCAGATGCAGACCGACACCTTGCAAAACCATCCTGCGCACGCCTCCGACAGCCCAGTTCTCAAAACACGCAGTCCAGTGTCAATAAACCAGACCTGTAGCAGGAAATCAGGTCACTGTTAAGATCCGTAAGGTTCATGGTAAGTTATTGCAACGATATGAAGGAGAGGTTAAGGTAAACTTAAGCTGCAAAAGGAGGAGGAATTCGGAGGAAAGAATGAATGGAAGGAAAGAAGGGAAAGAAATAAGGGAAGGAAAGAAGGAGACTACTACTACTACTACTACTACTACTACTACTACTACTACTACTACTACTACTACTACTACAACTACTACTACTAAGAAGAAGAAGAAGAAGAGGAAGAAGAAGAAGAGAAAGAAGAAGAAGAGGGATGCAAGAAAGAAGGTCAGGGTTAGAACGTGGAAGGGATGGTAGAAACGAAATTGTTGATGCACGGACAGAGGTGCCAACCAGTACGGATTGACCGTATTAAATTCCGGCGAAGTGAATTAAATACAGAAATACGGTAGCTTTAATAAAAATACGGAGGAAAAGTTGCCGATCGTTTATCTTTGCCAACGGTGCTTCTGTACCGGTTTCTGTTCTCATAATAGTACTCCTGCACTCACTGAACGTCGCTGTGTTCAACAAGCTGATTTCCATGGTAATTTTAGAGTAAAACAAGTGTGATGTTCAACAAGCTGATTTTCATCGTAATTTTAGAGGACTGAAAATAGCCTGCTGTTTCAGAGGGAAGCCTGTCGTTATTGTATAGTGTCATTGGCTGGGTTTTGCGAGAAAAAAAATACTGACAAGTGTTAAAAAATACTGACAAACGGGTCCGGAAATACTGACAAGAAGATTAGGGGGTTGGCACCTCTGCACGGAGATCGTCGTTGATGGCGTGGTTGTTTGATATTGACAAATAACAAACAAACACAGTAAGGAGACCAAAGGTATGTGTAGAACTCAATTCATAAAGGTGTGTGGGCTAAACAGATGGGACTGGAGATTACTGATAGCATCGTGGACATAAATAATCCTCATTAGATGCGTAGAATGAGGGAATAATCAGTAAAAAAATCTATCTTCGCCTTTTCTTCACGGTAACCTTTGTTAACAAATTTGGTACCAATGCAGATCAAGTCTGAACCGCTTTCTCAGCGAAAGCATGACAGCCGTAGTGCAGTGCCAATCAGGACTAAGGGAATAAAGACGCACCAACCCCTCCTGCGTCTAATTCCACGTCAAACAGACGAAAGCAGAAAACTCACAGCCAGTTTTATGTGGAATAAACCGAGATCAGGTCAGGGTGCTAAAGGAATGCAACGCTCTGGATCGAACCTATCCTATCCTATCCCGTAAATCCAAAGTCGTTGGGGCACCACAGACGATAGTTTAAACAGCGTACTACATCTTTCTCTGTCCTCAGCAACCCTCATGACTTCGCTCATTGTCAAGCCAGTCCATTCTCGAATGTAGTCCTCTCACCTCTTTTTCTGTCTCATTCTTCTTCTGCCTCCTTGCACCTTGCCTTGCAGGATGGTCTTTGCAAGGCATCATGCTCTGGTGACGTGGCCATACCATCAGAATTTCCGTTTCTTCACCACTGTGGGCATGTCTTCGTGTTGTCCAATGGCTTGTGTGATGGTCTGTCGGACTTCTTCATTGGTGATGTGCTGGGTATAGGAAATGCCCAGAAGTCTTTGTAGCACCTCATCTCCGTGCTTTGTATTCTTCGTTCTAGGTCTGCTGTTAGGGTCCATGTTTCGCAAGCATATAGGAAGATTTAGATGACAAGGGAGCGCAGCAACTTTACCTTGGGTTGTAGACTGGTGGTCTTGTCTTTCCAAATGGGCTTCAACCTCGTCAGCAGTTGTTTGCGCGATTCTGAAGAGGACTTCCTGTCGGGACCCATTGCCTGATACAATGGCTCCTAAATATTTGAAGCTATGCACCGTGTTGAGGGATTGGCCTTAGACTTTGATGTCCGTGTTGATGCCATTTGTGTTGTTGGTCATCGTTTTGGTCTTCTCTGCACTTATTTCCATTCCAAAGGCTCTGGAGGTGGCGTCAAGTTTCTGTACCAGCTGTTCAAAGTTCTTGTTTCTCTCCAGCCAATCCATCAATTTCATCCTCAAAACGGAGGTCAGAGGTTGCTCTACCCACTGTGTTGACTGTGCCTTCGTGATCTGCAAGGGCATCTGATATGATGCGCTCTAAGAAGATGTTGAAGAGTGTTGGAGAGAGTTGGCATCCTTGACACACACCGATTGTTGTTCTAAACCAGTTCCCGGAGACGCTGTCGTGGAGGACTGCACTGGTAGCCTTGTCCTCTAGGATATTGATGATTTCAATAATGTTAGGGCCGATGTTTTACACTCTCATGGTTGCCCACAGAGCTACATGCCAGACTCGGTCAAACGCGGTCTTGAAGTCTACAAACACATGATATATATATGTTGTTGGTGCTGTAGGTATTTCTCGCAGATTATTTTGAGTTTGAAAATCTGCTCAGTGGTACTTCGCCCTGCCCTGAATCTTGCTGGTTCTTCAGCTATGATTTGTTCAGCTTAGAGTTTTAACCGGTTGAATATTATTTTCAGGAGGACCTTTTTGTAGTGGCTGATGAGACTGATGGTGCGGTAGTTTTTACACTCCTAAAGGTTATTCTTTTTGGGAAGAGTGATGACAAGCGACTGGGTTCATGGTGTGGGCCACTCCCCACTCTGCCAGATCCTGTTATAGATAATGGTGAGGGTGTCAATCATCGTTTCTCTTCCTACTTGAAGCAATTCTGCGGGTATGTTGTCCACTCCCGCTGACTTCACTTTTCTTCAGCGATTGCACAGCTGCCTTAACGTCTTCTCGGAGAATTATGAGGATTTCATCTTCTTCTCTGTTCTGAGGGCATGCTAGAACAGGTGTGTCCCAGTTTGATGGGTAGATTTTAAAGGTCAGAGCAGTAATATGTCCATCTATCCAAACCTTCTTGTTTTTTGTAAGGCACATGCCTGACTTGCTTTAGATCGTGGAGACCTTGGATTGTTTAACACTTGTCAGCGGCTTCACAGTCTGGTAGGCCTTCGTTCTGTTGTTCGATCGAACTAGCAAATTAAATTGAGTTCAATTCAATTCAATTCAACAACTTTGTATTAAAATCAAATCGAAGCTACATTTAGAGAAACTCATCACACACACGCACAAACACACCCACACGCACACACACACACTAAACATATAAACAGCTGGTGCTAAAATGTATTTATTAAAAAAAATAATAAACACATACACACATACATTTTATGTAGAAACGACTTTGTGATGACGGTTGTGAAAAAAACAGACATTATTTTGACACACTTTCCATTTCTTTGACATTATTTTGACATATTCAATTTTTTGAAGCTATCCCCTAACTCTAACCCTAAACCCTAACCCTAACCCTAATCCTAAAACAGCTGTAACTCTACGGAGCACTATTTTGACGTCAAAATAACGGGGCCGTCAAAAAAGTCAAAAGAAACCATGTAGAGTTTCATGTGTGTGTTTCAGAGTAACGTCGTTTCTACATGCCCACATACACACACACAACCAGATCGACGCACTACAATGTGAGCTATTTTACCACATTCCAGAACGTCCTATAATTCAGAGCACTTCCTTTTCTTCACTTCATGTGTTGAGCAGCTACAATCAATACATTGATTCATTTGCTTCTGTAGCATTGCTGTGTTTTCATCATAATTTCACGCTTGTTTTCATCCCTCATAACAAGCGTTTACTGGCATTGGTGCTTTTACAGGCATTGCTGGCAGTCTCATAACAAGCATTTTCAATTAATTGCTGATAGTGGCTGGTAGTCCTGATGGAACACATCAAAACACTGCAAATTGATCCTTCTTATCCTATCCTAGACTATCGTATCCTATCCCGTAACTCCAAAGTTGTTGGGACACCACAGATGATCGTTTACCCACCGTACTCCATCTTTCTCTGTCCTCAGTAACCCTCATGGCTTCGCACAGTGTCAAGCCAGTCCATTCTTGAATGTCATCGTGTTGTCCAATGCATGACTTGTGTCATGGTCTGTCGGACTTCGTCGTTGGTATAGAAAATGCCCAGAAGTCTTATCTAGCACCTCATCTCCATGCTTTGTATTCTTTGTTGTAGGTCTGTTGTGAGGGTTCATGTTTCGCAAACGTATAGGAAGATTTAGATGACAAGGAAGCGCAGCAGCCTTCCATTGGAATGCAGACTGATGGTCTTGTCTTTTCCAAATGGGCTTCAACCTTGTCAGGGCAGCAGTTGTATGTGCGATCCTGGAGAGGACTTCCTGTCGGGACCCATTGTCTGATACAATGGCTCATAAATATTTGAAGCAATGCACCGTGTTGAGCGATTTGCCTTGGACTTTGATGTTTCTGTTGATGCCATTGGTATTGGTTGTCATAATTGTGGTCTTCTCTGCACTTATTTCCGTTCCAAAGGCTCTGAAGGTGGTGTCAAGCCTCTGTACCAGCTGTTCAAGTTCTTGTTCCTCTCCAGTCACTCCATCAATGTATCCGCAAAACGGAGGTTGGAGATTGCTCTAACCCCCATGCTGACTGTGCTTTCGTGATCTTTAAGGGCATTTGAAATGATGCGTTCCAAGAAGATGTTGAAGAGTGTTGGAGAGAGTAGACATTTTTGACGCACGCCGATTGTTGTTCTGAACCAGTTCCCGATGGCTCTTTGGATGACTGCATTGGTAGCCTTGCCATACAGGCTTTTAATGACTTCAATAATGTTTAGTAATGTCTTTGTGTACCAAGAATCAAACGCCGTGTTCGTGCCTGTCATTTCTCCCGCTGAAATAAAGCTTGTGGCCTTTGTCGGTCATAGTTTCACCTAGGCCTTTCCAGCGGAGTTCGTTGATACATAAAATGTTTCATCGATAGTGGTCCAGCTCGTGGGCAAGTTTTTATAATTTTCTCTCCGCAGTTAGGGTCCTGACATTCTAGGTTTCTATGACGATGTTGTCTCTCGTGCGGATCTTCCTAAGTTGTCTTTCAGTAAAACACTTATCACCTCCGTCCTGGCGACTAACGGAAGGCGCGGTCCTTGGTGACCCGGGCGATGACCATCAGGTATGGAATGAGTGGTTCTTTTCATGAAAGAACGGGCGGGGCCCAATCCTCTCCAGGCTTTGGCCACAGCCGAAATCCACGAGTACAGTGTGGCTCGTCTTGGACCAGAGCACGTGGCTGTTGAGCATATAGTAACGTAAGGTTCCTCCGTCCTGGTAGGTGACTTCTTTGTAGAAGACTTTCGCCCAGTGATGCGTTGCTGGCATCAGCCCTGTTAGTCGCCTCTTACTACACGCCGGGAAATGTTGGGTCTATTCTATTCTGTGCCCGAACCCACAGGGTTTTGTATAAACTTTGCAACTTCAAGCAAGCCAAAGTTAATGTTTCTTTTAAAAAAAAAAAAAAGCAATAATAAGCCAACGATTTTAATTAAATAGTTCAGCTGTCTTACATATTTAGTTAAGTCCTGTCCGCGAGGAAACATGCTCATCTGCGTTCTTTGTACCCACGTTTTCAGCTTCAAGCATAACCATATGAGTGTCCGTGTTACAGTCAGTCACACACGAGGTGAAGATTTCAACTAAATAGTTCAACTTTCCCAGGTGAAATCGATAACCAATCCCAATCAAACTTAAAATAGTCCTCATCCCCCGCTACTCTTGACACTCTCGTAATGACTTTTCCCTCTTCATGAATGAGCTGAAGATATCAAATGAAAACTTTAACTGTTACAGACATTTCCTTAACTTCTAGGAAATATTAACAACAAATAGCAGCAAAATAATCAACGCACTGATTGTGGCTGCTCCACCCAAGAAGAAGTTGTGTTCACTTACCCGCTCTTTAAACTCACTTAAAGGCTTCTTCAAATTCAGGCACAATTTAGAGTTAATGTTCTTCACAGAAGTGAGCATAGTACAGCTGAACAGTTCAATCAATTAAATAGTGAAATTGTCCCAGGCCATATCGTTAACCCCGCACATTAATCGACCAAGAAACAGCGCCCATTTTCTCCGCTATTTTCACTTCTCTCGTAATGTTTAACACAAATTAATGTTCCACCAAACTGAGCTTCCAAAGATTTCAACTGAACAGATACATTGTCTTAAATTAACTACTTAACTCAAGGTCCAAATAGATTATGAAACATCGTTCATCTGCCCGTTATCTACACTCCTTGTAATGGGCTTTTTCAAATTCTGACACACACACACACACACCCACACACACACACACACACACACACACACACACACACACACTCGCGCACACATACACAGAGGAGGTTTATCCGGGTGCTTTCAAAACTAAAAACTCCGTTTCCTTTTTGTCTTCCAATAGCTGCTTACCTTTCTTTACACCACATGTTTGAGTGATGAATGTGTGTTTGTTCTGTATGTATCAGTGTCTGTAACACGTGAGCGTGGAATTGTGGCCCAGTCGAAGGTTTCCCTTTGTTCGATTCCCGCAGGGGACAAACGCATGTGCCTTTGGTAAGAGACTTTCCACGTCTTTCCACAGAGAGGTTTTCCAAAAGTTCGAGTCTCACTGCTACGTTAAAAGTGTGTCAAGGAAACCATGGTTCATTATCATGACTTCCTTGCGAGAAGCTCATAAAGATTTTAACCGAACGACGCACAGAGGGAGGCCAAGTAGTTGCAAAGTCTCCTCTCTGAAAATCCTTACCGGGAAGAGAGGGGACTATAAACTGATTAAAAAAAAAAAAAAAAAAAGGGAGGCCAAGACGATCCGACAAGCGACAGGGCCGCTTTGGCCAAGGGTGAAATGAATTAACTTTTAATGACAGCGGAATAAAATAAATCTTATGACCAATACTATCCATTTGATGATAAAAGATATAATGACCGTCGAAAGAACGTTAAAAAAAAACGTTGACATTATTCTTGGCAAAGAACGCGAGTCATTTCACGTCACCTTGAAGTTCCAGGCATTTCCTGGGAAAAAAAGTAATAACGCCCATTGATGAATTCAACTAACTGACATACAAGATTTCCCCACCTTACCCACCATTTTATTTCGTATTAAACTCCTACTTAATAAAAATTGAGAAGGTAGAAGGACAATCCACCAATCACAACTTTAGACGAAGGAGCTACCTTACGGCGAATATATAGAAATGGAAATACGATTAAAGCCATTGGAAGTGTTTTAAAGTACACTCATTTGGATAGTATTCAGTGATTTAAACATACAATCGCTTGTACTACAAGATAGCAACACTTCCACCAGTTCAAAACCTTGTTTGGTTGGTGTTTTTTTTCCGTGACACACTTAGAGAACTGTGTGTTCATGTGGTCAAATAGAACACTCGATCGGAGGGCTGTTGCTATAAACTAACTGCTAAAGAAAAGGGACACAAATCCTTCAAACCGCTCTCGGCTGCTTGTTGGCTGAGTGGTCTGTAGTGCCAATATTTACACAGGATTTGACAAGAACCTGTCGAATGTCGCGAACCCCATGAATGAACACCCTGGGAGTCGCTGTCAGGGGCTGCGTGCCGTAAGACCTACTTTATCTATCTATCTATCTATCTATCTATCTATCTATCTATCTATCTATCTATCTATCTATCTATCTATCTATCTATCTATCTATCTATCTATCTATCTATCTATCTATCTATCTATCTATCTATCTATCTATCTATCTATCTATCTATCTATCTATCTATCTATCTATCTATCTATCTATCTATCTATCTATCTATCTATCTATCTATCTATCTATCTATCTATCTATCTATCTATCTATCTATCTATCTATCTATCTATCTATCTATCTATCTATCTATCTATCTATCTATCTATCTATCTATCTATCTATCTTATTCTATCTATCTATTTTTACGCATGTATATCACCGAAAAGGGAAAAGATTTGATTCACAAAACTACAAGCCACCCTTAACAGAGCTGAAGACCACAATGGTCAAGAGAAGGGGAAACAGAGGAAAGCGGAAGAAGTAAGAAAATTTTGACTGGAAGAAAAACATTAAACTCAGCTTGAAGGAAGGAAGGATTGAAGGTTGGTGCGATGTCAGGGTCCATGGCGACATCTTTGATACACTACCTGCTGTACGGTTAGAGCTCTTTCAACGATCTTCTCCAGTTGAAGGTCATCTCTTGCCCAGTTTTCTCACGAGGTTAAATCAACAATTTACACTTGTAAGAGGTCGGAACCGATTTCCACGAGGTCTTTACTCCTTGCTACAAAAGCCGGTAGTCTGCGTGTTTTATCGCACTTTCCTTTCCTTGACCTTTTTAGGTTTTGAGGAACTACTCCGTGTGAGGGAATTCTTTAACTTTTAGCGAACGTAAATTGCCCATGCAATTGAAATACTAAGTTTTACCACCTCCAGACCCTATGGAATAAAAATAAGTGCACAGAAGACCAAAATGATGACCAACAATACTAATGGCCATCAACACGGACATCAAAGTCCAAGGGCAATCCATCAACACAGTGCATATCTTCAAATATTTAAGAGCCATTGTATCAGACAATGGGTCCCGACAGGAAGTCCTCTCCAGGATCTGCTGCCCTGACAAGGTTGAAGCCCATTTGGAAAGACAGTACCATCAGTCTACATTCCAAGTAAGGCTGCTGCGCTCGCTTGTAATCTCCATCTGTTTTTACGCTTGCGAAACTTGGACCCTCACAGCAGGTCTACAATGACGAATACAAGGCATGGAGATGAGGTGCTAGATAAGACTTCTTGGCATTTCCTATACAGAGCAAATCACCAACAACGAAGTCAGAGAGACCATCGCCCAAGCCATTGGACAACACGATGACATGCTCACAGTGGTGAAGAAACGGAAACTCCGATGGTATGGCCACGTCCCAGAACCTCAGGCCTTGCAAAGACCATAATGCAAGGCAAGGTTCAAGGAGGCAGAAAAAGAGGGAGACAGAAACAGAGGTGGAAGGACAACATTCGAGAATGGACTGGCTTGACACTGAGCGAAGCCATGAGGGATGCTGATGACAGGTAAAGATGGAGTACGCTGGTTAAACGATCATCTGTGGTGCCCCAACGACTTTCGAGTTACGGGATAGGATAGGATAGAATAGATGAAAACCTCAGTAGGTCTAATTTAATGGTGGTCGCGACGTGGGTCAGCAATCACACGGCAGCGACTGACACTTACATCCTACTCGTAGCTTTTCCTTCCCATTATCTTACCTTCACAACCGTGACCCAAATCAGGAGAGCGAACTAGGCGAACTAGGCGCCCGGCCATTTGCCAATTGTGATAGTTGGTTATTTCATAAGACTGTGACCGTGGTTTCATGCGTTCTTTTTTGACTGCGTGATGAAAGTGCGACAAGATTTGTCACCGCGTTGATTGATATTAAGTGTGATTTCATAATTTTTGTTTTGTTTTGACAGTTGCAGTCAGATATAATTATGTTTTCTGCGCTCAAGATTCAATGTTTTTGAGTCTTTTTGAAAAAAAAAAGGCATTATATAAATACGATTCATTATTATTATTATTATTATTATTATTATTATTATTATTATTATTATTATTATTATTATTATTATTATTATTATTATTATAATACTTCGTTCACATTTCTATCTTTGTCTGAGAGCGGTAAAACAAATTTGTTCTTTAAAATCAGTATACATTATTTGAGGTTCGCAGATAGTACCTAGAAAGACTTGATTGAAGTTTGCTGCGTCTATATTAGTATTAATATGTAGCGATGTAGACACCTTATATGTATGTGTTTTGTTAATATTTTATAATGTTGTTTATATAGGCGGCAGGGATAGCTCAGTCGTCAGAGCCCACGACTTGTGTACGTGCGTTTCGGACGACGTTGGTTCGAATCCTGACTTCAGCAAACTATTGTGTGATTGCTGGATAGTAGTGGCCAGCGCTTTGAGAAGCTCTCTGAGCTTGTAAGTGCGCAATATAAGACTAATTTATTTTAAATTATATATTGTTTTTTGTAAACGGGGGTTCAATAAATTAAGAGTACAGCCTCGGCATCCCCTGCATTTAATGCCTTTAATGTAAAGTGACCGGCTGGCGGAGTGCCTTCAGTGACCTTAGGGCTGTTTCAGCAAATCTTTTATGCGGATCGGGGTGAGTCCTCTTTTAACCAAGTTGTGGTCCTGATTCGGCTCTTTGCAGTCCGCGGACCCTATGAACAATTACTACTTAATTATAATATCTTCCTTTTCAGAAATGGGCCAAGTCTTTGTTGTGTTTGAAAATAATGGTGAAGGTGAGGTCGTACTGTATGTATCAGATGTTCCTCCAATGAAAAGGTCCAGTCAGATGAAGTTAATTGGTCACAAAGTAAAAGTAAGGTTGGAAATCTCTCTCTCTCTGTCTCTCTCTCTCTGTCTCTCTCTCTGTCTCTCTCTCTGTCTCTCTGTCTCTGTCTCTCTCTCTCTCTCTCTCTCTCTCTCTCTCTCTCTCTCTCTCTCTCTCTCTCTCTCTTCAATCCAATCTCCACTCTTTTGCATTGCCTCGGGTCTCAAATGATGGACTGGTCTTATATCTTACATAGCACTCTTACAAGCGCAAAGAGCTGCTCAAGGCACTGGCCGAAATCAAGATCTAACGCAAGCCGCCTAAAACCGCCAACTTGTGACACCAAGGGCACTGTCATTTCTCAGTTTGTCTTCCTATACTCCCATTATGCATTCTTGTATGTACCCAAGTCAAAAGGTGCCTGTCGCTTGTCTCTCTACTTACAACTTGTTGATTTGATCTATCACAGACAAGGTTTGTAAATGACTTATACAATAAGAAAGGTACATGGCGGTAAACCTGTGACAGCTTACAATGGAAAGAGGTTCACGGTTGGGGCCATCTGACAGTCTCAACGATCTGTCCGACAGTTATTTTGCAATACATTCGACTATCTTACTTCAGTTGTCATATTGTCGTTGTCTCCAGTACATGTCTGTCTCTTGTCTCTTGAATACTTACAATGGCTAAGTCTGGTCTACCCCAGTTATTAAGGTCTGTGAGGCGGAAAGTCTGTAACAGCCGCTTCGTAAAACGGTCTGTGGTTCATCTGACAGCCGCCTTGCAGTTCATCCATTCGGTACTTCAAGTACGAACTGTCGGCCTGTTACAAATTCTGCATTCCACGAGTTTTCTTTGTATTGTTACGCAGTCTCACAAAATGACAGTCTGTTTGAAACATCTTACAGTGCAGTCAACAAATGGTGTATTGTTATAGTTATAAATATTTAAACAATTCAATTGCAGGTGGCAAGATTGTTGTGCAGGATACAACAACAAAGAGTCGGGATATCAAGGATGTGTTTGTATATTTATTGAAGTTTTACTATAATGAGTTTATCGGGGAAATTGCATTGTTGTCAGACTAAAAGATGATATAATGGATGCTATGAAAGTTTAATCTCATGCCGCTTCGTGAACATGGCCATTAAAAACAGCATGCCTTCCTGTTATTGCCATTTTAACCTAAAGCCACCACATTCTGTCACAAACTACAACCCCAACGCCCTCGTTAACAATAAAAAAAATCTCACGTATAACCACCCTTCACCCCTTCAACCACCTCCACCACCACCACTACCACCCCTTCCAGCCAAAACACACATTAATACCCAGTTGGCAAATCCAAGAAGATGTCGACAACAAAGTAAACTAGATAAACACAGGCCAGGGTCTGTTGTAATGCCCATCAACACAGCACGCGCAAAAAACAATAACACATTGTACCATGCCCAAGCCACAGGCCAGTCCACACCTAATCCATCATTACATTTCATTACATTGGCGGAATCAACAAGCAATAAATCGAATATAAATCGGGTAAATTTCGTTGGACTGCTGTTCTTCATCGTCTACCTCACTCCAGGATAATGGTAAAAAAAACCTTTCTGAGGTCGTCCTGGCTTACAATTTGAGGTTTGTAGTCCTGGTTTAAGAGGACCAAAAAATGGTATGAAGGTGGATAAATAGACACTTAAGTAAGCGCATGCATATTTCCATACAAAATGCGTGATCACTGCGCTACATATACAAGAATAAACGAGGACGTACGCTTCTAATGCGCAGGATTACATCCCGACGAATGGTCCTTGTGCATAAGGATATCAAAGAATGCGATGAAAAGGGACAGAGAAAGACCAATGGAAACAGAGGGCAAAGGGGAAAGATAGCAGAGAGACAGAGTGGTATTTCATCAAGAAGGCACAATCAACATAGAGGTAGAGCAATCTCCAACCTCCGTTTTGCGGATGACATTGAAGGACTGGCTGGAGAGGAATAAGAACCTGAACAGCTGGTACAGAGGCTTGATACCACTTCCAGAGCCTTTGGAATGGAAACAAGTGCAGAGAAGACCACAATGATGATCAACAACACCAATGGCATCAAAACGGACATCAAAGTCCAAGGCCAATCCCTCAACACAGTGCATAGCTTCATATATTTAGGAGCCATTGTATCAGACAATGGGTCCCTACAAGAAGTCCTCTCCAAGATCGCACAAACAGCTGCAGCTCTGACAAGGTTGAAGCCCATTTGGAAAAAAACAGGACCATCAGTCTACACTCCAAGGTAAGGCTGCGGCGCTCTCTTGTCATCTCCCTCTTCCTATATGCTTGCGAAACATGAAACCTCACATGAGATCTACATAGAAGAATACAAAGCATGGAGATGAGGTGCTACAGAAGACTTATGAGCATTTCCAATACCCAGCACATCACCAACGACGAAGTCCGACAGACCTTCACAAACGCCATTGGACAACAAGATGATATGTGGTGAAGAAACGGAAACTCCGATGGTATGGCCACGTCACCAGAGCATTCGACCTTGCAAGGACCATCCTGCAAGGCACGTTTTTGTAAACGGGGGTTCGATAAATTAGAGTATAGCCTCGGCGTCCCCTGCTTGGGATGCCTTTATTGTAGAGTGACCGGCTGGTGAAGTGCCTTCAGTGTTACCACTAGGGTTGTTTCGGCAGATCTTTTATGCGGATCAGGGTTGAGTCCTCTTTCAGCCAAGTGGTGGTCTTGATTTTGTGGTCCTGATTCGGACCTTTGCAGTTTGCTGGACCCTGTAAGCAATGAATAACTAACTGACGGAAATGGGATTCTGGGTGGATAATTAATACAATAACGTCTTGTGATAAAAAGTAGAAGGTCTTCGTACTTAAAGGTATGTCTAAAGCGTCACTATGGTGTCATTTAAATCGTAACCGCGCTATTGTAGATTGAGGAAGACTCAATTCTTTCTGGTCACAAGTTATAATCCTTATAGGCTTCTTGTCTATTATCTAGCGAAACAGTCCTAGTCTTTCTCTTGGGAGACTGCCCTCTTCCACTCTCTGCGACCCTTCCCTCCTCTTCCATTCCTTCCATTACGACTAGTCGACTGTTTGGAAGAGAAAACAACAACAAACAAAAACCAAACCATAGAGTTATTCGTATCTAATATTGCTTTTCCTGCCTTAATTTTCACACATCGCTAGCTGTAACTAGTTTCATCACTTTCATGTAATAATAACATGTGTATAGGTATTTGTTGTGCGAATGTGTTTGTACAACCAGGCCGTTGCAATGTTGACGTTTCAATTTGTCATCAAGCAGACTGCAACCGTCACGTCACAGGTTACTTGCGCCAAGGATGATAAATTTAGTGTCCCGGGCACGAGGTTATCACAACCAGACATACAAACAAGTACCTCAACCAGACATACAAACAAGTACATCAACCAGACATACAAATATGTCCCCAACGTCTTCCTCTTGTTAACCTTTCTCTTCCACACAGGTTCTGTCATGTATGTTTAAACAGTTTTTAAGATTTTTAGGATTTTTATTTATTTTGGACTTTGCGTGATAATAATTTCACCCAGTGCTGTCGAAAACTAGGTTGCTTTCTTAGCAAGGCAGCGGCAAAGCCAACCAGGACAATGGGCAAGTAGGACCTAGTGCCAGCATGGTTTATTATTAATTTAATTTTTTAAATTCTTGTATTCACCTCGTGTAGGGCACGAGCAATGGAAAGCATGCGTGCACAGCAGACTAGACCTGGGTTTATGCTCTCGTTCGAATGAGTAGGGGCATTGTGCTACCTGAATATCAAAGTCATATGTTATCTCTAGGGTATAGGTTGGCATCCTGAGAGAGATCCGAACCGCTTTAGGCATGTTTAGGCGACTCTCTCTCTCTGTCTCTCTGTCTCTGTCTCTGTCTCTCTGTCTCTCTCTCTCTCTCTCTCTCTCTCTCTCTCTCTCTCTCTCTCTCTCTGCTCGCTTAGTCGTCAATTAGTCGCCATTTTCCCACTTTAGCTAGCGTATCACAACTCCCAGCACCAGCATCAGCACCACCAATATCAACAACGATTACTCAAAAAGTCCTATATTAAAAAAGTGGCGAGTGCAACTTAACCTAGCAAACCTCTCGAATCGAGCAATTAAGTGATGCAAAAATACATATCCGGTTTGGAATTTACTTATTTATTATTATTATTATTATTATTATTATTATTATTATTATTATTATTATTATTATTATTATTATTATTATTATTATTATTATTATTATTATTATTATTATTATTATTATTAACTTTTGATTTCGTTAGGTGCGAAACACAAATCCGATAGATTTATATATCTGCATCTACACTCATTTGGCTAGAAGTTAAAAGTACAAACGTGTTTTTTTTTTAAATGTTTAAACCATTAGGATGTGATATTAATATATTCCATTGCAGGAGACAAGAATCTAATGGGCCAAAATATTAAAATTATTTCCCTTGAATATGCAAATGTTCAGCCGATAGGTGCGCCAATAGTCGCGTACTCCCATGTTCAGGTCGTGGATCAAAATCTACAGTTTTAAGTCTTTTTTGATGTCGGTATATATCTTCAGCTTTCATAGGCGACCCCAAATTTTTTTTGCTTGGTGAAATGTTTGGAGTGATTATGTACATGTTGTCAGTACTACAAACGATTTATTTTGTGAAAAGTCTGTCAGGCCGAGCAAGACACATCTTACATGCTTACAGTGTGCAGAAGGCCCCATGCCTGCAGCGCATTCACACTGACATTCCAAAACTGTTCCCTTTTCTGTCAAAGAAATGTCAACTTTGTACCTAAGACCAGTTTTCATTTCAGCCCGAACTTCAGCATGAATGTAAGTAACTGATGACTGGATGCAAGCTCTAACATAATTGACATATTTGTTCTGGTACAAATCTTTAGCTTTTTTGTCTATATCTTTGCTCATGGGATTCAAAAAGGCTGCAACCTGCTCTGTGCTGATGTTAGGTATATGTACTTCTATATGCAAGTCTTTGTAGTTAGTGGTAGGTGGTAACTCCATTTTGAACTCCGGTGTTGCTATGTCTCCTTTGCCAAAGTTGTCATTTCGATCTTACGACTCAAATCATACATAATATTTTTTTTAATAGTCTAGTCATATAATATATATTAATAATAACAAATTTTTATAGAGTTCGGTACTCCAGCAGATGGCGTGACGTTGTTGTTGTTTGTAGATTATAGTCACACGACACTTTCACATATAGGTGACTACTGGACCGATTTATACTGACACCAGCGGGCCAGTTGTTGGTAAAGGGGAAAATAATATGATCACACGTTGACCAATCCGGGATTCGAACCAGCGACCTTTCGGTTACTAGCAAGACGCTCTTACCAACTGAGCTACCCGGCCCCACATGGCGTGACGCAACACGGTGTACAGTTATTACAAGGGGCTCGATCACGTAGGCCTATTTACTACCGGAAGTACGCTACCCTAGGCGCACTCTATCGGATTGTCTTCCCCGAAGGTGGAGTTTTTTGGCTCATTGGTCCGAGTGTTGACTCCTCACCTGTTTATAGGATGAAACATAGCCTTTAAATAAAATAAATAAAGGAATAAATAAATAAACAAACAGTTTGAGAAAAAAAATATGACAACGTATAGTTTCTGCCTGTGTGTTGACCCGGGCGCGGTTGGAGGATTTAAAAAAAAAATTACAAACCCTCAGACAACGTTTCTACAAGCATAGTTTAGATATTCTTTCAAACAAACCAAAGGCACATAAAACTCTCATAACTAGACACTTTCTTCAACCTGACCACACATGTTAACGACCTCATATGCACAGCCATTGAACCAATAACACACAAGACCCCAGTACTCAAAAACCAAAGAGAGCTATTCTGGCGCTATATCTGACAATTCATCTCTGCCTAAGCACACACTTCGTTACAATAAATTACAAATTATATGTTTAATTTACTTAAGCTTTAAGTGCGACTCAGGTATGCACGCGCTCTGTCTGTTTGGCGCATTAAACCTGGTTACGAGAAAGAAAAAAAACCACACATACACACAAATGATGCATTGAATTAGCTTGCAAACATAATAAACATATGACAAAGGTAGCTGACCGTTTTATCGCTGCCTGAACTTTCGCCTTGCTAGAAAAATGAATTCCGTGAATGTTTTAAAAATGTTATAAATAGGCTATTACAAGGATATCATGCTTTCGTTATAACAGTCATGTATTTCCTCGCCTGACAACGATTACAATGCAAATCATGTCTAAGAATGTGTTTGCATTAAAGAATTTAGGAACACTGCAAAGAGAATGATTTTTTTTACCGTTCCCCGTGCCCTCACCTAGCTGTAGGATAAACATTACACATCATGCCTAGAATGTTTTAAATCATTATAAATATGACACATTTATCTACTGTGTGCATCTCAGTGTTGTGTACTGGGTCACCCTCAGCCAGACTCCGCTGTGATATGACAGCTGCACACTATCAAGGCGATTGATCGTATTTCAGTGGGTGCATTAGCCTTGCGGGGTTTTCAAGTTGTATTTTGAGGAAATGTCAAAATATCAGCGCTAAAAGTACTTTTGATGTCGTTGCTGCTGTGTTTCTGCTCCTGTAATAATAGAGGTGGCTTAGTGGTCCATGGCACACGTGAGACGTAGATTCGAGTCTGACTTCGCCAAACTATTTTGTGAAAGCCTGGTATCGTAGACCGGTGTCTTGACCAACGCTTTGAGACGGTAAGATTGCCGAAGCTTACACAAAACAAGATACTTAAACCATAATGAAGGAAGGTAAAAACCATTTTGGAAAAAAAAAAAGGTTTGGAGATCAAACATTTAACAGAAACAGCTGCACTGAAATGATGCATGATGAAACACGTCGTTTATCTTCTTACAGCGGCCGCCCAGATGTTAATCTTTCATCTTGACGTATTACGCTGACTTGTAAATATAGTCAAAATGCGAATGTGAATATGGTTTCGTTGGCTCTAAGTGGTTGCCTTGCTAAAACAGTTCGCTGGTGAGAACCCCATTTGTTTTTCTTTAGGTGATGCGACTTTTGCCAGATTTCGAATACCCGGGAACCACCCTCTCAGACAATAATTACTTGCCGTTTTATTGAAAAGCTCGCGTTGCAATCATAGTTCGCTAACGTGACTAAAACAGATACTTTAACACGACCGTGGAAAACGGCTTGAAGTAAGTAGATCTATAGAAGACAATAGCACAAGTTCGTGAACGAAACCCGATTTCTTTGTAGGCTGATGCGATACTTAACAGATCTCGAATATTCGACTTCAGTCAAGAATAGTTAGTCATGGGTTAAAACTTGCTTCTTTGGATGTAGCAGCAGCATGCAACACTCCCGAATACTAAAGGTAGCTTCTACACAATAGACCTTCTGACTTTATTTTTATTGACGTCGGCCTCGGGCAGACTTTTTATTGCAGTATAATTGCCACCATGCACCAGCTGCCGGTGAAAGGTCGAGAACTGTGGAACAGGTAGGTCATTATGGCCAGTCATTACTTCCTGAGCAAAGACTTCTGGTCGTCCGTAAAGACCTTGGGAAAGTTTATTAGTTTTTCTTCTCTGAGGCTTTTTAACCCCAGAAGGTCAGTCGTACCGGTAAGTCAACATCATATGAGTAAGAAAAGCGGTGATGACTTCATGACCTTGATACAAAAAAAAATGTGTCTGTTTTCTTTACTCCAAAGGTCGACAGGCCACGTCAATCGCCGTGGTAATTCAGCAAGCATCACATGAGCAAACCCTATGGTAATATAAAACGACCTTGGAAAAGGAAACTTTATTTTTATTCTCCATTAAACCGGCTGAGTTAAGGCCATTTTTAGAGTGCTAGTTGAGAGACTGAGGTGGGTGGGTAATCCCCATCACCTGTGGTCTTCCATTTTGATGTCGGGAAAGCTCTTCTGAAATAGTTGTTTGGGGTTTGCGGATTTTGGGTTACCTACTACTCTTACAGGCAGGTAAATCTCCTCTTGTTTTGTGTATACTTACATTCTGTGTTCACTCTTTTCAAGAACCAGAAGGAGGTTACTAGCTAATCCACACATCCTAAATCATCAAAGGTAAATAATGCAATCAAGAGCACTTTTATTGATAAGCTAGTCTTCCAGATGCAACGGGGCGGGGGTGGGGGGGGGATAAAGACAAACATTGAACAAATTCAACAACAACAAACAACTGGTATTCTATCTCTATGCAAAATATAAGCCAGTGTGTGACAGGAAACTAGCAACCTTTCAACTCATGCTTAAAACCTCAATAAATAACAATCAGTCAGTCAGCTAGCCTTTGAGATTTGACGTAGAACGAACGAAGTAACCTTACAATAATCCCCACAAATCCGGTTATCTCATTTTTCCATTCGAAAATATGAGCAAAAACATCAAATGGCAGCCTTTAGGAGAAACATCCGCAAATCTCCTATCCCATTGTTTTATCTATCACTGGATTCGGTAAAATGTTGTTGAATTAGTTTGCACTGCTGATGTACAACAGAAAAGACAACCGATCCTCAAACTTGAAAATCTCGCATTGCGTTTTCTGGGACTGAACAAGCATTAAAAAAAAATTAGATCCTCATTTCCATCCTACTGTCTATCCCCGGACTCGATGGAATGCTGTTGTATTGTATGGACTGATGAGATGAATGTGTGCTTTGTGGAATGTGAGTGAATTAATAAATCTTTTCTTATTGTTCTTGTTGTTTTAGTATTCCCAAAGACGCACAAAAAAATTCTTCTATGACTGTATAACATTGGAAGCCAACAATAAATCTCATGACCTATGTCTTATGGACACGACCACTACGATGAAGAGAAAATCTCGCTTTCCGTCTTTGTGTCAGTCAGTGTTATTATTACTACTGTCAATGCTTCGTCACGAACTGACCGTCCGCCATGTCCAAAGGCGTGACCATGATTGGTCAGTTTTCTCATCATATTAACACATCATTCACCGGGATAACATTATGGTCGCCGTGACCCGCAGGACAGTTGCGGACGTTCGAAATTTTGTTTACGTGTAAATACTGAATATTCAGCTTATTCAGCCAAATGCCAACATACATTGTATATGGACATTGCCCCGGTGTTGATAAACAGTCACACACACATCCAGACACCACACAACACATTTTAAGACTTCGCTTACAAGATCTTGCAGACCCGGATGCAACTTTACACGTGCAATCGGACATATAAAATATAATGAACTACCTTTGCGTTGATGTACTTAGGCGATAAGCCTAGTTTACGACTGGGAGTAATGGATTTAAACAGACTATGAGAATTAATATAATTTTAGCATACCATGCTTTAATGTCGTGGCATGCGTCGTATACAAAAAGTATATGGAAAATAAAAGACTAATCTGAAATCAGTTTAATTCAAAGTATGTATAACAGCATCATTGAACAGTGACATTTTAAAGTTATTCAATTTCGATGTTTTGTTTGTGGTTCCGTTTTATTTTACCTCCTCCACCCACTCCTCTTTTTCTCGCTCTCTCTCCCTCACCCTCCCCCCTCTCATCCCTCCCAGCTTAATCATGAACACAGAGACTGAGATATTGATCTTAAAACTACAATACTAGACTTTCAGTAAAGCTATTCAGCAATAATGATATTGTCAGAGTATCATATTATTTTCATTAACACCCCACCCCCGCCCCCCCTCATCCTATGCCTGACAGTATACACACAACTGTATTGCACCGTTCAGACGCTCTATTGAAGTAATATTACGACCAAATAACCAACATTTTAAAAAGGTAACATCACTCTTAAAGGCGGCACTATTTGAATATGCCATTCTTACCCAAAAGGCAAAGGGGGTGTGGGGGAAGGGCGGAGAGGGTGGGGGGCAGAGGAATGGAGGGAAGGGGGTGGGGGAATCAAATAAAAAATTTACGCAATAAAATAGTCATGACGGCAGTTTAGGCTACCTCTGTATATGTGTTGCACTAGGTCATTCAGTGGGCCTTGTAACTTAGGGGGGTGTAATAACATTTAATGTCACTATTACTATTTCGGTTTTACAGTATTATTACTATAGGCTTATTATTTATTATATAGGCTGCGTCGTTTTTTTTATGCTGAACACTACTAGCCAAAGTGCAGCTTGTCCGTAAATCAGTATAGTACTGTTTATGAATGAACATCCGGTAGAATAATAATAATAATAATAATAATAATAATAATAATAATAATAATAATAATAATAATAATAATAATAATAATAATAATAATAATAATAATAATGATAGCTGCAGTAAAACGAACATAAATTTTTTTCCTGTTGGTATATAAATGCAAATCATGAGTGATACAAACGTCTAAATCGAGTTGTTTCAAAATGAAATCCATTTCAGTTTCGTTCGGTGTATTTATAGTCTCTAAAAATGGGACATCGTAAAACTGATTCGCTTCTGTTTTTTCTCTTTCGTTTCTCCTCTCGTCGCTTGTAGCTCATCGTGCGTAAAACAGCGAATCAAGTTAAGACGTGTTCATTTAAGTTTCCATTAGATCTTAATGGATATTTTATATTGAGAAAGAGTGCCGTGAACAGAGCTTAACTTACGACTCGTAAGTAATCCAAGGAAATGGATACCCGTACTAGAGTGAAGTGCACAATAGGAATGTGTCAAAAGTTATCGGAACACAGTGATTGCGTGCTCATTACCACTAGCCACTTCGTCGCCTTGTTAAGCAGGCTATCGTCGGTGGGTTCAAGCTCTAAATCTTTTTTTTACTTGGGAAGGGATGGTGATGGTGGGTGTGGAGTGATGGGGTGGGTCGCTGGGATAAGGGACAGCAGGGGAATGGGGAAGGTGGGCAAATTTTTTAATCTGCTCCACCAACACTCTAGTAGCACGCTTGTAGGCCTACTTGTAGCAATTTCCTAGATTGATGTTGTTTGTAGATTATAGTCACACGACACTTTCGCATATAGGTGACTACTGGACCGATTTATACTGACACCAGCGGGCCAGTTGTTGGTAAAGGGGAAAATAATATGATCACACGTTGATCAATCCGGGATTCGAACCAGCGACCTTTCGGTTACTAGCAAGACACTCTTACCAACTGAGCTACCCGGCCCCTCAAACCTTGATTGATTTATTTATTTGTTCTTATATAGCGCTTTTTTCAGCTAAAGAGCTGCTCAAGGCGCTGGCCAATACAGGATCTAACTCAAGCCACCCGAGGCGCCAACTTGCAGCCTTTGGGCGCATCGTAATAACGCTCCAGACAGCTGAGCACAATCCTGGGCAGCCAGGGATGGGAAAGAAGGACCTAGGTGCATGCTGGGTGTGTTCTTGTCACCGGCACTCACCCGTCTAGGACATGAGCGTCAGGATCTTTAAAGTCCGTTATGATGGAATGTATGCGACACAGACTAGACCTCGGTTTATACTCTCATCCGAAGGAGTAGGAAACGGGAGTAAAGTGTCTTTCCCAAGGACACAACACAATGCCCCGGCCTGGGCTCGAACCTGGGACCTTCAGATCCGCAAGCCAAAGCTCTACCAATAGGCCACTGTAGATCACCCCGTTCGGCGGCTATAATTCTGGTGTCATTTGTTTATACTTATGTAATATATTAAGTAGTTTGCATGTGTATTGTACACATGTTTTAGGTCTTGGAGGGCAGCAGAAATGATTCAATCACGGCGGCTAAAGAGTTGTCCTATCTCCAAACTGCGTAATGATGTTCAAATTAGCTGCTCCGACCGAGACTTAATAATCCCGCATCACATATACAGACACTATACAGCGTTACAAAGAACGCTTACTACTTCTGCAATACTTTTAACTGCATCATATCAAAACATTCATAATTGCAAAATGTTGAACTAAGCAACCTACTCACACACAATCTTAACAGAGCAGACCATCTCTTAGTTGGGAAAAAAAATTTGCCATTTCAAAACTTTGCCAAACTATAGATTACCCAACGTATATCTCCCGACATATTAACTACACTTATTTGCACACTAAAAGTAGCTTTAGATGCAATTATCAAACACAGACTGAAGGCCAGCAAAGCTACGATTTCATGGCTAATGCTGTACAGTATTTATGGATTGAATGAATTATATTCCTGCTACAAAAATTTAGACGCCGGGGCTTAGTGTACGAGAAACTTCATACTAAATTATGATACACCTGGACCAGTGAAAACGAGAAAGGATAGGCAAAACTATAGTAAAACCTGGAGTACGGGTTTTGGTAGAGGTTCCATAGACTCTGGACTTTGATGTTTATCTCAGGAAGCTTGAATAAAGTTTAATTAGGATTTAAGATTAGTTATGATATCAGCAGAAACATGCATAACTAGAGATGACGCGTGTTGGACTGGAAGTGATACATGGCCTTATTACAGTTACATCAAAGAGCTTATTACGGAAAGAGGGGGAACTTCCATTATGTCATATACAAAAATGCGACACGCTCTCACGGATTATTTCCCTTTGCTCATCCGCTATATGAATGATCTGTGCGTGGTAACTTATTGAGCCTATGCCATTGCAAAAGAACATTTTTATGGCAACGTTTGCAAAAACCAAACTTTTAACCATCATTATTATTAACATTCCGCTACTGCTGTCTCTTTTTTTTTTGGGGGGGGGGGGGAAGGGGGGGGGGTATGTTTACTTATTGACATTTATTAGGTGCTTTTATTCTGCTTATGTGTGTATGTCATAGGTTCGTTTTCTGCCCTGGAATTTATTATTTGTTAATCAACGACAAATATTTTAAAATTAAAATATGCATGACAGACTGTTTCATTTCTCCGAAACTGTGTAAATCCGTAATCGTGAGAGCGAGCGAGAGAGAGAGAGAGAGAGAGAGAGAGAGAGAGAGAGAGAGAGAGAGGGGTTGGGAGAAGAGAGAGCTCTGTCATTCAATCAATGAATCACAATAAAGCACAATAACAAAATGTTACACTAATAGTGTGAATTTAATTTATATCAGGTGTCCCCCTACCCCCCAACCCTCTCACCTCCCACATCACTGGCTTAATAACATCAGTCACTGCATGGAAAATAATTAATTAATCAGACAGAACAACCAGAACCTAGACTACAACATTCCACGCAATATAGATCTAATGCGCAGAAATTCACAGATCAGAACAAGGACTGAGTTTCTACATTACATGTTTTTTTTCCGTTTACATTCAAACGAAAAGGGATAACAACAGATCAAGGACCATTTTTGTGCCTAGGTAAGGGGTTATCTTGCACAGTATTTAATCACGAGGAGAAAACAGACTTAGTCTAATTTAACTTGTTAACATAAGCAGTTTGACGAAGCCAAACTGCCAATCTGACATCTACTTTTGAAATATAAGCACAAATATAGTCAAACAACCTAGCAATAACGTAAACAGTGAGCGACCTGTTGAACGTAAAACTGTCAGCAAGCAAACTGTTTTGGATTTAGCACATATGTATAACATGAATGATTCAAGGCGCTCTCCGATTGTTTTAACACTAACAGCACTGCAGCGGTCTTAGTTTAGGCCTACATAAACACAAAAAAATGAAGTTTTTCAATTGTAATTTACCTTTCTTTGTCTCTTGGAAATTTGAAAAAGGACTTGCCAACACAACTTTTCTTGTATCTGGCATTATGGCAATTGATGGCTGTGCAAAAGTCACCGCCCTGTTTCACTCGGTCACCTTTTGACTTTCTGCCACGAGCCATTTTCAGCATGCTGACAAGGGCGCATAACTCGTACCTTTCGTCTCGCGGTTCTGTACCAAGTTCCCCCTCTTTCTATCATTAAGCTCTTTGGCTACATTGCGTATCATCGTCTTTTCCAGTGAATCTTCATAATACACATTCGTATGTAGGATAATACAGAGTAGACCTGTCGCTCTCGTTCCTTTATTCGTATGGTTAGCGCTCTACAACGACCGAACGCAACAATTTCTCTTGACAATACAGTTGACATGAGGTGAAAAAACATTGTGCGAACCGGAACGATCCTCATTTTACTAACACGGTACATTTGCAAATTAGCTTATTGGTTGTCAAAATGTACTAGTTTGACAAAATCAGCATTACAGATATCCCTTATTTCTTACTTTAACATGGGATAAAAGAGTTTACTGCATCCACCGACACCTCTACAACGTTTTGTTGTGCTTTTAAGTTGAGCGTAGAGCTTGGACTCATGTAAGTATTTTCAACACAAATGGCAACACCAACATCCTTTTGTGTGCTGCAGATAATGTTGTTATCGATGCTGCGCTTTACAAATGAACATTGTCCCCTTCATCATCATTATCCGGCTCCTCCTCTTCCTTCTCCTCCTCCTCCTCCTCATCATCATCTTCATCATCATCATCATCATCATCATCATCATCATCATCATCATCATCATCATCATCATCATCATCATCATCATCATCATCATCATCATCACCATCATCATCATCATCATCATCATCATCACCACCACCATCATCATCATCATCATCATCATCATCATCATCATCATCATCATCATCATCATCATCACCACCACCATCACTTAGCAATCTAGTATAGTGACCTATGACTGCATAAGTCAAAGGTCTCTGCCAAACTTATCGACGAAATGAGAATCGTGAGTCCTGAAGAGCTTCCATTCGCCATGCCCCTTCGTCTGGGGGCTATGAAAGGAAATATCCCTGTGTATCACTGCATGCGAACCAGGAAGACCAGTGCAGGATAAAGTAAGATGATCTGCACTTCTTACTTCCCCTTGGCTCCTCATCTGTTGTTGACCTGGTTTTGTTGTAGTGACATACTGTACATTTGCTACCATCTCCCCAGGGTTTCAGCAGTGGCAAACGTAACACGCCAGAGCCCAAAGGTCGGCCAATGTCATAATTCAGTTAGTAGGTAGATGTCGGCGTCGCTGTCAGTTTAGTGAGATAAAGATTGAGCTATTAAAGGTCATCAACCGCCGGGGACTTGCAAAAGGTTCCTTGTTTTAGGTGCCTGTTTGTTAGGTCTAGGTAGCTATGCTGATTTTGTACTCAACAAAGCTAAGAGTATCAAACGTGAGCATTCTGAGACTACATGAAATGTGGATGCTGACTATCATTCTTTTAGGTAGGTTACGCTCCGACGGGTGCAAAGTACTCTCGCGTGCATTTAAAGGTCTGGTGTCATTTAAGGGTTCATCTGTTACGTTCGAGGTTCGAATCCCATAAGCATAGTGCTTATTGCGCACAGTAATGTTTTCATGTAAAGGAAATTTTCAAAAAAGGAAAAAAAAAAGAATCGACCACAACAAAACTATACAGATAAGGTCAACTTGATGCCGTCATTCGATATGAATAAATTTGGTTTTATGTTGAAGGCATCTATAAAGTTCAAGTACATACCAAATTTGAACCCAATCCATCCAATATTTTGGGGAAAATGCGATCAGGAAAAAAAAGAAAAGAAAAAAAAACAACCACATACTAACAAATGATGACGCGACCACACACACACAGTTTCAAAGAAATCCGTCCACTAGTTTCAGAAAAAGACGCGCGCGCACGGACGAACGGAAGGAGTCAAAAACAATAGTTCCCCAGCTTCACTTGGGAACTAACAACAACGACAACAACAACGACAACAACAAAACATGCCCACAAACAACACACAAAGATGTAATTTATTAGACACTTGTTGTGATTTATGGGCAGACACTATATCAATATTACTCATTACGAATTAATCGACTAAAACCGGGTCGGAAGTACCATTATCAAACATTATCTTTCTACTAATTTAGATGAATGTTGATGTATGTAACATGATGACTGCGAATGAAGTTACTAGGTTTGAAAGCCGTTTTCCCAAGATATAGATAAGAAGGGTTGTATAACTATTTACGAGTTAACGATTATTAAATATAACAATGGGAAGGAAACGATGACATGCTCACAGTGGTGAAAAAAACGGAAACTCCTGTAGTATAGCCACGTCACCAGAGCATCAGACCTTGCAAAGACCATCCTGCATGGCACGGTGCAAGGAGGCAGAGCGGAGGGAGACAGAAAAAGAGGTGGGAGGACAGCATTCGAGAATGGATTGGCTTGACACTGAGCGAAGATGAGAGTTGCTGAAGACAGAGAAGGATGGAGTACGCTGGTTAAACGATCGTCTGTGGTGCCTCAACGACTTTCGAGTTACGGGATAGGATAGGATAGGATAGGATAGGGTAGGATAGGAAGGAAACGTGTTAGTTTTAACGACGTGGTCCACACAAACCTTTCAATTGATGGTGTAAAAGGCAGGGGAGGGGGGGGGGGTCGCTTTTAGAAGACAGAAAATCGACTGTTATTTGTGCGTGCATTTTTAGATCGATGGCATCCAATACAAGGACGTAAAACACTTTATTCAGCAAGTAATACGTGACAACGATTTTGGTGTGGCATGGCGACAATAAAATACATCCTCACTTGCACAGCCTCACATGCATTCATCATGTCATACAATGAATGGATGGAGAAAACCCTCGGGGACCTGACAGTCTCTTGCCAAAGTCACATAAGTTCGCCTCTTGCTGGAATGGAACCCGCTACCTTCGGCATAGGAAACCGGCGACTTACTCACTGCGCCACCACCCCACCTCTTCTCTCTCCTCTTTTTCCTCTTCCCGCCCTCTACAATATTTAGGTCTATAACAAAGCTTTCTTTTTGTAAATCTAAAAGGGAGACAAGAATTGGGTGTAAAGCATTGTAAGTAGTCTCCTTGGGAAACTGGACCGCAGTAGTGATAGTGTGGTTTGTGGTTTTGTTAACGTCTTTTTTCCCCAAGATGATATAGACCATACACACATATTCAAACTCACGCATTTAAACAGGCACACATGTACACACACATAAGCACACGCACTATCTCCATTTCTCTCACATACACTCAAACATAATTTATAACCGCATTAAAACATAAGTAACAATGCCAGCCAGTTAAATAAAACGAGCAACTGGAGAATTAATTAAAGCTTTTTAGTAATTTTTAGTAATAGTATCTAGGACCTAATGAAACTTCGTTTTCTAAACCCATTAAACTGTCACACTAGTACTGTCGAGGACTTTGAACGTTCGGCTTCAATTTCTCTGTATACGCCATATCCATATCTAATTTGTGCACTGGTAATTCTTTTTCCGTTGCAATAGTCATGCGTAACGTCTATATGTCGCCCAGACTTCCGTCTACTCTGTTGTTACCTGTCTTTGACAGTTGAAAGCTTTTACTGTATCCATTTCTGTTTCTCTATTAAATAGGGGTCTACTTTTAAACAAAATTTGTTGCCCGTTTGTCTACAGAAGGCGAAAGAGGGGAGGATGAAGAAGAAGAAAGAGAAAAAGAAGGAGAAACAAGTAGAAGAAGAAGAAGGAGGAGAAGAAGGAGAAGAAGGAGAAGAAGAAGAAGAAGAAGAAGAAGAACTGCTTGGCTTAGTAACTTTCATTCGTAATGGGTATAATAACTACTTGCTAAGAAGCCTTTGGCGATGTTAATTGCTAGTGGTAGGTTTTCTTTCGCCTTGTGAGGACAGAGAAAGGTGGAGTACGCTGGTTAAACGATCACCTGTGGTGCCCCTACGACCTTCGAGTTACGGGATAGGATAGGATAGGATAGGATAGGATAGGATAGGATACGTTTTCAAGTGATTTGTGCTTTCCTCTTCCCATCTCTCTACTGCAAATCCCATTACTTCGGCTACCTCCCCAACCCTCCTTCGCTATGCACAATGAAAGCATACCGCTTGCATGGATATTGCGCTTTATAATTGGACATTATCCTTCTTTACCCGACTGAGCACCCCTGATTTACCGCACTGCATTTAGACACACGCATTGAATTTCCAGTAACACAGTATTTTCTTTGAAAAAAAAACAACCACCACCACCACCCCAAAAAAAAATCACAACCCCTCCAACCCCCCCCCCTCCCCCCCTCAAACTATCATATAGGCTTTTTACATTACTTTGAGGTGGAACCTTTATGCACAAGAACAGTGGAAAGAGGCAGGCTCAAAGGAAGGCGAAGAAAGAACTGGACAGATGATGAAAGTCCACTCTCCTCGACAGCATCCCTCGTGTCTCCCCAAAGGCCCGACAGCCTGCGGGATTAACTGATATTGAGGTGAAAAGGAGACTTAACTGAGAGAGACGGAGGGAGTCTGCTGACTAGACTGAGATCCCCCGTTGCTGAACACGGCATGTTACAATAACATGACACTAACAAAGCACCGGATTCCAACTGTCAGTTCAAGTCCGATCACTCACCTTAACAACTCGAGACATTCCACATTAAGACCTGCTTTAAGAAACCTGTTAACTGAAGTCAAGTACTGACGTTTTAAGTTGTTGGAGGTGAAAGAAAAAAACGCCTGAACAAAAGAAAAGAAAACAAAACAACTATAAAGTTACACGGGCTAACGCTTGCTCTGCCAAGTATAAACATCTCTAGGGCACATATTACCAACAACCTCCCTTCAGCCACCGATTCTGGAAAACTATCTCTCCTGACCTTTCTTGACCTTTCTGCCGCGTTCGATCAATACACCATCCCAATATCCTTCGTCGGCTTGAAAACAGTTTCGGCAACAAAGATGCTGCTCTCAGCTGATTCCGTTCCTACTTCACTGATCGCTTTCAATCTGTCTCTGTCAACAACAACCTTTCTGTTTCATCAAAGATTACTTGTAGCGTACCGCAAGGCTCAGTTCTAGGACCCATTCGTTTTACTCTTTACCACTGTCTCAGATCATTCAGGAACATAGTGTTGACCATCACTTCTATGCTTAGCAAAAGTGGCACTCTTGAAAATCTTCCCTCAATTCTAAAAACCTCATCCGACTACTTCTCAGACATCTAGAATTGGATGACAGCAAACACATTACAACTAAATGCGGACAAAACAGAAGTTATGCTCATTGGCACTAAGCATAAACTGTCTTCCACCCTCACCGACGCAATAACTCTAGGTCATAACACGATCCCTCTTTCACCTTCTGCAAACGCTGGACCTTATAAATAATGACTATCTAACTAAGGAACTTGGGTGTTGTCCTGGACAATACCCTTGATATGTTAGATTTTATTCGCAAAACATGTCAAGCCTGCCACTACCAACTCCGCCGCATAGGACTTATCCGTAAATACCTGACAATCGACGCTTCTAAACTTATGACGTCTTTCATTCTCTCTCGACTTGACTATTGTAACGCCCTTTCTGGTCTGCCTGCTCCTTCCATCCACCATCTGCAACGTTTTCAAAATCTGCCGCTCGCCTCGTTCTCCAAAAGAAAAAAATCTGACCACATCACTCCACTCCTTCGCTCACTCCACTGGCTTCTCATTTCGCAAAGAATTTTTTTTAACAAAATCTATATTTTCTGTTACAAGTGTCTCCATGGGTCCGCTCCATATTGCCTCATCGTTTTTGTGTGTGCGTGTGTGTTTGTGTAGGTGTGTATGTATATGTGTGTGTGTGTGTGAGGGTGGGATCACTTTGTTTATTACTGCTTTTCCCCCAGTCCGCTTCGATTTTACCTGTTGCCAGCCAGTTATGTATATGTATTGTACTAATGTTTAATGGGTGTGTTAATACGTGAGCGTGCGCTTTGAACTGTTTCTTACTAGGAAAAGCGTCTTATGAATTTTATTGTTGTTGTTGTTGTAGTAGTAGTAGTAGTAGTAGTAGTAGTAGTAGTAGTAGTAGTAGTAGTAGTAGTAGTAGTAGTAGTAGTAGTAGTAGTAGTAATAGTACTGAGAATTTTGTTCTCTTTCCTATTACTGTAATTCTGTTTTTACATCCATTGGACGAAATGTAACACAGTTGCAGGTTTGAACGTAAAGAGGTACCCGAAGACCACCTAACTACAACTCGCGATTGCAGACAGGATAATCCTTAAAATAAACCCCGCCACAGTTTTAGGGTAGACAAATTTACATTGTTTATCAATGAGAAGCCTTCGGGATGGTATGAGACTGCCTTCTAGAATTGCTATTCATACTCGTCAGCTATCGATTAAAACACTGCAGGGTGCCAGTTTCCGTGAAAAACTGTTCGGGTCATTCGGGAATCTTCTTTAAATCCACCATAGTTTACCTCTATAAAACGTTACCATTGTTGGTGATTAAACTATCTTGCAAAACTTCAGAGTGATATGAAGATGTCTTGAAGGATTACGAGATTAACGAGCTTTATAACCAAACGCTAAGGTTTTATTTCTTTTAACAGGGAATGTTATTGGTAACTTAATCTCCTTTTGACTCAATAGTTGGTTTGAGGTAGAGCACTTGACACTGTTTATGATCAAACTGTCTTGAGAAAGCTTCGCGGCAGTAAAGAGAGATTAGACAGAGATTGTTCCTGCGCTTGAAATGTCTAATAAAACGCCGGTGTTTCTCTCATTCAAGGTGTGATCAATGCCTGCTCTTTAAACTTCAACAAACTCATAATTATTTGTGAATAAACTGTCTGGAGAACATTCGGGTTGGCAAAGATTATATCTTGAGGGTTTACATTTGCTTCTTGAGGTCTCCGTCTAATTAAATACTTTTTTTTAAAACCATGCATTAGCAAGGAAGTAGAGATAAATTTGTATTTTCTTTGAGCTCTTATATCGCTTCATAGTAGATAAAAATTCACCGTAGTTTTTTTTTCTCCAAAAAACGTTTGGCCTTTGGAACCTTCGAGGTGGTACAGAAATTATTGTCCCTGTCGTGAACTCCTTAACAGAACAATTCTTTCTCTGTTTCGGAGAGGAAGTGTCAAGTGTCATTGTACTTTATTTGATCTCAAGACCTTAGGATAATGGTAATACAAATTCATCATTTTGTGAATTCACCGTCCTCGTGATTAAAAAAAAAATTCAATTGATTTTTGTGGTGAGGAAGGGGGGAGGGAAGAGGACCCTGTCTACATGTTTCAATAATTTTTTTTTGGGGGGAGGGGGAAATACTCGGCAATTCTAGGACATCATCCAGCTCGAGAAATGTTTGGTGCAATAGCACTAATGTTTCTTTGTTTCATCAAGACAGTAAAAAGCAAGGCTCTTTGTACCTTTGTCTCTGCTCTGATCCCAGTGACTGTGTCCTCAGGGGAGCTTGCTCGGTGAGCATATACATTATTGTTATTGTTGTTGTTGTTGTTGTTGTTGTTATTATTATTATTATTATTATTATTATTATTATTATTATTATTATTATTATTATTATTATTATTATTATTATTATTATTATTCTAATTACGAGTTTTGTAATAATAATAATAATAATAATAATAATAATAATAATAATAATAATAATAATAAAAGTAAGCGCACCTCTGGTGGAAACATTTGTATGCTCTGTATGTGTACTATACACCAGTTATTAATTTATCAATTTATTTATTCTACAGATTGCATTTTCTAATTCCTCTTAACATACAGATATAAAAGAGATTATTGTAAGACTTCAAACGATAGCAGCAGAAAGACGCCCGAGCTCCAATGCCCAACAGTAAGAGCAAAGTGCAGCACTGTCAGGTTCGGATCACAGAAAACAAAATAGAAAATGTACCTCAAACAGTTTACTTTGTTATATGCTCTATCTGAGCGAGGCAGATCCATTCAGATTCTGGCATACATTCAAACAATTTAGCGATGCAGAATAAACGAGATCGAGAGATTATTAGAACTTGTATATTCCTTGTATTCTTAAAATTCACAAGTAATACTTCCATCATTTGCCACAAAAACTTAAAGTGTAGCTGTTGGGTGCTGACCTACATTTCGTCAAATCACGAAATAGGACTATTTAGTGACTTATAATGTACTGTACTAACTAAACAAACTACGAGGAGTTCGAAAATGTGCTTGGATTATTTTGCCGTTGCGTATATTGTTTGATATATACTTCCAAAAAATCGACTTCCAAAAAAAAAATTCTTCGGCAAGTTTCGGAAAGTGACGTCACAGAAGTGACCGGTTTGGTTGGTAGTGTCTAGTGTGTTATGTTGGTTTGAGATTTGGCGCAGTGCAATTTAGCGTATTTACTTATTAAAATTTAAATGTCGATTTTATTTATTATTATAGTTAATTTGTAAAGGATAGCATATGCAACATTTAAAAAAATGCCAGCTCAAATGTGTGTTGTTGGTGGATGCATAAATAGATCATGCCAAGAAACATCGCTGCATTGTTACCCGAAAGATACTTCGTTATGGCCACCTTGGAACCGTTTTGTGTTAGTACGCGGAAAGATTTCTCCAAGGGAAATGCACACACTGTTGTGTGCTCCTCACACTTAAAAGAAGACAATTTTACCAATCTTCTTGAATTTCGAATGAAATTCGCGAAAATGCTCCTTCTCAAACCTGGATCCATATACCGACTATCAAGCCGGCAGAAGGCCTACTATCGGTACCGAGTAGGCCTCAGTCGACTCTCACCCTAGCAGTGATGCCACAACAACAAGAAAGAGAAAGAGAAGTTCCATTCTTCTTACGAAGCTAAACCTTGCGAGAGAGGTTAATGATAGCATCACACTCTAAATAGTTTAGATACACAAGAGTGAAAATTGTGTGCGGGAGGTTTGGGTGGTGGAGATAGGGTAAATCAGAGATCACTCATCAGATAGCATTAGCAGGGCCAGCAGTTTCCACAATTACTTCAATCAGGCCTACGGCAGTACTAAGCTTACTAATAGTAGCACTATTGAGTAAATTACTGTAACTTAAAAAAAATACTTTTTACGTAGGACTGTATTGTAGACCTAAACCAAATTTTAAGTGCAGAGAATTGGTATTCACATTTCAGTCTTAGTTTTCTGTTTGTAATGTACGAGTGCATAATAATAATATCGAAACATTATTCTGCATTTAGTGGAAATACAGTTTTTCCTCTGCTTATCTTTGTTAAATCCATTAGGCATATCGTGTCCTATTGTACTGACCATGTTCAATTTAACAGATCTATCGAAAAATATTAAACTTGAAATGTACATCACCAAAACAATAACATTATTATTATTATTATTATTATTATTATTATTATTATTATTATTACATGCAAATGAAACATGATTAGCATCATACAAATAATAGTAATAAAATTTGAAGACATTTATTATGACTAAATAAATGTGGATGAAGAAAAATACAAGTTACAATTACTGAATTAGGCTTGAGCTCAACACAAACTGAGAGATTGGTCCTTTTTGTGACGTCACTTACGTCGAGCGGGGAAAAGCGAAAAGTTTCCGGTAATCTCCGGAATTACCCGTGAGTCATCACTACCCAACAGCTACACTTTAAAGTTTTCATAGCGATACTATCTTAGCCGTTCCAGGCCAGGGGATGAGTTACATGTGTAATATGTAGGCTGCACTCGAGAAAAATCTACAAAAGATCGTTTCGGGCAATTATTACTACATTACGTTCTTTCATCGTAAAACACGACAAGCTTCATTGCAATGTAATGCACCAACATACTAAAGATCCGTGCGACCATTACTGCCTTTGATCATATAAAAACGGTACGTTCATCGCAGCGAAGCAAATTTCATAGCAATATTATGCAAAAAACAAGAAAAGTTAACAGCATGGAAATTTTAACCCAATATTAGGTAACAGCTTACAACCTTTCCATCTTTCATTTTAGATACAGATGCGCCTGAGAGCAATAGCATTGCCCTCATATTCACCAGCCATCTGCTTGTGCAAAGATAATATACTTGTATAGAATACCTTCTAGGTACACTACTACAAATTTGAGGACAAACATCACTGCACCATCAGGTATCATTCTTCAAGTAGCTGGAGTGGCAAAGATAATAGATACAAGAGTTCCTTGAACCCAAGACCCTAAGATATTGGAGATTATAGTGACCGGCAGGCTTGCATTTGCGGTGTTACGTAAAAGACCGTACATGCAGTTGATCCTAAAGTTCGAATGCAAGAAGCAATGCATCACTATTTATTTGCGAAGGACATTTTGATTTTATTTCCGTTTCATGCAACCGATGCCCATGCCCTGAGACTGGAAGTAGTACTTATTATTATGCAACCACTCACTAACATTCATGCGACCATTACTGTCTTGTATAATAATGGAAGAGTCCCAGTGGCTGCGTGTTCGAATGCTTGCCTGTCGTGGCAGGAAAACCTGGGTTCCCACCCTTGATGATGACAAGAGATTTTCAACACATGAGTCGACTAAAGGACCGTTGTACGGCATTTTGGCTTACACCGGTCGCCGCGGTGGCACGTGAAGAACCCAATCATTCTGTCCTAAATAAGGTGGCATGTGACAACCTCAAATAAAAACGCATTCCACTAGCTTGATCGGGGTGGCTCCATTGTCTTGACAGTTGGACAGGGGCACTGTACACTTAGCGCTGCAAGAATTTATCTGGGGCAGCTTGAGTCGATCATTTAAGGTTAATTGTAGATTACAGTCGCACGACACCGTAGCGTATAGGCAAATACTGGTCACATTATTGTGATACCAGCGGACCAGTTGATGGTAAGGTGACAATAATATGGTCAGACGTTGGCCAATCCGAGATTCGAACCAGGGAACTTTCGGTTACAAGTAAGCCGCTCCACCAACTGAGTTACTCGGCCTCACAAATCGATCTTTTAGCTAGGCCAGCACACTGAGCTGCTCGTTGCGCTGACAGGTGCGCTATGCATAAAAATAATTTATCTATCCGAAGGCAAAGAGTTGTGTAGCATTGTTCACCAAGCTACATGTAGGTGCATTTGCAGCGAACTCTTTAGTTTCATGCAGTTGAACCATAGGCCATGAGTTTCGAATTCCCGCACGCTGCAGTGCATGTTTATTTACCAAACTAGCGGCACTTGCACAGTTACATAAGAGACTCCCTTTCATGCAGCTGAACCCTAGACTTTAGCTAGGAGGTGAAGAAGAGGTGACTGATAGCAGATCGGGAGCTTGTCCTCGTGACCTTCCAAGCCCTCTCCAATCTCGCCACAACTACACTCCAGAACTGCCGTGTTTATTTATTGTCATCGATGGATTCCATTGGAGGACAACTTGGGTCATGAAGAAGAACAGGAGGGAATGGGGTGGGGGTAGGGTGGATGAGGGGTTATGAAGGAGAAAGAAGGATTTGGGTTGAATTGGGACGAATCACATCGTAATAAAGATGAAGAATGAAAAAGAAGAAGAAGGATTTGGGCTGGAAGACGAATTAATTCACCCTAAAGAAGAAGGAAAATGATAAGAAGATCGTCGATGATAATGAAGACAGAGTTTGTGCGGATTGTGTATGGTCTTGTGAAGACTGTTCATAACTCACTACCCGGAAAATAAGCTGAAATGCATAATTGTTAGTACGATCGACTGCTTGTTTCTTTGATCTGCAATGTATAATAAACTAGGTCACCGCGGATTACACACTGACACCGAGGAGAACAGCTGGTGATGAATCATTACTGTTCTACATCGACAGCTGCTCTCACATTCTACTTTTATTTGTTCTCGTTTTCTGTTTCCTCCGTTCTCTCTTATTTTATATCCCACGCACTGCATCCAATCCTGCCCCCTCCCCCCTCCTTCCATACACACATAAACGTACGCATTTGCACACGTGCACACACACACACGTAAACACACACACGCACACACAGACATACGCACACACGCATACAAAGAAACACACATACGCATGCACACAAAAGCAACATTTGTATGCACAAACACGCATGTTTGTAGGCAGCGCATGCGCGCGCGCCCGCACATACACACACAAACACAACCATTCAAGCCCTCCCTCTCTGCTATTAATAAATGAATCATTAATCGTTTATCTATGCAATATTATATTCTGCTCACAAAGAATGTACAACAATTACAATATTTTTTATAACATTTAACATGGCACCATGCACTGATAACGGTCCACAGGTTACTCGTACATGTAATCTGAAGTGCACACAATACTGACTCCAGTTCGGGAGAGTACCACTAGAAATCTGAACGCGTCGAGAAGTCCAAGAAAATAATATACCCTATTGTCCACTTACTGCCTGTGTCACTGCATACTGACCACTGACCACTGCTCGTCAGGAGAAAGAGCTCCCCCTGTCCCACGAGGACAATAGGGACAATAGGGACCATCAGAGACATGTCTCTGTACATGACAGACCCAGTATAAATGATCACAGCTTAATGAGCCTCAGAGTCTTTACGTCACCTATATGCTCAGGTGTCCGGGGACTTTAATTTACTTAATAAACGCGTCTCAGTGGGTCTGCATTGCCGACGAGGCTTTCTTGACGTGTGACCAACCCCGTAAACTCTAAACCTAAAACTTCAGAGTATCAGAACTTGTCCGAGTACCCAAGCCAAACATATTGGTTGTGCATGATGTTCAATGCCGCCTCCACTCCTCTTCCTTTCATAATGATGATAACTGTGTAATTTATGAAGTTTTTTTTCAAAAAATAATAAATCCCATTAGACCTTACACATTCGATAGGATATATTGTTATAAGTTGTTTTTTTAAAACTATCCGTCTCGTGACTTTTGATGGAAAAGCATGTATATGTGCTTTCTGTGTTGGTGTTTTTCTACCTTAAATGATCATATTTTGTTTGACTTTATAAAACAATACACTTTGTTGTTTTTCTCCGATTTACCACAAATGTCATGAATTTGCATCGACTTGTGTTTGTATGCATATTACATGAATGAGTTTTAAGTGCCGTTCACTGTACATTCCATGGTTATTAGTATTCCTCCCATCAACATCGTCGTCATTCCTCCATTTTGTTTTTGATTCAGACCACCGCTACCACCCACCACCCCATCACTCCTTCTTAGATCTCCCCTCCTCCCTACCTCCCCCCCCCCATCGTCTCTTAGTCTTTAGCAAGTGTCTTGCCTGATTTTATTTTGTATGAAACCGGATGTTTAGAATGAATACGTGAGTACTGCGCTTTGAACTGATAGTATTCCTTAAGAAAATGCGCTATATAAATGTCATTATTATTTATTATTATTGTTATTATTATTATTATTATTATTATTATTATTATTATTATTATTATTATTATTTATAATGTTATGCTTGTGCGTATTTTGTATTACCAATTCTCCCATTCCCTTTTGCTTTTAAGTCCTCTTCCCCTTAACTATATAAACCTAGATCCTTATTAAATTTTGATTGGGCTTGCTAAATAAAAGGGCCAATTTCCAAATTCCAAGATTATTATGTAGTGCTTAACATGAATTTTCAGGACGTAACCCCGACTCCTTTGTGTTACGGAGAAGCATGTGTTTGATAGTATATTTCCTCCACACTTCACTCTTGTTATTGGTCTATAATGAAGCCACTAAGTCATAATGGTAATTGGTCCAGTTGATGTAAAAGCCAGTAGGCCAGAGCTTCAATGAAGGCAGCCCTTCGCCTGTTTATATTAAGGTGTGCCTCTTAATTGATAAGGTATTTGAAGGTACTTTTGATAAGTGTTGTCTCTGTGTTGATATTAACTATGAGCAAATATAAGTACGGTACCAACAGGCAAGTATGATTTCCTCCCTCTGTTTTGAATATAATTATAAACAAACAAATATAACCAAATACAGTATGCCCTAGAGAGTGCTCAGAAGACATTCCTATCTTTGCTTTGAAGCTGGAAGATTAATTTATGATCGGTAGTCTGAAATGTAACATTCAAGATTAAAGATATTGACTGTATCTTAACGCGCTTGGAAAGATTTAATAAATTATTCCACATCCCTACACACTCTTCAGAAATAGTTTACACACAGTGTATAAACATATATACACAGGGGACATTAAGGAAATTAAATAACCTTTGTAGATGCAATTTAAATATATGTACATGTAAAAGAACTTTCCTTCTTAAAATGTTAATACTTAAGAAGCTCGACAAGACGTATGAAGTTCCTTTGACCTCCGCGGATAATATGCATACAATATTTAAACATGTAAATAAAATACACGAAACCTCAAACCAAAATATAATTACGGAAATATCATCTAAAAATATAATTACGGAAATATCATCTAAAATCGCGAAAGAGATTTGAGTCTGAATTGTGGCATTAGGACTTACGAGTGGAGTAGCTGTTCGTCATGAAACCGTGGAAGTGTACTTCGTTTCTTCTAAACTTCCTCGCCGAAGTATACGCACACTATTTAAACCGATAAACGCGTAGAACATCTACCAAAAAATATGCCCATGCAGTGTTAAAACGGAAAAGAGATTAGAATCTAAAAACTGAAGAAAAAAACCAACAACAACTTGTCCTCTTTAGAGTTCGTCTACGTCTTATTCTGTGGAAATTTTTTGACCTTTTCTCGTGGGCAATACCATCAACATTAAATAAATGTGAGTGGGATGATAATAGTAATAGTAGTAGTAGTAATAGTAGTAGTAGTAGTAGTAGTAGTAGTAGTAGTAGTAGTAGTAGTCGTAGTAGTAGCAGTAGTAGCAGTAGCAGTAGTAGCAAAAGAAGAAGTAGTATAGTTGTTATTGTAGTCGTTAGTAGTACCGTAAACACATAGAAAATCAAAACTAAACATTATGTAAATGTAATCGTAATATACACGCAAAAAAGACTTAGCTCTGAGACCTGCGTGACTTTTAAAGTTTGACACACAAGTCCCTGAAATGTGAGACTGACGTATGTTGCACTGAAGGTCTTTGTTTGTAACTACAAAAGAGAAATGTTCTTTGAAGTAAAACATTTACAGAAAGGGAGGGAAAAAATGAAGTGGGGATGGGGAGCGGCGAGCGAGAGAGAAAGAAAGAGTGAGAGAGAGAGAGAGAGCGAGAGAGAGAGAGCACAAAGAAAATAACAAGGTCTAGGAAAAAGAAAAAACAAACAAACTCCAAAATGGCGGAAAACGTAATCACTATGAATCAGTATAAAAAAAAAGTCTAAAAACTGAAAACCTATTGAACAATCGGGAATTTCCACATAAAAAAGTAATATATTGATTTCTTCACACACACATACACCCACCCACCCACCCTCAACACACACACACACTCACACACACACCCATACACACACACACCCACACACACACCCACGCACACAACAACAACAAAGGCGTAACAC